>CM017466.2:18409387-19609387 GCA_007827005.2 Populus simonii | reverse complement strand
TTTAAACAATACGAAAGTGTTAGATCAACTTAGTAGTCTTGACTGATGGAATGACAAATATATCCAACTCTTGCATCAACCACAACTTGAATGACCAAACTTTAGTTTCGTACTAACTTGAAAGTTCATGGCAGGGTTCCAGTTTTCCGAAAGAAAAAGGGGGAAAGAAAAGGAGGAAGATAAAAGCACCGGCCTGTTTCCTTGAGCACTGTATTCAATCGTGTTGAAGAATACAACACTGTTAACCTTCACATTTAGCAAAACAGCACCTTTTTTCAGAAACACGATATTTATTAAATATTATACTTCTAAAACATGATAATTAATTCAAGATAAAATTTTAATTGATATCATGGTTAGGAAGACAATATCAATTAAACTGTAATTGTTATCCCTTTTTATCCTTGGTATTATTATTATTCCAGTTTCCACTCACCAACATACTCATTCCTATTTTTCCACACATACCTCCCTCGCCCGTCTTGAAAATTCTTCTTCCATGTCCCTTCATAGAAATCTCCACCCAGACTTAATGGTCTGGGGATACTTTCCAGGGGATATATCTTGTCTGGAAGGGAAAGTATACGAAGGAGGATGGTAAGGTATTCAAGAATTGCCCACATCTTTGCAATGGTCAGAGATCGAGGTTCAGGAGAAGTGAAGGGAGAGGGTCAGTTCAGGCATCATCTAGACGAGATAGACAAGGAAAATCTTAAAATGGGCTTGAGGAAGGCTTTGCGAATTTTCATTGCGGCTGGAGCTGTGAAAGTGGGCACTTACCGCAGTGATGGCCAAAGAATAGTCTATGAAGGTATTAGCGAGAAGGATTTGAAAGAGTTCTTGGACACAATCACAATACCTAGAGGGCTGAGGTCAAGGGAAGAGAATCGAACCATATTATTTTTTGCGCATCATTTGGCTAGCTGTAGGATGGGAGCCACGCCGGAAGAAAGTGCAGATAAAACTATATGTGAAGTTGTCTTGACTCGGAAAAGCCACATTTACTTAAATATCACACTTTATAAACATTATAATTATTTTGTTGTATTTAAAATAATAATATTTAATAAAAGCTATGTTTTCCAAGAAATATACTATTTTACTAATGTTTTTTTCAAATTTGTTATTCTACCAAAATTCTTTAATTACTATGAATTTTTTTTTATATAAAAAAAACCATTTACAAGCTATACATTGGGATGGTTGCCTGGATGTTGGCACTCATAATTGATTCATGTGCTGAGCTATTGCAACGAATCAACACAATAAAATTAAGAAAGCAGCCGACTTTGGATGCTATTCAACATCACATGTAATGCCTGAATGAGATTACATTTTTATTTAATTTGAATATATTTTAAAAATATATTTATCATGAAAAAATATTAAATTAATGTTTTTTTAATGATTTTGATGTTTTAATATCAAAAATAAAAAAAAATCTAAAAAAAATTATTTTAATATATTTTTAAATGAAAAACACTTTAAAAAATATTATACATCACAAATCTAAACACTCACATAGCCTACCCACCACATAAATCTACTCAAACTCAATGGAGAATTTTCTTGAACAGTATCTATCCCAGCGACAAGTAGAACTTGCATTGACAACGACAAAGTAAACATTATTTTCTAAGAATATGTTTAGGATGGAGATGTGGTAAGATATGATCGGGTTTTTTTGGAGGTACAATTTTTTTAAAGTACAAACCACACCTCATTAAAAGCTAAAAAATACATGTTTTTTATTGCTTTTTTGTGAATCCCTCCATAAAAAACCCAATCATACCTCTATTCCAAACACACCCTGAGAAATTTGAGCGTAAAATACACGTTTGGTGGAGAACAGGATTAAAATAAACCAAGTAACAAGGGAAGTTACAAATACAGGGGAGTTCATTTGGTGTAGTTTCAATAATCCTGCAAACAAATCAATCACACATCTTATTAAACAGCAAAGAGAAAGAGAGGGAGAAAATAGAGAACAGGCATGGGATAAAAAATAATACATTTCCCAAATGGCGGGGAAAAGAAAATGGATTTCACCACTACCTGCTCAAATAACAACAATGGTTTACAGCTGAGAACCAAGTAACCAAAAGCATTGGGTTTTAGGTCCTTTTGGCTCGCATCCATTCTACAAAATTGTCCAGGATCAGGGGCCATGCAAGCTCCGGATCATAATTACTGAAGTCTGGAAAACTTATCTGTTAAAAGATTTGAAACTGTCAATGGAGTGGGAACATGATAACAAGCCGAAACATCTATAGGACAATGGCAACTAAGCAAGCGCAGAGACATCGGTATCATATAATGAGGGATCAACAGAGAATTTAAGCCTACGCCGAAACGAAATAAATTTTAATCTCTCTTCGGTTTTTCTTCTGCTTTACCTTGTGAAGGGAACTATACTGTTAAGGTGCCTAAACATGCATGGATATGCACTACCAAAATACAACATACCATGAAAAGGATGGAAGGTGCATGGAGCACACCACTAGGTCTATAACTAGTCAAATAAATGTAAGGAAATCAAGAGATTTCGAATTATCTGGTGAAGAATAGGAAGTACCTCGTTGCAAAAACGGTAAAATCCCATCCACTGATCCATGTTTATGACCTTATAATCACTCTGAATCTGCACTCACAGTGAAAGCACAGTTCATCAGGGGCAGCAATAACTACCAAAGAATAAAAATACATGAACATAAAACAATGGGGCATTTCCTCTCAAATTCAGCTAATAAAGTTGCCTGGATCACCTAGCACATCAAACTTCGAAAAAAAAGAAAAAAAAATGAAGCTAATAGACCAGAGAGAAGAAGCATAAATTTGTCGATCAAACGCAAAAAAACATTAAAAAAAAGGGTTCTGCCAAATTCACTACAAAATTTGTTATTCCCAATATTTACTTTTTAAAATGACCGTTGTAACCTCTTCATATCAACATTAGTGAAGGTAAGTTGGAACATGATAAAATTAAGGAGGAGGGTACTTTAGTTATTTTGAAAATCAATTAGCGGGAATAACAAAATTGTTAGTGAATCTAGCGGCACCAAAATAAAAAATGACCCTTGACATTGTCTATCAAGAACTAGAATACAAACATTAGCAAATTTCAGAAAACACAAATGAAAAATGTGGCCAACTGACCTTTAGATACTCAATGAAGTAATCAACCTGGGCTTGGAAATGGGATCCTAAAACAAGATCCAACAATTGGCAGATGCTCTCTATGTCTATACTCTTTTGTTTCTCCTCTGAACCGGAAAAAAAGGGTGAGAGCAGCATAAATAAGGAGAGAAACTGAGAAAGATAATGTTTCCGCATGTGAGAACACTCCACTGTGAACTCATAATACCTGTTAGGCAATACCGGAATGCATAGTTATAGAAATCCACAAAGTTTGATGGCCTCTTAACCTTTTAGATATGAGAATAAAAGATCAGTAGATTCTCAACCTTCTTTAGATCAGTTCCTTTCATCAAGTAAAGGTCATACCTCTTTCTCTAGATCCGGGAGGGCCTTTTTTAATTTATTTAGAGTATCAACCCTCAGTGATTTGAGGCCCTGTCGCCACTCCTCCTATGAATAACAAGACATTATAGTGAGAGAGAGAAGAATGGGAAAAGCGAGTGATATTACTAATTATGTAATATTAAGAGAGAGAGAGAGAGAGAGTGATGACTGTTTTGGGTATATGGTGATCAACATGAAGAAACAAATACTCAAGGGCATAAGATATATCCCAGCACGTATTTGTATGTATAAGAGAGTGATGGCAGTTTTGGGTATATGGTGATCAACATGAAGAAGGAACGAGGAGATGGAAACAAATACTCAAGAGCATAAGATATATCCCAGCACGTATTTGTATGTATAAGAGAGTGGTGACAGTTTTGGGTATATGGTGATCAACATGAAGAAGGAACAACGAGACGAAAACAAATACTTAAGAGCTTAAGATATATCCCAACGCATATTTGTATGTATAACTTCTAGATCGTACAACAAATCATGCATGCACAAATGGAAAACGACAAGCCACAAAGCACAGATAAGCAACCACGGAAATAGAGAATACAACAGGACCAGGTAATTTTAATGAGTGAACAGCGTTGGTATCTATTTATGTCTGTGCGTGTATAAAAGCATGTATAGTAAGTACTGAATATTAGCACCATGCAATCTTTATATGTTTGGAGTAAACACTGTTGCAAACAAAATCAAATCCTGAAGAAACTCTCGCTTCATAGAATAACAAGGCAGAAAACTATCCAAGCATCTCCTTGAAAGCTAAAATCAATTAAAAGGCAGCTAATAACAACTAATACATTTTATTATTGGATGGTGGAAAAAAATGGCAAGTCAAAATTGAAAATCAAAGATAAAAAGTAGATAACATATTCATCGAATAACATCAAAATTGAAACAAGAATCAAAGTGACTGATTTTGTTGAAATTGATGGGTATAGAAGACAGATGTTCCTTACCAGGGTAAAGTATCCCTGTTTTTCAGCTCTCATTTTCCTGGCATGTATAGTCCATCAGTTTCAATACATAATCTTAGTCAAAAGTTAAGCACGGTCTCTAATACCTTCCAGTCTAACTTACCAAGCTAGCATCAAGATTCTAACATCAGTATGATCCACCTCCATATCTGAACATAGAGTTTCAATTCCTTCTGGGCTGTTCAAATGACATTTTTAACATTAGAAATGCAGGGACAAATCTTAAAATGATACACCTTAAATCATTCTTTGATATAGCAACTTAAGCAGAAACATGTACTCTACTTTATGAAAGCAAGAATACAAACTGAATTATCATAATTTAGCATTCCTGTTACAATTCATCTTTTGCATGCAAGTTCTTATAAACTTCCAATTATTGGTAAACCCTCATGTTCTTGCTAAGGAAAGAAGCTTCCCTCACTGTTATGATGGCAGTCCAACTTATTATCATTTATCACTTGAATTCACTAGTGGACAGAATCTACCCCTAGTACCTTTTAACCTACCATCGCGAGAAGGTATTAACTAAAAATCTAGCCTCCTGTAGGATAACAAAATTACAAGAGTTCATCAAGACTACTTTGAATACATATGGATCGTCTACATTTAGTTTCCGTTGGCTTTCCATTCATTCTGCAGAAGTTCCACACAGGACTTCCTTCCATATCTTGAGTTTGATTCTGATTTATGCCTGCAATATTTTTTAACAGATTTTTTCCACGCTTTTCCATTTTTCTCATTGGATTCTCACTTTTAATGTTGGAATCAAGGTTCACCAAACCCCTGTCAGGAAGGAGCTAAGTTTTCGGGAAAGACATGTTGACTACATTTCCAATATCAACAATGCATTACCTAATCAAAAAACATTCCCTAAGAATTTTTTAAAAAAGATTTCTAAGAAATCTGGAATTTTTCCTACCAATTGACATTGAAGCTCAGAGACACAGAAAGTTGAAGTTTGAAATATGAAGGCGAAGTGTTGCATGCAAAAATCATCATCACAGGAAGTTCATTCATATGTAATTAAGTAACTTACAAACATATCATCTCCTTAACTTGAAAATCACCAGTCAGTAGCAATTTAAATTAACACAACTGACATTTTCAATTATTTCAATGATGAAAAGCTAATAAACACTTCAACAATCGAATGCCGTATTCCAAAGGAGAAAACTTACTCAATCATACCAGAAGACCTGTTTGCATATGAGTAAAATAGGTTATCGATTCGCTCCATTTCTTTTGAAGATGCTTTACTTGAGGCTAAAAGGACAAAAGTTTATCCAGTTACAACCTTAATGAAATGTTAACCCTAAAATAGCACTGAGATAAACTCAGAAAAAGAATAATGCTAACATTCCGTAAAAGCAACCTCAAACATGTTATTACATTGTATTCCTAGTTTTCATTTAGTCCAAGAATTCCATAGCTAAAAAGTGCACAACTTCTTTTCAGTGTCATACTCTTACAAATAGTTGTTCCTCGTTCCTGTTCACATTTAATTGCTATTCATATGGTCTTTAATGTACACAGAATTTCAAAATAATCTCAGTAGTAGAACCTTTTTAAAAAGTTGTAATATAAATGCTCGTATTTTTCCAAGCATCTACAAATAGTAAATGTTCATTCTACCTATAAATGCTCGATTTTTTTTTTTTCACAAGATGCTATAAGCAGAACAATATTGAGATTTTCTTCATGTAGAAGCCGAAGATTTTGAACCTTCAGCATAATATTGCCCTTGTTGTCTCAAAACTTTTACCCTCCTTTCATTTTAGGATGTCCCAAATTTTTGTTTACGAACTTTCTTCAACATATAACATCTCTCACCTTTCCAACAGTTCCCTTATTTATTTATAATGAATCCATGATCAGAAGAAGCCACTAAGACACTTGATTTCAGACAATTTACTATGAATGTGTGAACTAGAGACAGCAACTATTTTTCCCATTGAGAATGGCAAAACCAAACAAGAACAAACAGAATTCAGTTTCTTGCAATAACCAAACATTTACGGTCTGAACATTGATTGACAAGCATCCAATCCAATATATCTTTCCCTACGAAGGAAGCAATAATTAGCTTGATCGTGTAGTAGTAGTTAAGTCTTACGATTAAAGGTTTTTACTTCATACAAACACCAATCCATTACAGCTATTCTTTGGGCTAACCAACCAATATGTCTTACTTATTTATTCAATTATTTATTTAAATTTCACCTCTTGATCAACTTTATTTACTTAATTGCAACAATAAAATCATAGTTAATTAATTAACTGCACACACTAATAAGTTCTCCATTATTCTTTTTTCCAATCTAATCCAAACAAAACCCATTCAAAAAAAGCCAATAAATTTTCCAAAAAAAGAGTTTACTTCCGCACCAAAAAAATCAGAATTAAACCAATTCAACACATAAAAAATCAATTGAAAAACATTAGAAAAATAAATAAGAAATCAAAACTGAGTAAAAAATGAAAATTAAAAGAAAAACAGAGAGGAGATACAGGAGCGAAAAAGATCCGTAGCCGATGAAGTAATTGAAGCAGTGGTAGAATTGGATTGACCCGTCTTCTTCGATGCAGACCGACGCATCTTCAATTAATTTAAACCAAAAATATTAAATTTTATTTTTTAGAGAGAGAAAAGGACAATTCTAGAGAGAGAGAGAGAGAGGTAGAAAGATCTACTCTTCTCCCCTACAAGAATAAGAATAATAAATAGGAGAGGGAGAAACCTGAGGGAGGCAGTGAAAGGAAGCTTCTTCAGTGGCTTTTTCTCTCTAAAAGCTGCTGATGCCAAGCTCCACTTTCCAGACACAGGAAGAGAGTTTACAATGAGAGAGAGAGAGAGAGAGAGGGAGAATTAATTATATGTAATTATATATAGAAAATGTTTTTTTAAGGTTAATTAAATTTGATTGGTTATTTCAGTTTTGGTGTTTTAAGGTATCACAGGATGTCAGCATGAGTAGGACAGACAGTGAGTGCTCTGCTTTACTTACCCCACCTGACTGAATCGATGAATGGATGTTTTTCACGTGTGACATTTAAGTTAATTACTTTCTTACATTTGTAAGAATAATACTAGTCATGTCACCCGCACGTCACCATGGTTTCAATAAAGTTTTTTAGCAAAAAAATAAAAAATAATTTTGTAAGTTTTTTAAATTTATTTTTTAAAATAAATTTAATTATAAATCAAAAAATTTATAACAACTATCTGTGTCAATAAATATAAAAAATAAAGTGTTAATATGTCTATTCAACTTATTTAACTACAGGTTGAATAATTATTTTTTCTAACACAAAAGAATTAATGTGTAGATGTTATTAACGTATTTTTTTACATCAAGTAAAAAATATAATCGTGAATCACAAAATTGACGTTTATATATAATAAAATATAATAAATATCATATGCATTAATAAAAATATATAAGATCTCAAACTAATTTTTAACATATCTGAAAAATAAAATAATATTACAATTGCTACAATAAAATATCATTTTCTTAGTTTGTATAAAATAAATTTTCAAAAATAAAAGGTGTAAAGAAAAAAAAACATTAAAAAACGAATTACAAAAGAATAAAAAAATAAACAAAAAAATGGTATAAATAGGTCAAGTATAAAGAATAAAAAACTAGTATATTTTTTTTCAAAAAGAATGGAAAGATAAAAAAAAAAAAAAAAAACATTAAAATCAAGAATTTGGCATGCTGGTTGTGGTTTTTTAAACAAATATAAGGTATTAAGGTTATTTCAATATGTTTTTTTACATGAAAAAAAAACTTAATTTCAACAATCGTTGTTAGCCGCATGCATGTTAGGCACTTGTCAATAACTTTTTTTTATGTGCACAAAACCGAAAATAACAGAGAAATTATAACCAAGTTCTAGAAGCTGAGACTAAAAAAAATTGAACGGCAAGAATAGTTCAATTATTTATGAAATTATATATAAAAAGAACAAAAATATCCCTGGGAGTAAATATCAATAACAAGAATTGTAAATAAAAACATCAATAGTTTAAAAAAATATAATGCTTGGCCTTTATTTGAATCCCAAGTCCCGTCCATTTGGCTGTCGACGGAATGGGAGAAGCGACACCGATTCTGTTGTCGAAATTGTACTTATTCTCGCCGAGGCAGATTGAGTTAATAAGTATCTTCCTCGGACTCTCGGAGGGCTGTTGCTTTGTGCATGTAAATTAATCAAAACCTTTCCCTTCATTAGAGAACTGTTTCATGCTCAAAAGAAGAAGAAGAAAAGATCTTTCCCACTTCTCCTGTGAGACCCTACTTTTTGTTGAACGTCAGGAGAGGGGAGTGTGAATCCATCCTTCATGTTTTGCGCGATGATTTTTCTCGCTCAGCAGGTTTGGAGTAGCTGTCAACCTCTTCATGTTTTACCAGCTTTTCTTCTCTCTCGGTTTACAGGCCGGATTGTCTACAACCTGTTGCTACGGTTGGTGAGCTTATCCGAGATGATGCTGGTGTGAGGTTTGGTGGTTTTGCATTTAATATTCGCTGCCGTTCAGTCGTAATGGCGGAACTCTGAGGTATTTACACAGGCTTGATTTTAGCATGGGATGACTGGTTTCAAAACGTTGAGCTGGAAGTGGACTCTAAGATTGCAGTGGACATGATCAATGCCGACAATGAGCCAACTGGTCCTAACTCTCAATTAATTCATTCCATTATCTTTCTCTTGCAATGGCCTTGGCGGGTTCGTTTTCTCAGATGTGCGGATTGGTTAGCTAATTCTGCACAATTGCACATCCTCTTGAGCTAGGTGTTCATATATAATTTTCCAGAGGCTCTTTCTGATTATCTGACACTTGTGGGTGACAACTTCTCGGTTTATTCGTATGTAATTTCTAAGGTGCTTCCCTATCGTTGATATTAAGGGAAAAATAAACATTTTTCAAAGAAATTAAATAACAAAAAACCTTGCATCTATTGGTAACCGGTCACGCAAAATCAGGTTCAAGTTTTTAAATTTAAAAAGTCATTTTCCTATTTTTTTTCATTTAAAAAACCCATAAAAACACCCTAAACTCCTTAATATATTCATTTCCAACCTTAAAAAACTCTTAAATCTGTTAGAGAATCCAAAATTAAATTAAATAAAATAAATTTTTTAAGCCCTTTTCTAGTGATAAAAAAAATCAAAAACACTTCAATAGAACTTATTTTATATATATATAATTGTCATTAAGATTGATTTTTTTTATTGCCAGAGAATGTAGTTAATTAATTTTTTTTCTTTTCCCCCTCATTTTTCTATGATTTTCTCTCCTTTTAAAGCTTAGGAACTAAAATGTAAAAATAAAGAAAAAAAAATTAGGATTAAAAAATAAAAGTCTAAAATTAAAAGAACCAAAGATACATCAATTAAGACTTTTAGAATGAAAATTATGCTTTTCGCATGAAAATAAAACAAAGCTCTATTATTTTTTTCATTTTTATTTCGGTCAGTCTTTTTTCAATTATTTTTAATAGTACCAATTTAAATCTTATTTAATCAAAGTGAACTTTAATTCACTTATAAAATTTTATAAAAACTTTAAATTTTCAAGATCAGAATAAAATATCAACAAATAAAATATCACAAACATTACATAGAATGATAAAATTAAAACAAAACAAAGTTTAGTTACCCGAATAGCTCCACAGAGGCAAAGCGCAGTAAAAAAAAAAAAAAACAATTTTCTTCCTTTCAGGTCTACTGTATGATATAATGTATAATAATTAACAAAATATTTTTACACAAGGTAACAAAAAAAAAAAAGAAATTAAAACTGTAAAAAAAAAAAAAAAAAACCCTGAAGTACGTGAACTGGAGGGGCTAACTAAAATATAGTCTAATTCCACCTGGCATTCGAAGAAACGCTTATAACCCACAAATCAACCACAAAATCAACGATCCCTCAGTTGTGTTTTTATTTAAGGTTTTTAATCAGATCCATTTTTCTTTTGTTCTTCATCTGTGTTTCTTGAATTTGTTGCAGACAGATAGATATTGAATCCATTGAGAATTACAGGCATACCGTTTGTCTGTGCAACCGTTTTTTTTTTTAAATTAAAAAAAAAACTTCAATTTTTTTAAAAGTTATTTTTTAAAAAAATTATCTCAAACTGAAGATTATTTTTTTAAAAAAATTTACACAAGCTCCAAGTGCCTTGGACGGACCAAGAAAAACGGAAGATCATCTAAAACTGCAACATTTGCTGACCTGTGTCTCACATTGCTGCCGTTGTAGCCTCATCCAACGAGGAAGCGCTAGTGGAAAGAATATCTTGCATGGAACTTCATGTGCAACTTGATGTGTGTCTATTATAATCATGAGGGACTGGAAGTGAGTGCAAGTACAAGCTTACAGTGAAACACTACTTCTACATGCTCGAATCGTAAACTAGCAATCTGAACAAAGAAGCATCAAGACTAGGCAGCCATCTCTGAAAGATAACATGTAAAGAGAGAGACGGCATCCTGCAAATGATTTGAGCGGAGGTCTTCAGGAATTGGAGCTCTCAAAACAGTGTCAAAGCAGCTTAACTGAGCATCTCGTGTTGACCCCTCTCTTATATCAGGATCAGATAGAAGCAATTCTGAGATCTCCTCTGCCATCTTTGAATACGCTACCCTGCACAAAAAACATTAAGCCATGTTGGTAGGGAAAATAGGAGGGAGCCAAGAACACTAGGAAGCTATCGTCCCCAAATTTATGGTCTTTCTGACCCTCCCCACTGTAGGCCAAGCAACAGATAATCCCAACTGTTGCATACAAATAATGCATAATGCTTCTAGAACTACGAGATTCCCAAGGAGACTGCATTTCAAAACATCATAGCTTACATATATCAACAAGACATTTTTTATGGGAGAAGGAATTTTTTAAGTACATGCAAAAATCTAGATGAAACAAGTGCTGATTGAAACGATTCAAAAAAATCTCAATAAAACACATGCTACCAAAATATCAAAGGGTAAAGACGCTTTTTACCATAAACAACGGTAAAGATAATTTGTTTTCTACAAGGTAACATGGATGATCTCAAGATGTGAAAGATGACTAAAATGAGGCTGACAATTATTAGTCAAAACACATTTGTTTCCAAGAAATTAAACTAAAAAAGAAGAAGATACCTTGCATCCATTGGTAATTGGTCCTGCAAAACATCTAAAGAGTCCTTAAGATGATCAAGGAAGTCTCTGCAGGCAGAATTTTTGCTCTCAATAGAATCCTGCGAAAGATAGCAAGCGTTCAATAGCGCTCAATTATAAAGGAAAACCAGGAGTCTTGATTTGGGACAGCAAGCCAAAAAAGGGCAATAGAATACCAACTCAAAGTGAACAAGCCATTAGTTTCCATTAACCAAAAAACTCAGATCAACACCAGTTTTGTTGGGTGGATGGGTGGGGGAGGGTTTGCTTTGACACAACAATAAAGGCAGTTCTCATTTACAACTGATAGCATCAGCACAGCTTAAGGAATAAACTGTTGTCGTGAGTACAATTCATTAAGCAATGACCACTTTGCACGCTGATAATGATGTACAGAATGCGTGCTAAGATCCACGGAATTAATATATGAGCCAAGTTTCCTTACCAGTTCACTCATGGTATTGGTGTCATCCTGAAATGAATTTTTTATTGAATAGAATGATATGTAAATTCCAGCTCCCAGGTCCCAATTTGCAATTTCAGATTTATGATCCTCCATTGCAACTGCAAGCCTCCAAATCTCTGAGTGGTCAGCTGCATCAAATTGAATGTGAAAAGAAATTACATGTAGCCCAAAAATTATGTAATTTCTTTGTTACCATAGAAATCTGAATCGTGAACATATTACATATAGCCCAAAAAAAAATGGAAGTTTTTTTTCCCTTCTACAAGGGGCTTCCAAATGATTGATAAATACAGCATGTGCTAATTAGTATTATAAAGAAAAGCTTATACCTGACAAAAATAATTTATGAGCAACTGAAGTTACAAAAATAGAATGAGCCTTCTGCCAATTTGCACATTCAAGATAGTGCTCAAGGGCCTTTGAGAGATCCCCATGGTAACTGAAATAAACCGCCTGCATTGCATGTGATGTAATGTGTCAACCAGGACAATAAAGAGAAGTTTTATAAGGGATAAGAAATTCACTTTGCTATTCCTCACCAAAATGGAATCAGAAAATCAGTTGGCAGATATCAAATTTGCTAATAGTTTCAAAAAAAAAAATTCAAGTTGAAAATTAGTTAACCAATACTAATCCTTAGCACGGGTAATGCAGAAAGTTTATATCCGTCAATGTCATACATGCTAAAACAGAAAAACAGCAGAAAATTTGTATCATATCGCCACATAACAAAAAATTTAATTCAGCTGAACCCATGTGAATTTTGAGGCTTATTAAGTCAGTGGGTGGAGCCCTAGAAGACAAATTTGGCTGCTATAAAAGATACTGGTTGATGTTTGACATGGTGTGTGGAAAGAGACAGAGAGAGAAATACAAGTACTTTTGTGGGAATGAAATATGGAAATCAGAACTGACTTCATAAAGGGCAACCTCCTTGTGAGGTTTTTAATGAATTGTTACCGGTGCAGTAAGTGTGTCTGTATATGAAACAAGTTGTAACATCAAATGCAGTAACTCAAGAGTGCAATATAAAGAGCAAACTGAAAGGTTTGAGATATGCAATGAAAACAGTAATAGAACTGTGAAAGAATCAAAAGCATACCATAGCTTCGTGCAACCATGATAATGGAATGTCAAGGTTCTCAATAAATCGTTGTTGTGATTCATCAGAACACCATGTTTCACAGTATTGAAACAAAATTTCTCGGATAACAGTAGCATGGAGATATGGATAATCATCACACTGAGGCATGTGAAGGACCACATATATGGCCCAATGGCACTGCCCAATACACAGGAGCTGAGAAACAAGTCCCATGTCTAGAACTTGTAGATCCTTAGAAGTGAAAATGCCAACTGCTTCTAACACCGCTCGCTGATGCCAGATCATATGATAATCAAGTGGATCATGTGTTGATGAGAAGGCACTAAGCATGGTCTTCAAAGCGCTAAATTCACCCTCGCCATTAGCATGAAGAAGCATGAGATAGTATGAGAGATCAAAGTGTTTCTCTGAAAAATGCACATCTGCATCTACTGGCCCTTCATCAACATAAATTGGGAGGGGATATGGGGCCTTACCATTGACAAAAAGGAGCTGGTAGGTTTGAAAAATGATGGGCAATGGCGTGTGAGGTGGCATTTGATACCACATCAGTAACCCTAAGAACCTCTTCCAATCAATTTTAAAATCATGCAAAGCACCATGAATATTGCCAGAAAGCAACTCATAAAGTCTTACTCTCTCCTTCTCAATGAAATTAAAGTCCAGGCCATTTGACCTCCAAAGATCAAGCTGCCGTGCAATGTCAGCATGATTCAATCCACCAGCCTGACTCAATAAACATGCCAGTCTTACATCCCCTCTAGAAGCAGCCATTTCCACAGCTGCATCCAGTTGTCTTCCGGTCAGAAGTAAGAAAATGTGTTCTAGATAACTGGATTCATTCAAGGAGCTCACTTCATCTTGGACACGATGGCAAACACTTTCTTGCAGCCAACAACTGAACTCTGCTCTCCGTATAAGAGGAAGTGCTTCTTGGTCAACTTCCAAAGAACTTTCTTTCAAATCCTGCATCATATCTTCCTCATTGTCAGCACCCACAGATTTTGACTGTCCACTATTTTCCCTTTCAGAAAAAAGTACTTTTATCAACTCCCAGATCATTACTTGGTGCATCAAAACCAATCGCGTAGAGGATGAAAGCCATGGAACCTCCAGCTGCCTCTCAACAATGTCTATATAACTCCGACAAATTTCTGAAAGCATTAAGCGATTAGAAACAACTTTTTGAAGCTTCAGTTTAAATGAACCCATCTCAACTTCTTTTGTTTCACGGTTTATTGCCTTGTGGAGATTCAAAGGTGAGTCAAAAGAAAAGTCAACTAGTTCCTTTCTGGATTTATTATTTTCATCTCTGACCACTTTGTCAAGCGCGACCTTCTCTACATGGATAATAGAAGATAGAAACCTCTGAGAATTATTACCTCCAACTGGAGCACCAGAATGAACAAGGACTCCATTTGGGCCCCAACCAACACGAAAGGAACGGCCCATGAATAAACCTGCATCAACAATGTTGCAAGAATGGCTTCCACTTATTGGTGTTTCATGCTCCAGGTTCAGCGTAAAGCCTACTCCCTTCATCATCTTTGAAGTCAGGCCCTTATGTTGTTGGGCCAACAGAATGGTTCCGGGGGAGCTGGAATCAAAACTGCCAGGTTTGTACTCAAGCAGTGATAAAGGTGTTTTCCTCATGACAGGCGAACTAGCTCTATGGCTCATCCTCTGAGTGGAATTCTGTAGAGGAGACCCAATGCTTTCTTTATTGTAAGGAAATTTCTGACGTAGACCAATCAAATCCTCAACAACTTCTTCTTCGTCATCAGGAAACATCCATGTCCTCATTTCATTCATTCTTACTGGGTCAAGACCAAGATGTGCAGGAAGAGAATGATAAAGAACTGGTTCATTAGCTTCTACTTCTTCTGGGGTTTCTTCATCCATATCAACAATCTCACCACCTTTCATCTCAGCAGGATCTTGAACTTCTGCCGCATCATCCATTGTGATATCTTCTTCATCATCGCCACTCAATCCAAATCTGCTAAAATGGCAAACCAAGAACTTCCATTCTCCAATTACAGGATCAAATGAAATAAATTCAGCTCCCTGTCTCTCCATACTCTCCCTCAATTTCTCTACAACATCATTGATTCGTCCCTTGTTAAAATCCAACAATTTTAGTTTTAAAGTCAAAGAAACTTCAGCGGGCTTATTAAGACCCTGACCAACCATAGGCTTAGCATTTTCATCTTCATATACAATTACTTCATGCCTATTAAACTTCACAATCTGATCTAAATTTAACCTCCTAACATCAGTCTTCCCGAGAAACTTAACACGTCCATAACCAAACCTTCCAACAGTGAAATCCAGGACCCGACTGCAATATCCAGGATCCACAACTTCCCGAGCAGCCAGGTCCATCAAACAAGGTTCCATATAATAATCTACTGAACGCAATGTGGGCAACAAAGCCTCGACCATTCTGAAATCCTCGCACCGTGGCTCACTTTTTAGAGACGTTCTTCTTTTCTTGTATTGACCCTCTGAATTTAAAGTTTCTACTTCAAAATCCAGTTCACATGAAGTGCCAAAAGAAAGATTGCTTCTTATACTTGGAATCTCATTTGAACTCCCTGATAAAATAATACAAAACACATTTTCATTATTGAAGAAGGTGCCAAATATTAGTCAATTTCCACAAAATAGGGAAGCTAAATAATAAAACACGTTCTTAGATTAAAAAGAAAAAAGTACAAAACCCATGGAGGCATATGATCGAACAGGTTATATGCAATGTCAAACAAATCCCAGTAGATCTAAATTGATATAAAATGGATAAAATGAAACCCAATACTCTACTTTTCACTTTTATCACCCGCAAAACACCAATTAACACCTTAAACAAGCAAAACGAGTTCATCTTTTCTCAATATTTAGCTACTTCGTTACTCTCAAAGAGCAGCACAGATAATCAAAACAGAGTACCGGATACTGAGAGCGATAGATTCAAAGAAAGAGAGATTTTCATGAGGGGTTAGAGAGTTACCGGAAACCGGGAGGAGAGAAGGAGACGCCATGATAGGAGCAGAGAGAGTAAATTAGCAGAGTAAAGGCTTTCGGTTTTTTGGTATGGGAGCGGAGGTTATCCGGAAGTTCCGGTCTAGGGTGGCTTAAAAGAAGGGATCTACTCGGGCTAACGGAAGCTGCACTGTGGATGCAGAGTAAAGGGAAACAAAGGGAGGGAAAAGAAACTGCGAGGAACTAGAGAGGGAGCCAACAAAAACGACACTGTTTTCGTCTAGTAAAACGAGATTGCAGGTCCTTACTCTTCATGTGTTTTCCTTCTTCGTATATTTGACATTGCGGAATGAGTTGTTTTTAAAATATTTTTTATTTAAAAATATATTTATTTTTTTATTTTTTTAAATTTATTTTTAATATAGAATATAAAAATAATATTATAAAACTTAAAAAATATTAATTTAAAATAAAAATAAATAAATTTTAAAAATAGTTAAACACCGCTTGGAATGCATTTGTCCCATGAACAAGTTAACCACACACAAAAAAGTTGCATATTATGCTCAATTAAATAAAACAAATATTTTAATAAAAAAGAATAATTTTATTTATGAAACAAATAAAAACTAAACAGTATAGTATAAAATAATTAATTTTTAAGAAAAAATTATTTTTATATGCTGCTTCACGTTAAATTAAATAATAAAGTGGTCATTTATCTTATTTGAACACCATGTACAAAGAATTCTTGTATGAAATTATTTACAAATAATTAGATTATTGTGCTTTATATTCATAAATGGACTACGAGGAGGCAGGGAATTTTATGATATTCAAAATAATATCTTATTAATTATCTTTTATGTATATAAAGGCCATCCGTTTGCAGTTGAAACCCCAGAACAAAGACAGCAATCCTTTGGAAAGAATATCTCCATCGTTTCTGTGTATTTGGAATTGATGTTTTTTAAAAATTATTTTTATTTAAAATATTATTTTTATTTTTAATATTAGTATATCAAAATTATAAAAATATTAATTTAATATAATAAATAAGCAAATGAATAATGAGCAACAGTACAACTTGCTGTTCAATAAGTAAATGAATAATGAGCTCTGCTCCTTGGAGAGCTCTAATATATGTCTAGATTTTTTATAAAAAAAATGTGCAAAATGAATAAAGATCAATCTTATTTCCTTAACTTCGTTATTTATGGTTTCCTGCTAGTATTAATTCTTCTTGATTAACTTCCTCAGTTTAATATTAAAAAATATATTTTAATTTAATAATTTAAATTATTGGATGAAGTTTTAAAATATATTTTATATTATTTTTTAGTGTATTTTTTCAAATAAAAACTCTTTAAACTTGAAATTTGTATAAACTTACATTACTTCGTGCTTAATTTTTATCAAATATATAGAGATAGTGAGATTCGAACTCGTAACTGCTTAGTCATCAAAACTTTGATATTATGTTAACTATCTCAATCTAAAAATTTAAATTATTAAATAAAATTTTAAAAAATAATTTATATTATTTTTTAATTACATATCAAGGCAATATTTTAAATTAATCGATACTGTTGGTGAAGCAAAAGAATATGCGAAAATAGATTGATCCTAAACCTGTAGGTAGGCCAAAGATACATCAAAGGAAAAAATCTGTAAGAGCTTAGGATCAAGGGGTTTGTTCTCTCTGTGGTCTCAGGTTCGAGTCCTGTGGTTGCTCATATAATGACCACTAGAGGCTTACATGGTCATTAACTTCATGGCCCGTAGGATTAGTCGAGGTGCGTGCAAGCTGGCCCGGACACTCACGTTAATAATAATAAAAAAAAATCCTCAAATGGCCGCATTTCAGCCACAAGAAATTCAATGAATCTCTGTGTTAACGAGTTTGTCTTCTCGAAGTAGTTTTTCCATGTAAAAATGCCAGATAAAGTAAATTCGAGGTCCTTAAACTTTGTATACAATATCAATTTCGTCCCTAAAAGAAAAAAAGGAGGACATATTATTGATACTCATCTGGATGGGATCAAAGTGTTTGATTCTAAAACTAATAAAGGACCACGGAATTCAAAGCACAACACACCCCAATTGTGGGGCTCCAAGCCTTCTCTATCACTTCCATAAGGCTTACACCAAGGCCCCATAGGCCCAGCCCAAGCGGTGGACTAACCGTCCAGGGCCCCTCCAACGCAACTGGCTCGGTCACCACCCAGCGTCCGTACAACGCAGCTCGTCCTTCTCCCTTTCAAGCTCATATATTAGCAGTCACACAGAGCGACAAGTCACCCTACAATTGCATCACCTTTCTTTCCCCCTCTACTTTTAAACCCCCTCCTGCCTGCATCTCCTCCTAAATTCCACACTCTCTTGTAATTCTACACTCCCTGCATCTCCTCCTCCTCTGCTCATTACAGATTATTTGAATCTTTACTTTTCACCTTTTCTTTCAGCTTCTGATAGAATTCTTTTTTATATTTATTTATTTATTGCAGGTAGCAATGTCCGCTTTTGGTGCTGCTGCGACTGCTAATACAAACCCTAATAAATCCATCGAGGTAATTCTTTTTCACCAAATGTTTTCTGTTATTGTTTTTAGTACTTAATTAATGTCCTCATCTGTGTGTTTTGCTTGCTTATAATGATTTTCTTAGGATGAATTTTTAAGCGTTTTTTCTTTTTTCTTCTAGCTTGATTATGTATTTAGTTCAATCGAAGATCTGTGCTAATAATGTACACAGTAGCAAAAATTAGATTTCACACATAATTTAGCTGTTTTGACGCTTTGATTTATTTTTTATTCAGTCTTATTTATTTATGCGTAGTGATCAAGTCCAAGTACTATTTCATTGAAATGTTGGTATCTTATGTGTAATTGGTTTTGGAATTTAGCTACTATTTTCTCTCTCTCTCTCTCTCTCTCTTTCTTATGCCTAATTTGAGTACAGGTTTCGCATCCTCCCAGTGACTCAGTTTCGAGTCTCTCTTTCAGTCCCAAAGCCAATTTTTTAGTTTCAACTTCTTGGGACAATCAGGTTTGTATAATGTGTTAGGTTTCACTATCTCGTTTTATGTTCTTTAAAATTTGCTAAGAGAGCTGATTGATGAATTGATATTTGTTAAAAGCGAGCAATTCAGTTAACATAATTATTTTGATATTTTAATTTTTTATGTTAATTTTAGTTTTCGTAGACATCTGGTTGTTTTTATTTATAGAAAATAGTTTTTTATTTTTTTTATTTCCATCTCTAGTTTTGTTGTTTTTTTCTTGTTCATTCTAAAAAGATATTTTCATGGAAAGCTTAGGAAAAATGTTTTAAATACAAATTTTTGAAAATAAAAAAACAAGAGACTTGATTGGCTTAAATGAAAAATTATTCATGGAATGACCTTAAAACATTAAATGAACCAAACAAAGTTCTTATTTTTATAGTGGAGAATATGGAAATCAATTATTTTGGTGTTTTCTGATTTTCTATAAAATTGGAGAATTAGAAAACATGTGTTTTCTAAACAAAAAACAATTTTCATATTCAGTTAGCAAACATTTTTTTTGGAAAACTGAAAACAAGTAAACACAACCCTTCTTTTCCAACTTTTCGTTACTTTCCTTCTGTTAGTTTGTTTGCTATTTATTTCAATTGTTCTCAGAATTTAGAATTCATACATGAGCTGTTTGAAAAATTTTGTAGGTACGATGTTGGGAAATTACAAGGAATGGGACCAATGTAGGCAGTGTTGCCAAGGCTTCGATATCCCATGACCAACCAGTAATTATCAAGTTTTTTTTTTTTGTTTATAATGTCATTTATTGATACTGATATTCTTAAATCCCTGTGATTCTAACTCTGTTTATACCTTTTTTATATTGATATTGAAGGTGTTGTGCTCAACTTGGAAGGATGATGGAACGACCGTCTTTTCTGGAGGGTGTGACAAGCAAGTTAAGATGTGGCCTTTGCTCTCTGGTGGTCAACCAGTAACTGTTGCGATGCATGACGCCCCTATCAAAGAGATTGCATGGATTCCAGAGATGAACTGCTTAGCCACAGGAAGTTGGGACAAAACCTTGAGGTAAGATTCCTTCCTTCATGTCACTGCCCATTTAATTTAACAGTTTCTCTGCATGATAGCTAAATACCTCAGTAGGTGTTCTGACCAGTGGTAAACTGCTAATTCTGCTCTCTTAGCAATTGTTTGGCTCCTTTTTTTTTTTGGCTTTTAGATTAGCTGAATTCAAAATTAGCATTTTTTTCATACTCTGTTTTTTGAAAATCCATTATTATGCATCCAAGTATTTTGTTAGTTATGTTACTTCATGGCAAAAAGCAAAAATAACCATAAACATGCAATATTTAATGATCTCTTCTTTTCTCATTGGGTTCATATTATTTGTTTGCTTAGTTTGAAGGTGTTCCTAATTGCATGTGTGATCATGACTGGCCATAGGGTTTGAGGACTGGTTTAGGAGATGATCCAACATTTTGGAGTTTCTTGTAATATTTATACTGCTATATTCAGTTCAGCTTGTGCTCTTTATCTTTTACATGCACCACTTGAAACAAAATTACACTGGCTACTTTTTCATATTTTTTTGGCTGAGTTTAGGTACTGGGATTTAAGGCAGGCAAATCCAGTGCACACTCAGCAACTTGGTGAGCGCTGTTATGCAATGACGGTGCGGTATCCTTTGATGGTTGTTGGCACCGCAGACAGAAACATGATAGTTTATAACCTGCAAAGTCCTCAGGTAATGGTTTCTCATGGTCCTGAGTTTCTAATTGGTTTTACTGAAGTGCTGTTTCACCGCCTCATAATTTTATATTGCTTTTAATTTTCTGCCAAAAAAAATATGTTCAACATTAGCATTTTAGAATAGTGATTGTAACAACAGTAGATTAAGTTACAAGCATTCAAATGACATGATTTAGCATGTGAGCTTGAACTTATCAGATGCTTGTCGAGGTATTTTCCAGTTCTTTCTCAAAATGCCTTAGATCTAAGATGGTGCTGCTTTAGAATAGCTCCAGAGTAGTAGACACCTGAGTACAAAGTTGGTTTTATATAAAAGCGCATAAAGTGGAGTAGAACAGTGTGTTCAACAAATTTATTAATTTCTGTTTGTTCCATGATGAAGAAATTATGTTACCACACTGACCTTGGTATCAAATACCATGGTGGCCCTGAGATGCATTTCAAAAAATCAGATTATTTGTCTTTCTTCATTTTTCATTTCTATTATTTTCCAAGTAAACTGTTTGTTTGTGTTAGTATCATTTTTTAATGTGAGGCTGTGTCCTGTTTCTATAATTGTATTGAAAGGGTCCTTTTACTTGTCATATTCTTTTTTGGTTGAGATGAGATCATGCAGAAAAACTTGATAAATTATGTCTGACACCTGGTGCCTTTTAGGCTGGGATTTGGGTTTGTTTTTTTGTTCTGTTTTTTCTTTTCAAATTCCTGTCTTATCTATGACTTCTCTTTTTTTACATTTTACTGGCACAACAGAAATTAGACTTTTGGGGATTAAAGAGTTCAAGGATGTTTGGGTTCTCCACCCATTTAGGATGAGATGATGTTTCCCATATTATTGTATATCCTATCCAGAAAAGTTGGAGAAAATCATTACAAGGAACAATTTTTTAGTTTTAGTAATTGCTGGTTCAGGTTCTAATCCTCTGCTTTTTATTGTTCTACAGTAATCGCTTTTTTATTTTTTGAGAGAAAGTTCGGTTTTGATAAATGTTTAAATGCTGACAGACTGAGTTCAAGAAAATCGCTTCACCCTTGAAATATCAGACAAGATGTGTTGCAGCCTTTCCTGATCAACAAGGCTTCTTGGTACATGCTCACTTATAATGACTTTTTTATCCTCCTGTTTCAAGTGACTAGAATTAATCGCTGTGCAATGTACACACAAGAGCACACTCATATTTGCGGAAACTGAAAATCCTCAATCTGTTCTTTTGTTGTTTTAAGTCCCAACTTTTGCTATTTATCATGAATCATGTGATCAGGAGAATAATAAATTTCTGCAAGGATAGAGAAATAGTAGACATAGGCTTCTTGGCATGTGCTCACTTATATTGGCTTTTGTATTTCCCCCAAGGCAACCAAGTTTCTGCGATTTACTCACAAGGGCACTAGCATATGTGCACAAATAAATAAATTCTTGGCTGTTCAAGTCTAAAACTTTCTTCAATTCTCACGACTCAAGTGATCAGTGAAATAATAAATTGCAGCAAGGATAGAAAAAATAGTAGACCACATGTTTGTTTTGTGAACTGTTAAATGGAGCTGCTTCAGACTTAGAATTCTTGTCATTTTTCTTTTGTTCTTTGTGCTTATAGTTCTCTTAGTCTCCAAGTTCAATTTGTAGTTTGAAATTTGGTTTTCCTTGTTGGACTTGTGGTACCTCTTAAGAGCATTTTGATTGGTATTCCATGCTATCGTTATGTAGGGTTAGAATTAGTATTTCCTTCTCATCTCATTTTCCTCTTCAAATATGCTATCCTGTTCTAACAATCCTTAGTCATCTACGGACTCTTAATACTTCTTGGCAGGAACTGGTTTGTTTCTTGTTTCATATTGAAAATATTATTTCTTTGATGATAGTAGTTAGTTATCCGGATTGTGTTCTGTGTTTATGTATAGGTCGGTTCAATTGAGGGAAGGGTTGGTGTACATCATCTGGATGAAGCTCAACAAAGCAAAAACTTCACCTTCAAATGCCACAGAGATAACAATGAGATATACTCAGTCAACTCCTTGAACTTTCACCCAGTAAGTTTTAGTATTACTATTCTTAATATCACTTTGCTGTCACTGGATGTATGTGGCAGCATGTTATTTTTAGAGAAAATCTTGATATCAGCAGCATTAGTTTTATAGAACTGTAGTTTTATTGTCAGAGAAAATCTTTAACCAGAAAAGTGATCATTTGAACTAAAGCTATACTCATCCAATTGCTTGGAATATGGAACTTGTTATGGCATATAAAGAAACCATCCAGCAACAGCAACCAAGCCTCAATCTCAAACTAGTTGGGGATATAAAGAAACCATATGTAGAAAAATTATACTTCTTGTTGCATCCGTATTCCATATCTCAAGCACTTCACTTTTTTCGTGTGCACATGGATTTCTATTCTGGAGGACTGAGTTATTCTATTGGTGTCAGCGAAGCTACCATACATTGACTTGAGCTGGATGGTAGCTCCATAGCGATACTATATTATTGCAGGCCTCATTTTCTACCTTGCACCATCAAGTCTCGTGGCATATATTCTGCTCCTGCTTTCTATATACTCTGTTTTTTTTGTGCGTGTGTACTGTAGAATCTTTTTAGAAATAACGGGTTTCCTTGGTCACATCAGTAGCAAGAGAACTGTGGTAGAGATGATCAGTGTTAGGAGATTTCTCTGATCAGTGCATGTATTACTTTTGAACATATAATCTCTTTCTTGCATACCTATTATTTTTAAACTGGCTTATTGACCCTTAAAATATATGCTTTTTAGGTCACGCCTACTTCATAACATGTATACATCTTGCTTTTTTTAGGTGCATCACACTTTTGCAACTGCTGGATCTGATGGTTCTTTTAATTTTTGGGACAAAGATAGCAAGCAGAGACTCAAGGTTATCTCCAGATCTTTTCATTTCAACTATTTTTTTTTGTAGACTAGCTTTATAACATTGGCTTTCATGTTTATCTTTACAAGTTAAGGCATTCGGTTGTATAATACACTTTATCTGAATTTCAGGCCATGTTAAGATGCCCTCTTCCAATACCCTGCAGTGCATTCAATAACGACGGCTCGATTTTTGCATACTCGGTATGCACCGTTTTCTGGTTTCTATAACCTGTGATTATATTCCCTTCCCTTCCACTGATCACTGTCTCTTTGAAGAGAGACAATAATTACTAGAGGTCTTATTAACTGCATTGAATAGATTCTCTAAGCATTACGCATAATAACACCGATTCTTCATTCAACTTTCTGTAGGTGTGTTATGATTGGAGCAAGGGTGCTGAAAATCACAACCCAGCGACAGCTAAGACCTACATCTATCTGCATTTACCACAGGTACAAGTGAATTAATTTGAGTTCGAGTCTTATATTACTTTTACTTGAGCATTCCCATAGTAAACGGGCATCATGCAATGCAATCGTGTTTTTTAAACTACAGGAATCTGAAGTCAAAGGAAAGCCAAGGGCTGGAGGAACGACTAGAAGGTGAAGTGTCTCAGAAAGGCCGGGCAGAGAAAAAATGGCCCTTTTTTTATTATTATTAACCGAGACTCGAGTTGTCAATAGAGTTTGGATTAGTGACAAGAGTTCATGTAGATGAATGATTTCCTAGCTTTAGGTCCCATTTAGCGGTCCTGTTATATAGTAGTGCATGCCATGTTTGTTGACCCTTTTTTTTTTTTTTTTTTTTTTGTGGGTAGTCTTGTTTTGGTATTTAACCAATGTTAGATAAATCTTTATAGTCATTGACAGAAGGTTTATGATGGAAATCTTCTTACATTTCCTCATGAGGAGAAAATCAACAGCAAATCTTTCGTGATCTGGGATCAACAGGGTCCTTTGAGTTTGCAATCTGTCCTGTTAAACAGTACACAGAAATATAGTAAAGTCTTGTTTGACTGGAGAGCTTCACGATGGTCAAATTTGTAGTGCTGAATTGCAGGCTACAAAGATCTCTGGATACCGACAGCGATACTGGACTGAGATTTCTGAAGATGAGGAGCATAGCTAATTTTGTTTCTATATCGAAGCTTGAATTTCTTTTTACATTAAATACAACAATTAATTTCATGGGAATGGGACAAATAGATAATGATTTCATGCAAATTGATGCGCATGCAAATAAATTATTATGATAAGATTTCATGCAAGCAGTCATGACAAGCGATAAGCGGTGGATTCTAACCTCCATACGTATCAAATGACTGATTAAATATAAAGATGATTACTTAAATATTAAAAAAAAAAAAAATTGTTGTTGAAGAAACACAAAAGTAAGCCGTGCCAGTGAGATTTGAATTTGTGAAAGTTTTGACACTAAAGAAGAATCAATAACAACAAAAACAATGTCATGAGTGGGCAAAACAAGCTCAATATTGTTGGAGTGTAATATTGCAGTGGGGATGGGCCCACTGATCATCCATCAAGCTTTCTGTGAAGGCTTGGAATTGCATGCAAGATTACAATTCAAGTGCATGACAGCAGTCTTGTTCATTGCTTGAGTAAATGTCAAGAAAGGAACATATAAATTATAATGCCATGTATACAAAAGACAGAGCTGTTCCCTACATAGAAAATATCACCTTTATTTTTTTTTCCTCCTGTTTTTTGGACTTGTGTATGATTATCACAGCACGCGTTATCTTTACTTTTTCTCCAAGTCGCGAACGGGGCTCCTTTTCAAGCTTGTTGCCTTGTAATATCCCAAGTCTTTAGGTGGACATGTTCTGCTATAGATGTTGAAATTTTTACCATACTTGTTCCGTCTCTTTCTTTTGTAGATTTGCATGTTGGAATGTTTAATTCTTGTTCCAAAAGCTTGCAACAAAAAGAGATCACCTTGATCACATACGCCAATCGCCCTTCAGAGTGTGGTTGAAAACAATTTTCTTCATGGGATTTCTCCATTGTTGTTGATTTCTATACATGCTTTACCAGCTCGCATACAGACAGACACTCCAGATCATGAAGATCTGGAGGCCTAGCTATCGTTTTTTATTATGCTTTGTGAGAACCCTCTATATATACTGTGTCCAGTAAGGGCTTCTCTTCAACATCTTCAATGAAGCCACGCGGTTTTTAGTTTAGAATACTTTACACACCAGGCCTTGTATGTATATATGGATATTTGACTATCACACCTTGCTAGCTAGCATCCATGATTCATGACTTGCGTTCATGGTCAATGATCAAACTTCATAACAGTTTAAGTTTTAGGGTTGAATTGATTTTAACATGTATCAGAGTCTTGATAATAAAATAGTTACGAGTTTGAATCTGACCATCCCTATTTATTTGATAAAAATTAACACAAACTAGTATGATTCTGTACAAGTTTCAGGTTTAAAAGACTTTCATTTAAAAAAATATATTAAAAATTAATATAAATTAAATCTTAATATTGATCACTTAACAAGTTAAACTTTTAGACTTCATTAATTCTTTAACAAACATAAACTTCAATAAGGGGTAGAGAGAGGGATTGGCTTAATCTTGAATTAAAAAATCAAGGATCCAATTACATTTTCTAAGACCATAAATCAAAATCACAGGTACTTCTTGAACCAAGCGTACAGTACCACGCCCTTCTATGTTGCATTTATGTGGGAATTAATTGGCTGACGGAATCCACTTTTGGCCTTTTCGATTCAATACATAGTAAATAAATTCAAAGTATATGAATCGATCGATAGACATTACGCACGTAGTAGCAAATCATTTCCCCCGAATCTATGCAAAATCGTCCATCATCTTGTGAAAAGTTCCAAGAAATATGATGTAAGTTATCATCTCAGCTCCATATTTGATCTCCAACGCAGAAGCTCCTTTTCCTTTGGGCAATCTAAGTGGTAGTTGCACATCAAAAATAGCATCTGCATGTGGGTGTGACCTAACAACACATCGTGAGTGAAGCATGCAGATGGGCAGACGATTGACGTCTAAATCGATCTTATATGTTTCGCATCACTTGGATTGCCTAATGCAGCAAAATCATTACGGTCAAAAATAGCAGCTGCTAGCCTACAAGCCTCTGAGAGAGAGACAGGGCATGGGCTTGAACAATACATCAGACATGGTTTCTGTCTTCACCTAACTAATGTATGGCAGATCTTGGGTTGTTGGGAGTTATGCCAATTTTGTTTAAAAATATTATTAAAATATTATTTGTTTTAATTTTTTAAAAGTTATTTTTTGATATTAGCATATAAAATTATCTTAAAAAACAAAAAATATATAATTTTAAATAAATAAAATAAAATTTTAAAAAAACACCGTTAAATAATATAAGCCACGTACCGTTGTCCTCTAACCACCCCATTAAAAACAGACATCTGGGTGGTGTAGATTTTGAGGTAAAATATGCTAATTGTGAAGAGACCTGGGAGTAAAGAAAGAGAGGCACGTATACTATTGCTCCACTCACCTCTTTAATGGAAGATACAGTCACCTGAATTATGCTCGGGAAATTTATGCCTTGGGAGGTCTAGAAGTATCAAAATAGATGCTATTAATTTACTAAGCTAAAAAAAACAAGCCGTATTGCTATTATTGTTCAATGTGAAGGTCCGTGCCCACATAATTAATCTGTCATTGAAAGCACATATTCATACAGGTTCTAGCAATGTGCACGATAGAATAACATAATTCCAGGCTCGTGCTAATTATGGGCTTCTGTTTGCTGTATGATTTTGTGGGTTCTGAAATTCGCCTGGAAAGCTACCAAAAAGGGCTGGCAAAAACTCTTTTTACCCATGGGATGATGATTTTAAGGGTTTAATTACATTTATTTGACCCCTAAATTATTGAGACTGTGAAAGAATAAGACATGCACTATCGATTTTGTGTATTGTATCCTCGAACAATTATTTGTTGTGTCACTCATAGTATATTCTTGAATTTAACGGATAGCTTAAATGTTGTTTGGTCGATGTCATTAATTCAGGGAAAAAATTGATTGTGGTATAAATAAAAAATAATTAAAAAAAAATATAACACATCATTTGATGTTGTTGTTTTAACAACTCAAACAGATATAACAACAAAAAAATTTTAAATCAATGTTGTCGCTCTAAACAATATTAAAGTAGTATTTGATATGCTGAATAGCCGCTAAAAGAGGTAAGAGAAGTTTGTCCAATTTTCTGTGTAAATATTTTTTTAGTTGATCCGGTTAACACAAGAATAAAAATAATTATTATTTAATTTTAAAACTCGACTAAGAGCTGACCCGGAGCTAGACTTGGGTCACGAGTTAGGTTGACCATTGATCAGGGTCAACATAAGGATAAGAAAAGTTATTATTATAGTTTTAGAACCTGACTAATAGGTTAAATTGGGGTCAGGCGCGAGTCATAGGTCGGGTTGACCATTGATCTGAGTTAATATAAGGATAACAATAATTATTGGATCGGGTTGACCATTGACATCATAGTTTTTAGACCCAGCCTAGTGGTCTGCTCGGTCCAAGGCCCGGGTTCCGGGTTTTGACCAAGTCAATTTTTTTTTAAATCAAAACAACGTCGTTTTAGTAAAAAAAAAAAAACAAAAGTCAACGGGTTGCAATCAGGTTTTTGACCGGGTCTTGCTGGGTCAACTAGGTCGCCGGGTCACACCGGGTTTTTCCTTCCCCTGTTTTTCTTCAACCCGACTCGGTTCCAGCCCCAGGTCGGCCGGGTCCTGGTTCGACCAGCCAAGCCAGGCCGGGTTTAAAAACTATGATTGACATAGGTCAACATAAGGATAAAATTGGCTATTGTCATAATTTTAAAACCGAACTTTGGGTTAACTCGGAGCTAGGATCGGGCCATGGGTCAGGATGATCATTAACCCGAGTCAACGTAAGGATAAAAATAGTTGTTATCATAGTTTTAAAATCTGATTCAGGGGTCAACTCAGGACCAGACTCAAGTCATAGGCTTGGTTGACCATTAAACAGAGTCAATGTAAAGATAAAAATAATTATTATCATAGTTTTAAATCTTATTCGGGAGTCGACTTGGAAGGGCCAACCTAAGTTGACCCAAATTAAAAAGAAAATTAAAACAACCTCGTTTTTACATAAAAAAGATTCAATGAATTTTTTATTAGTGGTTTATCTTGGGACGACCAGGTTGCAGGTTGACTCGAGTCTTTGACGGAGTCAGGTCAGATCAATCCTTCCTCTATTTTTTTAAACTTGGAATGATCTAGACCTTGAATCAGCCGAGTCTCGTCTAATGTCTAGCAAACACAAAATAAAATAAATTATTCAGTCCAATCCAAAACACACTAGATATAGTACAAAACAATTATTTATCCGGTATTGTCCACTCTAATATGATGCATCATTCAATTTTTTTTTTCTATATTTTTATCTGTAAAATAACAGTCCTTAATTTACTTAATAGATGATAATATGAGGACAAAATAGACCAAATTAGTAAATGAAGTCTTATCTTACCACAACCTCAATGATTCAGGTGTGAAAATGTTATGGAACCTGATTTTAACCAGAAGAGAAGGAAAGACCGAAAGGGTGGCAGTGACCCTCATGGGCCCACCAGCTAATTTATGGCCGCAAAGGGCCCTTATATAAACCTCCATGACTCTGCCACTCTCAATCCCTCTCCTCATACGCTCTTACAAGCTTCTTTTAGAACATTTCACACTCGTCAGACTTCTAAATCATTTGAACGTTTCTTATCTCAAGCACCATGACTAGACCACAACAGCGATATCGTGGCGTCCGTCAAAGGCACTGGGGTTCTTGGGTTTCAGAAATTCGCCATCCTCTCCTGTAATTCCACTTTCTTGAGACGTTTCTAGCTCTTTCTTTCATCAAAAGAAAGGTTTCTTTACATGTCCAAAAGAAAACTTTAAGAAACGTTTTTTTTACAGGAACACACACGAATCCCAGATCTTTTATGTTGTTTTTCTGCACTAATGAGAGTCTTGAGCGAGTTTCGAACTGTTTTAATTCTTGTACTAAGACGAAACGTTTCGTGTTTCTTTTGGGCTGCAGGAAGACTAGAATATGGTTAGGCACATTCGAAACGGCCGAGGACGCGGCACGGGCATACGACGAGGCGGCAAGGCTAATGTGCGGGCCAAAAGCACGTACAAATTTCCCTCACAACCCCAACGAACCCCAATCATCATCGTCAAAGCTTCTCTCAGCTACTTTGGCAGCCAAGCTACATAAATGCCACATGACTTCTCTACAAGCAACCAAGAAAAATGTAACAAAACAGTCACATGATGCACAATGCACCAGTTTTGGCACTAGCCATGGCATTGCCGGAAAAACTGTCGAAAACGGCTCGAAATGGCAGGAGGGGAATTGGGTTGGGGGGGGAAGTCAAGTGGGGAATGATGACCATCAAGAACATTTTAAGTCACTTGAAGATCACCATATAGAGCAAATGATAGAGGAGTTGCTAGATAGAGGATCCATGGAGTTCTGTTATGTAGATTCAACATGAGAGTTCTGCTGAAATTAAAGAAACATCAAAATGCAGCAGCAGCAGTTTCTATTTGCTAATTCTACTTAATTAATCACCTTCTTGATTATTTTTCACAATCTAATCATATACATAATCTAAAGTAGTGTGAGTGGAAATGAATATCATCCATCCACGTTGTCTATGATCCAAGGCATAAGCTAATGATGCCATATGTGCACAGCACAGCAAAAGAGGAAAGAAAGATTTTGCACATATGATGACATGAATATTTGGCATCATATGAAAGATATCGATTCCTTCTCTCTTTCCCTTTATGAGTTTCGTCTGATCAGGCAAAGAATCCAAATCTCAAAGGTTCCAAAAGCGAGAGATTAGAAGTTTCGAAACACTTTCACTTTATTATCACTCCATTATCGTAGGTTTTTTGAAACCTTGGGATCTGGAAGTGCATTTTGCTTTCATGCAGGACCCCATGTGTAGAAAAAGATGAAGGGATTAAGTTTTGATACAGTCTAACCCGTATTTAAAATTAAATTAAGTTAATATTTTATAACATCAACAAATCAAAATAATTCAAATTTTTTTACAGAACTAATTAACGGCGACTAATGCGTGAAGGATGCTTTCAGAAACAAACAAATTTCAAATTAATCAAGGATCCTTTCAGACGCCATTTTCTTGTACTTTCTATGGTATTCAATTGTTTGTCGAAGGAATTAATGTGTGAACATATGCTGGAAAAAGACTTTGGAGCCCAATGAGACAAGTGCATATGTAGTCCGTCACTCAACAAACAAATTCCTATTTTTTCTTGCTTTTTGTAAGATGATAAGAGACCTGACTGCTTTGCCATCCCTCTAGCTTAGATCCTTTGATTTCTGCTAAAGCATCACTTTTTGACCCATACAAGCATTCTCACTTGCTCAATATTTTTCTTAAAGAACATGCTTTTGTCTAACGATCAACATCTTGTTTTATTAAATAATTAATTAGAGATCTTTAGACTCCTCCTCTTCATCTAATCTAAACTAAACACGTGGATGATAATGATTATTTTTAAAATATTTTTTAATAAAAAATATATAATTTTTTTATATCAGCATATCAAAATAATTCTAATATATAAAATTATAATTTTAAATAAAAAAATTATTTTTTTATAAAATATTGTTTGTTTAGGCCTAGTTCCAAACAGCAACGCAAACGTTAATGGATTAACAATTAAAAATCCTAAAATTAATTTTTACTTAGTGAAAATAATTGTATTTTTTGTGTTGAATATTTTAACATGGCATGAAAACCTGATTTTAAAAGGCTCTGCACGTCCACTAGGATTAACTCCATATATATCCTCTGGTTCTGAAATATGTTATGAATTAATAATCTCATGTCAGATGCATATGGTTTTTGTCGAAAATACTTTTTTCAAGCATTATATTTTCTCTCTCTTTAATATATGCATATACAGGTAATACACTTAGAGAACGTTTGGGAACGCGGCTGCAGCTGCGTTTCTAAAAAAATTATTTTTTTTAAAAAAAAATTTAATATGATTTGTATGTTTTGGATCGTTTTGATGTGCTAATATCAAAAATAATTTTTAAAAAATAAAAAATATCATTAACATGTATTTTAACATAAAAAATTATTTAAAAAACACCCACAACTATACACTATGAAACACGCTCTTAATCCGTAATTTCTGACTCCTCGTAAAGTAAGAAACTCGATCAAAATTCATTTTGATTTTATATATTTTTAAATAATATTTATTTTAAATTTAAACTAAACAGAATTTAATAACTTTGTGTAAATTCACAAAACTTATACTGCAGCAATTGGAATCTATCAATTCATGCTTTTAGTCACGGTCTTGCATGTCACTTCACTGAGCCATCGTACTTTTGCGGTGAAAATCACACATTCACATAGATCAATTTTAGTCCCTCCAATGGCCTTGAATTTTTGTGCACAGAAGCTAATATGTGCCGTTGGTCCACACATAGACTTGTCAATACACAATACAATAATTAATACATGACTTCCGTGTGAAGGTATTTTTAGCTTATTTATGACTTTTTCATGAATCATTTGTTCGAATTAGTGTATTGAAAAATCAAGATGAGCCCAAGTTATTTATAATAGTTTCTTGTCGCTGTGTATATTGTAGATTAAATATAACTCTAGCACTTACTAGATAGATAGGTGGCTCGCTCTACGTTACGAATCGAGTTAACACCTGTCTTTAAAAAAACAAGAAAATATAAGATTCGGGTAATTTATTTGACTGAATTCAATTAGTTTGATTAATTTAATAATATGATTATAAAAAAAAACATTACCAACAAATAAAACAGAAAAAAAATGAATATGATTTAATGAAAAAAAAAACAGAGAGCAAATTGAATAAAATCACAAAACTTAATTCTAAAACGAACAAAGTGTTGAAGGGGAGAACTTGTAAAAAAATAAAACTTCTAAAAAAAGCAATGCCAAAAAAAGGTCTAAGTCATTCCTGGTAAACCCGTCAAATCCATGACCCGAATATGAGATTAAGATAAATCCATAGAAAGAAAAGTGAAAAAAAATAATGAATATAAATCCCAACAAACACAATGTTGAAAAAAAATCAATTTTAAAAAATAACTTAAAAAAGACCGAATCCAATCCAGTATAATATCTTAAACTCGTGACACAGGTTATAAAGTCAGATTGAACCATAAAAAGGCAAACTTGAAAAAATCACGAAGCCAAACTATCAACCAACCAAATAATGAAGAGTGAAATTGGCCAATAAAGGATCCACAAAAGGATAGAAAAGAGAATTGAAATGAAAGACGACTAAAATTGATAAAAAAAAAATTTGAAATAAAATGTTGAGGAATGAAATTGAAAAAAAAAACAATTTCAATTAAGAAAAGTGTAAGAAAAAAATAAATAACATCTAAAAGAACAAGTACGAAATTTGATATAAAAATCAAATACCAATAAATAAAATTGAAAATAAATAAATTAAATTTGATACAATTAAACCACCGAGAATCAAATAATGTAAAATCAACAAATAACCACCTTTTTCTTAATTTTTCCAAGGCCAACATATTTTTCGAGATCGAGGAGAGAGAAAAGATGAAAGAGGAGAAAACAAATAATGAAAGTAAAATTGAAAAAAAAAGGATAAAAAAGAATTAAAAAGAATGAATGCCAAAATTGATATAAAAAGAAAATAAAATCAAATGTTGAGAGATAAAATTAAAAAAAACAAATAACAATCAAAAGAACAAGTACTAGATTTGATTTAAAAATCAAATGCCAAGGGGTGAAGTTGGAAAAAAAAATCAAATTTGATACAAAGGACTAAATATTATACAATCAAATGACCACCTGTTTTTTAATTTTTTAAGGCTAGCATGTTTTTCAATGTTGAGGAGAGAGAAAGATGGGGAGGAGAAAAACATAATCGGAGCTCCACCATAAATAGCGTGGCGAGATGCATTGAACTCTACCCTTGAATGTGGTGCTTACCCACCATGAGGTGCCTCACATGTTGCTCGAAGAGCATAGATGTCTCTTACACGATGATGCATCAACAACGTTTTTATTTTAAATAATATTTTAGTTTATTAAAAGATTTAGATGCTCCTAAAATAACTTGTCATTTACAAAAAAAAAAAAAAAGTATATAAAATTACAAAGACACCCTTGATATTGACATTAAGAAAAATTAAGTTTAGGAGTGATTTGAAGATTTTACAGTGCAAAAAATTAAAATGTCTGAAAAGCCTCTCATCTTTAGTTCAATTAACTTAGCTTTTAAGGGCATGCTAGTAATTCTAGTGTGCATCTTAAAAGTAAAAAGACTTAGATGCCCTTGTGGTATTAATTTGTAATGACAATTTAATCTTATGAAAAATCATTTTACCTTCACATTGGATTATAAAGTTTTTATTACAAAGGGCAAAACAATAATTTTATTGTATAATTCAAAGTGAAATGTGAATATATGTATAATAAAAGTGAGTTCTTTTATTTATTTATTTATTTATTTTGTAAATTGTAATTGATTAGAAACAGGAAAGAACGTACCATAGGTGACGGAATACCAAGTTTTTTTCCCTCTTAATCCTCGAAATTAATAATGGTGGGATCCATTTCCTCTAATCAAACCTCATGCTTCATGATTAATCATCATCTATCTGGGAATTGATTTTGTCCCCCACAAACATTCACAACTAAGGTTCCAAGCATGATTATGCATTCCTAATTCCCCATGATGTTTAATAATGCAAATTCCCCTCGAATTTTACGTACGACCTGTATTTGATCCATTTTCCCCTATCAAGCAGTATACATCACCTGTCTTTACACCTACGAACGAAACCTTAACCTGTTCATCTTTCCTTCATGCCTCTGATAGAATTAATGGCAAATTAAATAACTACGTACATACAATACAAAGGTGGTCTTTTTTTTCCCTTAAAAATGCTAGAAAAAAGAAGCTGCCTGTCAAGGACAAGGATCATAGTGCATGGAATCGCATGTCCAAATCATGGGGGAGACAATTAATCATGTGGGACTTTAGCCCAGTGAACCATTTCAATCCCATGCTGAACTTTGGATCTTTTTTTATCATTGGAATTAGATACTTGGAATTGAGTGGGCAATACATAGATCCGCCAGCTATTTTCTCAAGGTTGGTGGCCAAGCACTCCTAGAAAAGCCGAAGCATTCTCCATATCCCCATTTTCTAATTCAAAATAGCACTTGATGAATCAAAAAGCAACTGGTAGTAGAATGGAACGAACATAGCAGAAATGGATTCTAGACAAAAAAACCTAAATCGGTGTAATAACTAGTTTTTTTTTTAAAAAATCAATCTATTTCAACTTGGTTGACTTGATTGGTCAGCCCGATCAAAACTTTTTTTAATTTTTTTATTAAAAATATGTTGTTTTAATAGAATGTATCAACATGAAGTAATGCACTCAATTCATTTCCATGTTATGGTCAAATAGTGTTTAATAACTTTGCATGTAATATATGTAGTGGATTTTTAGATTATATATTTATGTTGAGAATGGGCAAAGCACCAGCTTCTGCAGAAACAATTTTCTTATCAATGCAAGTTTAAAGTTATTTAGAATCCTTGATAGAGATAGGAAGATTGATTCTTCCTTATTGGATTTTTTTTTTTATTAATGTGAATGTCCGGGCCAGCTTGAGCGTATCTCGACTAATCCTACAGGCCATGAAGTTAACGACTATGTAAGCCTCTAGTAACCATAATATTAACAACAATAAGGCTCGAACCTAAAACTACAGAGTGAGCAAACCTTTTAATCTTAAACTCTTACTATTGGGCTCTACTAGATGATTATCCTTACTATATTTTTAATTCATAAGTTTATTAACATTTTATATTTGATTCCCTGATCAACACTCACGTCATCTCTCTACAAAGATGAAAATTCAAGAAAAAAAGAAAATTAGCACGCATGCACTACATAAAATTTAAATTTCACCATAAAACTCCTTTTTATTTTTCTCCTGTGTATGTTAAATGAGCATATTATTCTGAGAAATCGATGTAATCCCTAACATCTAACAAGAATCTGGAATCCTAAAAAAGAAAAAAAAAAGGATAAGCCTGTACCGCAGGCCCATTTCAATGTGTGCATTCTTTGGGCCTGTAAGAACAAGGGCAAAGTGGTTGGAAGACCAACATCTCTGTGTGTCATCAAGGAAAGGGCCAACGCCTCTTGATGGGCCTCATGGCTCAGCGTTGTGATTCCGAACTATCTTGCTGAGAACTATTTATTGCTGAGAATATAATCAATAAATACAAGTATCATGTTTTGATTTATGATTAAAATTTTGTTTATTTTTTAATTTTAAATTAATATTTTTTTTAAATTTTCATATTATTTTGATGTGCTGATGTTAAATAATTTTTATAAAATAAAAAATATTATTCTGCTATATTTTCAAGTTAAAACACTTTGAAAAATAATCGCTGCTATACTCTCAAACACCTCAAAAATTGTTACGTTTCATGACCTGACTTGTGGTAACAAGTTATTATTTTATTTTTTAATGAGATTAATTGTTTTAAAAAATGAAATCAATTTACTCTATAATTTCAAGAAAAATAAAAAGACTAGCTTAACTTGGTAATATTCAGTTCAATTGTTCATCTAATTCTAGTTTTATCCTTATTTTTTAATTTCAACTTCAATTTCAATCCACTGATCGATGAATATCTTCACAATTTCCTTCCAAGGAAAAAAGAAAAAAACTTTACACTTCGGGACTCCAACTTACCCTTTCTCTTGATTCTATTACGTGTCCCATCTTTCCCGAGACCCTTGCATGCACACACGTTTCTCGTGAGAAGAATTACGTTGTTAGTATCTTGCCGCACAGAGTCACACCCCGTTAACCTCGGAACACCCAATCACTCAATGCCACATGAGCAAACTGTTTACACTTTTGTCACAGATGTGTGAAATATTTCTCCACGTAAGCGACCAAAAATCTTGATATCAGTAGACAATCATAATATAACTCAAAATTAGCTTGAGTCAAGGCTTAGTTCATGAATTATACCAGTTGACTCGTGAATCGATGAATTTAAATTATTATTTTAAAAAATAAATTGTTATTTAAAAAGTCATAAAATAATATATTTTAATAAAGAAAGCTAATTAAAAATGAAATCAAGTCCACACCAAGCTTTGAGTTGGCATGTCACTGGATTCATCGGTCAACCGGGCCGGGTTATAAAATCAGGAAATTAACTAGCAAGAAGATGCGAGAATAGAAAAGGAAAATAATATTTAAGAAATAAATAAATAAATAAATGACCGAGAATAACGGGGACCCACAAGAGTTCAGGTCGTTCGCTTCGAATTTGGGATGGATTCAGAAAGAAGAAAGAGTACGTAAGAGAAGTCCTAATACTGGTGAGAGTGTGCTTTTCTAAAACGTCACCAAATAGACTCCTCAAAAACTTAAACTGATTTTCAACTCTGCTTATAAATCACAAAGAGTGACGCAGAGACTTTCTCCTTTTCTTTTCTCTTAATCTTAAAATCTTTTCTGTGCGTGCAATGTGCTGTAGCGCTAGGTTTTGCTGAAGGATTGCGAGGTTGGCGATCGAAGATATGTCTGCCGACGGCACAGCCGCCACCACCGCCAATGGCAATGGCCTCAGCTTGCAGGAAATCATAAACGAGAACGTCGACCTAGTGAGACTCCTCCTCCTATTTTTCTTTTATTCTATTTTTTTTTATGTACGTATAGACTTATAGTTGATGATGATGATACCATATTAATTACTTCTAGATCGTAGCAGATAACGTGTTGATTACGAGTCTCTGCTTTCATGATATAAATCGTCTTGTTTGGTTTTGGCTAGCCATTTTTTCGAAGGTTTATATTGTTGTTGTTGTTTATGTTTGTTACGTACGTAAGCTTACTGCCTCTGCTTTCAAGATATGTTTACGACACACACACACACTGACACACAGATACTGATAAACTTCGCTTTATTGCTATTAATGACTTGGGGTGTTTTGTTGTTTGGTTTCCAAGACATCAGAGTTCTGCTTATGCGTTAATAAACTTCTTTTGAAGTTTTGTGCTTTTGTTTTGAGGTTTAAGTAGATTTTTATTTATTTATTTATTAACGATGGTTGCTAATTATTGGTTCTGGAATTTAACTACAGGAGCGTATTCCAGTTGAGGAAGTATTTCAACGATTGCAATGCACGAAAGACGGTTTGTCTGCAGAGGAAGGCCACAAGAGGCTTGAAATTTTAGGTCCAAACAAGCTAGAAGAGAGAAAGGCAAAAAAAAAAAAAAACGATAATTTAATCTTTTATTTATTTATTTTGCTGTTAATATTGAAGCTGTAAGATGGAACTGATAAGCTGGATTGTTTGGAACAGGAGAGCAAGATTTTGAAATTCTTGGGTTTTATGTGGAACCCACTCTCATGGGTCATGGAGGGTGCTGCTGTCGTGGCCATTGTTCTTGCAAACGGACAGGTTAATTTGCATTTCTATGTCTCTGTATTTGTTCATGAATGTTTAATTTTTATTTGTCTGTGTGAATTAATATAAATGCAGGGCAAGCCACCAGACTGGCAAGACTTTGTGGGTATTGTGGTATTGCTTCTTATCAACTCAACTATAAGTTTCGTAGAAGAAAATAGTGCAGGCAACGCTGCAGCAGCTCTTATGGCAGGTCTCGCCCTGAAAACCAAGGTATAATATTTGCATACCAACATCTGACTCTCTCGCTTAATTCGGAAGTCTGTAGGTACTCAAGTACAAAAACTAATGACATTTATTCTTTACATTTTTTTTTTAATAATGTTAATAATTTTGTTTACAGGTTTTGAGAGATGGGAGGTGGATCGAGCATGAGGCTGCTGTCTTGGTTCCGGGAGATGTAATCAGCATAAAGCTGGGGGACATTATACCAGCAGATGCTCGTCTGCTGGAGGGTGACCCGCTTAAAATTGATCAGTCTGCTCTCACTGGTGAGTCTTTGCCAGTTACAAAGAAACCAGGTGATGAAATCTTCTCTGGGTCTACTTGCAAGCATGGTGAGATTGAAGCTGTTGTGATTGCCACTGGGGTGCACACCTTTTTTGGTAAAGCTGCTCATCTCGTAGACAGCACCAATCAAGTGGGGCATTTCCAAAAGGTACCGAGTCTGGAGGGCTAACTGGGAAATTTTTTTGTAGTCAACTCTGGGGATAAAGAAACAACAGAAGGAAGTTAGTACTTGATAAAGAAAGATGAGAAAGAGCATGCAATTATTGTCAAAACTGTTTCATAATTTGAAATCATCTCCAGAAATTATCAATTAATCTACTAAGTGTTAAATCATTAACTATTATAGATTATGTATTATTCTGAGGTGTTAGCAGATGTTTTGGTTTTTGAAGGAACAAAATTCGAATTATTAGAATTTCTAGTAGCAAATCACAAACATCACCATTGCAGGTTCTAAAGTTCCATTTGTGCACTTTCAAGTATCTTCTAACTTTCATCTTTTCTTTCTAATGGATGCTTGATGGTGATATGGTTTGATCAGGTGTTGACATCCATTGGAAACTTCTGCATAGTCTCCATTGTAGTGGGAATAATCATAGAGGCAATCGTAATGTGGCCAATTCAGAGCCGCAAGTACCGGGATGGTATTGACAATATTTTGGTGCTTCTTATTGGAGGAATCCCTATAGCCATGCCAACCGTGTTGTCAGTGACAATGGCCATTGGATCCCACCGGCTTTCACAGCAAGGTGCTATCACAAAGAGGATGACAGCTATTGAAGAAATGGCTGGAATGGATGTATTATGCAGTGACAAGACCGGCACCCTCACTCTTAACAAACTTACAGTAGACAAGAGCTTGGTCGAGGTTAGTACACAAAAAATTTATAAGTGAAAGTCCAGGGCATCACCATTTATTATTAAAGTGATGCGGAATTCATCAGTTTTAGGATGGAAGACAGTCATTAAGTGTATATCTTTTTCTTGGGCGTCATCCCTCCCAATATTTTGTTCTTTTGGGCTCACTGATTATTGATGTTTTTGTTTATTTTTCAGGTATTTGCTAACGATGTTGACCAAGACAATGTGATTTTACTGGGCGCTAGGGCCTCCAGGATCGAGAATCAGGATGCTATCGATGCTTGTATTGTTGGGATGTTGGCGGATCCCAAGGAGGTAATGTTACAGTTGAGATTGCAAATACTTTGACAAGCCTTCTGAGGGCACTAATATGCTGTGCTTCCTAACTTTAAATTTCTTAAAAAACTGGGCCGATAAAAAAGAAAAGGATTAGTATTGTGAACACTTTATTAAGGTGCTGCACACTATTATCAACACAATCTTCTAAATAATCTCGCTGAATAGAGAAAAATGGATGAGGTGATGACTAGCAGCATCATAGTAGAGAAGAGATAAGTAGGATCAGACTTTAAATCACATTTTGATCCTCGGTATGTATTTTTTATTTAACTGGAGCTAACTTGCTGCACTTTCATCTTACTTTATTGGCAATTAAGCTTATTTTCCCTAGCTTGTAACTTGTCAAGAAAGCATTACTCTCCGACTGATTGTTTACCTCACCGACAATGTCAAGTGTTGGGTTATTATGACCTTTGAATATAACGGAATGCCCGACTATGAATTTATTTCACTCTGCAGGCCAGAGCAAGCATCACTGAGGTGCATTTCTTGCCATTTAATCCAGTGGAAAAGCGTACAGCTATAACATATATCGACCCTGATGGCAATTGGCACCGAGTTAGCAAAGGCGCCCCCGAGCAGGTTATAGATCATCTATTGCCTCGTATTCCTTCTTCTTCCCACCCTTTTACTACACTATATCGTCAAATGCATTTAAAATCTCCTAACAGATCATTGCACTGTGCAACCTCCGGGAAGATGTAGCAAGAAAAGCTCATGCCATCATTGATAAGTATGCTGAACGAGGCCTCCGCTCCCTGGCTGTTTGTAGACAAGTGAGCTCATGTTCTCCTTTCCTCAGAATTGTGTGTTGAAGTAATTACTGGTACATGGAACTCTATCTGATTTAGACATCTTGTCTTTGCAGATTGTCCCAGAGAAAGCCAAGGAAAGCCCTGGAGGACCATGGGAATTTGTGGGCCTGTTGCCTCTCTTTGATCCTCCTAGGCATGACAGTGCAGAGACCATTACTCGTGCTCTCAACCTAGGTGTCAATGTTAAGATGATCACTGGTGATCAGCTGGCAATTGGCAAGGAGACTGGTCGGAGGCTTGGAATGGGAACCAACATGTATCCCTCTTCTGCCCTCCTTGGGCAGCACCCGGATGAGTCAACTGCAGCCCTTCCTGTTGATGAGCTCATTGAAAAGGCTGATGGCTTTGCTGGTGTCTTCCCTGGTAATTGGACTAAATTCTACTGTTTCAATATGATTAATGTTGTTTACATGGATCTTGATGCTTCCCCCGTTGTTCGATGCTTCCCTCGTTATCGCAGCATCTAAGTTTATTTTCTTTTAATAAACAAAAAACTAGATCCTCTTAGAAATTAAATCCTTTATCAGCATCCATTACATGGATTTATTCAACATTTTGGAGTTTTTCATCTTGCCTTTTCTGCATGAAGAAGTAAATAATATTAGTTTTTTCATTTTATGCATAAAAAACATATCGATGAATTTAATTAATGATCAACTATTCAGAGCACAAGTATGAGATTGTGAAGAGGCTGCAAGCTAGGAAGCATGTTTGCGGGATGACTGGAGATGGTGTAAATGACGCGCCTGCTCTGAAGAAGGCAGACATCGGAATTGCAGTGGCCGATGCAACTGATGCAGCCCGTGGTGCATCTGACATTGTCCTGACAGAGCCAGGATTGAGTGTGATAGTGAGTGCTGTGTTAACAAGCAGAGCCATTTTCCAGAGAATGAAGAATTACACCATCTATGCAGTGACTATAACCATCCGTATTGTGCTGGGTTTTCTGCTCCTTGCTCTAATTTGGAAATTTGATTTTTCTCCTTTCATGGTTCTGATAATTGCCATACTTAATGATGGGACAATCATGACTATTTCCAAAGACAGAGTGAAACCATCTCCACTTCCTGATTCCTGGAAGCTTAAGGAGATCTTTGCTACTGGTGTCATTCTAGGCACCTACTTAGCTTTAATGACTGTTGTATTCTTCTGGATTGTTCACAGTTCTGACTTCTTCTCTGTAAGAATTACTACAAACCTTACAACTAGCACATGGTTTTATCATGCTGTTTATATTTCTGTAAAGCATATAAGAACTTGTAACGTTTGTTCCTTCTGCCAGTTAGTCACTGCTATATAGTCTTCTGTAGTACTAATAATGATAGCACACCGTCAATATTTGCAGGATAAATTTGGTGTTAGGTCCATCAGGAACAACCATTACGAGCTAACATCAGCTGTATACCTTCAAGTGAGTATTGTTAGTCAGGCACTCATTTTCGTTACTAGGTCCCGAAGCTGGTCTTACGTCGAACGCCCTGGTATTTACCTTTTGATTGCCTTTGTCCTGGCACAACTGGTGAGTTGTTTAGAACTTTTCGTTCCAGGTTTTTTTTTTTTTTGTGTGTGGGGGCATATTGTAAAAGTACAACCTAATGATCAATGTTTCTGGTTTACCATTAAGATTGCGACAATCATCGCTGTGTATGCCAATTGGGGATTTGCGAGAATCCATGGAATTGGATGGGGATGGGCAGGTGTTATCTGGCTTTACAGCATCATCTTCTACATCCCTCTTGATTTCCTCAAATTCATAATCCGCTATGCTCTAAGTAGCAAATCCTGGGATAATCTCCTCCAAAATAAGGTCAGTGTGATCATTTGTTTTTTACTAATGAATCTTTTGATATGTCAAGTTTCATCTTGAAACCTTCTCCCCTATGTTTAATATTTACCGATGTTACACTTGATTATGCAGACAGCTTTCACCTCAAAGGAGGAGTACGGAAAACAAGAGAGGATGGCGCCATGGGCTGCTGATCAACGCACCATTCATGGACTGCATCCTCCCGAAGGCTCAGAACTTTTCAATGATAAGAGCAACTACAGAGAGTTGCATGATATCGCTGAACATGCCAAGAGGCGCGCTGAGGTCGCTCGGTAATGATCTCCGAAGCTTTTGATTTTCACTATTAGCAATTTCTTCCCTATCTATGCCTATATATCTTAATTCCACTCACGATCTCTTTTGTTCCAGGCTGAGGGAGCTTCACACGCTCAAGGGTCATGTGGAGTCAGTGGTGAAACTCAAGGGACTTGACATTGGGACCATTCAACAACACTACACTGTTTGAATGAGAAACAATGAGTTTATAGTGTTTTTTTTTTGTCTATCTCTCTCTCTGGAGAGGGGAGAGAGTCCTAGGTTAGAGGGATTAGGGTATTAATCTATTTCATTGTTCTTCTGACAATCTTGATTATTAGTTTGTAAGATATGCAAGATTTGGGAATAATCAACCCAACATTGAATTTCACTATCACATACATTTTCGCCTCTTGCATGTCAGCTTTCATTTCTGCTTCTCGAGTAACTTAACTTCATAGTTTTGATCCAATCATATGGGCTCCTCTTCTTGCTTTTATGAAGAAAATTATAGCTTGTAAAAACAACAACAAAACAAAAACAGGTTCTGTGTGCGTTCGCCATTTAATGAAACAAAAAGCACTACAAAATTATTATTTAAATATATTTTCAATTAAAAAACACTTTATGCATCAAACACACTCTAAATATTACAGTGATACTGGTATACTCGAAGCAATGGTAGCAGTTGTGTTAACAGCTAAAGGAATTTGATTTCACGAGCTGATAATGTCTTAATAGCTAAGTTGTGGGCAAAGCGTGTGGAAATGGAATTATCCATAGAGTTGCACAAATTTGAAGTGAAAGGACACGAGATAATAGAATTCCAGTAGAGATTGGAGTAGGGGTAGCTTTATCTATTATTAACACATAAAATTCCAACTATCTAGGTAATACAGTGATAAAAACTTGGCACTAAAAGGTTTGTTCTCTCTATGATTTCAAGTTCGAGCCCTATGGTTGTTCATATGATGATCACTAGAGGTTTACATGGTTACTAACTTCAGAGCCCATAAAATTAATCGAGGTGCGTGCAAGTTGACCCGAACATTCACATTAATAATAATAATAAAAAAAAAAAAAACATAAAATTCCAAAAGCGGAGACGCTTTAGGAAACCAAGGGCAAAAAGGCAACAGAGGGAAGCCACTCTAGCTATCAGAGCCTGGTTTCGATCCAGGGACCTGTGGGTTATGGGCCCACCACGCTTCCGCTGCGCCACTCTGATTGTTGAGTTAGTTTCCAAGTTATTATTACTTAAAATATATTTTCCGAACAATTCCTTCATACTACTGACCTTAGAGTGGATGAATCAGACAGAACAACTAACCATGAAATGGGAATGGTTTCGATCGATTAATGTTTTCCAATTTGAGCGGATTAGTGTGCGGATCAATAGTATTATCATGATTAGGCTTATCAGATAAAGTGTAAACTTACGATAGTTATCTCAATCCAGCAACTCTTTTACAAAATGTTGCTTACGATATAGAAATACACCATTCATTAGAGAAACTGCAATGGGGTCGGAAGGGACTAGAGTTTGGATTGTTTGGTAAACCAGGCAGGCTGAAAGCAGGCCATTGGATCGCATAACCATGAACCGTGATTTCTCCATTAATATTTAGATTTTTTTTATCTATGAATTTGTGATTATTTTCAGAACTTGGGTCTTTTTCATGGTGCAGACCCAGGTGGGATTCGTGAAAATGGATGTTGCCGGCAGTTCGCAAGGTAATGAAGATGGGGTTTTCATCTCAATATTTTTTTTTGTAAAAATATTTCATCCAATTCTAACGTCTTTATATATATTTTTTAAATCAGGAAAAGCTTATTGAATTATGATCTAGAATGTGTTTAGGAATGGGTGCAAACCATGTTTTTAAAAAATTTAATTTAATTTTTTTTATTAAAATTTAATATAATTTGTATGTTTTGATGTGATAATATCAAAAATAATTTATAAAAAAATATCAGACATATTTCTAGTCTCTCTACACAACAACCAAGAAAAATATACAATATCTAAATACATGAGTAAAGATGGTAAACCTTAATTTTACTACTACTACTACATGTTAGAATATACAGAATATGACCTAGTTAGTCTGAATGTAAATAATTTCTAACTACAAATAATTATTTTTTCCTCTTAACCTTCTTGATTGGAAAATAACCCAAATGCTTCAAGTACCACAATGCCCCTTCTGCTGCATGTTCAGCTGCTGTTTTCTTTGTTGGTTTAGGATAACCAAAACACTCCAATACAGTTGATGCTTCTCCTTCAATCCGAATTGCAACCTTGTAGGTAAACCTGCAATGAATCTTGAAATACTCATAACTTAAAAGCTTTGAAAAGTAGAGAATGAGAAAGAAATGTACCCCAAGGAAAAAAGAAAAAGAAAAAATGACTTGGTTTAACCAAGATTGTTTACTCCATATTTTGTACTTACAATTTCTTGTGGCAAGGTCCTTCTTCCTTGAAGCATTCAAATAAAGGGGGTTTCCACTTGTTTGCAGCTAAAGTCTCCAGCAATTGTGATTTGGCGGATATCTTTGGCCCACCTAAAAGAACAAGATGTTTGCTAGTAACATTTTGGTGGCAAATTTCAATCCTGAAAATCCCAAATTTGTGCTTTAAAGCAAACTTTATCAAAGAATTCAAGACACTTCTGGTGAACTCACTACCAGTCACTAATCAATGAAATTACCTGAGTCGTTCTGAGAGTTTTTATCATCCTTGCTAATTTCACCCACCTTGGTTGTGTTCTTTATGGTGCTGGAGTCATCTCCAGTCTTGATGATTTGTGATGGGTTAATATCTGCTAATAAATCTGCTGTTGTGTTCGCTTCATCATCAAATTGTTTTTCCGGCTTCAGCCCCTCTTTGGGTCCTGCCCTAGCACCTTCTACAACATACTTCATAGCTGGCTTGTCTTTCTTAATAATCTAGAAAACAACATGACACGCAGAAAAAAGAAAGAAAAAGATTTTAAGTATGGAGTTACATTTAACCAGGTAGATAAATAAAGATTCCATAAACAAAGATATTGCTCATAGAAGGAAGAATCGAGGGAAGTTTTTGGTTGTTTATACCTGGGAAGGGGTTGGTGGTGGCTGGATCTACAGGAGGAAGGCGTTTGAGATTGATGTGGAGCTGTTTTGGTTGCGTGCATTTATTCCTTTTCATTTCCATGGCAGGGGTAAAACTAGATAAGTTCATTTTCCCTGCAAGGATACAGTTTTGTGGGATTATTGGTGTATTTGCTCACTCTACTCTTAATTTGTTTTAGTATGGTCCTTTAAGTATTCATGATTAAACCATAATTATTAATTAGTAATGATGTTAAATTATCTATCTGCCCTTTCTCTACTTTAAGGTCACAAAAAGTTTCTTCAAATTATTATTTTTTTGTTTGAAAAAGATATTAAATTGATAATTTTTAAGTGTTTTTGTTAAAAATAAAAAATATATAAAAATATTACTTTGATATATTTTTAATTAAAAAAAATACTCTACACTACATTTCAAAAAACATATATACTTGTGTCATCTCTTAATTTTTATTATGTATTTATATAATGATCGGTTATTGAAGGCAGTGATGGTTTCTAACCATGGTTGATGAAAGGGGAAAATATTACAAAAATAAGAAGATTAAGGATGATATTAGAATAAAGAAGAATAAAATGATCAAAATAAGAGAAAATTGAGAATATGGCTACCAAATTCACCATTAATTTAACTTTAATAAGTTAGGTGCCGTGGGAGAGGAGACCAGATGGCAAGTAAAATATTAACCAGTGTTATCTTTCTTTCTTTTTTTATCTTAATATTTGACCTTTTTTTTTCACCTTAATATTTGACCTTGTTTTACGGGAAGTTGGGTTTGATATTGCAGTAAAGAGTATTTTTTGAAATATATTAAAATAATTTTTTTTATTTTTTAAATTTATTTTAAAATATTTAAATATTACTAAAAAAATTTATAATTTTTTAAAAAGACGGTTGAAACACAAAAACAAACACATCAAATGGTTGGAACACAAAAACAAACACATCAAATGATTATTTAGTATCACACAATTCCAAGACTTTAATAATAAAAATGAATTGATAAAATAATTTATATTTTAAAAATTTAAAATAATGATATTGAATTTTTTTTTTTTAATGATTTGACCCAAATTAGGCTTTGAATCATCAATTTAACCTATTAAATTGAGCGGTTAATATTAATGTTCAAAATTAACCAACTCAATTTGGTAGACTTCAATTGAAAAATTATATTGATTATTTTATAGTTTATTTTTTTTTTACATTTACCCTCCGTGTTTTTTAATATTACAGTTTATATTATCAATGTAAAGTATATTAAATTATAGAATGATTTAAGATGTAAATTATAATTTTTAAAACACGAAAGGGTAAATATAAAATCAACTTAACTATAGAACAATCTAGGTAATTTTTCCTTTTTAATTTTAGGTTTGAATTTTAGGGAAAGTAAAAACAAAAGGAAAGGTGTTTTCCATTTTCTATTGGTTTGGATCAAATCCGCACAGGTTAAACAAGTTTTGTTTTTAATAAAAAGGATATAAATTTTAATGATCATGCTAAAATTTTATGAGTTGTTCTACAAGCTTGATCTTATAAAAAGGTAGCTGTAATCATGTTTGAAATTGAATTTGAACCTATTTTTCATTAAAATTTAGAATTTTTTTGCATCAAATTAATTTTTTTAGTATTTTTTATCGTTTTGATATGCTGATGTCAAAAATAAATTTTAAAAATAAAAAAATTTATTTTAAAGCATTTACAAGGAAAAGACAACTTTTATTACATTCCCAATCATCATTAAAATAGTTTTCATGTCTAAACTAGATTATGAGGTTCCTGTTTCAGAGATTTTTAATTTTTGAGTTTCTTTTCTAATTATTGAATATTTATTTAATTTAAGTGTTATTAATTATTTTGGTTTAATTTACTATTTAAAAACAATTTTGTAATTTATTACATTCAATTATTAAAATTCAAAGTATTAAATAGAATTGTCTTTACAATTTAGCTGTAAATTTAGGATTTGTGAAACCATAATCTCTTCCTTTTTATCATCCAACGCGTCATCAGCTCACCAATGGAGATTTACAACCATGATTTCAGGCACTTGACATATTTTTCTCATCTTGACAAATCTTGAATGTAACCTTTCATATTGTCCACATATTCATATACAAATCATTGGACATCTATATGAAGCAGTATTAGAAAGAAATTGTGATATGGCTATTTGCTTTGATGTTCTTCGACAATGCTGTCTAGATTTGGTTGCCACTGATCAAGAGATGTAAATCTGTTGGGTGATCCTGTTGTCATCTCCTTTCTTCTCTTCCTGGTACAATCCTTGGACTCAGAACACCCAATGCTGCTTGATGATTTTGTTTCCTCACTTGTATCAAGAGTGGCTTTACTATCGCTGTTAGTTCCAGTGGTGTTTGCTCTCTCATCGTCGTCTCTGTGTAAGCAAGGACACGGTGACTTCATGTTCTTGTTGATAAAATACCAGCAATTGGATGAGATATCACTGCCCCTTTCATCGTTGTTAGGGGTCTTGCTGGCTCGGACATCATTGATTGGAGATTGAGATCTTGTGATGGACCTACGCTGAAGCTTTCTGATTGTGTTTATAGGAACGACATAGAACTTCTGACCAAGCAGTAGCATTGTGTCTGGTGCAACAATGGCCCAAGGCTGCCGGAACACATGCGGATAGGCGACTATGCATCTTGGGTTACGAAGCATGACCTCTTCTGCAAGAACAGGCCTATCATGGAGCTCTACGTGACCGCCGGGATGAACAATTTTAACAAACATATTCTTGGTGCTATTAGTGCATATGCAGCTTGGTATTACCATTTTTCTTTCGAAATTTAAGAGATAAATAGAGAGGAAATGTGGCCAAGTAGTGGGGGGAATATTTAAGCAATTGTAGCCATCTTGTGGGAGTTTAGAATGTTCAATAAAAAGGATATGGAACTGTTGATGAACTCAAGAATATATCTCCAATTCCATGGTTTTTGTTTTATTTGTTTCATTGATAATATCATGGCCAGTGTGTCAAATCCAAGCATTATGCTGGAGAATACGTCTGCTTGTTGCCTAACTGTGAATCATGTCGTTGCATGACAGACAAGAATTACATTATCTCTCATAATTGATCGCCACCCTGCATCATTGATGATCTACATCATGTGATAATCAAATAGAATGCACTTAGTTTTCTAGGTATACACATGCATGCTGCCATCAGAATATGCTTGATAATCTGCTTAGATTATGCATTTTACAGTTGGTGTTGACGAGGATTTCAGGATCTGTGCATAGATTCTGCCATCTTCCTTGTCTGTATCCGACAGGGTGGACTTGAGTCAAAATCCTCAAAAGATGAATTCAAGAGTTTTCGGACCTTGCTTATTAGCGTTTCTTTTGTCCTATTGGGTAATTAGGCCATCCAAGCTTCTGCATGAGACAATTATCTTGTATCATTTGCTACCTCAATTGGTTTATACTTTCTTCGATCCTACTTGCTGTTTGTTTTTTGGGGCAGTATTGTATCTGCCAAACGAAAATATTCATATCCCATTTCCATATCTGGATGATGCATCCAAATTCTCTAAAATTACTAGAGTTTTATATTGCCATAGCCGATCTAAGCTCTCTCCTGCTTCATCAGAAAGCAGAAATAACTTTGTTCAGCAGCTCTTATAATTTTAGTTGAAGTAAATATGCAAAGCAGGTAGCCCGAGCCTGGCTGGTTTATTCCAAATTTATTTCCATATTTAAAAGCTAGTTTTTGAGTTATACATAAGAATGATAAGTTTCAAACCAGTCAACATGGAACGTAATTGCTTATATGTAATGATGAAACCATGAATAACTTGTGTGTCCATCGATGTGCAAATGAGTCAAGCGTTGCATGCTACTGCAAGAAAAACTCTGCACGACGAATGGTCAACTAAAGCTACAACTTCACACATTACAGCACCGTTAAGGTGAGGAAAGGCCATGTCTTGCAGAAAATGACTTGAAATGTCAGAGAGGGCAGATTTGGCTACAGCCTTGTATATCTCCTGATTTGCAATGCATTGCTGCTCAAACAGCTGAGCTCTGGAGAACTATGATCACGGTGTTAAATATCCGCATAGCAGAAGGAAAGAACAATATCTGGTGATCGATTAAGTTGACTGGATGAAACAAGCTCATCTGAGAAAAAATAGAATCTCGCCACCTCTACATTAGTTTCTTGTCCTTCAGCAACTACCACCCTCCTTTTTATCTGATATCAGGACCTCTTACTAAATCCTCGGAAAATTGTGTTGCTGAAGATCCAAATATTGAAGCAGTTTAAGGGGAAATCATCTAAAAATAAATTCAATTAACAAATGTAACAATGAAAAAAAAAAACTCTAATGATTTTCATACATCTAAATATACAAAAGAAATGGTCAGTTTGAGATGTACTCATCATCAGAGAGAAGGCAGGGCAAGAGGAACAGGTCCTGTAATTCTCAGTGACCCTCCAAGCTCAAGAGGTACAAGAGGGATGAGAGAGTGCAGGACATCTGTAATCAATGGCCTGTAACTTGGTTCTTGTTGCACGCATAGTACTGCCACTGCAGCTACCTACTCAAGGGTAATATGTGATTAAATTTGTACGCTAAAAGCAAGAACAAAAAAGTAACGAGCACACAAATATTTAGTTTCTTATTCAATATACCTGGTACAAGTGTTTTAAATTCGTAGTGTCTTTGATAACAGGATCCACAACGTTGGGAAGCTTTGATCTGTCAGCGAGCCGAGGCATGGCCTACATGTAAAAAATGATGGTGCAATTAAGTTGACTACTCGAGGCATGACTGCTAAAAAAAGTTAAAGGAAAATTACCCATGAGACTATGAACTGAAAATGATCCGGAGACATCTTTTCCACTGGTTTTCTTCCTATCAGGAGTTCCAGAAGGAGAACTCCAAAAGCATAGACATCACTTTTATCAGTTAGTTTGCCTGGAAAGGAAAAATGGAAGCGATCATACTTCTCTTTCCAAGAGATTGGCTGAATAAACAATCAGGCTTCATTCTGTATCAAAGAAAGACTAAATGCAGGAAATGTTGTTTAAAAAACTTCACTATGTAGCACAGAAGAAAGAAGAAGATACTCTCTGGTAGGATTTTATAGTTCTTGAAAATGAAATAGAAAAGATTTCCATGGATCTCCTGTTACCAAAATTCATCATCAAAAAGCACACATCAGAATTAGATTAAGAGGCTATAGCAAAACCCGCCTCATTCAACACCTGACATTCTTCTCACAGAATATGTTCAGCCTTGTTAACAAATTAAGCCTTAGGGATGAAGCGCTAAAAGACACCGCATGATTTTAAAAATATGAAAACCTTTTATAAAATATTCTGTTTAAGCATCCACTATCAGAATCTCTCCTCAACAGTAAGCATTTTTAGTTCTATTTCTCAGATATAGAGCTGAAACAGTGATTCTTGCTGGAAAATCATCACATTTCATGTGACAGAAGTTAGAACTATGAAAAGTTCATCAAAGAATGCAAGAACATGATATTTAATTGCTGAAAATATGATTGACAAATAAACTAAGAAATCATAGAAGAAAGCAACAATGTAATTTGTAATTAGCAGAAGTATGAAAAATAAGAGATCAAATCAAACAACAATGGTCAGCAGCATATGACTTCTCTGGAAGTAATTTGACATACCATCCAAAAGGTACTCTGGTGCCACATAACCTAAAGTTCCTGAAAGCTTTATGTACTTGTTTTGGATACCAGAAGCTACAGCAAGGCCAAAGTCCGAAAGCTGAATAAGTAAACGCTCATCAAATGAAATATCCTAGTTAGAATCACGGACCGGTGCTAAGAACATGCACCTATGAGGAGTGCAGTACTCATGAGGTTGTCATACATGCATGGCTTTTACCTTTGCATTGAAGTTGGAATCCAGAAGAATATTAGATGACTTCAGATCTCTATGGACAACAGGAGGATTGCAATGCTCATGAAGATACTCTAGTCCCCTGGTCAATATCAGTTTTGGTGGGAGGAAGTAGTAAGCATAAGAAAAGGATAAAGAAAGAGGTAAAGCGCAAACCACAAAAACGGGAGTTTGAGTTACCTTGCAACATCAACAGCAATTTTCATTCGCAGATTCCAAGTTAATGCTGATCCATGTGTTGGCCCTGCATGTTCATCAATAGCATAAATAGTATAAGAAAAAAGGCACAAGTTGGAGTCTTCTAATGCTTATTTTTTAATTTTAAAAGTCGGAAAGATATGAAGTTTACCATGCAATTGACTTTCCAAAGACCCATTTTGCATCATTTCATACACGAGAAACCTTGTTTCACCATGAATGCAGTAACCCAGAAGAGAAATTATGTTTTGATGATGAATTTTCGTTAACCAGTTCAGCTCGTTCTGCATTTACAAACAAAATTTAAATGGAAAGGAAAAAAATTAAAGAATCCATAATGATTCAAAACAATTGATAATCAAATCAATTTCATGTAAGACGTTACCTCAAATTCTCTTTCAATGTCCTGTTCTTCACCTTCAAATCTCCTCACTGCTGCAAGGAGTTTTTCACTGAAACAAGCTTTATACAAACATCCACGACCACCTTCACCCAGAACATTAACTTCCTGGAAATTGTTTGTTGCAGCTTGCAACAAATGATATTCTATAACAGCTACTGAACCCTTCTTCTCAGCCATCCTCAAGGAATTTAATTTATCCACAATCGGAACATCTAAATATTAAATTCAAACAAAAAAAGCAGAAATACTGAGTCTGCATAAAAAGCACAATCGTGTGTAACATGCCTCAAAAAGGAAAATTGTAACAGCAAAAGCAAATTCAATTCTTGGAAAAGAAGATACCATTGCCTTTACTTTTGGCACTGCATGTCCTTGATTTTTTCAGTCTACAGATCCAGCAACATGAGAGAAACAACACTATTCCAACAAGGTGAGTGGAAGCAACAGTTAGTGCTATTAGGGTTCTCTTGTTCAAATCTTGGTGGTGCACTTCTTCAACCACAGGAACCAGAGGCATCCCTTGATAAATAGTAAGGGAACGCTTCTTTGGAACTGTGGTACGTGGTTGAAAGTGTTTTTTATTTAAAAATATATTAAAATAATTTTAAAAAAATAATTTTAAAATCAATACATTAAAATAATCTAAAAACATAAATAAAAAAAAATTAAATTTAAGGAACACGATTTTCACCCTTCCCAAGCAGACTGACTACAGTATAGAGAAAAGCTAAAACACACCAATCAGAGAAAAGAAGAATACATTAAATGAAACAGGAGGAGCTGATATAACAAGTTCTGGAGAGAAAAATGCAAATCAATTATGAAAAGAAAAATCACATTTGACGGAGAGAATCGAGAGAAAAATCACATATGTTACATCAAATTTTTCTATGTGCTTCTTTTTCTCAAAATAAGAACGAGTTTGGTGCTGTAGTATTAATTTCATTTCAAGGTTCATATCCGATTTCTGGGTTTTTTCCCCTATATTTCACAAGAGACCAAAGACCACGTATACACAAATTAACAATGTAGAACAAATCTATAACAGGATCACGTTATTGCACTAAGGGTTTGAATTTTGAATGCTTAATGTGAAGCAAAGCAATCCCCTCTAGCCCATTAACAACTTAAAGTACAGAGACATACATATAAAGACAATGAGTGTTCAGGAACCAAGATGAGGATAAAAACACGAACTTCAAGAAAAGAAAATAAGCATTGTTAACATACTTGGAGATTGATCTTCCATTTTTGAAGAGAAAACAGAAATGGGATTGTCTTTGCCAGCAAGAAGAGAGCCAGAAGTGGAGAAAAGAGTTGGCTCAGGTCTGGTGCCAAGCAAGAAAGACAAAGATGTACTTAACAACGCTCACATGGGCAATCACGTACCTAAAAATATCATAAATATGATGTTATTAAAAATAATTTTTAAATAATTAAAAAATTTTATTAATATATATTTTAATATAAAAAATTATTTAAAAAATAACTATTATTATACTACCAAATACTTTTCTTCCCTTAAACAGACAAGAGGGAGAGAGATATAGATTTTGTATTTTTGTTGTAATTGAGTGTCAAGATTATTTTTCTCTCCTTAAATTCTCAACTTGAATATTTAACTTAAAAGGATATAGAGTGTGTTTGGCAGTGTGATTGCAGGTGCTTTTCAAATAACTTTTCGTGCTAAAATACATGTCAATGATATTTTTTTATTTTTTAAAAATTATTTTTGATATCAGCATATCAAAACAATTCAAAACATACAAACTATATTAAATTTTAACAAAAAAAAATCAAATTTTTTAGGAACACAGCTGCAGCCGCGTTCCCAAACAAATCAATAGTATGGGCTGTTTATTTTTGCTGTTAAACCATGTTTTATAATTTTTTGAAAAAAATATTTTGTTTAAAATTAAAATTTTTAATATTTTTAAATAATTTTATATGTTAATATAAAAAATAATTTTTAAAAAATAAAATAGTATTATTTTTATATATTTTAAAAACCACATAATTCGTTACCCTACGGTTGTAGAAGAAGACAAACTAAAAACTGTTTCAGGGTAAAGGACTCATGCTAGGGGCACTCTCTATAGCAATCGCCTTTCTAGTACTCGCTCTGTCATGAAGCCACGTGTATTTTTAATGAAAATAAATTGGATTCACTCTTTTGTCTAGCTCAAAGAGAAAAGGGAATATCTATCATTATATCATAATTATTTCTTTTTACTGTCTGATTTTTTTTAATTAAGGTCATGTGAAATTGGTCACGAAACTTTAAAAGATGATTGAGTAAATAAATTGCAAAATTAAATATTTAGTTTTGTCTTTTACAATCCATTCACACCTGTTTATTTTTATGTTTTAAAAGATTTTTTAAAAAAAATTAAAATTTTTTATTTTTTTATTTGCTTTAAATTAATATGTTTTTGGTACTTTTAGATATTTTAATGTGCTAATATTAAAAATAATTTTTTAAAAATAAAAAAAATATTATTTTGATATATTTCTGAGTAAAAAGCACTTTAAAAAACAACCGCAAACACACTTTCAAACAAAAAAAATAGAACACAAATAATTATGTAGAACATGTGAAAAATATGCGAGAATATCTTATAAATTATATAGTTGGGGTTGGGGTTATAATTGTGTTTATATTTAGAGTTATTTTATATTACGGTAGTGAATGTTGTTTAAAATATTTTTTGTTTGAAAACATATTGAAATAATATTTTTTTTATTTTTAAAATTTATTTTTAAAATCAGCACATCAAAACAATCTAAAAACAAAAAATATAATATGAAGCAAGAAAAAAATAAAAATAAAATTTATTTTTTAAAAAAATACTTTTAAAATACAAAAATAAATTAGCTCTTGAACAAAAAATTGTGTAGTAAACTTACAGGTGAAATTGAAATGCATATTTGATATAATATAAAACTAGTTTATTATTTTATATAAGTTTTTATGTATTAAGATATACATGTGAAGTTTCTCTACTTTTGTCATTTACAACGTAAGGATCATATGTACTCCAATCTCATTTTATTTAATTAATTACTAAACACTATAAATGTATTGGGCATATATCTTATATCGCTTTTGTAGTTCCAATTTAGAAAACAGATTAAAATTGTGAGGCATATTAATTAATTAATTAATTTTAATATTATAGTTGAGATGAATTATAATTTTAACCACAATACACTTCCAACTATGTAGTAAAAAGGCGATTGTAACCACAACGCGGTTGCACTGTGTTTTTTGTATTTTTTGTATTTAAATTATTATTTTAATATTTTTTATTATTTTAATATGCTGAAGGCATGCCATAAGATGATTAAAAAAGACAAGAAGAAACGTGGGAAAAAAAAAAAAGCGAAGATAAAAAAAGAATTGCTATGAGGACCGGAAAGTGGAGAGATAGAGAAGGATGAATTCGTAAGAGCAAGCTGATGTTAGGTGTTTCAGCAACTGTGCATGATAAAGTTGCCGGTTGCAGTGACCATGCATTAAACCTGTTTTTTAAAGTATTTTTAATTTAAAAATTATTAAATTAATTTTTTTAAAATATCTTTTGATAATTTTGATATATTAATATTAAAAAAATATTAATTAATATATTCTTAAATGCTGCTTAAAAGCGATGGTAGGTAGCAATGCTTAAAAAGGGAGGAAGATAGGAAGAGGAGGCAAGTGGACATGAAATCACGTAGCAGTTATTGACTATGAAAGCTGGCCATGACCTCAATTCAAGAGGTTTGAGAGAGAGAGAGACAGAGATAGCTGGCGATGACCTGTTCCTGTGTGACTCCCATTAAGGCAGCCTCTACTCTCTGCCACTTCCCCAAAACCACCGAGGTTGATTGAACAGCAGGAAGAAGAAGAAATATCTTAGGAACCTATCGGCGAGTTCGTGATCTTGAAGAAGATAAGGTATAATACCTAGTTCTCTGGCATCAACCACAACTCGCATGTGATGAAGGGTCAAGCTAGGAATTTTTTCTGTTATGTGCTATTATATATATATATATATATATATATATATATATATATAATTTTTCTAAGATTAATTATTAAATTATTTACATAAATTTTTGAAGTTAACAATAAAGTTTTAATTCAAATATACTATCCAAACTATTAAAAAATAAATATGAAAGTACATAAAATAAAAATAAAAATAAACTCATTATTAAAGTTACATCTTTTGATATTTTGTGAAATATAATTCATATATGATCGAATTTGAATCGATATTGTAACAACCCCTCAATCGGGATAAAATAACAATCTTATGTCAATTGCAAAACAAAGTAATTAAATTTTTTTTCCTCTTTCAGTTCTTTCTTCCTTCACTTGATTCTTCCTTGGATTAGTGTTTTATAAGTTGGACTTTGTAAGTTTACATGGTTATTCTCTCACTTTTTTTATTTTTTTTCTTGGATTTTTTTTTAATGTTTTTCCCTTACTTTTCTCTCTCGTCTTTTCTTTTCTATTTTTGTTTCTGCCATGTTGACAACATATAAAAGGAAGGAAGACCTGATTTGTTTTATTTTTTAATTGCAAATAACCATTGTATCCTTAATAAGTCGTTTTGCTCTTATTTGATAGTCTTTTTTTTTTATTAGCACTACGAAGCTCTGTTCATCCTAAAATTTTAACCAGATTTTATTCAATATATTTTAAGATCCCTCATAAAATTTCAGTTCAATCTGATAATCGGATTAAAAATTACGTCCAATAACATAAAACTGATCAAATTGTGATTTTTCATCAAATTTCTGAATTTCTTCAAAAATTCTAAAATTTTAACTTAAGCTAAAACATCATATTAGAAAGTTCTACGTAAATTTTTAGAATTTTTTAATTACTCAATCGAGAATTATAAATTTATTTTTTATATAAAACTAATCAAAAAATATTAATAAAATCTTGATATGTAATATAGCTCACCCAAACCTTTAACATCCCTCCACCCCCTTATGGGAGTCTTGTTTCTATCATCAATGTTGAAACTCGAAAAACCGAAGCACATCGATGATTTCTATGCTACTGAATGAGGGTTACAACAAAGCTTTAAATGCTCTACAAATGCAGAGGGGACGTAATTCACCACCATATGGGCCTCCTTCTAACCATTGCAAAGAGAATTAAAAAATATCCTTGAATTATGGGACATTTCTCGTCTGTTGTCACTGAGCAGGGGACAATGAGGACGGTGACGGCACACTGTTAGCGGTTTGGTTCATCTCTTTCAATGCCTTCTGTTAGTAATCCACTCAAACTTCCAATCACATCTCTTTCAATGCCCCACGTTCAAATTTCAATCCCAATCCTTCACTAAAAAACCCCACCACCAGCTCTGCTAGCCTTTTCATTCGCCGATACCACTCAACCACCTGATATTATTCGGAGATTGGAGATTGTCCCTCTGCCAACAAGTAATGAAAAATACCAGAGTAATGAACTAGAGGAGGGTTGTATAAACACAAATTCTGGCTACCATAATTTGATGACTCATTTTGTTCCATGTTTTAAGTTTTCTAGATATGCACTGCTAGTCAGGCGGTGGTAAGGAGATCTCCAAGGTGTCAGAACATCCCTGATTCGAATTCTATTTTTTACATTTTCAATCCACAAGCGAGTTTGTAAAAATGACTACCAACCGCTCTCTGTCGTTAATACTATTGCGGTGGGTAAGTTACCGGTAATTCAAGATTACCACCGGAACATTATCAATGAGAGACGGGCAGCTGGTAATAATTTTTCAATTTAACCACTGCATGTTCTCTCCTCTATTCCATTTATCTTCTTCACTCATAAACAACAGACCCCGACTAGCTCCCCTTGCCATCAATGCTCGGCCTGCCAATCCTTACCGGCCGACCACCCGGTGCGAGTGGGCTTAAAGAACTTCCTTGAGTTGAAGACACTCCCTTGTGCGCGAGCGCGTCTATGCTGTGATTGGATCAGTTTGAATAAGCCAATTAAAAAAAAAATGAATCCAAAATCTACATGGGTGTTTCGTGTAGACATCAGCTTGCGATATATAATCCGGGCTGGGTATGACCATTGCATGTATTCTAGTTATCAAGGCCTTTCTGTTATGGGTTGAAATTGGAAAGACGGTGTAATCGGGCCATGAGCCTTGTATGCATGATTTGCTTTCGATGAAAAGTAGACAAAAAAAATCCTTTTTTTTTTTTTTAATGTTTGAGAGTGAAGTTGTTTCTATTTTTAGATGACTTTTTAAAATATTTTTATATTGAAAAATTAAATAAATATTATTAGTATTTTTTTATAATTATAATGTACTGATATTAAAATAAATAAATTTTTAAATAAATAAATATTTTTGGCTACAATATTAAATTAGTGTTAGATCATGTTCATGAAGATTTTTTCAAATGTCGAATATTATTTTCGATTTTTTAATTAATCTATTGTATAATTTGAGTAGGAAATAACCTTAAGACGTCACTCTTATTTAAAAGAGAAAAAAAAAATGAAAAAGCGAAATAAGCAAGAGGAGAAATGAAAGCACACCTCATCAAAAAAAAAAAAAACATATATAAAAAAAAGATATTTTAGATTTCACTCCAGCAATTAATACTGTTATATTTTTGATATTTTACAGCAACTTTATCTTTTAATGTTGGGTTAATAGGTATTAAATTTTATAATTTATTTATATAGAGTTATTTTGGGTGGCTTAGGTTTTTTTGGGATCTTTTTCTAATTGATTATTTTTTTAATTTTACCATTCAAGATTGAGTTTATTGGAAATTTAATTTCATATTTTTTTATTTTCTTTTTACGAGGTTATCATGGTTTCATGATATATGTTTGACAAGTTAATCTGTATTGACTCGAGATTGTTTTCTTGTTTTTTAATTGAATCTTTCAACATTGGGTTAATTGAAAATTGTGTTTTACAATTTTTTTTATGTACTTTTTATGGGGTTATAATGATTTTATGACCCAGGTCGCAGGTTAGCCTAGTTTTCTCGAGGTTTTTTTTGTCTCTTTTTTTAATTTATATATATTTTTTCAATATTAGATTGATTGAGAATTAGGTTTCATAATTTATTCTAGTTTGCATTCTATGAGGTTATCATGGTTTCATGATTTAGGTCACGAGTTTATTCATTGTATCTTCGTATTCTTTTTTAATTGATTTTTTTTTCAATTTTATCCTTCGTTAATTGAGAATTGAGTTTCATAATTAGTTTTAATTTTTCTTATATACGGCTATCCTGGTCTTATGACGAAGTTTAACAGGTTAACCTTAGTTGACTCGACTCGTTTTTCTAATTGAATTTTGTTTTCAATTTCATCCTTCAATATTAGGTTGATTGATAATCGGGCTTAATTATTTTTTTATTTGCTCTCTACAAGGTTATCAAGATCTCGTGACCTGAGTTGGAAATTTGAAAAGTGAACCTGAGTTGATTTGAGTAAACCCAAGTAGATCTAATATGTTATCGTCTTAATATTAAAAAAAATATAATCTTGATTTTTTTAATCAAATTATATTTTTATCGATTGATCGGGTTGTTTTTGAATTTGCAAAGTCAATTATATTATATCGAGTTAACCATCATATAATTTAATTTATTTTTTATTAGAAAACATGTTAACAACATCTGAATATTTTTTTATATTAAAAAAAATTTAATTCAACTTGCGTAGCGTGGATAATTATCCAGTTTTAAACCGCAACATTGTTTGGGAGTACGAATAAACTGCAAATTTTTAATTTTTTAATTATTTTAATTTAATAATATCAAAATTTAAAAAATATATTTAAAAAAGCTTTTGAAAATCACTTTCCCAAGGACCACGAACATTCAAAAGAGGCATATGGTCTGGCATTTGCATTTAAGGGTCTTCTCGTCAAAATGGCACATATAACCAGGCATCCCCAACTCCAACGCAGTGTTAAATGGAGAGCTAAAAATTAAAAAGTAATATTTTAATTTTAATTTGTTTATTTTTCATGTTAAAGGAAAAATTAAATTAAATATTAAAATATTTTTTTTCACAAATATTTTTTTATATATCTTTTTAAAAAATCAAAATTAATAAAGTGGAGCCAACAAAAAAATAAGCAAATTAAATATAGTTATGTAAAAAAAAACATTAAAATTATTAATAAAAATAAAATATTTATTTATTCCACTCTAATGCAATTAATTTTTTAAATATTTTTTTTATTGAAATATATATGATAAAAAATTATATTTATAACATTTAAAATACTAATTTATTAATTTACCTTTTTGAAATAACATAATGAAGATGCTCTTACACCGAAGAGCATCCCATTTCACCCACCTCTCAATTATCCGTTGTCCAGAGCCTGGACTCTGCATGGCCTTGCCCCTATCCATTTCTATTGGAACTCGCAAAACTAGCTCTCATCTCTTGCACATTAATGGATTCCGTGACATTTAATTAAGCATCGAACAAGTTGATACTGCGTTTTTCGGCTCAAGAGTCAAGACTGGTCACCAACAGGGCATGGCATATTTATAGTCCACTGAGACGAATCAGGCTACTCATGATTAAGAGGGATCGAAACTAGGTTAAGATTAATAAATGGCTCAAGGCAGAACGAGCATTGATGCTACCTCATTCAAGCTCCTCCTCGACCCCCATTTCACAGAGTCTTTATATATATATATATATATACTGGTAAACCATTTTCAGGCGGACAGAGAGGAATGAGAAAAGCAAAATGAGGTGAAAGCAGCAAAAATGAAAGTAAATAGAGTGATTCTGATTGTTTTAGCACTTCTTTTGATAACCCAATCGCTCTCGGAAGCCATACCTCGCCTCAAACACCAAGAAATTACCAAAGGCAAAGATAGAGAAGAGAAGAGAAGCAGCAGTGGAAGCAGTGGCAGAAGTAGCAGAGGTGGTAGTAGACGGAGCAGAAGTGGTGGAAGAAGATCAAGGGGATCATCCAACTGTGACCCATTATTTCAGTACCTATTTGGAAACTGTGGCCAATGGCCTTTCCCAACTTCCCCCTCACCAAACAATCCATTTCAGCCCTCACCAAGACCCTCCCCTCCTAGGAGGAGAGCTCCACCATTGCCTCCTCTAGTGCCTTCTCCTCCTCCACTCCCCCTTGTCCCGTCTCCACCACCAACAGTGCAACCTCCAGTAGTATCATCACCACCTCCCGTAGTCCCATCCCCGCCACCCGTTGCTACGTCCCCACCACCTTCTTCACCGCCACCAGTGTCACCACCTTCTTCACCGCCACCCCCATCTCCACCTCCACCATCCTCTCCACCACCACCACTGGCTCCTTCTCCAGCACCACCAATACCATCTCCTCCTCCAGCACCATTAGTATTCCCACCACCTCCACTAGTCCCTTCACCACCACCACCATCCGAGGTGACACCATCACCATTAAATCCATGGCTATTACCTCCACCTGAATTCACACCTCCGCCACCACTAGTCCCTATATTTAATCCACCAACAGAGCCAGACGTCCCACCAGATGATGAGTTTACACCAGCACCGCCATTAATTCCAATATTTGATCCACCAACAGAACCAGATATGCCATCACCAGATGATGAGTTTACACCATCACCACCATTAATCCCAATATTTTCCCCACCAAGTACCGATCAACCAAATATGCCACCGGATGAATTTGCACTACCACCACCATTGCCCTTATTTAATCCACCGCCAGAGCAAGATTGGCCACCTGCTGATGAGTTTACACCAGCACCCTTTCTACCAACACCACCATTTCTACCACTTATAGGATCACCACCAACTGATGTGTTTACACCAACTCCTTTAGTCCCCATGTTTTCTCCACCAGTACCTGACGATCAGCCTCCACAATTTCCTTTACTGCCACCAAAAGAACCATTTACATTCACTCCACCTATCGAATCAACCACCCCAAATGCACCTGACCTTTATTTCCCACCACCTTTAGTGCCTGAAATACCAGATAATCCACAGGAGCCCCTGCCATTTTCTAATTACGTGCCGCCAGCACCAGATGCTGCATAAAATCTGCACCCAGTTTAGCATCTACAACCGCCAAATGCTCTTCCATTGAAGAGCTGAGTGCTTCTTCTTTCTTTATACTAGAATTGATCCGTTAAAAAAATAAATAAGCAGAAAATAGTTAGTACCGATGACGAAAAATTAGAGAAAGTTTGTCTTCTAAATTCGAGTCATCGAGTGTTTGAAAAAAATCAATGAGATCACATGTTCTTAAGAATCTGCACTTCCACGTCCATGATTGCATTTTTTATTTTTATTATTATCAGGAGAGGTAATATTAGAATTCGGAATTTTCTACAAACCAATGGCCTAAATGCAAATCCGACCCAGCTATAACTATAGACCATGGCAAGGCCCGTGACATGATAATCGATCATTTTTTTAAAAAAACATAGGCTAAAATTATGTTTTTTTTATTTTTTATAAATAACAAGATTTGATTTAATTGACTAAATTATAAGTTTATCCAAGATTTTAGTATGATTATTCCAGTTCGGTTTAATCATGTTATGCCCCACGACTCAAGTTGAGCTTGATTAAGAATATGTTTGGTATTATAATAATAATTATTTTAAAAAACTTTTATTAAAAAATTTATTAAATTTTTTTTTTTTTAAAATTTATTAAAAATCAGCATGGTAAATTAAAAATAATGGTAGAATAACATAATTTTTAAAAATAAAATAGCACTATTTTAACTTGCCATATTTTCTAATCACAATATTTAAGGATATCACGGTTCTAAAACATGAAAATTACAACATGTTATAAAATTAAATCTTTTTTGCTAGTATTTTAATAATTATTGCAGTTTCAAAACACAATAATTATTTAATATCATGTTTTTTAGTTGTGACTTTTCATGTATTATATTTTAAAACCACGACATTAACAAGGCTAAAAATAAATAAATTATAAGGCTAAAAGAAACAATAAATATAGAGGGGTAGATTGTCATATTTTTTTATAAAAAAAAGAGAGAAAAGAATAATGTCAATTTATAATATTTTATTTATAAAAATATTTTGAATGTTAAATAATTATAACAGCGAACTTATAATATTTTTATTTTTTTTATTGAGTTTGTAAATATCTGAATTATTATGTTATTATGTAAAGTAAAATAATTATATAAAAATAGAATTTAAAATAAATGTTTTTAAAACATAAAAAGAAAGTGTTAAGGTGTTCAAAATACAAAATAATTAGAGAGAGATAGAGAGAGAGAGAGCGGAGGGCTGAAGGACCTTTTCGAATTTGAAAAGAAAGGGTTAATCGTTCTTGAAGCTCAATTATATATTCTGAAGAGGGGAGCTCACTGATTCTCTCCTCCAGCAACTTTCCTTTCAAGTCACTATCTCTCGTTTTTTTCTTCTCTCATCCCAATTTCCAACTCTCAAATCCACACAAGCAAAATGAGAGATCGATCCACTGAATTACCACCAGAATGCTGGGAATTGATTTTCAATTTCCTTGACCACCACCGTCACTTCGAATCCCTCTCTCTAGTCTCCACCCAATTCCTCTCTATCACCAATCACCTCCGTCGTTCCTTAATAATCTCCTCCCAAACATCCCCTTTCCTTCCAAATCTTTTCCAAAGATTCCCAAATCTCAAAGGAATTGAAATCCGTGAGTTCGATGGAGACCTCAATTTCCTTCTCCATCAAATCTCCAATTCAGGGTTGGACCTTGAATCCCTCACTCTCTCTAGCCAAGACCACTTTCCCTTGATGGGTTTGAGGGAGTTGGGGCTGAGAATGAGAAATTTAAGGAAATTGAGTTGCCCGGAAATGAATTGTTTACAAGATAATCATCTTTTTGAAATTGGGAATTCATTTCCATTGCTTGAAGATCTTAATATTAGCTTTCCGCAATATAATTCACGTTTTGATCCAATTGGGTCCTTGGATCTGCAGCGTTTTTCAGGGATTGTAACTGATGAAGGGATCATTCACTTGTCAATGAAGCTCAAGAGTTTGCTTAAGATTGATCTTTCTGGTAACCAATTCATTTCTGATAAATCACTTCAGTTTTTATCGGAGAATTGTTTGTTGTTAAGGGAAATAGTGATTCGTGAGTGTGATTTTATAACCCAGAATGGAATTGGTTCGGTTATGCGTAGATGCATTAATTTGAATTATATTTCGGTGGATGGAATTGGAATCCCTTCTATTGAACTGTATTTTCAAGAATCATTTGTGTTTGCGAAAAATTTATCTGAAGTTAATCTCTCACATTCGTTTATCTCCGATGAATTGCTTTCTTCGATTGCAGACGCATGTCTTCCACTAAAGAAACTGACTATCTGTCATTGCTATGATTTCACATTTGTTGGAGTTTCTTATTTGTTGTATAAGTATCAGTTTCTTGAATACTTGGATCTTGAAGGAGCAAATTTTTTGACCGACGAGTCCATGATTGATTTGTGTGAGTTTCTTCGGAAGCTGACCTTTATAAACCTTAGTTTATGTTCTAAGCTGACGAGTTTGACCTTCTTTATGCTTGTAAGTAACTGTTCCTTGTTGAAAGATGTCAAAATGGAGAGAACAAATTTAGGGGTGGAGGAGTTTCTGGTGGATTTTGGAATCAACCCCTGTGTCATGTCTCTAAACTTGGCCAGGAATGAGAGTTTGAGTGATGAATGCATAAAAAAGATTGCATTTTGTTGCCCCAATTTGCAAGAGCTCAAGATCAGCCATTGTCCTACTATTACAGAAGAAGGGATTAGAGAAGTTTTAAGGAGTTGTGGTGAAATAAGACATTTGGAGATGAATCATTGTTCAGGGATAAAGTGTCTGGATATAGACTTTGAACTTCCTAAGTTGGAGGTTGTGCAAGCAGAAGGACCAGTACTGGATGATGAAGCATTGATGATGATTGCAAAGAGATGCCATGGATTGTTGCAGTTGGACCTGGAAGGTTGCCTGAATGTGACGATAAAAGGGGTAAATGGAGTGGTGCAAAGCTGTATGAGATTGAGGGAGATAAATTTGAAGTGGTGTGATAATGTGAAAGTTGATATCATACCAAGAATGGTGTTTTCAAGGCCATCCCTGAGGAAAATTATCCCCCCATGTAGATTTATTCCTACTGATAAGCAGAATAAATTTTTTCTGCGTCATGGATGTTTAGTTTGCAAAGGCTAGTTTTCTGGAGCTCTTGGCTTTGCTCTCTTCCAATTTGATTGAGTATTATAGTTTTCATTTTAGTTACTACTGTGAGAAATTTGTTAGTGGATTGTATATGTGTGTAAGCAATCACGTTGCTAAGTAACATTTTCATTTCTTTTCTTTCCGTTTTTCTTCAAAGCCTTTGTCGATGCTTGATAGAACTGAGACTTGTAATATTTGCAGGCTTGCAATAAATCTTTTTACACGCCAGGTGTTTATTGGTTGTAAATTGAGCACTGTACTTGAACTAGCCTTGCATATGTGTTTGTGTGACCTTGAGTTGCTCACTTTAACTGTGATAATTTCTTTTTCTAATGTTGGATCTCTCTGATTCTTGGGCAAGTTGATTGCATAACCAGGGGTTGCTGGTCATTTTTATGCTATTGTTTTTTGTTAGGTTTAGAGATTGTTACTGATTTTTCTTGGAATCATCACCCTGTGCAATGGATCTATTTATCAAACAGCCCATGCAGCACTCCTTTCTGTAAGGATTGTTCCATCTTCCATGTAATTCTAAATGTTCGTTGCTCTTTATGTTCTTTCCTCTGGGTATAAACTTAGCATTTTAAATCATCATAGAACATCATCTGCTTGTTAGTATATTATATCAGCATCATCCCATTTTGGTTGATATGCATCAGCTATACTTTATCTATAACTATCGATACACTATTGCTTGCTGGCCAGTATCCTTCACTAAAACTAAGAAAAGAAATGCATACAATGGTGAAGGCATGTTTAATAAAACTGTCATTTTCCTCTCTTACTTCAAAAACTCTTCAAGTTTGTTCGGTTATATAGTGGCCTGATCAAAATCCCAAGCACTGAAATGTTACTTTGAAATAGCTATTCCATTTGATTTCAGCGTTTGCAAAATTACTGTATGTGACACGAGAGCTAGCTTGATGATTAGATCCGAGGTTTAACTTCTCAAGGTCTTCTAGTTCTAGAGAGTCCAGTATAATTTCTCACTGAACCGCTAGCCCGAGTCTCCATGCACAGCCAACAAAAATGTGCTGCTGCTGCAAGTGATAAGAGCGCTCCACTGGACAAGCTTGTGGAATGCTTGTGTCAGTCATTAATAAATCACGAAAATACTCTCTCCTTTGCTTAGTGTGCCGGTCGCTTTGGCTGGTAGCCGGAGTTTTTACTTTGATGTGTTTGTGGTGGTGTTTTGCAAGTTTTGGCCAGCTGCAAGGCTGAACTCCTTCATATACACCAAGCAATACTTTTGCGGAAGAATTAACTATGGAGGAAGAGATTAGTGGCCAAACATGGTTATAAAAAGCCTAACCAACTCGTTAAATCATGATCTTATGATAAAAAAATAGAATCCAATTAAGACCCGAAAAAAATTTTCTTTGAAAAATAGATTTCTGAAAAATGTATTAGTTTTTGATGTTTGGTAGTGTTATAGAAAATAAGTTGGAAAATACTTTCTAGTATTTAGTTATATCATGGAAAATGAGTTGTAAAATAACTTATTAATGTTTTATTTTTTTTCAAGTTTATTAAAATAATGATGAATAAATTTTACAAATTATAATGTTAAATGAGAATGAAATTGAAAAAAAATCTAATTTTATTAATTATCTCATATAAAATAAATAACAATAAAAATGATGGAGATCAAATCTAACAGATAAAAAAAATTAAAAGATGATGAAATTAAAATAATAATAATAATAATAATTTCATAAATTATTTCAAATAAAATAAGTAATAATTAAAAGAATGAGGATCAAATTTGATAGATAAAAAAATTTCAATTAAAAAAATAATAAGTGAAAAGCAAATAACAATAATAAAAATAAAGACCAAAATTAATATAAAAATCAAATTCTAAGGGATAAAATTGAAATAAAAAATACTCAAAACAAAATATATAGCAATCAAAAGTTTGAGGATTAAATTTGATATAATCAGCAAATAAAATGATATTTCTAAATTTTTCACAACTTCTAGAAAGTATTTTCCGCCCAAAATAAAAAAAAAACTTTTCTGAAAACCAAACTAAATTTCTTTTTAACTAAAAAGTGTTTTTCATTAACCAACTTTTCTAATGGCAAGTAAATACATAAAGATTAAAAAAATTATTTTTTGATGAAATGAAAATCGTGTCAATATTTGAAGTATCAAAATCATTAAAATAGTATTTCAGCAAGTGATTTTAACAATGGGATCGACTACTATGATTATGTTCTCACATTAGCATCGATGTTTTAGCCATAGGTTGCGTAGAAAATTCATTATATATATATAATATATAGTTCTCTAATTTTTGAAATGATGATACAATTATATAGTGCTCGAAATAAATGTGTTTTTTTTTTCTCTGATATGACCACCTATTTTTTTTTTTTTTTTTCTGGGGGGGGGGGAGGGGGGGCGGGCGCACGGGGGCGGTATTGACATCATAAAAAAGGCCGGAGCAAGTATTTTCAATAAAAGTGACCTTGCAACCACCCACTCATGCTAGTCATTGATGAGTAATTGTGTTTGTTTTTATCTGTTTTTTTTTTTTAAAATAATTTTTGTTTAAAAATATATTAAAATAATATATATATTTTTATTTTGAATAGCATATCAAAATAATAAAAAAATATAAAAAAAAAATTGAAGAAAAAAAATTCAAAAAAAAAGGAACTTGAGAAGTGGTAAAAAAACAAATAACAATTCCAAAATCTTTTATACAAAACGATTATTAATGCCATAGTGGAAATCAATTTTCTTTTCAAGTTTCTTTACCAAGCTTCCATTGTGTTGGCGGTCATATTTTTTATCAAGCGGTGGCCTGCGGTGTTATTGTTTATGCAGTGATGGGGTTTGGATTGGCTGCTGCTATGTTCTTTTTGTATCTATTCTTTATGCACTAATTCACATTATTACACTTCACCTTGTATGGAATGATGACTGTCGGGTTTACTCCAAACCACCATATCGCCGCCATAGCTTCCGTCGCATTTCTCGGGTTATGGACCTCTTCTCAGGATTTACAGTTCCCCGCGCGACGTGTAAGTGTTTGCTTTCTTAATTATTTGAAATCAAATAATAAGATAATCTTCTCGATTACATTAATATCAAATTAAGAAGGATTTACAAAGTCAATATTATCAACATTTTCCTTAAACCTCTTCAACGCTTGCATCAACTGTGATAGAGAACAATTAAAAATAAAATTCTAATTTAAGTACTAAAAAATAAATTATAATATTTCTATATAATAAAAATTGTGTTTATTTTATTCAACGATTCAATGATTTATACAAATTAATGTCTACATATATATAAACAATGATGGAGACAGATAACAACAATAACAATTTTCTTTGAAAAAAACGTAGGATACTTCTAGATTGTGTGGATATAAGTTTTGAAAGTACATTGAAAAAAAAGAAGTCAAATTTGCATCGCATGATGAATGATCACACATTACGTTAGTTGATGTTGATTTTGATGCTTTTGTCTTTATATTTTTTTAACAACCTCTTCATATTTTTAATATTTTTATATAAAGTTATCAAGATTTTGTTTATTTTTATATTTGAAAAGCCTTTTAAAAAAAATTAATTTTTATTTTATTTTATTTTGCTTTAAATTAGCATATATTTTTTATATTTTTAGATTATTTTGATACGTTGATGTCAAAAATAATTTTTTAAAAATAAAAATATATTATTTTAATATATTTCCGAGTAAAAAACACTTTGAAAAATAACTGCAACCACACTTCCTATTTTTCTATAGATAAAACTTGAATCTAGTTGATTCTTACATGAGTTAAGTTGGGTGTGAAAAAAAATCAACTCAAAATGAACACCTTTTAATTTACCCTTTAACTAAATCTTGTTATAATTTTTTTTTATAAAGTATAATTTTTTAAATTTTTTTTAAAATCTTGAAATATTATTATTTTAATAAATATAAATTAACTCGAGTTAATACACGAGACTTGCGACTCTACCATGTTTCAAGTCATGATGTATTTAATTAGCATGACTCTATAAATTGAAATGAAAAGTCACATGGAAATATCTCACACGTTTTTATTAGTTGATGTAAACACTTGTATGTGAGTAATTTCCAACATCCTTTTCATGAACTTGGGTAGATATAAGTTTTAGTTGCATGGCATCACGAATGATCTCACACATTCCAAATAGCATCATGGATGATCTCACACACGAATATTGGTATATCTCTGTGCATGGTTCTAAACTGTGGAAACCCTAGCTAGTCGGCAAAACCTTCTCATGTCGTCAGCATTATTAAACTACTAAAATTGCCATGTGGGAGAAGTTAATTAAAGTATGGCTATATATGAAACTTGGAGACAAAGCAACTTCAGACGTTCTTCAACTTATCTATCCCTTCGTTTTTCAGACAAAAATCTTGAAATTCACTTTCAGATTTAGGACATTTCATCAAGAGTGGCAGCCAAGCCAACCATTTTTGTAAGGGTTTCAATACCTGGAAATATTATATTAAGTTGCAGCAAGTTCGGAGTCTTTTCTGTCTATATATGCATATCGATCGAGGTGGTCCAACTTCAATAAAAGATTGAGTTGCATGCCACCAAACTATAAAAGAAAGAAAGAAAGAAAGTTTTCATTTCTAAGTTGTAGAAGACGAGAAGTCAACAGTCAATTGGCTGGCTCCCTTCCTGATTTTAATTTCCCATGAGGTGAAAATCAAACAGATTAAATTGAAAACCATTCAAATTAGTCCCCAATTACCAATATATTCTCAATAGAGTACTTGATTGGCCTTCAAGACTTATTCTTAATTGGGTCGTTCACTAGAATATTAATTGGGGCAGCAATTAATTTCCATTTAAGCCGCACTTATATAATTGGCCTTAATTTGAGACTAATTAAGATTAATTATTCTGGAAAAACAATGATTTCTTACATAGATTAAGGTCTTCAACAACTTCATCGATCATCTATATTCAGCTTATAATTGAGTACAATTTAGTTCCATTTGATAAAGATATTGATATGATCTTGAAAACATTGTGTCAAATTTGACCAATTCTTTTAGGGTTCATTTCTCAAATTAAATCACATGGGTGGCTTTGAATATTTTTGCGATGAAAATGAAGATCAATTTTCAATAATTATGTTATTTATAAAATTATTTTTTATTTAATAATATGATAAAAAATAGATGCTCAAAACGCCAAACACCAACCCCATGTTGATATGTTTTTTTTAAATCATAATTATCCTATAAAAATAAATTATAAAGTTTAATTTTTAATAATTATATTTTTATTGGAATTATATTTTATTCAACATTATAATAAATCATTAATTTTTATTTAATAATAGAATAAAAAAGTAAATGATTGTAAAAATGATCACCAATCTATTTCTAACTTTGGGATGCTTTTCAGAAACCATGATAATTTTATATATTAAAAAAAATTCAATTTTCAACAATTGAAAATGAAAATAAAATAAAATACATGTTGACATGCGAGCAGCGGATTAATTCTAGGGTAGACTTTTTGAAAAGAAAAATATTTTTACCACAGATTATAAATAAAATACACTCTGGTCAACTAGTTCAAATAATAGGAAGCAAAGAAACTAGCTTGAACGATTTTCTCTCTCTATCCCCGTTTTCTCCTATAAAATTATATATATCTTGACATTTTGACGTAAATTTTTCACGGGGCTACGCTTCAGGTTCGTTCCCTTGAAGCTCAAGGAAACACAATCTGGGTTTTGATTGTTTGTTAATATTTATTTTCAAAAAAGCCGCCTGTACTGTACGTCCAGTCAAGTTTTTCTTATATATATATCTTGACATTTCGTACTAATTTGTTCATGGTCGCTCCACTATAGGTTTTGTTTCCCCTTGAAGGTGAAGAAAACACAATCTGGGCTGATTCATTTAGCTTTTTGTTAAGATTTCTTGAAACAAGTTCCCAAACCAAGAAAAAAAGAAGAAACAAAATCTAGGATTTGTTTTGTTTTTAGTTGTTGTTTAAATATTCTGATCCATTATCAATGGAGAGTGCTGATATTTCTAGAGGTAGTGATAGTTTTAGAGGTAGTTCTAGAGGAGTTTCGTCAGTATGGAGAAACAGCACTGTGGAAGTGTTTTCAAGATCTTCAAGGGAAGAAGATGACGAAGAGGCTCTAAAATGGGCTGCGCTTGAGAAACTACCTACCTATGATCGTTTAAGGAAAGGTATATTAACGAGTGCGTCAAGAGGTATAATTAGTGAGGTAGATATTGAAAACCTTGGAGTCCAAGAGAGAAAACAGTTGCTTGAGAGGTTGGTCAAAGTTGCAGACGAGGATAATGAGAAGTTCTTGTGGAAACTCAAGAACCGTGTTGAAAGGTAAGAACGTATCCTTTGTTTCTCCATTCCTGTGTATGCTAACTCTGTTTGGTTTATAGAGAGAATGTCAGAAAGAAAGCAAGTTCTTGCATTGAAACTTGATATTTTGCCTAATGGATACTTGTTAGTTTCTGATCATTCATAGCATAACTCGACAAGGGATTGATTTTAAAAAAGAAAAGATATTTTGCTTTTCCTTTCTTGTTTGCTGTTATGGACGATGAAGTTCTTTGATTTTCTGTAATAATTGGTGTTTCAGGGTTGGAATTGAGTTTCCAACAATTGAAGTTCGGTACGAGAATATAAATATTGATGCAGAAGCTTACGTAGGAAGTAGCGGTTTGCCTTCATTCGCCAAGTTCATTTTTAACATAATAGAGGTAACAACATTTCCAATCAATGAACAACAGTTATTATTGCTGAAATATGAATTATAAGATACTAATCTTTTTCTTTGTTCATGTTTTTCTTACCAATCAATTTTGTAGGGTTTTTTTATTGCTCTTCATGTCCTTCCAAGTAGAAAGAAGCCACTCACCATCCTTAAGGATGTTAGTGGAATCATCAAGCCATCAAGGTAAGATAATCATGATGTAAAGCTCTGTTTGCTTAAGAATTATTTCAATAATCTATTGCCTATTCCTAATTTTTGTGCCACCTGCATGTTTCAGATTGACTTTGCTTTTGGGTCCTCCGAATTCTGGGAAGACCACACTGTTGTTGGCAATGGCTGGAAAGCTTGATCCTAGTCTGAAGGTGGGGATATGTTCTTGTAAATTTGTATATTCCTTGAGGATTTAGTTTTTGGTTTTCAGTTTTAATTTGAGAAGCTGAATTCTTTCGTGCAGTTTTCTGGTCATGTGACTTACAATGGTCATGAGATGAACGAGTTTGTACCACAAAGAACGGCTGCCTATGTCAGTCAACATGATCTCCATATAGGAGAAATGACTGTGAGGGAGACTTTGGAATTCTCTGCCAGATGCCAAGGGGTTGGCCACCTACATGGTTAGAATAAAGGACTAAATTTTCGTTGCAAATTCCACCAGAAACACAATTCACTCTGGTGATCTATTCATAAACCAAGCATTGTTAAATAAATTTTCTGGCAATTCACAGAGATGCTGGCAGAGTTGTCGAGAAGAGAGAAAGAAGCCAACATCAAGCCTGATCCAGATGTTGATGTCTTCATGAAGGTGAGGAAAGATACTACTATTTTGCCTGTTAGACCTCTCTCAGAAGAGTAGACCTTGCTAGAATAAGCTACGATGATTTGGAAAGTAACTTTCCTTCTCTGATATTTCTGGAATTCCAGGCAGTAGCAACACAAGGTCAAGAGGCCAATGTCATCACCGATTACGTCTTGAAGGTATTATTATCAATAAATACTACATAAATGTCATGAAAGTCTTCATCAGAAACCGTGAACATAATATCTAAACCTTTTATGCTCTCTCTCTCTCTGATAATTGTAGATATTAGGATTGGAAGTCTGCGCAGATACTTTGGTAGGGGATGAAATGATACGGGGTATATCTGGAGGACAAAGGAAGCGTGTTACAACCGGTAAACATCTCCATCAGTCCATTCTCATATCAAGAACAATCATTTCATTTCATTCTCCATTTAATGTACAAAAATCTCCAATGATCTGTCGTAGGGGAAATGCTGGTCGGACCATCAAGGGCATTGCTTATGGATGAGATTTCTACAGGCCTGGATAGCTCAACAACTTACCAAATTGTGAACTCATTAAAGCAAACTATTCACGTTCTCAATTGCACTGCTGTCATCTCACTTCTCCAGCCAGCACCAGAGACTTATGACCTCTTTGATGACATAATTCTCCTGTCAGATGGCCAAATTGTGTACCAGGGTCCTCGTGAAAATGTGCTTGGATTTTTTGAACATATGGGCTTCAAGTGTCCCGACAGAAAAGGCGTGGCAGACTTTCTACAAGAAGTAAGCATAAACAAGGCTTTCTTACATGGAACCTCGACGACAATAGGATCTCCTATTCTCAATTAAATGAGCCTTATGTAAGTGTCACAATCTTCACGAATATTGAATAAATTCATTGCAGGTGACATCAAAAAAAGATCAAGAGCAGTATTGGGCAATTAAAGATCAGCCTTACAGGTTTGTCACGGTCAACGAATTTTCCGAGGCATTTCAGTCATTCAACGTGGGACGAAAGATCGCAGATGAGCTTTCAATCCCATTTGACAAGACTAAGAACCATCCAGCTGCATTGGTAAACAAAAAATATGGAGCTGGAAAGATGGATCTGCTTAAAGCTAACCTCTCAAGAGAATACTTGCTCATGAAGAGGAACTCATTTGTCTACATCTTCAAGATATGCCAAGTAATTATCGATAGTTGTTACTATCCAAGTTTCTCTTACTTTCAGATTTTGCATCCAATGTGACACTTCTTACTGTTCTTCTATCAGCTGACAATAGTGGCATTGATTTCCATGTCACTCTTTTTTCGGACCAAGATGCATCATGATACGGTTGCCGATGGAGGAATTTATACCGGTGCTTTGTTCTTCACTGTGATCATGATCATGTTTAATGGAATGTCAGAGCTATCTATGACCATCGCAAAGCTTCCTGTGTTTTACAAGCAAAGGGAACTCCTATTCTTTCCTCCATGGGCATATTCAATTCCTCCATGGATCCTGAAAATTCCCATCACGTTTGTTGAAGTTGCTGCATGGGTGTTCCTAACCTATTATGTAATTGGATTTGATCCAAATGTTGAAAGGTAAACAAAAATTCCTTTTTTTTATGTAAACTTGCACAAGAATCCATTCTGATCCAGCTGTTATAACAAGGTGGTGTTTATTTTTTTTCAGGCTTTTAAGGCAGTACTTTCTGCTTTTGCTAATTAACCAGATGGCATCTGCACTATTTCGATTTATTGCTGCAGCTGGAAGGAACATGATTGTTGCTAACACTTTTGGGTCTTTTGCGCTACTTACACTTTTTGCATTGGGTGGCTTCATCTTGTCTCGAGGTATGATGATTATACTCTTCTACTTAAAGATTGTATTTTGCTACTCAACCTGGAGGAAATTATATATCAATTTTTTTGTTTGACGCCGCAGAGCAAATAAAAAAGTGGTGGATATGGGGTTACTGGCTTTCACCATTGATGTATGGGCAGAACGCAATAGTAGTGAATGAGTTCCTTGGACATAGCTGGAGTCATGTAAAGTTTCTTGAACTGGCCATTTATATATTTGCACCCTTGGCTCTCAATAATGATCTGATATCTGAAATTGTTTTTGAAATCACAGATTCCTGGAAACTCCACAGAACCACTAGGAATCCAAGTTTTGAAGAGTCGCGAATTTTTCACTGAAGCAAATTGGTATTGGATAGGAGTAGGGGCAACAGTAGGATTCATGCTACTGTTCAATATGTGCTTCGTTTTGGCACTCACTTTCCTCAATGGTAAGTGTCATTGCCCGCTCAACTTCATACTTCTTGAAAGTTGGAACTCTTATTTATATATTGCAAATTTATGTTGGCAGCATTTGAGAAGCCTCAAGCTTTTATATTTGAAGAATCCGAAAGGGAAGGTTCTGTTGGCAAAACAGGAGGAGCTGTTCAGTTATCAAACCATGGAAGTAGCCACAAAAACAAAACAGGTAAAAGAACTCAATTGATGAAGCGCGTTTGTGGTCCCTTCGTTTCCTAGCCTGTCAGATACTAATTGCCAATACATTTGCAATTTACAAGTAGTGAATGAAGATGAAATTAATAGAAATGGTTTTGCGTCCATTGGTGAAGCCAGCGATAAAAGGAAGAGAGGAATGGTTCTTCCATTTGAACCACATTCCATCACATTTGATGATGTTATTTACTCTGTTGACATGCCACAGGTATCAAAATTTAGTAAAAAGAAGATCATACCTTGCTTTGATGTGATATTTACAGAGCGTGAACAAACTGATCATCTTGTATTGAAAATTTCAGGAAATGAAAATTCAAGGAGTAGTTGAGGATAGATTGGTGCTTTTGAAGGGTGTGAGTGGTGCTTTCAGGCCTGGTGTCCTTACAGCTTTGATGGGTGTTAGTGGTGCAGGAAAAACGACTTTGATGGATGTGCTGGCAGGTAGGAAAACTGGTGGATATATTGAGGGAGACATCAAAATTTCTGGGTACCCAAAGAAGCAAGAAACTTTTGCTAGAATTGCAGGATACTGTGAACAAAATGACATTCACTCTCCACATGTTACTGTCTACGAATCTTTACTCTACTCAGCCTGGCTTCGTCTACCCCCTGAAGTTGATTCTGAAACCAGAAAGGTAGGTACCCATTTTTTTAAATTTACTTCAGACATCTGGGATTCAGTTTGCAGATTTGGGTTCTGTGAATTTTTCTCCTTCCAATACTTGTTTCCTTTTGGTCTGCTTGTCATCCATTCAAGTTCAATCAACTTGATTAGCATTACCTAGTTCAACTTTCATTTCTATTTTATGATTTATCCTGAGATCAAGATCAACGATCCTATTCTTTCTAGCTAAGAACAGTGCTGCTGAAGTTGATCTTACATAATGTTTGTGCTAGAAAGCTTCCATTCAACTCCTCTGCTTCCAGAGGTATCATCTAATGGTTTTTTGGTCAGCTACTGACTTCTCCATTGCCAAAATTGGTTTCAGATGTTCATTGAGGAAGTCATGGAGCTTGTGGAGTTGGATTCGTTGCGCAATGCATTAGTTGGGTTGCCTGGTGTGAATGGTTTGTCCACTGAGCAGCGCAAGCGGCTAACCATTGCAGTAGAGCTAGTTGCAAACCCCTCTATCATATTCATGGATGAGCCAACTTCAGGGTTAGATGCTAGAGCTGCTGCAATTGTGATGAGAACAGTAAGAAACACTGTGGACACAGGAAGAACAGTTGTATGCACCATCCACCAGCCCAGTATAGATATATTTGAAGCTTTTGATGAGGTAATAAAAATGCTAAAAACTATCTGGGCTAGAACTTTGTGATGAGTGTATCCCCATAATAAGCTGGATTGTTTACACGGCATTGCAGCTATTCCTGATGAAGCGAGGAGGAGAAGAGATATATGTGGGCCCATTGGGCCACCATTCTACCCATCTAATTAAATACTTTGAGGTATGTTAATTTGATTTGATCAATAATCAAACAATACAAACAGTTGCGACTTGCTAGCTTCTTCTAACCTATGCTCAAACTAACTATTGACTAATTCGTTGACCTTTCTACCTGTGAAGGCAATTGAAGGAGTGAGTAAAATTAAAGATGGTTATAATCCAGCAACATGGATGTTGGAAGTTACTGCTTCATCACAAGAGATGGCTTTGGAGGTTGATTTTGCTAGTATTTACAAGAATTCAGATCTGTTCAGGTCAGATAAAGTGTTTCTTTTATGTGCATGGTTAAACTGAAAAATATTCTAAAGCCATCCCAAATTAGCTTTGGCAAGGAATAGGAAAGCATTTGATTAAAAATCTAGAGTTGGATTTGTCTAAAGTTTGTTGCTGATGTGTGGCATAACTCAGGAGAAACAAAGCTCTCATTGCGGAATTAAGCACACCTGCTCCCGGCTCCAAGGACGTTCATTTCCCTACACGGTATTCAACATCATTTTTCACACAATGTATGGCTTGCTTGTGGAAGCAACATTGGTCATACTGGAGGAACCCACCGTACACTGCCGTGAGATTTCTTTTCACAACCTTTATAGCCTTGATGTTTGGAACAATGTTCTGGGACCTTGGCTCCAAAGTGTAAGTCACGATGAGGAACTCAAAAACAATTTAACAGTTCTGGCTTTGATGGTTTTGCTGCAATCTACCTACTCATCTAAGTTATCTTACGAACTGTAGGAAAACTACCCAAGATCTTTCCAACGCAATGGGTTCGATGTATGCAGCAGTTCTCTTCCTTGGTTTTCAAAATGGAACAGCTGTGCAGCCAGTGGTGTCTGTTGAAAGAACTGTCTTCTACAGAGAAAGGGCTGCTGGAATGTATTCAGCTTTGCCCTATGCCTTTGCACAGGTAAGAGCTCTCATTAAGCTAGCATCTCAGAATTCACCTCGTCAAGTAGAATTGTATGGACGTTTCGTTGACCAGACCTCATCTTATGTTGCAGGCCCTGATTGAGCTTCCATATGTCTTTGTTCAAGCTGCAGTCTACGGCGTTATAGTTTATGCAATGATTGGATTTGAATGGACTGCTGCCAAGTTCTTTTGGTATCTATTCTTTATGTACTTCACACTATTATACTTCACCTTTTATGGAATGATGGCTGTAGCTGTGACTCCAAACCACCACATAGCTGCCATAGTTTCCACAGCATTTTATGCAATCTGGAACCTCTTCTCAGGGTTTATAATTCCCCGAACTGTAAGTGTTTGCCATCTTAATTACTTCAAGCATTGAGTTTCCTTCAGTGACTATTTATCTCGTGGGCTAATATGTTCGTCATTTCTGTGCGTGGTCAATCTATAACAGCGGATACCTATATGGTGGAGATGGTACTACTGGGGATGCCCCGTCTCATGGTCCTTGTATGGATTGGTTGTGTCACAGTATGGAGATATACAGGAACCCATTACCGCAACTCAAACGGTGGAAGTATATGTCAAGGATTACTTCGGTTTTGACCACGATTTTCTTGGAGTAGTTGCAGCCGTGGTTCTTGGGTGGACTGTCCTCTTTGCCTTCATCTTCGCCTTCTCTATAAAGGCCTTCAACTTCCAGAGGCGATAGAAATTTTCTTTGCAGGCTTCAATTTTTTTTTATTTTTTACCCTTTCCATGTAAGCAATTGTAGCTCCACAAGCTACACGTATAATGATCTCTACGTTTTTCATGAATTTATTTATTACCTAGTCTTTCTCACTCTCTGTCGTCGTTCCCATGTTCCTTTCCACTTTATTTTAGTTTTGATAATAATTTATTTTTTATTCTATGTTTAATGAAATTTCTCTATCCCTCGATCAAAAGAAAAGAAGACATTCTTCTTATGCAATAAGATTTCATGATAGATTTATTTTATAATTAATAAAACATTATTTAAATTAAATAATAAATCTTAGGTTACCATTTGGCATGGGATAAAACAATTCTTCTTGCATAAAAACTAAAATTTAAACTCATAGAAAAACCTCATAAGTCATAATTGATCAATAAGAAAACTAAAATCCTAGTTAATTTAACCACTAAATAATAAATCTTAATATTCCAAGATAATAAAATCTAGAATAATTATACAATATCAAAATTTCTAAATAAATAAAAACTATCGAGAATATTGTTGTCTTTGATCATTCTCCATCATTTAAATTATTGGGTATTATGCTGGCATTTTTAATTTTATCATAATAAATAGTAAGATTTAAACTCATAATCATCATTTAAGTTTTTATATCATGTAATTTTTTTATCTCAGACTAAAAAATTAAATTATTAAATGAGTTCTGAGACTTCTATATACACGCATATATTAAGAAAACAACATTAAATATACCAAAAACAAATATTTCAACATGATCATAAAGAGGAGAAGAGCGAAATCTATGGAAAAATATTGATCTACGCCAAGGACAAAGAGAAATGCCATTTTTTTTATGAATATAAACAAACAAAATCGGACTATTGTGCATGCGAGGGAGCAAATGGTTGCAAAAGAAATAAAATAAATTAATAATAATAAATAAAAAAAAACAATGATATTGGAGACAGATCGATAACAACGATAACATTTTTCTCTGAAAAAAACAACGTCAGGATACTTTTGTCTTGCTAATTTTAACACCTACTTTTATAGATTGTATGGACATAAAGTACATTGAAAAGAAGAAGAAGTCAAATTTCCATAGCATCATGAATGAACTCACATCTCACCGTTAGTTGATGTTGATTTTGATGCTTTTGTCTTTATATTTTTAACACTCTCTTCGTATTTTTTATACTTTTATATAAAATTATTAAATTCAAATCTAGATGATTCATCCATAATTTAATTAGTTGGATATTAAAAAAACCAACTCAAATGAACACGTCTCAATTTATAATTCAATTAAATCATGATTTGATATTTTATAAAATATCATTGTTTTAGTTCTTTTTTAAAAAAAAAATCTTGAAATATTATTGTTTTGTTAGACATAAATTAACTTGAATTAATTCATGTGACCTGTGACGCATAAGCAATGTATCAAGTCATATTCATGATGAATTTAATTAGCATGACTCTATAAATTGAAAGGAAAAGCCACATGGAATGATCTCACACATTTATATTAGTTGATGTTAACACTTGTAACGTCGGTAAGTTTTAACACCCTTTTCATGAACATTAAGTATGTTTGGCAGTGTGGTAGCGGTTGTTTTTTAAATAATTTTTTTGTGCTGAAATGTATGCCAATAATTTTTTTATTTTTTAAAATTTATTTTTGACATCAGCACATCAAAACGATTTAAAACGTACAAAATATATTAAATTTTAATAAAAAAATTAAATTTTTTAGGAACGCGGTTTGCACCGCGTTCCCAAACGCTTCCTAAACATTGCATCATGAATGATCTCACACATTTCCAAATAGCATCATGAATGATCTCACATGAATGGTAGTATCTCATATGGTTGTATTTGACATTGCATTTTGGAAATGTTTTTAAAAAAAATTAAAAATTTTTAATTTTTTTCTTTACTTCAAATTAATATATTTTTAATATTTTCAGATTATTTTGATGTACTGATGTTAAAAATAATTTTTTAAAAATAAAAAAAATATTATTTTAATATGTTTTAAAATGAAAAATACTTTAAAAAACAACCGCTACCACACTCTCATGTTAGCATTATTAAACTACTAAAATTGCCATGGGGGAGAAATTAAGGTATAGCTATGAAACTTGGTGACAAAGCAACTTCAGACATTCTTCAACTTATCTATCCCTTCTGTTTTCAGAAAAAAAATCTTGAAATTCACTTATCTATCCAATTATCCAGTCAACCATTTTGTAAGGGTGTTAATACTTAAAATATTATTTTAAATTATAGCGAGTTTGGAGTATCTTAATTTCCCAAAACCACTCAAATAAGTCCCCAATTATCAATATATTCTCAATATAGTCACTTGATTGGCCTTCAAGACTTTTCAACCTCATATATAAAAGCATCTTTTTTACTTATTACTCTCAAATTAAGGGCATTTAATTGTAATAAAAGATTTCTATTTTATTTTATTTTGGTTTAAATAACAAAAAATAAATATAACTTTTCTCCCCTAAATTTCTTTAACTCCATTCCCAACCCATCTGAAAAGGAAAAAAAAAAAAACAATTTTCATTCTTTTACCTCATTTTCTTTCCCCTTTTATTTTTAGTTGTTATATATAATGTGTGTGTGTGTGTGTGGTTTAAGATTTATTTATTGGCTAAATAAGTTTTAATTAGTCCAATAGAAAACTAATAAAGAAGTTTCAGGATAGAGTTATTAACACAAGTAATGCAAGGATAAGATTTTAGACTTTAGGATTGTCTTTCTTTTGTTTTATATAATTATGTTTATTTTTTAGAATAGTCAATTGCAATGTACGACTTTTTGGGTTGAATTAAAAAAATTTAACGAAAAAAAAAATCTATTATGGACGTGTTTTTTAACAATAATTTTTTTATTATTATTATGAACTTAAATTTGTGCACTCATTTAATAAAATAGATCAAAATCATTAATAAATATTAAAAAAAATTGTTATTATTATTGTAATAATCTTAAGTTATTTATATTTAAGTGATATTACAAAGCCTTTTTTATTATTAAACTTAATAGTACTATTACAACTTCAATAACAATAGTAATTATTAAATTTATTCGATTAAAAGACACTATTATCATTGTTAAAAGATATTTAAAGTGTTTAATAAAATCCATCCAACTTCACTTAAATTAGATAATATTAACTGTGACCCGCGCTACACCGTAAGCCTGATTTTTTTTTTGTGACTCGGGTTATAGATCTAATTTGATCAAATAAGTTGGTTTTATTTAACTAGATGATAAAAAAAAAAGGCAACGACAACAAATAAACCAAATAAAAAAAATGCTCACAATAACCTTGGAAAAAATACCTTTTCAAAAATAAATAAACGATGTAACTCAATTCCTAGCTCATTAAATAAAGAAGGATGTAGTTTGGTAAAAAAAGGGCCTAAAAAAATTAGATCAAGTCAATTTGAGTCAGCATGACAAACTTGTAACCCCGGTAATTAGGGTTGAGTCAGACCATGTTATCTCGTCAAACTCGCAACTCAGGTCATGAGACTAAAATAACCCAATAAAAAAGAAAACGAAGAAAATCACAAAGCCTACTATTTTTTCTTTTAAAATATCAATGACAATCTATGTTAACTTTTCAAACTTGTAACCCGGGTCATTAGACAAGAAACACCTTATCTAGAAAAACCATGGAACTAATTAATCAAATGTCGAAAAATAAAATTAAAAAAACATTTTAATTATACAAAAGAATTACAAACAAAAATATCAATTAAAAAAATAAAGATCAAAGTTGAAATATAAAATAAGTTTTATTGACAATCTATGTTAACTTTTCAAACTTGTGACCCGAGTCATTAGATTAAAAACACCTTATCTAGAAAAACCATGAAACTCAATTACCAATTAATCAAATGTTGAATGATAAAATTGAAAAAAAAATTAATTATACAAAAGAATTACAAACAAAAAAATCAATTAAAAGAATGAAGATCAAAGTTGAAATATAAAATAAGTTTTATCTTTGAATGAAGGTGAAATTGAAAAGAAAACGTAATTTAGTAGAAGAGCCCAAAAAACATCAAAAGAATAAGAGTCAAAATTAAAATAAGAAATACAAAAAAAAATATTGTAAGGTGAAATTGAAAAGAAAAGGAAATTTCACAAAAAGCCTAAAAAATAATAATTAAAATGATGAGGACCAAATTGAAAAAAAAACACACTACAAATTAGGATTGAGTGATGAAATTGAAAAAAAAAATCAAAGTTTTATGAAAGGAATAAGACTAAAAATTATAAATTAAAAGAATAAGAACTAAAGTGAAAATCCCTATAAATTATAGGACAACTTTGAAATTTTACATTGTTAGCGTGAATTTTGAGAGGAGAAAAGAGATAAGAGGGGAGGAAAGAAAGTGTCGCCAATGACAAACCGTGCCAACACCTACCACGTGCGCCACCTAAAAAAAGAGACATAGCAGCGCTTGCAATGACATGTCGAAAGGGGGTTTTTGGTTGCTGGATGGTGCTACACGCAGGGCCCAAAGGGGCACAAATGCCTCCTACACACGCCAATCATTTTTTTTTATTATTTTTTTATATTATGTAAATACCAAATTGCCCCTCAATCGACTTGACAATAACAAAAAAAAAACCATTGTGAAAATATAAAAAAGCCCTTGAAGTCCTTTTTAATTTTTTTGCTTCAAGGGTATTTTGATCGTTTCAATATTTTTTTTTTATTTTTTATATTTAGTCAAATATCAAAAAAACTATTGTGAAGATATGAAAAAGCTCTTGGATACCATTTTAAAATCTTTTGCTTGTAAGGACATTTTGATTGTTTAACTGTGCTTTTAAAATGAAAAAAAAAACTTATTTGCCCTTGATTAATTTGTTAACGACTAAAATGCGTTGTGAAAAAACTTTAATACCCTTAATAATTAGTTCAATAATTTTTTATTTAAAAGGTAAAGATGTCATTATATTCTTCGATTTAACAGCGCAAATAAGTATACATGGATAGTGTTTTACCAATGCACATTGATTAGGTTTTGTTAATTTTGAATGAAAAATAATTAATTATTAATATTAATATTAAAAAATAACTATAAAGATTGTATAGTAGTGTACTAGACATTTTAAAAGACACTATAAAAGTATATTAACTTAAAATAATTTATAAACTATACATTTGCAATTCATGAAATTAATTGATATATTTTGTTTTTAAAAGTTCGCGAGATGATAATTTTATTAGCAAATAAGTTTTTTTTTTGTCAATATACACATGATATAATTATATTAATTATTTACATGAACTTATTGTAAACGTAATTACTTCAAGTTAGTATAGAAAACGACTAGATAATTCCCCGCCCATGCTGTGGCGGGACCAAAGTTCTTTCACTTTCACTTTCACATGTGAAAAAATAATATTTAGGTCAAAGAAAATTCTTTAATGGTATCAGTAAATTCAACTCAGCAGTTTGAATTTAAAACCTCCCAATTATACCCCCAGTCTAACTTTACTTTCAAGTTAAATTGTATAACAATTGTCACAATCTGACGTTGTTTATATGGCAAGTTAAAAAACTTAATTAATTAGTAAAAATATAATCTAATTTTTAAAATATTTTTAAAATAATATTTTTTTTTTAAAAAATAATAAAATAATAACACATTGGATCAATTCGAGTCAATTTAGGTTAACTTATCAAACTCGCAATCTGAGTTATAAATTCCTTTGAGTTTAATAACTTTTTTTCTGAAACTATTTTTATTTAATTACATGATAAAAAATAAATATTTGTATAATCAAGCACCAACTCAATATCTAGATTTTTTCTAAGATCACTATAAATTCATAAAATAAATTATGAAATTTATAAAAAAATAGAAAATACAATCTGACGTGGTCAAGTTTTTCTACTATATATATATCTTGACATTTCGTACTAATTTGTTCAATGTCGCTCCACTATAGGTTTTGTTTCCCCTTGAACGTGAAGAAAACACAATCTGCGCTGATTCATTTTAGCTTTTTGTTAAGATTTCTTGATTCAAGTTCCCAAATCAAGGAAAAAAAAAACAAAATCTAGGATTTGTTTTGTTTTTAGTTGTTGTTTAAATATTCTGATCCATTATCAATGGAGAGTGCTGATATTTCTAGAGGTAGTGATAGTTTTAGAGGTAGTTCTAGAGGGGTTTCGTCAGTATGGAGAAACAGCACTGTGGAAGTGTTTTCAAGATCTTCAAGGGAAGAAGATGATGAAGAGGCTCTAAAATGGGCTGCGCTTGAGAAACTACCTACCTATGAACGTTTAAGGAAAGGTATATTAACGAGTGCGTCAAGAGGTATAATTAGTGAGGTAGATATTGAAAACCTTGGAGTCCAAGAGAGAAAACAGTTGCTTGAGAGGTTGGTCAAAGTTGCAGACGAGGATAATGAGAAGTTCTTGTGGAAACTCAAGAACCGTGTTGAAAGGTAAGAACCTATCCTTTGTTTCTCCATTCCTGTGTATGCTAACTCTGTTTGGTTTATAGAGAGAATGTAAAAAAGAAAGGAAGTTCTTGCATTGAAACATGATATAGTGCCTAATGGATACATGTTAGTTTCTGATCATTCATAGCATAACTCGACAAGGGATTGATTTTAAAAAAGAAAAGATATTTTGCTTTTCCTTTCTTGTTTGCTGTTATGGACGATGAAGTTCTTTGATTTTCTGTAATAATTGGTGTTTCAGGGTTGGAATTGAGTTTCCAACAATTGAAGTTCGGTACGAGAATCTAAATATTGAAGCAGAAGCTTACGTAGGAAGTAGTGCTTTGCCTTCATTCGCTAAGTTCATTTTTAATATAATAGAGGTAACAACATTTCCAATCAATGAACACCAGTTATTATTGCTGAAATATGAATTATAAGATACTACTCTTTCTCTTTGTTCATGTTTTTCTTACCAATCAATTTTGTAGGGTTTTTTTATTGCTCTTCATGTCCTTCCAAGTAGAAAGAAGCCACTCACCATCCTTAAGGATGTTAGTGGAATCATCAAGCCATCAAGGTAAGATAATCATGATGTAAAGCTCTGTTTGCTTAAGAATTATTTCAATAATCTATTGCCTATTCCTAATTTTTGTGCCACCTGCATGTTTCAGATTGACTTTGCTTTTGGGTCCTCCGAATTCTGGGAAGACCACACTGTTGTTGGCAATGGCTGGAAAGCTTGATCCTAGTCTGAAGGTGGGGATATGTTCTTGTAAATTTGTATATTCCTTGAGGATTTAGTTTTTGGTTTTCATTTTTAATTTGAGAAGCTGAATTATTTCGTGCAGTTTTCTGGTCATGTGACTTACAATGGTCATGAGATGAACGAGTTTGTACCACAAAGAACAGCTGCCTATGTCAGTCAACATGATCTCCATATAGGAGAAATGACTGTGAGGGAGACTTTGGAATTCTCTGCCAGATGCCAAGGGGTTGGCCACCTACATGGTTAGAATAAAGGACTAAATTTTCGTTGCAAATTCCACCAGAAACACAATTCACTCTGGTGATCTATTCATAAACCAAGCATTGCTAAATAAAATTTCTGGCAATTCACAGAGATGCTGGCAGAGTTGTCGAGAAGAGAGAAAGAAGCCAACATCAAGCCTGATCAAGATGTTGATGTCTTCATGAAGGTGAGGAAAGATATTACTATTTTGCCTGTTAGACCTCTCTCAAAAGAGTTGACCTTGCTAGAATAAGCTACGATGATTTGGAAAGTAACTTTCCTTCTCTGATGTTTCTGGAATTGCAGGCAGTAGCAACACAAGGTCAAGAGGCCAGTGTCATCACCGATTACGTCTTGAAGGTATTATTTATCAATATATACTACAAAAATGTCATGAAAGTTTTCATCAGAAACCGTGAACATAATATCTAAACCTTTTATGCTCTCTCTCTCTGATAATTGTAGATATTAGGATTGGAAGTCTGCGCAGATACTTTGGTAGGGGATGAAATGATAAGGGGTGTATCTGGAGGACAAAGGAAGCGTGTTACAACCGGTAAACATCTCCATCAGTCCATTCTCATATCAAGAACAATCATTTCATTTCATTCTCCATTTAATGTACAAAAATCTCCAATGATCTGTCGTAGGGGAAATGCTGGTCGGACCATCAAGGGCATTGCTTATGGATGAGATTTCTACAGGCCTGGATAGCTCAACAACTTACCAAATTGTGAACTCATTAAAGCAAACTATTCACGTTCTCAATTGCACTGCTGTCATCTCACTTCTCCAGCCAGCACCAGAAACTTATGACCTCTTTGATGACATCATTCTCCTGTCAGATGGCCAAATTGTGTACCAGGGTCCTCGTGAAAATGTGCTTGGATTTTTTGAACATATGGGCTTCAAGTGTCCCGACAGAAAAGGCGTGGCAGACTTTCTACAAGAAGTAAGCATAAACAAGGCTTTTTTACATGGAACCTCGACGACAATAGGATCTCCTATTCTCAATATATGAGCCTTATGCAAGTGTCACAATCTTCAGGAATAATGAATAAATTCATTGCAGGTGACATCAAAAAAAGATCAAGAGCAGTATTGGGCAATTAAAGATCAGCCTTACAGGTTTGTCAGGGTCAACGAATTTTCTGAGGCATTTCAGTCATTCAACGTGGGACGAAAGATCGCAGATGAGCTTTCAATCCCATTTGACAAGACTAAGAACCATCCAGCTGCATTGGTAAACAAAAAATATGGAGCTGGAAAGATGGATCTGCTTAAAGCTAACTTCTCAAGAGAATACTTGCTCATGAAGAGGAACTCATTTGTCTACATCTTCAAGATATGCCAAGTAATTATCGATAGTTGTTACAATATCCAAGTTTCTCTTACTATCAGATTTTGCATCCAATGTGACACTTTTTACTGATCTTCTATCAGCTGACAGTAGTGGCATTGATTTCCATGTCACTCTTTTTTCGGACCAAGATGCATCATGATACAGTTGCCGATGGAGGAATTTATACCGGTGCTTTGTTCTTCACTGTGATCATTATAATGTTTAATGGAATGTCAGAGCTATCTATGACCATCGTAAAGCTTCCTGTGTTTTACAAGCAAAGGGAACTCCTATTCTTTCCTCCATGGGCATATTCAATTCCTCCATGGATTCTGAAAATTCCCGTCACGTTTGTTGAAGTTGCTGCATGGGTGCTCCTAACCTATTATGTAATTGGATTTGATCCAAATGTTGAAAGGTAAACAAAAATTCTTATTTTTTTATTTGTAAACTTGCACAAGAATCCATTCTGATCCAGCTGTTATAAAAGGCGGTGTTTATTTTCTTTCAATCTTTTTTTTCAGGCTTTTAAGGCAGTACTTTCTGCTTTTGCTAATTAACCAGATGGCATCTGCACTATTTCGATTTATTGCTGCAGCTGGAAGGAACATGATTGTTGCTAACACTTTTGGGTCTTTTGCGCTACTTACACTTTTTGCATTGGGTGGCTTCATCTTGTCTCGAGGTATGGTGATTATACTCTTCTACTTAAAGATTGTATTTTGCTACTCAACCTGGAGGAAATTATATATCAATTTTTTTGTTTGACGCCGCAGAGCAAATAAAAAAGTGGTGGATATGGGGTTACTGGCTTTCACCATTGATGTATGGGCAGAACGCAATAGTAGTGAATGAGTTCCTTGGACATAGCTGGAGTCATGTAAAGTTTCTTGAACTGGCCATTTATATATTTGCACCCTTGGCTCTCAATAATGAACTGATATCTGAAATTGTTTTTGAAATCACAGATTCCTGGAAACTCCACAGAACCACTAGGAATCCAAGTTTTGAAGAGTCGCGAATTTTTCACTGAAGCAAATTGGTATTGGATAGGAATAGGGGCAACAGTAGGATTCATGCTACTGTTCAATATCTGCTTCGCTTTGGCCCTCACTTTCCTCAATGGTAAGTGTCATTGCCCGCTCAACTTCATACTTCTTGAAAGTTGGAGCTTATATTTATATATTGCAAATTTATGTTGGCAGCATTTGAGAAGCCTCAAGCTTTTATATTTGAAGAATCCGAAAGGGAAGGTTCTGTTGGCAAAACAGGAGGAGCTGTTCAGTTATCAAACCATGGAAGTAGCCACAAAAACAAAACAGGTAAAAGAACTCAATTGATGAAGCGCGTTTGTGGTCCCTTCGTTTCCTAGCCTGTCAGATACTAATTGCCAATACATTTGCAATTTACAAGCAGAGAATGGAGATGAAATTAATAGAAATGGTTTTGCGTCCATTGGTGAAGCCAGCGATAACAGGAAGAGAGGAATGGTTCTTCCATTTGAACCACATTCCATCACATTTGATGATGTTATTTACTCCGTTGACATGCCACAGGTATCAAAATTTAGTAAAAAGAAGATCATACCTTGCTTTGATGTGATATTTACAGAGCATGAACAAACAGATCATCTTGTATTGAAAATTTCAGGAAATGAAAATTCAAGGAGTAGTTGAGGATAGATTGGTGCTTTTGAAGGGTGTGAATGGTGCTTTCAGGCCTGGTGTCCTTACAACTTTGATGGGTGTTAGTGGTGCTGGAAAAACGACTTTGATGGATGTGCTGGCAGGTAGGAAAACTGGTGGATATATTGAGGGAGACATCAGAATTTCTGGGTACCCAAAGAAGCAAGAAACTTTTGCTAGAATTGCAGGATACTGTGAACAAAATGACATTCACTCTCCACATGTTACTGTCTACGAATCCTTACTCTACTCAGCCTGGCTTCGTCTACCCCCTGAAGTTGATTCTGAAACCAGAAAGGTAGGTACCCATTTTTTTAAATTTACTTCAGACATCTGGGATTCAGTTTGCAGATTTGGGTTCTGTGAATTTTTCTCTTTCCAATACTTGTTTCCTTTTGGTCTGCTTGTCATCCATTCAAGTTCAATCAACTTGATTAGCATTACCTAGTTCAACTATCATTTCTATTTTATGATTTATCCTGAGATCAAGATCAACGATCCTATTCTTTCTAGCTAAGAACGGTGCTGCTGAAGTTGATCTTACATAATGTTTGTGCTAGAAAGCTTCCATTCAACTCCTCTGCTTCCAGAGGTATCATCTAATGGTTTTTTGGTCAGCTACTGACTTCTCCATTGCCAAAATTGGTTTCAGATGTTCATTGAGGAAGTCATGGAGCTTGTGGAGTTGGATTCGTTGCGCAATGCATTAGTTGGGTTGCCTGGTGTGAATGGTTTGTCCACTGAGCAGCGCAAGCGGCTAACCATTGCAGTAGAGCTAGTTGCAAACCCCTCTATCATATTCATGGATGAGCCAACTTCAGGGTTAGATGCTAGAGCTGCTGCAATTGTGATGAGAACAGTAAGAAACACTGTGGACACAGGAAGAACAGTTGTATGCACCATCCACCAGCCCAGTATAGATATATTTGAAGCTTTTGATGAGGTAATAAAAATGCTAAAAACTATCTGGGCTAGAACTTTGTCATGAGTGTATCCCCATAATAAGCTGGATTGTTTACACGGCATTGCAGCTATTCCTGATGAAGCGAGGAGGAGAAGAGATATATGTGGGCCCATTGGGCCACCATTCTACCCATCTAATTAAATACTTTGAGGTATGTTAATTTGATTTGATCAATAATCAAACGACACAAACAGTTGCGACTTGCGAGCTTCTTCTAACCTATGCTCAAACTAACTATTGACTAATTCGTTGACCTTTCTACCTGTGAAGGCAATTGAAGGAGTGAGTAAAATTAAAGATGGTTATAATCCAGCAACATGGATGTTGGAAGTTACTGCTTCATCACAAGAGATGGCTTTGGAGGTTGATTTTGCTAGTATTTACAAGAATTCAGATCTGTTCAGGTCAGATAAAGTGTTTCTTTTATGTGGTTAAACTGAAAAATATTCTAAAGCCATCCCAAGTTAGCTTTGGCAAGGAATAGCAAAGCATTTGATTAAAAATCTAGAGTTGGATTTGTCTAAAGTTTGTTGCTGCTGATGTGTGGCATAACTCAGGAGAAACAAAGCTCTCATTGCGGAATTAAGCACACCTGCTCCCGGCTCAAAGGACGTTCATTTCCCTACACGGTATTCAACAGCATTTTTCACACAATGTATGGCTTGCTTGTGGAAGCAACATTGGTCATACTGGAGGAACCCACCGTACACTGCCGTGAGATTTCTTTTCACAACCTTTATAGCCTTGATGTTTGGAACAATGTTCTGGGACCTTGGCTCCAAAGTGTAAGTCACGATGAGGAACTCAAAAACAATTTAACAGTTCAGGCTTTGATGGTTTTCCCGCAATCTACCTACTCATCTAAGTTATCTTACGAACTGTAGGAAAACTACCCAAGATCTTTCCAACGCAATGGGTTCGATGTATGCAGCAGTTCTCTTCCTTGGTTTTCAAAATGGAACAGCTGTGCAGCCAGTGGTGGCTGTTGAAAGAACTGTCTTCTACAGAGAAAGGGCTGCTGGAATGTATTCAGCTTTGCCCTATGCCTTTGCACAGGTAAGAGCTTATTAAGCTAGCATTTCAGAATTCACCTCGTCAAGTAGAATTGTATGGACGTTTCGTTGACCAAACTCCATCTTATGCTACAGGCCCTGATTGAGCTTCCATATGTCTTTGTTCAAGCTGCAGTCTACGGCGTTATAGTTTATGCAATGATTGGATTTGAATGGACTGCTGCTAAGTTCTTTTGGTATCTATTCTTTATGTACTTCACACTATTATACTTCACCTTTTATGGAATGATGGCTGTAGCTGTGACTCCAAACCACCACATAGCTGCCATAGTTTCCACAGCATTTTATGCAATCTGGAACCTCTTCTCAGGGTTTATAATTCCCCGAACTGTAAGTGTTTGCCATCTTAATTACTTCAAGCATTGAGTTTCCTTCAGTGACTAGTTATCTCGTGGGCTAATATATTCGTCATTTCTCTGCTTGGTCAATCTATAACAGCGGATACCTATATGGTGGAGATGGTACTACTGGGGATGCCCCGTCTCATGGTCCTTGTATGGATTGGTTGTGTCACAGTATGGAGATATACAGGAACCCATTACCGCAACTCAAACAGTGGAAGGATATGTCAAGGATTACTTCGGTTTTGACCACGATTTTCTTGGAGTAGTTGCAGCCGTGGTTCTTGGGTGGACTGTCCTCTTTGCCTTCATTTTCGCCTTCTCTATAAAGGCCTTCAATTTCCAGAGGCGATAGAAATTTTCTTTCCATGCTTCAATTTTTTTTTATTTTTTACCCTTTCTATGTAAGCAATTGTAGCTCCACAAGCTACAAGCTACACGTTTAATCTCTACGTTTTTCATGAATTTTATTTATTACCTAGTCTTTCTCACTCTCTGTCGTTCCCATGTTCCTTTCCACTTTATTTCGGTTTTGATAATAATTTATTTTTTACTATTCTATGTTTAATGAAATTTCTCTATCCCTCGATCAAAAAAAAAAGACATTCTTCCTATGCAATAAGATTTCATGATAGATTTATTTTATAATTAATAAAACATGATTTAAATTAAATAATAGAATCTAAAAACCTGTTGAATAGAGAAACCTTGAGATAAATCAGGTGTGTGCCAAAATAAGGAAAGCTACTTCAAAAAAAGAGATAATGGCTAGTTTTCTACACATACAGAGAACTTTATTGGTGGTTATATTCTTACATATTTGCTATTGTACTTTAAGCTTTCTTTGTTTTCCTCTCAGGGTAAGCATAATAAATTAGGTTACCATTGTGGATGTGTGAAGAACACCGCATCCACACTCAAAAAAGACAAGTGATGTGAATGATACTAAATCAACATTTTAGGCTAAAAAAAGTTATTATAAGAAACTTGTTCCTGGCTAGAGTAAATAGAAACATGTAGATTGAAAAAAATCAAGTTTGGATTTGAATTTAGATATCTGTGTTTGATTTCTGTATCCCTGCACTTTTACTTTACTGCCTCGTGACTTGATAATTCTTGCATGCTCTCTAACTTTATAATTCTTGCATGCTCTCAAGCTTTACTTCTACTTGTCATTGTCAGATTTATCTCTACAAACACTCCATTCATATTTCAAAAATTTATCCCACCCCTCCCAAAGGCTTAATTCTTAACCTTCGACATTACTGAACACTTTTGACAGTACTACAATCTGATCGAGCTAACAGCCGGTCAGCCAACCAACATTCTATTTTAAAACAAACTAGTGTTATCAGCAAATCATGCCCTCTAAAGAGACTTGCATCATTCCCTTCTTTAAGTCCCACTAATTCCGTAAATGCAGTGTCCAAGCAATTTCTACTTTCACTGCCATTGGACTTGAATATTTCAATAACCATAACTTCCATGCAGCCTGTATAAGCATTGCTTTGTTTCAGAACAAAAAATTATGAAGGAACAGAACAATTTCTTCTACAAAGTTCATACAAAATTTTGGTAAAATCAACTTACAGGTTGCTCAAGTCTAGTTCTCGTCATTATTGTCTAGTCAAGGTCTTGTGATCTGGATTGTCTCGGAGACCAAGTTTTGAAAGAACAAGGCAGTAAGAATCCCAGTCAGTCCTCCGGAGATACTTCAACAACTTCTTCCTCTTTTGAACCATCCCTATAAGACCCTTCCGAGAATGCTTATCCTACAAAGTTGTGAGAAAGAATATCAGAATAGCAGCACAGAAGATTATCCCCTAAACACTTGAATGGGATAAAACAATTCTTCTAACATAAAAATCACCATGTAGAATGGTCTCAAAGTTGCAGTTAGTAACATTGCATCATTTAGCGAAGGCCATTTGGCAAACAACCATCCAGTTGCACATCAAGAGAGATGGAAATTGGGTAGTAGCCAAGGCAACATGAGGTTCCGTGCAATGACCCCACAGAATCCAGTAAAACTTTAGTGTGTGTTTGGGATTGTGGTGTAGGGTGCTTTTCAAAATAACTTTTCAATTAAAAATGCATCAAAATAAATTTTTTCATAATTATTTTTTATTTTTGACATCAACACTTCAAAACCATCAGAAAGCACTAAAAAAAGCATCAATTTGATTTTTTTCAAGCCAAAAAAACTTTTGAAAAGCACCTAAAAGCATAAGCCAAAGCACTGATAACTTTCCACTTTGCAAAATACAGATCAAAGGCAAAAAATGATAATGGGCCCTATGTTTATGCATCTCAGACTGTGTACTTGAACGAAGAAGTAAATATGTTTCTACAGATGTTGATATAGCAGTTTCTGTCAACTTTCTCTTTGCCGTAATTAGGATAACCACAGTCACAACAAACATTTATCCCTTAACCCTAGTAAAATGGAATGTAAATGTGAATTCAAGGAGCAGGAAGCATCAACACTCCAAGATAATAAAATGTAAGAAATAGAGGATTGTTTCAGCTCCAGTTTCACCTTCTTGTTCAGAACCGAAGAGAGATGCTTGATCTTAGTTGTCAGTAGTGCCACTGCAAAACAATCAGAAAAAAGATATAACATAACGAAGAAAACAATGTGCATGCAAACTTGGTATGTATTAAAGAAAGTAACTGAAATAAGAGGGGTGAAGAGAGCGAGATCAGGAATCAAGCTTCAAGACCAGCCCACTATGGAACTGGAAACAGCAAATAAATAACTCGATTTTCATATAATTGATGCAACTCACACTGCCATGCGAACTTTTCCACATTGGGTCTGTTAAGAGAATGATACCTAGTCAATGCTAGAAAATGGAAATACATGTTCATTCGAGTGTCCCCTGATTGTTCTAGGTAACAGCAACTCCATGTCTCTTATCCTTTGTCAGTTCAATAAATCTGCTTGATAATCTATTTTCCAGTCCAACCAGTGAATCCTTTAAAGTATCTGATAGATGTGACTGCTAAATAATAATTTACGAACTCTAAATAAATCTGCCTTATAATCCATTTTGAAGCCCAAATGGCCAGTCCTTGAAGTATCTGACACATCTGGCTGCTAAATCATAACAAACAAACTCTAAGACGACCTCCTTATTAACAAAAGACTGTCATGTATTGCAATCATTCCAAAAAAGCAAAAGGCAAAAAAAAAAAGAGCAGCAAGATATGCACTCGCATTTCTTCTCATGTTATACAAAGACCATGTCCTATTCGAGCATCCAATTCCATCACAACAAACCATCCAAAATTACCATGACCCATGAGAATCTAATAGTCCATACAGTAACTCCAAGAAAGCATCAAGCCCATCAAGGGTGAATAACAGGCTTGAATGCTTCTATAGATAACACTGATAACCAAGATTGTAGCTTGTTTGAAGTCATTGGTTGATAAATTCCATCACAAGCAGCATCCCAAGCCAGAAGAGAGACTTGAAGTTGCTTGGGTGCTTCTTTTTTTTTCATTTTCAAAAATTTAAGGCCATGCCAAGATCATAACATTTTTCCAGCCATGTTCAAGGTGCAGTACAAGGTTAACTTCTGAGTCAAAACACTAAAAATGGCATTCACAAGAAGAAAAGACAAATAATAGTCCTAGAAGGACACAATTAATACTTTTTTTTTCCTTTTTCACAGCAATTTGCTTCAGTTAGCATAAGTATTGCACAACCAGAACACATCTTCATTGACACTTTTGCGAAATTAGCAAAGTATACAGATGCCAAAAATCAGACCACTAAAAATGGAATTCAAAATAAGACGAATAATAGTCCCAGAAGTTGGACACAATTGCAAAAAAAAATTCCTTTTTCACAGCAATTTGCTTCAGTCAGCTTAAGTATTGCACAACCAGAACACATCCCCAATAACATGCTTGAGAAATTAGCAAAGTATACAGATGCCAAAGTATACAGCAATATTTGCTTCAGTTTTATATTAATCACAATAAAACCAAAATGGAAAGGCCTTTACCTTGAACACGTGCAGATCCACAGTCTGACTCTGACATTTTAAATTCATCTCTAACTCTTGCAAGCTCAATTTTCATTTTCTCAGAAGAAGACATGTTATCTGGATGGAAATACTGCACAAACCATATATGAAGCCATCAGAGCAGTAAGACACTGAATGCTGGTAATAGTGATCAAGAAGAGAACTACTTCATGGAAAATAAAGAGAACTACTTCATGGAGAATAAACAATTAACACATATCACTAAACCCCTTCAATTGTTTTCATCAGAAAATACATCCTTTCAAAAGGTTGCAGACAAATTTTGTCAACTAAACAAAGACACTCTGGAATGCGATGCAAAATATGATCCTATATAAAGACCCAGACCAAGTGTCCATGACTCTTAAAAGATGTATTCTTTTGTGCAAGTATGAATTAAAACTAGAAGGGTAAGCACATTATAATGTAGAAATATCATATCCTTGTTTGCATCATTGTTAATGTCCACTAAAACTTTAAGGCAGTGGACATCATGATTAAAGTTGGGCAACACAAATTGTGAAGTCATCTCAATGTTGCAGAAATAAGGAATCTTGTGAAGGTTCACACTTCCAAACAAAAAGCAAAATTAATATCAAAAGAAAACTATACTTGCCTTCTCAACTAAGTGCTTCTTTGGAGGCTGCAGCGTTACATTTGAAGCACGTAACTGGCCCATGAGATTCAGTCTCTGAACTGAAACGATAAATTTGACCAGTAAATAGTAAGATAAAATATCATCTCTCAATGCATAAAAACAATAGAGAGGAGGTTTGCATGAAGTATCATTTCATGCAGGATAAGAACATGACAATGACAACATTTGCAGAAACATTTAGAAAAAGAAAAAAAGAAGCAATTTTGCATTCATTTTCTCTCAGGGGATAAATCTAAAGGTTAAACAGAGCAAACTGTGTTACAGTCCTAAATTATCACAAATTCAATGCATTCTTCATCTTGTTTACAGAGCCAAGCCCCAAAAAAGGAGTATATAAACACCTGCTAAAACTTAAGCGACAGATACTTATGCACAAAGTGAAATAGCACTTCTCCTGATCAAGCTAAACAAAAATATTTATCTAACTAAGATCCACTGAAAAACAATATAAGTAGCTATCACCAAAACTCCAACAAACAAACTTTAAAAAATCTCAAGAATCAACACAAAAAAAATACTCACCCGAATTCTTTATAGCCTTCTCATCATTGGACGCTTTCAACTTCACTAAACTCTCCCTCAAATCCCTAAAGGAAACCCCACCAACCCTCGACTCTGTCTCCTTTTCCTCCATTTCCCTCAACTTCCTCAACCTCTCGTTCAATTCCTTCAACGTAAACCACCCCTTTTCACCCCTTTTCACCTTTGGCCGCAAAATCCTCAACTTATCTCCCAACTCTCCATGACTATACATTTTCACAAACTCCGTACTCATTTCACCTTTTGCACTCCCTTCCCCCTCCATTTCCCTCCCAAATACCGCACTCGGCAACCCCTCAGTCCCACCAATTATAGTCGACTTATTCATTGGTTCATTTTCGTTTCCTGGCTTTAGCTTAAAACTCGAAAATGACAATTCCCCAACACGGCCTCTCCCAACCGCGGTATTGTTATTATCACCACCACCCTTCATCTGCCTCAAACTCTCTCTAATTGCGTCAAATGTTAGCCTCCCTGAAATGGGTTGGTTAGCATTGATACCACCTGATTGAGTGGTTCCACTACCACCCGTCGATCTTGCAAGGACATTTCTTTTATAAAGTTCTTGAAATGAGATCTGTTGCTTAGAAGATGGCTCCTGTGAGGGAGCAGAGTTAGGTTCTGTAGGTGGTGGATCAGAGGATCGAAGCCTGAATTCAGAGAGATTCTTTCTGATTTCATCAAAAGAAGCAATATTGCTTGTAGGTTTTGAGAATGATTGGTTTGTTGAGTAAGTGGGTTTACTTGAAGGTGGAGAATTTGGCCTGTTTTCAGGGTTTTGTTGCTTAAGACTGGCTTTGACATCATTGAAATAGCTAGAGAGAGAGGACTTTTGTTGTTGTTGTTGTTGTTGTTGTTGTTGTTGTTGCTGTTGCTGTTGCTGGGGTTCGGAAACAGAGGGGTCATCTGATGGGGTTGTGGAAGAGGAAGAGAAGAGGTGGATTAGATAAGGGTTAGAGAGGGATCTGTGTCTGGGTCTTGAAAGAGAGAGAGCCATTACAAGTGGACAAGGAAGGTGAGGGTCTTTTAAGATGACGAGGGTTTTCTGAGAGTGAAGAAGCGGAGGAGAAAAGTGAATAGGGTTTATTGAGGGATTTGTGCTTTGTTGGGTTAGACCGGGTTTAATGGGAGTTGGACCGGGTTTGAGGATGGAGCATTGAGGATTTGTTTGTTATCAGATTCACTTGTTAATGCATGCATATGATAGGATGCTAATCTAGCCTTAAAACAATTATAGAATAATAATGGATTGTAAGATGAAATTTGAACTTAATACCTCATCTCTATTACTTTATATTATTACTATTGAAAAAAAAAATGACATGGTAAAATTCATGTATCACTGGACACATTGTACTATTCATAGAATAATGTAGTTATTTTCTCACCTTTTTAATAAAATAATTTTGTTACTTCTTCCCTCTCATCTCTTTTAGGTTATTTTTGTCTTTTTTATTTGATTAATTTATTATCGTGTTATTAATTGGGGATAAATTTATTTTTATAACTTTAAAATACATTGTAAAATAACTTCTAAATCCTTAAAAGTAAACAAAAATAAAGAGTTGATCGAAAAGTGACTTGATCTTTAAATCTTTAAAATATATAGTGAAATGACTTATATATTTTTGAAGGCTAAAAAGTTTAAAAAGAAATGGATGTCAGGGTCAACTTGATCTTTTCCTTTTTTAAAGCACAACATGAAGACCGAGTGTAAGTCAAAAAAAATAAAAGTCACATGCAATGGGGTATTTTTATCTTTTGGAGTTGGTTTTCCTCCAATTTAAATGAAGAGTAAAGGGTGATTTGATTTTTTTTATTAATTATGATATTAATTGAGAAAGAAGTACATAAAACGCATCGAGTGTAAGTCGCCATACCTTTTAGACAATGCGTGTAGCATCATCCCATGCCCAGCACACCGCCTTCAAGGGAGACTTTAGAAGCAGCACACCGTCTTCTTTTCAATGGTGTTGCTCATGATGGAAAGAGGAATAGGTTGATTTTTTTTCTTCTCTTCCCTCTTTTCTCTCTCTTCTCCTTGCAAAATATAAAGGTGTACTATTATTTATTTTTTGTATCTAATTTGATCTTTATTTTTTTAATTGCTATTTTTTTATTGTTTTTTCCTTCAATTTCATCCTTGTCATTTGATTTTTATACCAAATTTGGTCTTTATTTTTTTATTGTTGTTTATTATTTTTTATCATTTTCCTAATTGATTTTGTTTTCAATTTAATCACTTAGCATTTGATTTTATTTTATTTTTATATCAAATTTATTTCTTATTCTTTTGATTTTTTTTTATCATTTTTCTAATTGAATTTTGTTTTCAATTTAATCCATTAACATCTGATTTCATTTAATTTTTATATCAAATTTAGTCATCATTCTTTTTATTATTATTTCTTTTGTCTTGGAGCCTTTTTTTTGTTGCGTTTTTTTTTTTCAAATTCACCCCTCACCATTTTGTTGATTTGTAATTTTGCTTCTTTATTTTTTAGAGTTTACCTTATATGGGGTTGGTTTCCAGCTCATAATTAGAGTCACAAGTTTTGAAAGTTCATAGGTTGAATTTAATCTATTTTTAGGTCCTTTGTTTAAAATTGAATTTTTTCCGCTTTCATCCTTATACATTTGATTTATTGAAAAATATTTTTTCATTTTTTTTTCTGTCTAGTTATCCTAATTCTATGTCCGTGATCATGGGATTAACGGATTGACACAAAAAAAAAATTCGCCGCTTTTTTTAAATTATATTATCTTTCAATTTTGCCCTTGAACATTGGGTTAATTAATAATTGAGCTTCATACTTTTATTTGGTTTGTTTTCAACGAGGTTACCCCGATTTTACAACCGGACATGCTAACCCAGATGAGCTCATTTTTTTTTTACCTTTTTTACGTTGTTAGGTTTTTTTTGTCTATATATTTTTTTATATTATTTAAATTAGTCGAGTTTATTAAGCTCGGTCAAGTGAATGACTCAAATCTCAAGTTATTTTTGTTTTTTTACAAGTACTTATCTTACCTTGGTATTTTTTTTTATTTTTTTTTGCATTTGAAAAATTCAAGCAGGTTCACAATATAACGCGTGCATCCTATATTATTTAAATTCCCTTGTTACAAGGAAGATTTATGAGTTTTATAACACTGAAAAGAGGAGTCTCTCGTTTACAATCTATTTTGGAGTTGATTTAATTTTGAAGCACAGGAAACCATTTAAGCAAAAATAATAACCAAACAAGAATTCCATGCTCAAATCAGTTCATAGTTTTCCTGTAATCTATAGCTTATTATTTTTTATAGGAAAAAGGATTTCTCGAGTTTTTCTACAAAAATAAAACAGCAGCTAAAAAATATACCTAGACTAGGATATTTAACATTTATTTTTCAAAATAGCATAGTTTTATGATATAAATAGGTCAGATTTATGTGACTCACTTAGACACACATATCAGATTTGCAAGCTTAATAAATTGGTGTACCAATGGCATTTTCCTAGCCTTTTAACTTTTTAATAAAAAATCAACGAACTCAGTGAGTTATATTCAATATAAATCACATAACATGTAATTTCATTTCAAGTCAATTCATAATTAAAGAAAAACTCAATTAATTTATTATATCAATAAAAAATAAAATTATGTTTTTTATTTATGAATTGAGTTTGTTAATTATAAAGTGACTTAAAATGAAACTGAATTACATTTTGTGTGATTTACATTGAATTGGTTGTAAATTGTGTTGAATATGACTTGTTGAGTTTGTTGATTTTTTGGGTAGAGAGTTGAAAAATAGAAAAATTATTATGATGTAGCATGTAGCGTGGATAAAACTAAAATTCTCAAGTCTAAGGTTATAGATCTAAGATATAGATAAATTTAAAGAAAACTCTCTTGTATTTTATAAAATTTGAATAATAGTTTGAATTATCTCCTAGAAATAAACTGGATATCTCTATTTATACTAGCTTTAGACCCAGAATCCTTATAGAAAAAGAATTTCTTATTAAACCCTAAATAATTAATAGAATCCATCTAGCATTATGATTACTAAATAATAAAATATTAATTAAATTAAAAGTTCTAAGCTAAGTAGGAAAAAAATCTAAATATAATAAGATAAATAAAGATAATCTTGCATAGTAACTTCCGAGTCTTATTTAAAGGCCTTCCTGGAATTTAATCATCATAAAATTTTAACCAAATAGAAAACCAAGACCTTTAGAGTCTTCTGTTAAAAATCCCAATTTAATCCAACTATTGGATTAAAATTTATACTTTATTTACCAAACTACATCTTGGATTCTTTTTAAACTCTTTAAAACCTTAATCATTAATGAAATAATACAATACACATTATTAGGCCAAAAATATTGAAGAAAGTTACCCATGTCAATTCCTTTTACTTTTGAAAAACTCTCTCAAGTTAACTGTCATAAATTAAACTATTTCACTCCAGAAAAATAGATATTTTGAATATAACGTTGTCACCAATATATGCATGAAATACGCTTATTCCAAATACCTTAAATCCAATTTTAGTAAAGATAAATTCATATAGAATTTTGTAATCTAAGCAAAACTTCTCAAGACCTAAAAAATCAACCTCACATAAAAACTATTTTTTGTGATAATAACAACCTTAGCTTATGTGTTTGGTCATCCTTAACAACAATGTCTTAACCATTAGCTAATTTGATAATTTCATAATATCAATCCAACATGGATAACCTTGGTTTAGACGACACATCCACACTTAAAGTCTTTTTTTATGTCAACTTCAGCCTCTTGAACAATCTTAACAACTTATTTTAGCTTTTAGTGCTTTAAGACTTTGAGAATCACTACATGATACTTGTTTAGGAGCTTTTTTGATTTTTTTCTTTACCATTAGTAAATGAAACATTGACAAGTAGAGTAGTATTTGTAGCAATGTTGTTGTTATCACTAAGGTGATATTGAAACTGTCTACTTTGAAGAGATAGCACCTCCTCCATATATTTTTTTCTTGCTATTTAAGAAGGTTTCAAAGAAAACAAATAATAACAATCTATTTGTTTATCTACCCAATATACTCTTCATCATTATCTTGTATTGACTCCATAATTAATTATTGTCTCAAATCTTACCACGATGGAATTAAAAGCATGCTAATACGAGTTCTAAAGTCTAGAAAATAAAACCATCTCTTTAGCACTACAAGAAAGTTTTTATACGACAAGTTCTACTTTTAATGAAAAAGAATCTTGTTAAAATAAAAATAAACTTCCAACTTTATCAACTAATTAATAAATCTTTTCTTCAAAAATTTCCATCATAGAAAAGAATCTTGTCGAATTCAAATATAAGTCTAAGATTTGGCCTATCTTAAAGTAAATCTCCAAGCAAGATCCTCTCATCTTCATGAATCATGTTTGTGTTACTCATTAGCCAAGTTAGATCTGTCATAGCTTACTCCATATGATCTATTCTTTGCTCCCGAGCTAACGCAAAACAATTTAGTTTATACACTCTTGAGCCTGCACAACACCCTGAAGAGCCTACACTTTTGCATTGTGAAAATGGGTTATTATCGTTTTCATCCATCAAGGATGCCAACTTACTCTGATATCAATTGATGCAACTTCTAGCGTGGATAAAACTAAGGTTTTCAAACCCTAAAACTACATATTTAAGTTGTAGATAAATTTATATAAAAAAAAAACTCTAATATTTTATAAAATCCAAATGTTCTCCCAAAAATAAACTAGAAGTCCTTATTTATACTAGTTCTATACTTAGAATCCTTATAGAATAACTAATAGAATCGTCTAGTATTAGGATTCTTAAAAAATTAAAATATTTATTAAAAATTAAAAATTCTAAACTAATTAGGAAAAAAATATCAATTGTGTCTTGGACTTTTCTTTAACTTCTCCGTACCTAAAAATCTTAAAAATTCATAAAATAATACAATAAATATTATTAGGCTAAGAATATCAAAGAAAACTCATGTCATGCTACTAGAAGCACAGGTAGACCCGTAAAGCTCTTTAAAATATGCCATTTTTTAATAAAAAAAAAGTATTTAACAATGTTATTTAGGATATTTTTTAGTCACTATTATTTAAAAAAAAAATAAGAGTTTCTCTCACAGTTTAGAGACATGAATTCTTTTTAAATAACAATTAAAAAAACCAATGCACAATTCAATGTACAGTAGAGTAATCGGGGCAACTTTAAAACCATGAGGATTCTTAGGGGCGAGGAATTTCATGCAATGACTGTCTAATAGCTATCAGAACAGAGTAGGGGAAGTCATCCAGCTCACTCCACCTTGGCTGGAAAAAAGAAAATGGCATGGGATCCAAAACAGCTTTAGAAATGTCTTCGTCTCAACTTAAAGTTCGAGCTGTACCTGAAACAACATATCACCCGGCGACAATACCAACGACGTTCTATTCAACAGATTATTTCTGAATGATATCCCTCCGATGACAGCAGGTGTAACCAGCCCAACATGCCCAGAAAGGAAGCAATTATCTGCATCAAAACAGTTACAAAGTGCCAACTACTGAAAAACAGGCCCCAATATTTAAATAGCATCGCAATCTATGTTTTACAACTGAAATTTATGATAGTAATACAAGTATATGCAGTGCCCTTGAAGTTAATATCTTGTGGTTTTGTTGTTGGTGTAATGTTAATATATTGTGGTTTTTTGTTGGTGTAATAGATTCAAGTGCCCATTTCATATGGAAGATGTGAGATGTGATAATGAAGAGGCCATTTATGCTGCCAAAGAAACTTCTCGGTAGACCACATTGCTTTCTAGCTTCAAACAAAGTAGAGCTGGAAAATGATACATTTTGAATGTGTTATCTTTGAATTCAAAGCTTATTGCCATGCAAGCGACGTGTGGGGATGCGGAATTTGTGAGTTCCATCTTCAAGAAAGTCCAAAACCCGAACCCTTTTGTATTAATATGATTGTTTTGGCATCTGCATTCAATGACAGGTGTGGGAACAGTTAGATTTCTCAAATTTTCAAAAGCAGATCTGCATACAACACAGCCATTAGGAAATTTGAAAGGGTTACAGAAATGTGTTGCTGGTGGTACCTTGTCAATTTTCTCTAGTCAAAGCTGATGATCTAGGAGACATTAGGATCATCTTCTTGATCTGGTGCAACATCGACTGACAAAACCAAAGCAGAAACTTCTAACAAATCATTAGAACCATCCTCTACATCCTGTAGAGCATCATCTGACAAGACTTGAGCAAGAAAATCATGTCCATCATCATCTGAGTCATCTGTGTCATCAGACTGATCAAGATTCAGCATGTATATAAATTCACCAATGCCCCGTGGCTGCACAATCTCAAAATTGTGCTCTGGTTTATGCTGCTGATTAAATCGGCCTGACACTTCAGAGGGATTGTTGTAGCATGATTCACACATGTCAAAACCTATTTCCTCTGAACAGTCTTTGCATTTGTACCGCTCCCCAATTATTGGTATCATCTGTTATGAAAGTTCAAAGCTTTTAATTCACTAATAGAGTACTTCCATAATGAAAATGACATGCTAGACCAGTTCGCACTGGCATTGTGTCAATACTACATGTATTGTAAAAAGAAACTGAACTTTCTATTAGCACTTGATGTACTTACTATGAACATTTACCATCTTTCGTTGCATAAAGCAACAAAAACCCAGTTTAGGATGACAGTAGCATTTACATTGCTGGCTAAATAAAAATTATATGTTCCTCTAATAGGAATGGCATGTCTAAGAAGAGATTTTGGAGAAGGGAGTTCATTTCTGTTGAGCAATCGATGAGAATAAGCATAAAAATAGACACAGTGAGGGCAAGTAAGAGATTTTCTGAGGATAAATACAGTAACAAGTAAGAAAATGTCATCCTAATTCTGAGCATGCATTCAATAGAAGTGCCAAGCCTTCTAAAGGAAATTATGCATCTGAGATTGAAATTTGTTCATAAATAAATTATGAGCTACTTTTGCAATTATCAAACAAGATAGACAAAGGGAACTGAAGATGAACAACATTACCCCACAAGAATCACAACCAACTCTAATGTGAACCTTGGGTCCATTGCCAAATATCCATGATGAATAGACCTTAGCAGGTACTGATGATGACTGTGTAGCTAATTGTTGAGTTTGTGCTGAACTTGAACCTGAAGTCAAGGTACATTCAATGCAAAAGGCACACAGAATAAAAATTGCAATATAAGAATACTTTAAAATGTGAACAAATTCAAGGAGGATCACCAACCAACAGATGCTGATGCAAACAAGTTGTCAGGCCCTCAATGCGCAAGGGCCCAAATCAAAATTTGCATGTGTTTGCATAAACTGTTTGAGATCTAAAGGGATAGGTTAGAATCCCATTGGAATTCTAGGAAAATGTGAAAATGGTAGGGTCAGATTTGTCGTAAAGTCAATCTTACATGGCTTGGCTTCAATTACTCCTTTCCTTTCCTGATTGACTGACTTGTGAAGAAGGATCCTTCAAGTTTAGAAAGGGTAATCGTGCAACCATTTTAGGTGTCATATACTATTTTTCTTTTAGATTGCTGTGCTACTGTGAACACATTCACATCATGTTTAAATGTGTGCAAGTTGGTTATTGGAGTATTTTCATCCATTTTCAATTACAAAACATTCATGCTCTTAGCTTTCCATGCTAGAGCAAGCAAGAAAGCCACATGCAAACATGATGTGCAGGCACACACGTGCACCCACGCACACAACACCCAAGTACAACATGTGGATATTGAGAGAAAAATATGAGTGACATGTAAAGGAACGGAATGGAGTTATTTGTCAGAATATCTACACAACCATTTGGGAGAAAAGCAAATGGAAAAAAAGGTTGAGACAGTTCGAACGTACAATTTTATCACATTACATGCCAATGTTGGTTCAAAAGCCAACTACCTATTCTTTCAATGACCATCACCTTGCTTATGGTCCTTAGATATAAATATAGACATGCATTTAATGAGAAGCTCAATCACAGATCAGTTTATTTTTCTGCAAGAAGGATGTCTTTGCTTTAAGAATTACAAAGCAAAAAATAAGCAACAAAACTGACAATCTGATAGATAGAGAATGATTGGTTTTACTTACGTTATATAGTTCATCATCCGGTCCCATTTCAAAGATAAAAAAAACAAATTGATCATACCAACCAATCAACATCATTCAAAAAATTCTAAGCAAAACACAAGCATTTTTTTTCTTTTTTTGCATTCTAGAAATAAATTTTGATGGATAACGTGTTATCTGCAAAATAATCCGTTTAGTGAAGTTGACCAGTAAAATAATACACTCTACAAAACTTCATTGCTTGTTTTGTGTTCACAGGTGAAAATTTTGAGGAGATTTAGGTTATCTTTGGGCATTCTTAGAATGATTTTGTGAACCTCAATTTAATATCCTTAGATGCATTTCTTTTAAAATTCTTTCCTTTATTTATCATTTTAGCCTAGAGAACCTATCACCACTACAATTTTGTTAAAAAGACATCCAAGGTTTTTCCCTTATTTGACCCAGAAATTTTTCCTTCTTTGGTCTATCAACAGGTTAATTTGCTTAAGTTTTACCCCAAAAAAGAATGGTGTAACTTAATAGAAAATTTATATTTCAAGAAAGTTACTTTAATAACCCATTTTCAGATTTGGAAACGAAGCCCAAACACTAACAAGAGGAAATGATAAGCTATAAGTTAAAGGTTTTGCATACTGACAATCAGTTTGTTTGGCAAAAGCTTCTCGTCTCTCTGCATATATTTCAGAAAACTGCTCCTCCAAAAAATGCTCTAGGACTAAACAAACACTCGGGATCCCATTTGGATGCAAACTTTGACAAATTTGACACCTAGGAATCCCTTGCATGGGACTGGCGATACAAGATTCACAATACACTGCACAAAGAAGAAATTAAATTGAGTAATTGATAGTAATAATTTATTTCTTTTGTTTTCAATGAGTAAATGCAGCTTAATAGAGATTACCATGGCCACAATTAAGAACCACTGGTTGAAACAGCAATTTCTTGCATTCAGCACACAGCAAGTCAGCAACAGAGGCCTGAGTCTTAATTCCATGTCCAAACTCTGTCCCAATCAAGTTGCAATTTTCAATGGCTGCATTTGTAGTTCCGTCAGATCTACTTGATAGTGTTGATGGCACAATTTTCATATTTTCCTCTCTATGAGCAATTGCTTTTGGAAAATAACACAACTTATTTTGAGGATGAATGGGGAAATGCTGAGAATAGCTTGGGAAATCCAGCTCTTCACCAGAATGTGATCCAAACGGATGATGAACAAACTGAGGTGAAAAGCGGCCACCTTTCTTTTCTTCTTCTGCACAACCGAACAAGAAAATATAGCGTCAGTCTGTTTCAAATGACATCATCAGTCAGAATGATAATAAGTAAAACCACTAAAGAGGTTCAGCACAGTGGTGGTGTTATTATTAGGATCAATGGAAGGTCCAAGGCACCTAATAAAATGAAAGGAATGTACAAAGAGCAATTGCAAAGGGGCAAGAAGATTCAACCCTCCAAAATCTGTTCCCGTAAAAATATAAATAGTCATGTGAATTGCCTTCACAGATCTAATAGCTTTAGTTCCACATGTGTTACTGACATCCCAAAGGCTCTGCTTCTATTCCTTTCAACCACAAAGAAGCAAGAACATGTGCAACTGTTCATTAGCAACACCACTTTGCAGATATAGGATGATTATAACTAAATTCACTGGCCATTTGAGCACTAAAACAAAGAAATGACACAGCAAAAGAAGTTTTCATTCTGTTTTCTCTTTCTTTAGCAAAATGAAGAGATGCCTTAATATTATACAAAGAAAAGGCAAATGGCAGATTTACAGTACGTCAAAGAGAGAGAGAGAGAGAGCAGACAGTTTGGGGAGGTGGAACAGGTAATTCAAATATAAAATTTACCAAAAAGCTTTTCAACAATTACAAGACCATTTTAAGAGTTTTTTCAAGGAAAACAGCTTTATCTACTGTTCTTAAAATTAATCAGCAGCTATTTTTCTTTCCCTTCAATAAAATAAGCAGAATCAGTCCACATGTCCAGCCAAAACAAACAATTTGGTTTCACTCTCTGTAACTCTTTCTCAGCCAAATTTGGGCCAGAATTGCAAAGCAAGTGCAGGAATTAGTATCATAGCAAAAGAGTGTATGCTGTAAGAGTGGTTCTCCTCTGGAAACCAACGACTGCATTTTGTATACACTTGCTAGCATTAGGATGTTCTAACATTCTTGATTGGCTAGTTGTAAATGGCCCAAGACCAAAAAACAGTGAAACTAATAAATCAAAATTAGAAATTCAAGCAGTAAGAAGAAAGAAAAAGAAAAGGATATGAAAGATATTTACCTCCCACTTCTCTTTCCCTTCTCTTATAGGCTATAGGGTACATCTTCATAAGCAGGAAATGCAGCAATTGACACACACTTGGGAAATGATTAAACTGGTGCCGACAAATTGGACAGTGTGACTCACGCAGCCCATTCATGCTATAAAAGACACACCAGAAGCATGAAAGGTGGCCACATGCTACAAAAAAAAAAGGGATTTATAAAAATAAGATCACACACTGAGTATAAACTTCAATGTTTTGCCTCCTTACCTAATACAACTGGCTTGTAAAGTAGGTCCCTGTAACACAAAGAAAACTCCCTTTAAACATGTCATGCACTAGAGAAAAATAGATTGGAATAATAACTATGGGGTCCTCAAGTCTGCAAAGATGCAATTTTGGTCATTAACATGATCCTCAAATTTTTGCATGCAAACATAGGAAACAAACATGGTTACCAAAAGATCTAAGGATGGATAGTCTGTGTGCCTCTAGAACTTTAGATTAGTTATTCATTTGCTTCTTCAACCACAGATGCTGAAATTCTATCAACATCATAAAGAAGCATTAATTAATATAAAAAATGAGCATGAAGCTGTCAGAATTCTACATTTTTTTCTGCAAATAAGGGTTAATCATCTTAAAATTGTCTGCAAGAATATCAAAACAGTTGGAAATGAATATTTCACATCCTCAAGTAAGCTTTCTAATTTTTCTATACAAGAAGTTTCTACAAATGATCACTGTTACCATTGGAGGAAGCTGGAAGCTTCCTGAAATTTCTCCATTTCAATCTAAATTCCTCAAAATTTAATATTTGAATCATGGTCCAAATTGAAATACTCGAGTACATATTTTCAATACACAGCATCATCAGTACACAATGTAACACACACAGAGTTGATTAAATTTTCAAAAAATGATCTTGACAACCTAGTTTCTTTAAATGAATACAGTGATACCAAACAACCAACTTGTTACTGCAGAAATTAAAAAAGCTAAATCCAAATTAAAAACAAAGGAACTTCATCTTACTTGGACCCTTATCATAAATTTAATTGAAAAGGCTTCACAAAATCTTAACTGTAAATCTTTTAAGCATGAATTAGCAGCCCAACACAGTTAATAAACAATCGAGGCACAAAGGTGAAGCACAAAATCGAAACAAAAATATAAAATCTTGCAATGTGACCTCTTTTTTTTCTTTATTTCTCGTCTACCAAATCAAGCTATTCTTCAGCTAAACTCTGGAAAATTGGTTTCTTTTTAGCACAAAACAGTAAATTATAGCTTTTGCTCATTACCACCGAACATCAAGAGCCCTATCTTATCCTTTGATATAAACATAACAATTTTCCCAAACTAATCAAACAGCAATAGAAGGAGCCTTTAAGCATTACAGAATAGTAATAGTAACTTTCAACATGGAAAATCACTGATCAATCAACTTTAAAACATATATATATATATATATATATATATATAAAGAAAGAGATTTACACCAAAAAGATGGTGGCAATCAAATACTTACAGGCAAACAGAGCACTGGAACTCGTCAAGGAAATCCTCTTCTTCTCGGACATTATCTTCTTCAATTTGCTGAAGATGTTTCGGTGATGGGGTTTTCTTGTTATTGTCGCATTGGCATTGCATTTTCGATTCTTCTGTTGATGGGATTTTGTTGTTATCTTTATTTTCCATTTTTCTCAATTTGAAGAGACAGAGAGGCAGACAGGGAGAGAGAGAGATACAGAAAGCAAAAGAAGACACGAGTACGAGGCGGTGTCTTTATTTTATCAAGCTAGTTATTCGGTTTGCGTAATGCGCATTTTGGTTGGCTTTTTTTCTTTTCTTATAAAAATAAAAGATAAAAAGAAAAGGAAAGGAAAAAGAAAACTCAACCCATGTCGGTCGGTAATGGGACACCAATTTGAACAGCGGCTGCGTCTCCAGTTGCGAGCATAGCTCTCAAACGTGGCTGCTGGTGGGCCGATCTTGGACTCGTAAATTCAAGGTTTATACCGAGTCAGGTTCATAGAAAAATCTAGATTTTTCTAAAAAACAACTTGGTTTTAATGCTTTTTAAAAACAATTAATTAATCTGGATTAACAGATTTACTCTTATCTTAAATCTTGAATCCATTTGCTAAACTTAAATTATTGATACAAATATCTTGCTCTAAATTTTTTAGATTGGGATAATTTGCACATACAAATCATTAATTAATTGTATTGGTATAACTCGCAACTTCTAATAACTAATTAAAGATTTGGATACACAATGTTTTTTAAAAATATTTTTTATTTAAAAAATATATCTAAATAATTTATTTTTAAAATTTTTTTCTTGTATTTTTATAATAAGAAAATTTTACAATTTTCCCCTTAAATTATTTTAAAATATTTAAATTTTCTGGGCGCATGCAACTCAAAATAAATGCATGACTTGAGATCTTGTTGTTTAGATTATTAGTTATTTGTTTCTGAATAAAAAGTAATTTAAGTTGGCTATTATAGTTAAATGAAAATCAAGCTTGAATTAATTTAAATCCTTTCCTTTTATTTTCTTTTATCAAAACCTTCACCATTCTAATCCCTCACAGCTATTATTTCTCTTTCTTTCTTTGATGTTGCAAACAAAATATCAAATAACAACTTTTATATGTGCAAATAATCATGTTATGATTGATGTCATAATTTTCCTGTGCTCAGGCTACAATTTCAATAGTATGAGAGAATTTTTTTAGAATTCTTGTACAATATTTTAACGAAGAATATATATATAGTAGGCTAGCGAGCAAGTGGGCGTGCATGAGAGGAAGCATCAAAGCGAATGCCATTGATATTGTTATTCAAAAAATATTTTTTATCATATTTATTTTGAGTTTTGTTTTTTTCTTGTATTGTCAAATGACTACCATGCTTGAATTTTGGTTTTTTTTTCCTAAATTTGTTTTTTTAATTGATGTCTTTTTTAATGTTTTTTCATTTATATTTAAATTAATATCCATTCTTTTTTTTCTTTTTTTACTTGACATCTTTTTATTCTAGTTTATCTAAATTTTTTCTATGTTATATATAAATAAACTTTATTTTTTTTCATCATGTATCTCAACTTTGATAAACAAAATCTTTAAACATAGAACTTATATTTATCACTCGATTTTTCTATTTTCATTTAATGATTTTTTTTCTTAAATGTATACATAAACTTTTAAATTTACACTTCGGATTTGAGGTTTAAATCTACATATATAATTATTATTATTTTTGTAGAAAAAAATATATCCAACTCACATCAAAATGCAGTATGTCACCCAAGGTGGGGGATATGGCGAAACAACTTCACATTCAATCATCAATCCTAGCAATGACGGTATAATCTTCAATACGGAATAGAAGCATATATCACAAAGCTTTAAACTCAGATGCCGTTTATAGCAATCATCAGCATGCCGAGACCTCTCAAAGCAAAGCAAGTATACTTCCACCTACTCATTCTGGGTAATTTGTGTTCAGATCATAACAAAGGCAACATTCAAACAGCAAGTCGAAACCTGGAAACCTCGAATCCCCTTATTACATATAAATAATATTAAATTGATAGAAGAAAATAAATCAAGTTAATGCATCCCTGTAATTTTTTTCCCCCCTGGAAGACCATGTCAGAGAATGGAAGGACCATTAGGCTTGATGATGGGGGATTTGAAGCACCAAATGGCCGACACTTACTTCCATATCTTCACACATTTGTCATGGCTTGCAGAAGCAACCATCCCTGTAGCTTGTGATTGAGCCAAAGCTGATATCACACACTCATGAGCCGCAACCGTCATGCACTTGTTCTCAGCCATGTTCCAAAGCTCCAATGACTGAATTAGAACAATGATTACAACCAGGGAAGAGAGAATAGAAACCAACATGAGTAAAAAATATCAAGAATTTTAAGTGCAAGAGTTCTCCTTAAATGGATATTATGACCCCATGAAGTTAAAAAGATAAAAGACACTTCGTTCCCCAAAATACAAGCACAAGAGTTTCCTATGAACAAACAAAAGGCGGGTTAGAACTGAAACAAAAATCCTTTTATCAAAAATCCTTTTATCTTTGGAACGTTTCCTATAAATATAACAAGGTTGAACTGTTTTAAATAAAATGGAACTCGAAGTACTCATCTCCAAAGCAGGTTCAATTACAGGAAACAGCTCATTTCCATGGCAAATAAAAACAGTCAGAACTTAAACACTAAATATCATCACCATAAGACAAGCAAATGTACCTGGTAGCCTCCAATAACCAAGAGAGTGGAATAGCCTGGATGGAAAACACAAGAATGGAACTTGTTCCCACTTGAACTAAGTTCATGAATGCACTCTCCTGTGGCCAATGACCACACTCTAACAGATTCTTGACTGACAGATGCCAAGTAATCTCCGTTCACATCCCAGCAAACAGAGTGTACCGCTGTGGAGTGCCCCTAGAGCAAAAAAAAAAATTATTTATTTTAATGGCAATCAAATAACAAACATGAAAGAGCAGGGTTTCATTGGTTTTCTCAACTTCTAGGTTTAAGACCAATACCCGTAATGAGCGTGTCTGTCTGTCAGCCTCAACATCAAAGATGGACACAACATTCTCTGCAGCTGCAGCCAGCAGTTGTCCGATTCTTGGCTGAAATCTAACTTGTGTGGTCCCTCCCTGCTCCAACAAATGACCAAGATTTAGAATAGACAAGAAATAAAATCCATCAGAAATTCAAGAACAAAAGCTCAGTGTGCGTGCGTGTGTGTGTGTGTGTGTGTGTGTAAAGGAGCTTCATGGCTAACCTTGGATATCCGGGTGCAAGAATACTGATTGATGTTCCAGAAGCGAATCTCATTGTTATCATCACAAGAGCAGAAAACATCATTCTTCTTCGGGTGAAAGTCAAGGGACACCACATGTGAGGTATGGCCCGTATATGTTTGCAAGGAATATCTTGGCTGCGAGGATAAACCACATTATAATCCTAGTGTTACATGATAAAGTAACTGATGCCAATTCCTTTTGTGTCTTTCAAATACACAAAGGATCTATTTCCATAACTTCAGAATAAAATGTGGCATAAAAAGGCTATAACTTAAAAGAGAAGGGATGCCAGAATATCAATCTTACTCAAAAAATCACATGTAGGATCTAAACTTACATCAGCAAGATCAAAGGGACAACAGCCATGTTTTACCAACTGTATTTGGCAAACTATAATACAAGAGAAGCTGCTGTGTACAGGCTGAGTAGAAGCAAAACATTTCAAAGAACATCCTAACCAGAACCTCAATGTAACATAAGATGAATCGAGGGAATAAAATAGCACTTCAAAAGATTGCTATCAAAATTGAAAATTGCTTCAATAGAATGAATATATGAAAAGGTGAGATTCATGTTGTTGTAAAGATCATTGAAATGACATTAATAAAGACATGCATCTCAAATAAAAAGAGTGACGATTTACCTACATTAAAAAACTAGCACCCCCAAAAGCAAGAAATTAAATAAACAAATGCAAGCATAGAAACGTGGTTATCCCATGGCCAAAAGTTTTTGAAAGGAAAAGGAAGCAATTAACTTATGGAACTGACAAGTAGTTGATCCAGGAAAAGTAGTTAATCCAAAAGAATGAATGATTAATATGAGAAGCATTGGAGGTAGAAAACTCACTCCTGCAGCATCCCAGAGACGTACACTTGAATCAAATGAAGATGTTGCCAGCTGAGTTGAATTTGGCCTGAATCGAACATCAGTGATAATGTGGGTATGCTCGTCTGGAGTGCACTCTGTTTGCAGAGTTTCCATGTTCCAAAGAACAACCTACTGACGTGAAAACATATAAATCCACATCAATTCTTATCAACAAGATATCAACTTTCACGGTTCATAGTTGCTTTTGCTGATAAAAAAAACCCAAACTTGTAACAGATATCTAATAATGGTTTTATTCTGGCTTAGTCCTACATTAATGTGTCCACCTTTCCATTCAAGGTGTCCAAAATGTTTACCTGCTTCAATTTTTAAAGCATCGTATATATTAAACTTTACTATTTCTCTTAATGGGAATATTTAAAAACAAAAAAGGGTAGTTTTGGAAGTTATGGGAGCTATAATTTGATGTTTCATTAAGTTGCAGTACCAGGATAGAGTAAAAGCAAAACACATAAGTGTCCTGATGTGGCATCCACATTTTGGTTACCAAGTTTGCGCATTCAGTTAGTTATTTGAGACATTTCCATTATCACATTTTTATCTGAGAATATTTCAGCTGAACTGTAAACACTTCTTTCCACAGTATGCAACTGTACAATTACTTCTGAAGTATAGCAATCATCTTAAATGAATTGAGAAAACCGAGGGAGCTCTGGTCTTCATTTTTCAGAGATCATGTCCCTTCTACAATCATCTGCCTTCTTCACTGTATTCTCATGATGCTTCTACTTTCTCCAACAAACATGAACTATATAAACCATGGTTTGTAATGAATGAAGCTTTGGCTGAGATTGCGATTCTACTGGTGAAGTTGCTCATCTCTGAACATACCAAGTTGACGTGTTGAAACATTTAATAGTAAATTGACACAATTAAACTACCTAAAGTGGTTGGCGTCAATAGTTAAACTTGAGAAGGTTAGTTGTGTTGACTTCCTATTCAACAAGTAACAAGGTCTTAGTTAACTTGAGATAAGCTACATTAATCATGGTCGCTTCCTTGTATGAGCCTATCAGGTCTATATAGGCCTTTGCTCTTCAGGTTTAGGAACGGCACACTCTTCATCTGCAGGTCCAACAGAACCATACAGACATAGCATAGCAGGAAACAACCACGGCGACAAAAAGAAGATTAGAAGAATAACAAACTAGCCTAGCATATGCAGCAGCAAGAACAATGAAATACAACAACGGCAGGTTCGTGCTAAGTATCAACCCAATGGATAAGCCCAAGCACTACATAACTGTGACAGTGCTAATCTATCTTGGTCCATTATCCATCAATTAATTGCTGAATAGAAAGCTGAAGCACATAGGGCAAACAAGATGTGATCCCATATACATAAAAAAATAAATAAAAATGATCACTTAAGTACAAAGATACTGTCTAAATTACTGCATTTTTTATGTATACCCTCGCATAACATTGATTTAGTGAATAGTTTCCCAAAGCATATCACATCAATTTCATGCTCTGTTTAATTGAACCTTGGAATGAAAGCAATGGTTTCTAAACCAACTTGAATCATCTATTTAACATGGTGAAGGCAAATAATAGGGGGCAATCAAAAACAGGGTTTAAAATGGGTATTATAAGCTCTTTACATTTCTCCATGTTGGTGGAGGTATGCATTAACTAATCAGCAATTCAGTTCAAAACAACGCAAGCAAAACAGAAGTAAAAGGTTCAATAATCAAAATTTCCCCAAACATGTAAATCAGAAATGAAATTAATTCTTGCTCGCTACAAAACTGGATTATACCTTCTTGTCATGCCCAGCACTGGCCAACAATTTCCCATCTGTGGAGAAGTGACAGCAAACAACTTTCCCATTACTTTTGCGTATCGAACTAACTTCACTGAAGTTGAAACCTGAGATGTTAAGGAACAAGCATTACTGTGGTCAATTCGAACAAAATAATAGCGGAAGAAATTGAAAACATTGCTTACCTTTTGAAGCTTCAGCAGCATGTTCAGAAGAATTCCTTTTTAAGGTACCAAACAAATCTCTTCCGTCTCCATCATCAGGTGATAAAAAAGATTCCACGTTATCATCTAAGGAGCCAACATCTGCAAAGTGTTCAATGTCTTCCTGCAGAGAGATGTAAAATCAAAGACAGGCAATGGGTAGGACCAACTTCGGGCACTACCGTGAGGAATACATTAACATACCAGCACAAGCTCAGAACTCAATAAAGGATTTATATACTTGGACAAGCAATTTCATTGGGCAAAAATATAAAATAATTGCATTTTGTAACAATACAAAAAACTGAACCCTGGACTTGACATTTTTTCCACTAGCAGGACCAAGAACAACATGGACAACAACCCCCTCCCCCACCAACAAACAGAATCATCAAAAGACATCACAATTGAATCACCATGAAGATGAAATTTGAAGAATTTCCTTCACGGAATATTATCTAGTGACCATATATTCCAGATAATAAATCCATCAACTACCTTGTGTTTATGAATACCAAGCAAGGGCAAGACATGTTAATAATTGATGTTATTCTGTCCTAAAACTTTAGTTGAATTCCATAAACCAGTATGGGGTAGTTGTGGGTTCCAAACAGCAGATTCCCGATGTTCCATTCGCATCTCTAGGTTATTCATGTCAAAGCAAGTGAGTTTGTTAAGAGCACATACCAGTGGGTTTGTGGATGATGCAAGAGCTCCAGTTGTATCACCACCATACATCAAGCCTTTTGACATGCTATTGACATGCTGCAAATTGCCTGCTGTGGCAATTCCATCACCAGGAGTATGAGTTGATGGGGTAGATGGCTGAGAATTAGAAGGGCCTACTGTATTTCCTGTACCAGTACTATTAGCAGGTCCAGAAGATGAAGGGCCTTTCCTCTTTCGGTTATTCTATTACACCATAAACAAACATTGGTCAGTGATTTACCAATACTATTATGCATTGCATATTTAGAAAAGGAATTCATCATGGCACTAGTTAATAAAAAACTCATGGGTAAGTGCAGGAGAGTGGATACTTAAGCATGTGGTTTCAAGTAACTTCACAATTTGTTCCAGGTTAAACCAGGTGTATATCATAATGTGTATTTAAGGAAACACAACCTGCTGTCCTTGCTGTGGTTGCGAAGGATCTTGTTGTTGAGAGGATGATTGTTGCATCTGTGGCAAATTCATCTGTTTAAGACAAACCCACCACAAAGAGCATTAAGAACTCATGACCCAATTAGAATAGTTCAGAACATCAAATTTTGAATTATTATAAGGAAGAAAATCCTACCTTAGATGAAGTTGATTGCATTGGAGAACCAATAGATCCATCCTTTACATTAGGTTGGCCATCTTTGCTATTCAAAGGACCTCTAGGCAACCCCCTAAACTTCCGTGGATCCATATCTCCATACATTGGCGAAGCAGAAAGGTTCCCTTGTGCCTGGACATGTGCCAAGAGCTGCTGCTGTTGTTGCTGTGGCAAAAGCTGAAACTGACTTGCAGCATGTAAAAGAGGCCTTTGAACTTGTGCACCTAAACTCGGCCGAGTTTGTTCAATTCCCTGTATATTCTATAATGGCCTAGGTTGTGAATAGCAAGCTATATATTTAATCATACCCCCATAAAAATGAACTCCAGTATAGAACTTACAGTTAAGGGCCATCCCTTCAATGGAAGACCATTGACTCCAGGATTCAATCCTGGATACATAAATTAGAAATAATTAAAAAAAATATTATAAACATAAAACTTTAAGAGGATTAGTACAGTAGAATTCTTCTGGAATTTTCAAGAATAAGTTGGAGGAAAGACCCATGGTGAATAGACATTTATCTTTTTTCTTGATTCCACATACCCCATTCCTCTATGCACTGCATACATTTTGTTAATTGATACATTTTGTTAGTTATCTAAAATCTAAATCAACCATGAGACACATCTATTTTGATATACATGGCATCATAAACAAGTCAGTTTACAATTTATACATTTTGAATTGACAGGATTAATTTTTTGGACATAACAGAAGATGGTCAATTGTATATGTTTGGACATGACGGAAGATTGTCAATTGGATATGCAAGAAACAATTGATTACTGTTAATATACAAGATCTGGATTTCAAAAAAGGCTTCACTCTGCACAATGATGATGGGCCAAAGTATTTGTCCCATACTGTAGGAAATAAGTACATAGAAAAACAGTCCCACATATTAGACCATGCAAAATAAAGGGGCATATGTGCAGACCTTTATTCAAAATAATAATTCAGATGTGTAAGTAGCCAGGTACCTAGCTAACAGAGGAATCCTTAATGGATTCACTTAAATAAGAAAACGAATAGTTGATACAGCACTATGAACAGACAGGAGACACTCAGCCTTCTAAACCTTTATAACACCGTTCTTGGGGTTGGAAACTGGTGGAAAAAGAATCTTTTGGATCTAGCTAGCACATTAATATCTCAATTAATAGTTAAAAATCAAGTGAAGCAAGTTATGCAGCACGAATAAACTGAGAAAAGTGCAAGCACTCTGCAGGACTTTGCAGTTTTACCTTTCCCATTTTGACATGCTATATGCTATAGTTGGATCACCACATCTAGAGTAGAAGCACGTGGTACTTGCATGCTTATATTTCTTTTTATTTCTTACCAAAACTTTTGAAGTAACTAACTGTAAACTGCATAGAGATTTTGTCAAAAGGCCAAGAGATCTCATAGAAAACAATAAGGAAAGTAATTTAAGGGTGGTGGAAGTTCTAGTTTCTTCTTTTAGTTAAGATTTAGGTAAGTCAAGATTAGCTCAAGACTTTATTCTTAAAAGTAAGGTGCTTAATTTTCCCAAACAGGGATACAGTGAAAATCAATTTGTAGATGCACATGTTTATATGCCCTCATATTGAGTTCCATTTCTGGGATACAGTGAAAATCAATTTGTAGATTCCCATGTTTATATGCCCTCATATTGAGTTCCATTTCTGGGATACAGTGAAAATTATATGCCCTCTTATTGAGTTCCAGTTCTGCAATACAAGATCCCGTGCATTTACCTGAATTTCCAATTCCAGGTTTTGACTGCATGATTCCCTGCCCATAAATGGTTGAAGGGTCCATAGGCAAAGATCTCTGGGCAGCACCCAGGTTCACTTCTTGTTTGACATCCTGCAAATTGAAATTGAATCAAGAACTCGATGAAAATGAAAAGGCAAATAAACAGAACGCATAGTCCCAGAGAATATGGTTATTGCTGTTTAAGTAGTTACAGCGGTCTGTTGAGTTTGTGCCTGGATTTGTTGCAGTGCAGCAGTAACATTCCCAGGATTTCCTTGGACCAACTGGCTGTGTTAGCGCAAAAGAATCAGCACTCAAATAAGTGGTAAAAACACTGTCTACTAACATCTATAACGAAACTTACCCTGGATGGTTTGTAGTTGATTTGAGAAGGGCCATCCTAGCATCAAGATGCGGTTGGGATGTTTCAGATTCCATTTGGTTGGAATGCTTCAGTCGTTCCTCATACATTTTTGCAGCCAACACGCTCGCATTTGATTGCCTGAGCATTCCTTCGGAACCAACAGCATTTACCGGACCACCCATGGTTGGGTTGTTATTACCCCCTCGTTGCAACTGAGCGTGATGCATTAGTTGGAAGTGCTGCATTTGCAGCTGTTGCTGTTCCTTTGTTTTGCTTTGCTGTGCCTATAAATCAATACCACAAGTCCAGCTAAAGAATATCAAAACAAGATCCATATTCAACAGGGAGGTTTACAACACATTAAAATCTAAAAACTCACCTCTAGATATGCTGCGGCAGTCTCAGAATGTTTCTCGTTAGTCCTTGCTATAAAAATATCCCAGAAGACAGACCACCATTCAAAAAGAAACCCCCCAGGAGCATCAATTGCTGCACGCACATTCAAACTAGAAATTATAATTACATCTTAAACATTACAATTTCTTTTACACCGTGTTTAAGCAGCTAGTTCAAAGCCAATCCATAAGAAGTAGACTACTTTCACTTCCATTGACTTCAAAAACACCCGCATAATTATATCCAATGTAACAAACTACTTTCCCCGTCAAAATATGCTCCTCAAAAAGCAAAGTAAAAGTAGGATTTCGCATATTACCTACTGGATCGGGGGCAACTTTCCCTTCTGTCATGAATGATTTTGCGGTGGCAAGCAATTTCTTCTTCACCAAATAATCATAGATGTACACATCAAGCCTACCAAACATAGCCAGTTAAGAGAAAAATCCAAAACATGATCAAAAACCTAATCATTAACTTAATTGAAAAATAATATTAACAAAACAAAAATCAAAGAAATAGAAACACAAGATCACGTACATTTTATCTGCTTCCCAATTACTCTGTGCCATGATTTCAGCTCAAAAATCACCAAATAAAACTGCTAATAACCTAAATTAAAATAAATAAATTCTCAATCAATAAAATTGACCGATCAAATTTAAATCACAGTTCACTGAATTTCGAAGTTTAGATAAAATCAGTGACTCGAAGGAAGTTAAAAAACTAAATAAATAAATAAATAAAAACAGACCTTAATTTGAAGAAATAGATGGATCAAAATAGTATGCACGACTAATCACGGACTCTGTGTGATAACGATCGTCATTGATCAAGCATTGTCACTGAATTGAATTATGAGACAATAAATAAATAACAAAAACAATGAAATTAAAATAATTAATTTTTTTATTACCTCGAATTCTATAATTTATGCGATTAATGAAAGAGAGAACAGGTCTTGGGGGTTTGTGATTTTAAGACGCCAGAAGGAGGTTTTAACGGAGTGAAAGTGGGGAGAGTCGACTCGAGAGAGGAGTTTGAGCTGGATCCGGAGCTCAGGTTTGGAGGGATAAGTCTGAGGTTGGGAGTCCAAAACTGAGGTGGGGTTATTGATTCCTTATACGTGCACAGTTGAAACCTAGATATCTACTTTGTTTTTTCAGTGTGACTAAAATTATTTTTTAAAATATTTTTAATATCATTATATTATAATAATTTAAAAATATTAAAAAATATTAATTTAAAATAAAAAAAAAATAAAAATATTTTAATTTTTTAAAAAATATTTTTAAAATATAAAAACAAATCAGATAATTACCTAATTGAGTTAGTGACGTGTGGATGAAGGTTAAAAAAGCCAGTGGACTCTTACCACGTCGGATATACCACGAGTATAGACAAATAAATTTTGTTAGTATTTATTTATCTAGTTTATAAATAATGTGGTAAATTAAATTTATCTAACAATTTTTCTAAAATAAACGTATAGCTACATTGATCGCACTAAATGGATCCTAAAGTAGTGTTGTGCTCGTCAGATTCTAAAATCTAAAAGAATTATAGATACAAATTGAAGTGTATAAATTTCGAATGTGGTATTGAAATAATTTTATTTTTATTTATTTTATTTATAATTACCATGTTCGCTCCATCTTAATTTTTAAAATTTGGTGTTATATCAGTCATAATATTTATATTTTTATTGGTTTCTTAGCCAGTCTAATAAATCATGATATTAGAAAGTTCATCCAATCTCAAAGTTAAAAAAAATGCAGTGCTATTGTCACTTCATGGTTTATCATTTCCACTCCATAATTTATTTTATTTACTTAGATAGACTAAAATATACCTAGTTATATTTTTCATAGATGATGATAATTATTAAGATAATGTTATTAGTTTTAGGTATTATTCATTAATAAAATATTTATCTTTAAAAAAACTAATAGGGAAATTAAAATTTTACAATTTATATATACTTTTTTTCTTTGAATTTTAATGTTTAAAAAACAATATTTCAATGCAAATCAGACACTCCAAAATGTTATTAAAAACTAGGGATGGTATTTTATATTGAATGTAAAGTGAGAATAATAATAATAAAAATAAGTAGTTTTAAATAATTTGATTCATTTAAACTTGGGTTGATACCTAGGTAGATTTGTTGTCATAAACTAAAGTTAAAACACAAGCCCAAGCAAGCATGTTTATTAGAGTATATTTAAAAATATGGTAAATATTATTTTTTATTAAAAAAATTATTTTTAATATCACTACAATCAAAATTATTTTTAAAAAATTATTTTTTTAGGAACACAATTCAATCGCATTTTCAAAGTTTTTTTTTGTGTCAATTGATTTTGATATCGTTTGTTTTTCAACTCAACTTTTAAAAAAAAAATTAAAAAATTAAATTTTTATATATTTTTTTATTATTTTTACGTGTTCATATATATAAAATGAATTTTAAAAATTAAAAAAATACTATTTTAATATATTTTTAAATAAACAATATTTTAAAAAAATAATTATTTATTAAAATACCACACTCTACCATCACACCTGTCGAAGCACGGTCGCGGGGAGGAGGGCCCCCCCTCCTCCCCGCCATGTCTAAACTCTAAACTTTTCACGTGGTGCCTGACAGGCATTTCGTACCTGTAACTATGTCCGATCGTATTGACCCGGACAACAAGGGTTAAATTGTTACGTGTAAATTCATGGTCAATGTATTTCCTTTTTATTGTACAATAGATACCTGATCATGTTTTGCACGGATTAGATATTTTTTTTCAAATAAAAACATTATATATATATATATAGGTTTTTTAATATGCTTTGTATTTAAATTTTTCTTTAGTCAAAATTAAAAAAAATTATACACGTCAAAAATTATGTATTTTAATAAAAGAAAAAAAACATAAATGATAACTAAATAGAAAAATAAAAAAACTGAGAGATAAATATATATTAAAATATTTAATCTCATAATATGAGATTTTTACGTGACTGTGTTTGCTAAATTTATTTATCAAAATAATATTTATATTTAACAAACGATAATAGAAATAAAGACATAAATTAAATTGATTGAATAAAATAAAATAGAAAAAAAATACAATGTAATACTACACATATTAGATATATTATTTGAAAATATTTTTTTATTTTTAAAAATAAAGTTCATTTACACAAAAAAAAAATATAGATGAATCGTAAAAGCTCTTCAAAATTTAAATGTATAATCAAAAAATATAATTATCATTTAAAAGATGCTCTAAATAAAATAAAAGAGATTAAGAAATCATGAGCAACTAGTCTTAAATTGAATTTGAAAAAAGCTAAAGCACCAAAATCGTATAATTCCTATTATTTTAAAAGTTAGGAGATTGAAATGTATATTTCTCAAAACTCATGGGATGTTACCATTGTCTGACGTATTTTTAATTTTAGTCTTTATCCCCAATCCTACCATTGACTAAGAAATCACAAACAATTAGCCTTAAATTATGATTAAATTATTTAAATTAAAATCTTGAGAATCAAAATAAATTATTAAAAAATAAACAACATCATCCGAAATACCCTTGAAAGATAAATGGGATTTCTCCAGTGTAAAGCTTGACTTAAGCATATCATGGACGATTACACTGTGCCCGAGTCAGTACTTCTATTTTTTTGTCCTTGAAAAATCGTTCAGTCATGATCCCTGGTTTTTTTTCAATTTTATTATCTCATGAAATGAATTTAAATTTTGTGATTTGTTTTATTTGGTATGTTATTATGTATTCATGTTGTTGAAAAATGCAATTTGGTGTTTTATTAGATGCTTATGAATGGAGTATTGATTATTTTTTAAAAACATTTTTATTTTAAAAATTCTTTAAAATAATATTTTTTTTTAATTTTAAAAAATTATTTTAATATAAACACATTAAAATGATCTGAAAATATATAAAAAATTTTAAAAAAAATTGAAACACAAAAATAATCATGTCTAAATTGGATTGGAGCAGCCGGTTGAGCTTTTTAGTTCAGGCCTCGCCTCTGGTTTTTTAGAAGAGGTAATGTATTCATGTTCAATTAGCTCACTTGCACTGTCTTTTGAGTCTCCACTTCTAGACAAGTATCACGAGGGTCTTATTGGATATATATATATATATATATATATATATAAAACTATTTATTGCTACAGTAAAAAAAACATTTTTTTGCCTTTATAGAAAAAATTAACGGCTATTAGTTAGGGGTAGTTTAGTCTTTGTATGACCACCCTGTCAATGATGACTTGCACGGGGTCGGGGTATATGTAACTTTTCCATGTTTTAATAGCAATAAAATGATCCATTTGCAACCATCTAGGTGGTGGCCCAGTGATAAAAGCTTGGGATCAAGAGATTTGCTTTCTCTGTGGTCTCAGATTCGAGCCCTGTGGTTGCTCATATAATGGCCACTGGAGGCTTACATGGTCGTTAACTTCAGGGCCCGTGGGATTAGTCGAGGTGCGCGCAAGCTGGCCCGGACACCCATGTTAAACTAAAAAAAAAATTGATCCATTTCCCACCCGGATAAAGAAAAAAATTAAGCTTTTGGTTTAGGGTATTTTAGTTATTTTGTTTTTTTAATACATTAAAAATACATAATTGTCCTTAAAATTCAAGAATAAATAAATCACTGCTTTTTAGTACTTCCATAAAGTTTTTTTTTTCCTGTTATTCTCATAGCTATAGAAGATAAATTATACATTTTAAATTGATGAATTAATATTTTAATTGAAAACAAATTATTAGCGAGTGATAACTATGCGCCAAAGCGTGGGAGACATTTGTGTCTTTTGAACGGGAAGTGTGGTGTCTTTTAGTGGTCAAAATTGATATTCTTGTTGAAGGTATCGTCATGTTCTCTTTGCTTTTAGTATTTCAATCTTTCTATTTTTGTTCTTAGTCTTTTATAAGAGTTTTATTTGTTTTTAATTTAGTCTTTGAATTTCAATTTGACATGTATTATTTTTTTATCTGGTTATTATTCTTTTGAATTTTTATTTTTTTCTTAACCTTTTTTGTAAAAGTTTTGTTGGTTTTCAATTTTATCGTTCAATCCAAGTTTATGATGTGTTTTTTTTTAATTTGATTCTCATTCTTTTGATTTTTTTTTCTTTTAATCAAAGTTGTTTTTTTTTTTCAATTTAACCCTTCAATAAAAAATTTAGAGCCCTCTTATTTGTTTTTTATTTTAATTTTCACCTTCATTCTTTTAATTATATTTTTTTATATCTTTCTGTGTAATTTTTTTTCTTAGATTCATCCTTCATCGTTTGATTGATGGGGATTGGACTTCGTCGTTTTTGTATGGTCACAAGTTTAAAAAATTAATGCAGGTTGATATTTTTTTTGCTTATTTTTTTATTTCAACTTTTTACATTAGTTTTTTTTTTAAATGGCCTTTCATGGGGTTAGTCTCGGTCTCATGATCAAGGTCATAGTTTCGAAGATTGACGTGAGTTGACTTTAGTTTTTTTTAGTCTTATAAAGTTGATTTATTTTTAATTGTGTCGTTGAATATTTGATTTTTTTCTTAATTTGTCTTCATGTTTTTTTGTGTTTTCACTTTCTTTCATGTGGGGTTATCCCAATTCTATGTTCATGTTTGCGGGGTTGGTAGATTAACCTACGTTGATTCAGATTTGTTTTTAAATAATTTTTTTAAATTTCTTTACTCAACATTTTTATTGAGAATTTTGCCTCGTTATTTTTTTAGGTTTGCCTTCTAAGCTGTCAATCTTGACCTCGCAACCATCATTCTGAGTTTCAATGGTCCATAGAAGTTGATTTTGATATTTTTAGATTATTTTTTAAAATTAATTTATTTTTAATCTTTTCATTCAATATTTAATTTTTTAGAAGTTGATTTCTGTGTTTTTCCTTCGCTTTTCTTTCATATTTAATTTTTTATGATATCAAATATCTTAATATTAGTTATTTTTTTAATTAAATATTAATTTGTTTAATTAAATGCATTTATAAGTATTTCAATTTATAATTTATTTTTTTTGTCAAAAAATATAATAAAAAAACCTACATCTTTATTTTCTTACTAAAAAAAATATCAAACTAACGACAAAGCGCGAGTAATAGCAATGTACAAGAGACGTTCCACCAGTTCATGTAGACTAGCCCACCTTTTTTATGCCGAGCTTCATAAATTTGCTTAGTTCCTTGAACGAGAAATCCCACATCGATAAACAGTGCTCCTTAGCAAATGAGAGCTGCTATAAATTTACATGCCTGCTAGCATACAAATTACGCAGCCGTGCGGGAGACACAATGCTAACTATTCAATCGCCTTTTACTAAAGAATACCGTGTGTTTGCCGCAAATCACGGCATACGCTAATTTTTGAAGGGGTTCTCCTGCGGCGAGCCCTGCATTTCAAGTTAAAGCTTTGTTAAGTTAATTAAACACCAATCCCTACGTAACTGTACAAAATTGACACTAACCATATTAATTAGTCTTGGTCGCAACACAAACCATAGAAGTGAGGCTGGGTGCTGGCAATTCTACACGGTTTCTTTAGGTTCGTACTTGACATAAAAAAGAGAGAAAATACTAGTACTGGAACATATTCTTTCCTTTCAAATGAAGGACAAAGCAAGAGCACCAAGTAATTCTAAGAAGAGTAGAAAGAATGATTTCCCTAGCCAGATTAATCTTTTGTCGAGTTGAATTAACATTATTGAACCAACCCATTCCACTTCTGGACTTCTACTCGACCGCGCTGATATTGTAGCTAATGGGTTTCGACTTTTCGACCGTTCTCGATCGTGTTATTATATTAACCCACTTCCTCATGCTCTGGTTATATATCTTGAGAAGACCAATCTCTTGTAAGGGAGGCTAATTAGGATACAGGACATGTATGGTGAATGAGGGATCATAACTGATGACTCTTAGAGCAGCAAACCGTTGCTAAAGAGAAATCCCACATCGCTAAAAGCGTTTTGCTCTATGTAAAGCAGCTTAGATTTCGCAGCCGCGCGGTGAGCACAGAGCTAACTATTCTTTCGCCTTTTACTAAAGAATACCGTGCGCTCACTGCAAATGGTAGCATACACCAATTTTTTCAAAGGGCAATCCTCCCGTGGAAAGCCCTGCGTAACGAGTGTAAACTTCAAAGAGTTAATGTTTCTCACCCAAGACAAGAGATCACAAGCTGGTGTCGGTTCACATCTTGCTTGATTCTTTTGATGCAATGCTTGTCGCTATTGAATCAATAAACTCGTTTTGGGATTTGTTCCATTTCTATACTCGTTTGGAAGAGGTTTTTTCCTAAATCCAACTAAAAAATTTAGAAAAACACTTAACAAACAGAACAAATGTAAAAGTATGTCGTGCATTGAATGGCTGATTATATTTGACAGTGACAATACAAATAATAGGAAATCAGAGGCCAACATTGCTTTATGTTTGTTTCCACAGAAAAGGGCCACATACCTTAGCTGAATATATCCCTTTTCTACTTTTAAATTACAAATGTGATTCAAATTCACGTGAATCCCAATCCGAATTTCAGCTTCATTTTCATTTAATTTCTTGCTAGGTTACTGACAACTTTTATTCTTGATTTACTGTTTTAACAGAATGATTTGGGATTTGATTTAATCACTAAATCCGAAATCGTGTATCATACTATTATCTTGTGTTTTCTCCGTTTCCGATTAAGCATATCGTAGATAATTAAGTAAGAAAATGTAATTTTACTTCAGCCCCATTTCTAAATGAAATGTGAATACATAACTCCTTTTTTCCCTTTGGGATTTCAACCAAGTGCAAAAAATTAAATGAATTCAGCAATTGCAAACTTTGTTGGCCTATTTTGCAAAATCTGGGGACATCAATATGCCATATACAGCAAACAATTATCTATAGGAAAGCTTCAATTATAGAGATTCCTTGCTATCTATGATTATCAAATCATACCAATCGACTTTTTATGGTGTGATGTATCTTGTTTTTTTGTGCTTGTAAAGACAAATGCAAGAACCCAAGGGCTCTTACAATGGCGACAAAGGAAAAAACAAAGAGGACTCAGTACTGAACAATGTTGTGATGACAAATCTGACACCATTCATGTCTGCCCTTGTGCACAGATACCACACTCTCACAATTTCCATCATTTTTAGGCTCGAACACGAGACCTTTTAGAGAGAGATTCTACTGTCAGTTGAGGTACATCTTCATTGGCTACAATTTGCATCATTAACTGACCAACTCAACTACTAAAACACAGTACCCCTGCAACTAAATCCATCATGGCAACCCATCATGCATTGGTCACATACCAGGCTTTGAATATTTGTCTATTAGAACTAACCAAAACACCCACTACTCATCTGATAAATAATTGTTGAAAAAAGGGAGAAAAGAAAAAGACTACCAGGCCAGGTTATAATTATACTCACATGATGAGCTTGAGCATATCCATCGCATTACATAATTTACTACACATGTAGTACTTACTTATTCTTGTTCTGAGAATGTCTAACATTTTAAGATCAACGGTATAAGCCCCTGCACTCTAACAATTCAACACACAAAGAAAAACAGAAACTAATGAAGTATTGCTCGCTAGTTGCTATATATACACAATATCCTAGCACTTCTGTAGGACAAAATAGACAACGAAGATGATGTCGGCAACTGCTTAATGCCTCGCTAATCAAATTTGAGGAAGATCATTATTATAATCATGAAAACAATAATGTCCACAATCAATCATGGTTCCTCTTGCTTACTTGTTAATTGGACTCAGGATTTGGACCACTAGGTACTTCATGGAAAGCTGCTTTAAACTGTTGACGTGAAGCAGAACCAGGAGTGGCAGAAACCGTGGTGGTGCTGCTGCTTGTCACGGCAGCAGCATCATCAGTGGTTCTAGAAGGTGGCGTGTACTTTGATTCTTGTGGATGGATTTCTGTGGTAAAATGTTTTGCTCTTGTAGATGGCGAGGAAGCTGTGAATTTCTTGGATAAATCTATGGGACGAGCAAGAAGAGGAACAATCAAGAGAAGACCAAGAAAAAGTACCATAGCTTGCAATTTTGTCGTGTTTTCACAAACTGATAATTGTCTGGCTGGTGCCATGAAATTAAAATCAGTAATAATGAACCACCCCCCAGTAATCCAGAAGGGATCAATATCCATGAACCACTAAGAACACCAAGACAAGAAATAGAAAAGATGGTGGCAGATGGCAAGGAAGTTGTACAATTCTGAGGCCACTTTATTGTTTGATGCTTTAAAGCTAGGAGCCTAGGGGCTTATATATAATAAGCTTATCAATTTATGTACTGTAATAACCTGCTTCGATGATGCCATTTTTACCCCTCGTGCTATCAGTAAATCAATTTCAAGGAAATCTTGATTAATATGAAGAGATTTATTAACAAATATGTTGAGCATTTATGGGATTCAAAAGATTAATGTACCGGTAAGCTGACAACAAATGTTTACATTACCTCTTGGTGCTGAGGTGAACATTTGAACTACATTAATTGGATGCTAAAATTGTGTTCCGAAGAACATCTGCTCAGAGGTCATTATGGTCATATTACGAAAACCACACTTACCATTATGAATTATTCAAACTCTGGGTAGTCTAGGTCATGTACGAAAAAAGAATCTGAAAAGAAAAAGATAGCAGAATGAGAGGAGGGCGCCCTTTTTTGTGGCTTGGCTGCTTGCTCTAGAAATCTTTTCCTCTGCTTTGACTTGAAGAGCCCAGCTAAGCCCCTCGAAATTTACAGATCTTGGGTTGTTGTTATGTCTATTTTCTTTTATTTACCAGCACTTTTTTTTTTTAATTTATGAAAACTTGAAATAAAGGTTAACACAGAGAGAAAGCAAAGCATCATATCCTCAATCACTGCTTTCTCCGCTTATGAAAATCCAGGACCTGTCTCCACGATCTGATGCATAGCGTCCCCACTTCCTTTATAACCTGTTCAACACAAAGAACTCACAGGTTACGTTAAGGTTATTCTTGTAAATCTAGTTAGACAGAGATGTTCTTAGCTAGGGCAGACGGGATTGCTGTTGCCGTGAACTTACAACCCAGCAGCCGCCAAATTATGCCGGAGAAATCTATTGACAATCATCATAGAAAAATTATATGTTTTCGAGCTCACTCTTTTAATTATGCAATATGCAAACTATATAGGTTTTTTATTTCGATTTTTTAGTGATTATTTCCCCAAAGTTTCTTGTGAAAATAAATTTGAACTTTCACACAGGAGAAAACACCATATTATTGAATTATGCTTCTCTTTTAAAACAAGAAAAACCAAATTCACAATTTCTTTTTTATTTTAAATATGACTCTTTAAGACTGGTAATGAATAATTAATTTGTTAGTTTTCCTTATTAACTAATCGTTATTTGAAGTGATGGAAAAACCATTAATATAGAGTTAAATAATATATTCAAATATTGGAATTGAAAATACCAATCTCGCCACCCTGATTCTTAATTTGTTTATCATGGATATGAAATAAAAAGAGAATTTCCTATAATTGGAGTACATGCATGTATCAACTATCAAGACAGTGATGATCACTCACAGTTATTTTAATAAAATAATCCATGTTTTTATCCTTCTTTGCGCCTGCAACAGTTTCTCCTTAACTGGTGGCCAGAAGGGAGGAATTGAAAAATAATAATAATAAAAAATACTACGGGATCCAATGTGGATGTTCGAGATAATTGCAACAGACTTCTTCCTGCCCCGATATCTCCTCATCAATATTCAATTACGTACGTGTTGTGATCAATTATACATAGAACTCTCTAATCTTTATTTTGTAGTATACAAGAATGTATGATATCCCAACATTATTATTTTTTCTTTCAAGGGATCAAATATAAAAACACATTCGCCAAAAAAAAAACACAAACACACACACACACACATATATATATTCAAAAGCATTGAGTACTGTGGTTGCGGCTTTGAAGTTTAATTTGCAGATAATTTGTCCTTAATGGTGGCCGCAACGGCGACCAAAGGAAAAGAAAGCGATTCTTACCTTTATGTTTTGTCCAGTCTCCTCCATGGTGACGTGCCAGGTGATCTCTTCTTTTGAAATGGGAGAAAAGAAAGACAAACGCATGCATGGTTAAAAGCAATTTCCACGTAAAAGTTTTCACACACAGGTGCTCTAATCCAGTCTCCATCAATATCATCTCTATCTTTTTTCTTCTTCTTTTAGCCTTTTAGGTCCAATTCCTATTCTGAAGGTGCTGGCTGAGGTCAGTGATTAAGGTGGTGGCTTTTCACGGTTATTTATTATGAAATTGGACCAAGATCGATCGATGCATATATATATATATATATTGAACTATGTTGTGTGTGAAAGTCTTGAAAAAGTAAGTCATCATTTAAGTTGGTATATATATATATATATACACCAACTTAAATGATGACTATATATATATATATATATATACATATATATATATATATATATATATATATATGGGGGAGAAAATAGTGCATAGAAAGAAAAATAAGATTACGTAGTGGGTGTATATATATATATATATATCATATGGCTCTAAAAAATTGACCCGTTTGCTTAGTGAGAAATCATATCATTGACCGACCAAGATAATTCATTATTTGTGCGACACTGCCATGAGAAGAGAATCATGTGTCTGGTATGATTGGAGAAAAAGTTAATGTCTCACAGATATGTAACGAGATATATTTCTTTTCATTGGTTTTCATATGAGATGGTAAGTGAAACATATATAGTCATTGGTGATAAAAAACATCTGTCTTGTAAGAAGTTTGTGTGTACTAAAACAAATTGTGCCACATGTAAAATTGTCAATATTGAGCAAAACAATGTGCGAGAAAAAAAAAATAAAGAATGAGAAAAATGGATTGATTGATGGACCACACTAATTGCCCAAGGCTGGCCTTAATGACTAGCAATAAAGCTACTTGGACCAGCCTCAAAATAACCCAACTTTTTATTTTTTACCATCAGTTAGCCAACAAAGACTTTGCAGTTGCGTCACCTTGAAATCATGCATATAAATAAAATGTGTGTATATATATATATATAAAGATATTATTCTTCAAAAATTGATTATTGACTATTATTTATAAATCTCGTTCAAGACCTACACCACGTATATATTATGGTTGTCAAACTTATCAAGAGATTATTACGGAAAAGGATCTATAGTAATTAATCAAATCAAATCAATTGTTTTTATTAAAATAACAACATTATATTTTTTATTTTGATGTTGATTTACTTGGATTTGGATTGATTTTTAGCTAATCAATTGAATCATTAAAAAACAAATAGGATTAACTAGGTTTTACCATATCAAATCTTCTCCAGTTCAAATAAAAATTTGATTCAATTCAGACTTTAAATTCTAAATTTTTTAAGTTAACCTAAACTAAGTTGAGTTTAACATCATACAATATATAATGTTCAAAACTGATTTTCAGGTTATAATATTGAAAACTTAGCTATTATGTTAATTATATATTTTTCTTTCAATTACGAGGAAAAAATTATTTTATTAATTAAATAGCTTTTATCTTTTGTATTAGGCTAAGAAATAATTGCATTTGAAATCTAATTTTAATTATAGAAGTTAAAATAATATGTTTTTTATTCATATAAATATACTTTTTATTTATTTTACATGTAAAAATCTATCTTACGTTAATTTTAACCAAATATTTTTTTAAAAAAACTGTTATTAATTTTTTTTTTAAATCTATATTTATATATATGCAACTTCAAAAACTACCGCACCTTCCGTGGAATTACCCGTTTCGTTTTCACACAGGATCTTATTGCTTCATGTTTGCCATTATTAGGTCACATGGATGAAAGACGAGCACTGCAAATCTTGATTAGTCTGAAACCCTGATAAATTTCTTCCATGTGTTAGAGAAAGACAACATCTACGAATAAAAAAGATTTGATGATGCATAATTAGTCATTCCATGGGCCATTACACAAGTACTAACCTACGGATCATTTTAGTAGATATATAAATACAGGCAACAATATTATGATAGATTATATATATTTTGTGCTTTATGCTAATTGCCTTAATTAATATAACTTAATTAATTATCATGCCGCTTCAAATCAAAATGCTAATAGTAATTAAACATACATGATTAGTCAAACGTGTAACAATAAAAAGTAAGAAGAAAACAAATTAACCCGGTCCACCAGGCAAAAAGTAAGAATTGTGTCTTTTGAATGCACGATCTCCACGATTGGTATTGTTGAAACATGACATATACCTAGAAATCATATATATAATTTTATTTTATTTTATTTTATGAATGAATGATTATCATTGATCAAAGGGGAAAAAAACCATGCTTTATTTTAAATGTTCTCGGAGCCGAGGGTGTACTGTTCCAATGCATAAACAGTGGTTGCTGGGTGTCTATTAATTGCTACCGATTCCTACATGTCCAGTGCATGCAAAATATATATGCTACAAACAATCTTTCCTCTCATGTTTATGTGGGTTGGTTTCTCTTGTTATAATCTACTTATATGTAAATAAATAAATAAATAAATAAAGAGGACGAAGCAATATATATACATTGAATGGACTGAGTAATTAATTCCTCCTTTTCTTTCAAATACTTGAGTGTAAAACTTGAGCAACTTGATGATGCTTGTGTCTTATACTATTTCCATGATTTTTACTAGGTCTCAGGGGAGACTTTTTAAGCCGTGTTATTAAATGGACTGATCAGGTGACGCGTTAACTTGGACCGGTTTTTAAATTTAATTAAATAGAGAATTGATTTAGTTGAAATCTCATTTAATATTTTTTAAAAAAATATCCAAGACATCGTTATTTTTTATTTTTTTAAATACAACCTATGACCTGGACTTTAAACTAATAAAATTTAATAGTTTTGCTTGAAAGGTCTGTTTAGGAGGAGGGGTATGAATGGGGATCGATGAACGAGGGGATGAGTTAGAAATGTTTCCTTTGTTTGGTATGCTGAATGGAGATGCAAGTAAAGGCAGGAAGGATCCCTCCTATTATTCCTCACTTGCATCAGCACGAGAAAATGGCAGGCCAAAAAGATAAACCATGGATATCTTCGCAGATTTAGCTATCCTTTCTCTAATTTTTTTACGAATATTGTCAACTTTATGGTTAATGCTTGTCAATTTATGTAGATCTCTTTAGATCACTTTTTTAAATAGTTATTAAACTTGATTACACGATTTTATCTAGTGCAATTTATGTAGATTTAGATTATTATTTTTTTAAATCAAAGCAATATTAAATTTTTTTAAAAATAAATATTAAACTGAGTTTTGATCGAGTCATTTTGATTAAATTAAGCTGATTTTTTTTATATCAAAACCAAGCTAAAAAATATGTTTTTTTGATCTCGAGTCAACCTTCAAATCAAATCAAATCAGGTTTAATAATTACAATCTCACTTCTTTTCATATTAGGTTAAATCTAGATTTTTCTAGCTTCTATTTATATTTCCATTAAAGCCTAAACAAATACTCTTATTGAAGTTTCAAAGTAACTATAATTAAGCCTACAGCTATCTTGTAATATTTTTTATGGGCCCATTAGCAATACCTTGGGCCAGCCATTATTTTCCTAACGAAATTTTACCAGCCCAAACCCCCTTTTATAGCTAACAAAAGCCCAATTCATTTAAAAACAGCCCACATTGACACGACGTCGCTTTTTTCTCTCTCTCTCCAACAAAAGATTAATGAAATTTCGAGACATTCTTCTCTCCTCTCCTGATTGATCATACCACAGATCTCTCTCCCTCTGTCTGGACAATGGATTTCCAAATACGCAGCGTTTTGTCTCTGGTCATCATCTCCTCTCTTCTCTACTCACTAGCTAAGGTATATATCTCTCTGCCCATGCTTGATTTGATCTTGGCTAATTTGTTATCATTTGATTCGTTTGGTTAATTTCTCCTCCCTCCCTCCCTCCCTTCCAGGCTGAGATTAGCGGTTCGGTTATTTTCATCGATAGCCAGACTCGTCAATATTTGCGCTCTCCATCACCAAATGATGTCGTCCAGGTTTCTTCCATTTCAATACTTCAATTTTTCTGGAACTTCAATTCAAGCTGCCCGATGCAGAATTTTTTGTGTAGTTCATTTATTTCGATTTCTATCAATTAATAATTGTCTTAGGGAAGTGTTCATAGCAAATATATGAGATGATTTAGATTGGCATTAGAAATTAGTCAATTGAACTAGAAAAATCGCAACACATATACTTCATCTCAATTTACACTAGTTATGATACCTGAAAATGAGTTGATCCATCATATTTTACACTTTTTTGTGATGTTTTGCTGAGCTGATGTCGAACAATTATCATTCCTATTCCTGTGCAGTGTGTAATTGTCTGTCTCGCTGTCAATTGACTATATGTCTGATTTTACAGTCTAACTCCATGTCGCTTCGAGAAGTTGGTGCTGCTGTGTCGGTCTTGCTTGGTTTTGTGCCATCGGATGCACTCTCAGCTGCTAGTTCATTGAAGGTCATTTGGAATAACATGCTTTGCAGACTTAAATTTTATAGTTTATATTATTGTTTGTGGGAATTGTTGATTCTGATAAATGTTGTTGTTGTTTCTTTTACAGTTGAATGAGGTTCTCTTGCCCAATCCGTTTAACAGGCCTCGTGCTGTTTTCATGCTGGAAGTCACTGGAGGTTAGGGTCTCTGGAATTGGTGTTTGATTTGTATTCTTTTGTTGACCTAGTACTTGAGCGAATTATCTTTGCATGCAGAGCTTCCGTCTGTGGCTGATCAAGCAAATGTAATGTTCAATGCTGCCTACAAGAGCAAGATTGTTCCTGGTTCAAATAAAGCTGATATTCTACTTCCAGGTACCAAAGCGCTATATAGATGAATAATAAGAAGACTTGTTTTGTTAATGTGACTAATTATTGTTTTTTGAATCAATGGATTGTGAATTTTGATGATTTTTTTTTCATTTTCCATAATCTGTTTCAGGTGAAGAGGTTTCAGTGGTTTCTCTAGATGAAGAATTTGTGGATTTCACTGACAAGGATATAAGTGATTTTGTAAGTCTTGACTTGTATTTAACCCCTGTCATTGCCTTTTCGTGTGTTATTGATCATTTTGCTTAAATGTGTCACACTGGTATTATGTGTTTGTTCAGGCATCTTGGTTGGGCGGATCATATGCTGTTGATCCCTTGGAAGCACTGAAGGGAGAATTATCAATCCCATTGGCTAGTGGTGCCACTATAGATCTTCATATGTCTAAGGTCTTTTATTTGTTATAAATATTGTATTTTAGATCAACCCATTCATTTTATTCAAATTTTTATTGGAAGATTTGCATTTTGACTGTTTGCAGAAAGCAAACAGGGAATTCATAGCAAGTCTTCTAGCTCTGCTCCGCAATAGTAGAAAAGCTGTTGAGATGCATGGAGATTTGTCACCGAGTAATCAACCACCTGCAGAGTTATTGAAGGGCAGTTTTGATGGCCTTAAGGTGATGATATCCACTTATAGTGAATGGAAAGAGCTTGATTGCATCCTTTTAAATGATTGCAAGTTGGAACCTCTCACCAACTCATTTCTTTATTCAATGAAATCATATTGCTTATCATGATGGAAAAGTTATATAATTGATTGATTCTGTAATGATTTATCCTTTTTTGGTTTTTATACGATGTTTTGGTTTTGCACCTCCTCTTCCAGGTTAAGAAAGCAATTTTTTTGTTGTTCTTTAATACCCCAGTCTAACTACAAAGCAGTAAGCTCATGACTTATTTTATTTATCACATTGCAGGCTTTGCAGGAGCATTATGGACCCGAGGGTGCTTCACAGAAAGGGCTAGAGCTATTAATTACTATGTTGTCCAAGATGTTTGATTCATTGCAAGCAGCTTACAAAGGTTGGTTGTTTGGTTTTTTGGGAATCACCAACAAAATCTTAAGCTGAAATGTTGTAGTTTTCATGCAAATGATAGGTGAAAAGAGTGGCAATCTAATTTATCTGATCAGTGCTCGCAATCATTTGCCCCACTGTAGATTTCTTATTTTGTTTACGTGAACATTGCAGGGTTTTTAAATCAACAAAAATATAGAATTTAAGCTAACTTTGGGGTTCGCGCATTATTGTTTCCAACCTGTATTTGTGATTAACATGTGCTTCATTTTTTTTCCTTTTAGTAATTGTTGTTCCCTAGCTTATTGCTGAGCCTGAAAATTTTATGGTTGTGTTACAAAATTGAATGGTAATTGGGCAGGTAAAATTGTTGGAGCAATCCTTTTTAATACAGCACCTGCAACAGAATCAGAAACATTGCTGAATGTCATGTTGACTTCCCGGCCATCTGCACGTTGGTTGGAAGAAACAAAAGTGCCCACTATTGAAACCATTGCAGAAGTGGCCTTGGTTAGAATAACCCTTGCTTGGATAACTGGAATTGTTCTTATCATTGCTACTCTTTTGGGGGTAAGATTTTGTAATAACAAAAAACTTGCACCTTTTTTTCCTCTAATTAATTTAGGAACACTGAAAATTTAGATTGTGCTAATTATCGTCTCTGATTGCTCCCTATCCCTGCCCCCTTTTTTCTTTATCTATTCTCTTACATTTTTGTAAGCAGAAAAAATCTCAATCACTAACTAGTAAAATGATGAGTTGCATTGCATGTGACTTCTAGGTTTGGAGAAGGAAAGGGAGGGGAGTGGATTGAATAACTATCCCATCCATGAACCTTTTTATAGAATAATTTACACAAATGATCCATATTTCTTGTGATATTGCTGAGTTTAGGACTAGATTCTGCATAAGGTGCCTGATTCATGACTCTCATAAGTTACGTGGATAGAACAGTTCATCATGTGAGATAGAACCTAGACAAGCATCCGAAGAAAGTGCCAATTTAAAAGTCTGCTGATCCCTTTTGTTTTTTCAATTTCATCCGTTGTATTAATTTTTCAAATCAATCACAGATAGAATCCTTATCCCTATAGTTCATAGGCATACCTGTCAAAACAAGGCTTTCAGACAACTCAATGGAAGGAGAGCCATAAAAAATGTGTGTTTAGTTTGCCTAGAATACACATCTTAATTTTCCTTAAAAATTATCAGTTTGCAACTCGGAATTGAGATTTCTGACCGTACCTGGGACTCAGTTTTTTTTTCCCTCAATCTAAACAGCGTTTCTTGGTTTGTTCTTTCGGTTGCAGATCTACTTCCTCTTCAGCATGCCACTCACAAAGGACACCCTTTTGTATTCCAACGTCAAGCTGGACTAAGCTGAAAGGAAGCTGATCGATCTTTTGACTGCTGGGAGTGATGCAGGGAGCAGTGGATCCTGCACCCAATGGCTTATTTGTAGATGTCTTGTTGTAAACAAACCTATTCCTTGGTTGTTGTGTTGCATTGAGAAGGTTGCTCGAGCGAATCAGATGCTTGCATCACAGGCATGAGTCGCTACTTGACCAAAGGGTGTAGAGGCTTACAAGAAAACCCGATGGTCGATGCGAAGTCGTTTCATATACAGTAGTAGGTACACTGTAAACCGTTTGAGGAGACAAAATGCGGAGCAATAATCACTGTGCAATATCTTATGTATTTCGTCGGTGAAGTTATTTGTCATAATCTGCGTGCATTTGTTGAATAAGGAGGATGCTATCATCAGGATTTGTACTTGTAGTTAATCATTAATATTCTCTCCAGATTTTGAATAAAGGAAACTTCCCTCGTTTCGGTCCTTGCGTGTCGGAGCATCAAAATACTGTGAGCTCACTTTAGGCAGCAGGAGGAGGAGGAGGAGCCAGCCCTAAGTAGATGGTTTTTAGTTGAACCAAACCACCTGCTTGTTTGTTTGTTTTGTTGTTCTGATTGAAGAAGAAGCACAAAAGTATCATTTATCCTCTTTCCAGCTTTCATTTCCATTCTCTCTCCCTCTCCTAAATAGATCAGGTAAATAATAATAATAATAATAAAAACGAGAATGTCGTCTTCTTCCGCCTTTCCTCTGCTTCTAAACCCTAAATCTCTCTCTTCACAAACCATCTCGTACTCTCTCCCCGCTCCAATTCTCCAAACACGCAACTGTACTACCTACTGGCTACAACTACTCTCACGCTATCTTTCAAAATTCATGTGGCTCCTAGAGGAACAGCGGTGGCTACTCGAAGACAGAAGATAGAATCGCTCCTTGCCGAAATACATTCCTTGAAAGCTTCAAATTGAAGCTGAAGAAGCTCTAGATAATTTCTTCAAGGAGGAGAGAGAGGATGATAATAATAATAATAATAATAATTCAGATTCCTCTATAACATCATTCATAATTCTTCATTCACACTTCACAAACCGACAAGACCTTAATAATAATTTCAAGAATCTTTTCTCCAAAAGACAACAATAATATCCATGTGATAAATGACTGTAAACATCAACTTTAAATTTTCATGTACAATGCTTTCCTCTTCTGCCTGCTGGTAAGAGTCCCAATCAGCAATCATTATCCATGACGACTTTAGATTTTAGAATTCAAGCAATTTCTAATTTCGTTTCAAGTTTGAGTGCTCAACTATATATATATATATATATATATATGTTTATCCTTGTCATGCTCTCAAATTTTTCTCATTTTCAATAAAAGTTTAATGTTTTGTATTTTTGTCTCTAGTCATTAAATTAAAAAAAGTAATTAAATATTGTTGAGTTCGGAAAATATACTCAATCCAACCAAGAATGGTATTGGAGTCTACTTAGTGGTAAATAGTGAGAAAAGTTTATCAGAGTGTACCCGGCAATTTGGTAAGCCAATAATTTTTTTTGAGGGTGCAACTAAGGTTTCATACCCATTTTGAGCACAAAACGAACCTGATTTTTTTTTTTACTTTCATGAAGTTCGTTTTTCATGTTTTTCTCAAGTTTGAGATCAATACAAAGAATAATCCTTCTTTATTAATATAAGTTATAAGTTCTCCATATGATAACATTTCAAAAGGTATCTGATTAATTGTGCAAATTCTTTATTCTTGATTTGATTTTTTTTTACAAATAGTTTTGGAATTCCAGATAAAAGTATTTCTTTTCAAAAAAGGTATTTCAAAAGGTCTTAATCTATTAAGATTGTAACCAAAATCTTTATACATAATAAAGGAGATTTTCTCAAAACTCTCCATCTTCTACGTTCAGTTATCTTGATTATAAAATAACTTGACTATCAACAAGCATGGTTCAATACTTTTTACCTATAAAATTATAATCATTCTTGGTTTATTCATTTTAATAAAAGTTGTACAAAGAATTTTCCAACATGGTTTTCAAACAAATAGTGGCCATACTTTTCTTTAACATTTGAAATTCTACCTCAAAAGATTTAGGAAGCTTTGGATCTATCTGTACAAAAGAAACTTTCAAAACATGTTCTTGCATTCTTACACCACCCACCTTTAGGGTCTTATGAATTTTATATTGGGACTTCGTAATAATGCATGATGTAGATAAGATAAATTGTTATTGCTCAAATCTCATGAGAGATCAAAGGTAAAATGCTGGTCATAATTCAATGCAGACCATGCTCTCAAGCAGTTCAGTCATGGATATATACGTTGTTTGAAACAACAATCCACTCCCGCTGTTAACCGCGTGGAATGGTGACCGTGGATTGCACAGTGATTCTTCTACAGGAACGAGCATGCATGCAGGGCATTTGAACAAGAGTTTTGGAGTCCATCCTAATTATCATGGTTATTAAACCTATTTCAGGTTGACCGGCCAAAAAATTGTTCTTATATTTTATAGGTTATCTCACTTCAACTCGAGTTAGCCTAGAAATTTTTTTTAAAAATAAAATTTTAATATTTTATATAAAAAAATCAATGTAATATAAACTATACATATTATAAATAAATAATGAAGTTTTAAAAAATATTTTAAAAAGTTTTTATTCTATATTAAAAAAATATTATATTATTTAAACTAAAAAATTTCTTATCCCACGTTAAATAAACTTAATTTTTTTCTTGTAAATATAAAATATATATATTAATAAATTTTAAATTTCACATTGAAAAAACATAGATTTTTTCTTATGAATATTAAATATATATACTAATGAGTTGCAAATACCATACTAAAGAGATTCAATGTTATCATTTATTTAAACCAAATTTTTTTTTATCCCACATTAAAAAAACATAATTTTTTTTCTTGAAAACAAAATATATATATCAATGAGTTTCAAATCTCACATTTAAAGGGGAAAAAAAACACCGGATCTTGACCAGGTCGCCGGGGTCACGGGCTGACCAGATAGTTGCACTATCCGGTCTTTTGACAAACCCGGACCGGTCCAGCCCCCAGCCCCCGGGCCAGTCGGATCCCGAGTCAACCTGTCAGACCAGTCCGGGTTTAATAACACTACTAATTATGACAAAGGTCTAAATCAATAGGCTAAGCAGTTGTATATCCCACCATAGACATGGATTCTACTAACCAATCACCTCGAGAGTTTCACACGAGACCACTCTCATCAGAGTTAACAAACAGGAGACTTCCTTTATAAACAGCAGCAGAGCTTTTCACAACAACGTAAATGTAAATAAAACGACCTACCTCCTCAAAACACTGGTTCTGAGATGGTAGTTCGTATCCACCATAAAGGGTATGGTGCCAATCCAAAATAAGACATTACTTTGGCATTAAATTACTTTTCTGTAATAGAAACAGAGCTACCAGGCTTTCAAAATCCTATAATGACATGAACTTCTATTGGTGATAACTCTTTCTTATATTTTGCTTGCATGTAATGATTTTCCTGTGACCTTTTTTGGATTTTCCTTTTTGAGCTGATATTTTTACAGATTTGTCTTTGGTTTGCCACTTGCAGTAACACGCCTTGCCACTGAACGCATAGTCACAAATTCCTCAGCAGCAGATGGGTGTATTCCCACCTGTGGCACAAAAAAGAAAAGGAAAAGGAAAAAAACTCATCAGTAATACACAATCCAAAATGAGTACAGCTGGATTACCCAGACATCTAAAGAGCGATAATCCTTTTACACATCACCAGCTGTCTGAACACATGCTACCATAAACAGCAAGGAATATATATATATATATATTGATGCACAGCGATGTCATCGCTTTTACATGTGTGTGTGTGTGAACCAGTCAAAAAGCAAAAGGGTAATTAAGGAGGAGAGCTAACAATACAAGGACATGGCCACCCATAAGCAAAGAGTCTGGGTATATCATGATGTGACTGCAAGCATTTACAATTTGACACCCACATCACCTATATATTATTGATTAGACCACAACATAATCAATTCTATGTTCCTTACAAGAACGTGTCAAGGGATGCTAGGAAAGGAAAGAATCACTAAAATCCTTATCTTTAGCCTCTCTAAGGGAAAGTTAATTAATACTTACAGTACTGTCAAATTGTTGCTTGGTTGCTCCACACTTCAATGCAACAGCAATACCCTGTGAAATCACCAAAGAACAATGATCAGGGCGTGCATGAAAAACCAAAACCAAAACCAAAAAAATGTAGGGACAAAAAAACTGGAATAGGGAAGGGGGTGGTTTCGGCAATGAAATTATGTTAAGCAAATGCAAAGTACTCTCTACACAGGTTATTCATGAAATGAATCGGAAAACACACACCTGCATAATTTCAGGTGCATCTGGCCCACACATGGAAGCTCCAAGAACTTTATCCGTCTCAGCATCAACAACAAGCTTCATTACTGTCTTCTCTTGTCGACTAGAAACAAAGATGAGATCAATACATATAAATTAAAAAGCATAGGAAACACAGAGAACACCTCACAATTAAAGTAAAAGGGGGCAGGCTTGAATACTACCCTGAATTATGAAAAACATCCCAAACCATCTATGCTTATGGCTTTCATGGTTTTATCACATCCTTTATCTTAACTCATAAACATGTATTGATCCTTCATTATTTAAGCATTTCCTTTTAAAGGAGGAAACTCCTTTTTCAGACCAGGGAAATTTAGTTAAAAAAGAACAAGGAAAACTGGTTTCACGAAAATGAACAATATGAGGATGCCTTGAGCACTGAAGAAATGTCAGGTGTTGTTAACATGTAATGTAAAGATGGTTCAATCAATCAACAGAAAGACTTCTATCAGAAAGTAAGGTAGTACAGATACAACAAACTTCCAGGACCTCTTAAGAGATATTCTCTACTTATTGGCCAGTTTAGGTTTACAAATAATTTCTCACTTTTAAGTTTCCAAAGGAAATGTTTTGACCCCTACTTCTTTCATGTCATTTTGCAAGTGATGTTCTAAAGTTTTCCATAATGCTAACTGTTTGTTTGTAACACTACAGACCAATTTAGCAACGTAAGATCTCAAATTCAGTACATACCCAGAGATAGTGTTCTTCATAGGATTAAAGGTAGAAGTGAAAACCAACACATCACCATTTGCTTGGTCTAATGCCTGCTCCTCGCTGAGGCCCACTACAGAGAGAGGAGGAATGCTGCAGAATACCAAATAGCACATTTTATTCACCCATGAAGAGACATGAACACAAACACTAAATTTTCTCACTTAGACTTCTATGTTCAATGTGTATGACTTGGTCACGGTGAAGCAACAATCTAGTGTTACTGTATGAATCAAATGAAGTACCATACAACATTAACCAAATGTTATGTACAAAATATAGGCATTAGATTCCAACAGAGCATTGTATCAGTAAAATACGGAGAGCAGAGATAATATGATCATGGAAACTACATGAATAGACTTGAGGTAATCCCAGTGAAGCAACAAACTGATATGACTACACATCAAATGGAGTACCAAATAGCATGTAACAAATATAGGTATCAAATCCCAAAACAGAACATGGTATCAGCAAGGTAGGGAGTGAAAAGAGACATGGTCATGGAAACAACATGCATAGAATAGAGGTATCTCACATAACTAAAATGACAAGCAAATCTCCTTCAATAACTTTTTTTACTAAATAACCTCCAACCGTATCACAGATTCACTCTTGGAGACATGAAAAACTGTTGATTGATTGACTAACAAAATATCATCAATCAAAATTCAACAGCACTTTAATCCCAAACTAGTTTGGATAATCTATGTCGAACCTTTCCGTCCAGTCTCTTCTTTTCTTGGACTAACTTTCTATGAGCTCATTTAGCAATATCATTCCTGATTTTGCCCCCCAAATTCAACCCCCACAATTGTTATTCCAAGCTAAACATTATTTATCACAGCCAATAAAAAAATGCAAGGAAATGCAGTTAAATCATAAAGGTATTCTTATGGCCCTCTTCCAATTTTTGTTTGAGAGATTTGTACTTCTTTAGTACCATGTCATATTATCCAAGATTTCAGTTACAAAATCAATTTTCACATTACAAATATCTGTTAAGAGCTTCCAAATCTCTGTTCTAAAGCACAGGATAATACATCCAAGAGTTCCATGAAATGCTAAAGTACTTTAAAGATACCTGAGTGATTGTATGAGCTGAAACCTTTTCTTTCACTATCATTATGGAATTGACTGAAAGTTTGGTTAATATTATCAAAGGTTCCTAGTTGTAGTCACCATGGTGGCATGGTCTACTTTTGGAGATTGTGATGCTCATTCATTATCATGACAACATGATGACTTGTTAGGTTTCAGAGATGCACAAACAATAATGACATCCAACGAAATGTCAAGTTCTAAATACTAGCTCTGGATATAAACAAACTCCATGGGCAGGACAGTTCTTGCTGATATTTGAAGTTCTAAAGCACATATATTTATCACAACTACATCCAGTTTAAGTGCACTTTCATTAAAATCAAACAGCTATTACCATCATATAAAAAAGATGTTGGCGAAGAAAAAGAACCATACAAGCAAAATCCAAAAAGAGATACCTAAACACAGCATAGGGTATGTGATTGTAGTCTGGTTTGGTAGGTTGCCCTGCGAAAACAGTTTTCTGCAGCCAATACACCAGGAAACAGATTCAATGAATTATCAAATCAATTAAAAAAATTCCAAAAATGGAGGGGGAGGAGCAAAAAAGAAAACTGTTGTGAAAACAAAGAAACAAAACAGAAGGCATATCATAAGAAACACGTACAGCAAAGCATGATCCCTCCATCAAGGCCACGGGAGTAAGATTCATTCGGTTTGTGACATCACCAGCAGCCCATATGCTAGGTATGTTGGTGCGAGAGAACTCGTCAACCTGATCAAGAAAGTAATATCCCTATATCAGCCCAATACAGATGAAGTGGGTATAGACAAAAAGATTACAATAGTAATGAAATGATAATTATACCCACATCAGGGATTTAAGAAAATAAAACACCAAACCACAACCAGTATGTATGGTATATACCCCTCTACAAGGAAAGGAACTTAGAAAAAAAAAATGCTATAATAACGCTGAAATTGGCATCTGTTTTTTGCGCACTAAAGTAATAACATGAAGCTCAATGCTTAAAACCAATTGAATAACTGAAAAGCTACTGACCTTCACAGCTCCTGTTTTATCAAGCTCAACGCCTACAGCTTCCAAATTTAATCTCTTCGTATTGGGAGCTCGACCTGTAACAAAGGAATGATGAATATCGATATGAAAGTAATATCAAAACAAAAGGACAAAACATAGAAAATACAAGAAATTAACAAAATTGCGGGAATCTTTTCCATTGTGATGATGAATAGTGGACAAAGTTCCTTGATGAAGCAAATGCTGTTGATTATGTAAAAACAATAATAACAACTATAAGAAAAGGCATCTTATAATTTTGATTGGGGCTCCAAAAACCAATGCCTGCATGTGTCAGGTTTAGATATGGAATATAAATTATCAAGTCAAAAAGCACTCATGTTCTACACAACTCTATTGCATTCTGCTTGGTAATCCAAAGTCTTGTAACATCTCATAATATAAACCTTCAGTCTCCATACATTTGCATCACAATTTCACAAAAATTCCAACATTGATCTGGCCACACTGCCTTGGAAACGTGGATAACATTATCTAGGCAATAGTACAGTGAAAAATACTTTGAGCAAGGATAAAAAATAAGCTAGAACGAACATATCCAGTAGAACCCCACATGTAAATTGCAAGTTTACCCTGACTTGTAAGGTTGAATTAAAACAGCAATACGTGCTTTCTATTTACAGTACAAGCTTACATGCAGCAGCCTATCAAAAAACAGAACAACTTCACAATGCAAATAATTTAACTATGATTATAATTACCGGTGGCAAAAAGTACAACATCTGCCAACAGCTCCTCTCCATGATCTGTGCGAACTTTAATTCCATCCTCTGTTTTAGTCAACTGTATTTACAGCTAATATAATTACAATGAGGTTCACTATAAATAACATGGAAAAATTAAAACATAAACTGGAGAGAGGCAGATGAAAAATAACATGAAAAAGCAACACATGTTACATTGACACCAAATCCTAATAAAGGTGAAAGTACCTCTGTCAAATTTGTTTTGGGGTGCAAATTAATTCCCCTGCCTTCAAGATTTCTTGCAACCACAGCCCTCATTTCATCATCAAAACCCCTGAAGCAGATAGCTATCAGATATATTGGCATGAGAAACACAAATGCAGTCCAAACCTTCAAAATGATTGAACAAAAAATGCCAGAAATCCTTGGTGAAAATAAGTAACAGATGGTGAATTAAAATCACCATTATAACAGCATAAAAAAATGCATGCAACATACTTGAATGAAAATTGCTACTTCAAATATGAAACACCAAAATTTGCTATCTTCCAGGTTCCAATTCCTGTAGACAACCTAAAGTACTTTGGCCATGGAATATGCAAACCAGGAAGTAATTATCAAAAAAGGTAACCATGTTGATAACATATTCTTTACACAGTTTACTTGCAAACATAAAATGTGTGGACTACTATATAAGACAAGAACTTGGTTATCCAAAACAGAAAAAACAACATCAAGGCCTTAACCACAACCTTAACGGAAGTTCCCTTCTGAGAAATAGATCCACAGTAGCACCCATGCCACGCCATATCGAAGCAAACTCAACAGCAATGTACCTAAACAAGAAAAAGAATAATTATCCAAAATCATACGCATGCTAGGACATAGGCAAATAAAATAAATAGATAGCAAAGCTTCGCGCAGAGTTTACCCTCCACCAAGCACCACTGCACGCTTTGGTAAATCTTCCAAACTCAATGCCTCATCAGAAGTTATGCCCAACTCCTAAACAATCAGAAAGCAGCAGATAAGGCAGGTAGGCAAGATAAAGAAAACAAAAGAAAAACAGCTTCAACAAGAACATATCTGCACCACAGATAATTTGAATCCTGCAATAGGTTTCAGTAAAATCAAACAAATTAAGTTCGACTAGGTAATTACAGCAGTGATTGTGATCAAGAATTAATGCGCAATTGAAAGATGAGCACCATGCATCTGAATGGAGAAACTTTTATAAATGTGGTTGAAAACAAAATTCAAAAGAAACTACAGATAGGAATGTCCATCCAATTGTAAAAGATAAAGATGGCTTAGGTAGTGCCATGATAGGTACACATGAATTCATTAAAAAAAGGTTGATGTTGGAACGGAATATAAAAAATGGACAAGTGAATGAAATATGAAAACCGGATTGTAAAATCCACAATCAACTATTATATGGGGATGTGTTACAATGGACAAGGTGCATTCAAATCAAATGCTATAATAATGCATGGCTCACTATTTCTAGTTGAAATAAAATAAGACATGATAGAATTTCAATAACAAGAACACTAACAGCCCCATTACATACATAATTACATGGCATATTAAATTATGAATTTCCAGATAACTAAGCAATTTCATGTTGAAGTAGCATCTAAACTCAACTGCAACACATCTCACATGGCATATTGAAATTATGAATTTCCAATTAACAAATCCATGTCATGTTAAAGTAGCATCTGAACTCAACTGCAACACATACTACGAAAGAAAATAAAGAGCACAAATTTGTAATTTACAGGCATGCATCCGCAAGTGGGAACAATACAGAGATGCAAGGCTAAACAAGGGTGTTTCTGAAGCATTCACTCATCCAATTTCTCCAAACTTCCAACAAATTTCTTTTAAAAATGCCTAAAAATGTCAAGAAGTTTATCTCTATGTTCTATAGAGCAATCCTTCAATTTAATACTCAGAAAAAACTATTAATCACTAACTTTTACTAGTTGACAAGTCAAGATCAAAAGAAAAGGCACATGTAGAGTACATATCTTATTCTATGTCTGGTGAAATTTTATTTTTTGACAGATCTGCCTGGTATGCTATTTTAGCCAAAACTACAAGTAATGGCCATTAGAGCTTCCGTAATCAAAAGGCAATTCAAATTATCTAAAACATTTTACCCAAGAAAAACAGCAGCTCTTCAATAACACACAACAGATGAAAAGGATATTAACTTTTAAATGACTTAATTGTTGGATTGACAAGGAGACAAAATACCCCATCAGAGACCAATTCCTAAGCATTCAACCAATTCCTAAGCATTCAATGAGAAAAAAACAGGAAACTAACCTGCCCAGGAATATTGGGACGCTGAGCCTTACTGCCAGTTGCAATCAGGATGTGCTTTGCTGAGTATTTCAATTTAGTGCCATCTAGTTGTGTCAGTTCAACTTCATTAGGACCGGCAACCTTTCCCTCTCCTTCATACAGTTTAACCCCAGCATTAGATAGTAACCTCTTGTAAATTCCATTTAGCCTGACTATTTCATCTGACTGCAATTTTGACCAGAAAAATAGATGAAACAGTATATTCACAAACAGGTGCTTTTGTATTTCAGGGTATGACAAAACTTTAGCGAAAAAAACAAGGAAAGTAGCGAGAATTTCTAAAAGAAAAAAAAAATCTTGAATGCAGGAGAAAAGGAATCTAAATGCTCTAAAAAGTAGATTTCTCCTTAACAGTTACCACTGTTTGAACAAAAGATAAGGAAGTAAAATGCAGAGTGATCAATCACTTCAGTCGCTTGGTCAGGCATACAAGGATGGAAGTTAAAAGTGAAAAATCCCCAGCCTGACCACCTGTCACACCCTCCAGAAAAAAAAGGTGGAGTGAAAAATGAAATAAAGGATGTACTTCAGAAAAACTCAATTGTCCTCTGAAATTAGTTGCTCAATAAATGACAGACAGCACCAGACTGGGTGCCACATGCATGTTAATAACAAATATCATAAATATAGAAACAAAACTGAAAAGACCACCAACCTTTTTCTGCAACAGCTTTTTCCAGTTGAAGTCCACCTTTTCATTGATTTCCCAACCATAATTCCTGGCGTCCTACAAAAACAAAGCACTCCATTCATGAAACCAACTGCCATTCAATACAGCTTACTTCACCCAAAAAGACATTAAAAGCAACCTGATAAAGGTCTCTGCATATGAAAGACAAATTTATTGCATACGAGGCAGCAGTGTCAGACAAATCAACATATTCACTGCTCAATATTTACACTTTGTATTCTTTTCACGATGCACATGTATTCTTGCTTTACAGACCAAAAAATTAAAAAAAAATAGAAGTATGAGCATTTCAAATGCAAGATCTCAAATTTCAGTTTAAGGAGAACTTAGTGATTCTGATATTGATCAATTTCAGAATTGAATAGAATGGAAGCATATTAAAATACAGTCCAACATCCACGTGCTGTCAGATAATCACATAGAACACTTTCAATTTGTCATTTACTTTCTCCTCACTCCCAACTTTGCAACTTGAAAAAAGGATAGGCTGTCATTTGATCAAGGTTGCTGCTAACACACTCAGTAAATTAATCATTTCAACCTGGCACATATCTTGTTCTCACCTCAATCTCACCTCCAAAATTTGCTCCATAAACTAAAATCTTCTTGGGAACACAACCGCGAAGAACACACCTACAAAACCAAATGAAGGCACGCCATTGATTATGAGTTAGGTTTCAACATTTCAGTTCATTCAAATTCAGTAGCAATCATCTCTAACCTAAACTAAAAACAAACTTGAAAGTCAGCATTCTTTAAGTTTTCAATAATAACAATAAACTTCCTTTACCATGGCACTATAGAATATCAAAAACATGTTTCTCCATTTGAAACTCATCAGAAGTACTTCAATGGGCCATGAAAGTATGAATTCAATAATTCTATTTAATGTCATCAAACACTCATGCGCGATCACTAGAGATTTTTAACTAGTAAATGCCATGCCAAACAAATCTCTTATTCAGTCAGACAAATGACCCTACAGGAAACATTCCTTTAAAGGTCATTTCATGTCAAAAGCAACTTTTCTTTGCTAAATTTCAGCATTATTCCACGTCCAGATAAATCTCCCCACAATAAGAGATAAAACAGAAGCATATAGCACCAAATACCAAATGTTGTTTAACTTCCACTTGTATAAAAACATGGTAAAACTTAATGAACTTAAACACAAAATTCCATCAACCAGTTGAAGTTCATGAAACTGGACATGACTGCAAACAAATCATCCACCATTGCTACAAAATTCAAACACATCAAATCTCGGGGTCCAGATTTCTTCTATCAGCTCATCCATTGACATTGTAGCCAAAATGCTGAAAAACTAAGTCATATATCTAATGGATAGTGGAATATATCTGGAAAAAGTAATGCCAACAAAATAACCATGCAACAACAACAACCAAGCCTCCATCTCAAACTAATTGGGGCTGGCTATATGGATTGTTTTGTGCCATTCTGCATGACCATTATGGCAGCAGTAAGACAACTATGCTGCAACAACCGCAGCAAATGAAACTGAGATGTCTATTTTAGGATTTTAGATGAACTTACGTTCCACCAACCCCTCCATTTACTTCTGAGCTGATAGGATGAAATGGAAGCTCACAAATTCCAACCTTGAAACACAATGTTGGATACCATTAGCGAACAGTTAAACATCATGCTTTCACCAAAAGAATTATATATATTAATATCACCGAAAGCCAAAGTTTCTCACTTCAAAAGAAAAAAGAACTTGCAAATCAGTTTGCACAAAGTCCCCCATCAGAACCAAAATGAGACAAGATTATGTTAATTCCACTATGCGACAGCCTTTATTATTTGCTCTCACAAAATCAAAACCAACTCCCTTTTCTTTATCAATAAAAAAATCATAACCTGATTAACAAAAAGCCCTCCAAGGTATTTTCTTTTATTCCCCACTAAAGTGATTATAAACCAATTAACACAATATTATATCCATGTAATTGAACTTCATTACATTACAAGTCTTCAACAAAAGTTTAAAAAAAAAATTGATAAAAAACTTCCTCAAACCACATCAAGAACTCATGATGAATGGTTTTGTTTATTTATTTATTTTTAAACTTCCTCAAGATCGGGAACAAATATTATACCTTAGCTCCATAATTAGCAGAAAACCTAGCAGCACGAACACCGCCACTCCCAGCTCCAATAACAAACAGATCAAAATCAAAGTGGGCATCTTCTTCTACTTGGCTAGCTTGGTTCACTTCCCCATCGATAGGCATCTTTCTTGGCATGATTGTAAAATTGAGTTTTAACTGCATCCACACATTCACACACAAAAATGAAAACCAGATCAACAGTAAATTTATTGAAGTTACAAAAAATCGTTAAAAAAACTATCTCAGGTCCTAAACTAAACCACACTGGTCCCTCCAATTTTAAGAGCTATACCATTTAAAATACAGCCAACACAACCATATAAAAAAATCAAAATAAAGAACCTTGAACGATAAGTAAAATACGCAAGGATGAAAAGGCTAGTAAGCATCTAACAAAACATCAACGCCAGACGAAGGCCATTAGCCAAAAAAACACCGGCTGCAGTAGGCTCGGTTAAGCAAATCTAAAAAAAAATCTTCTATAATTAAGAAGAAGAAGAAGATCGACAATTTCGATTTATTTATTTATTATTTTTTTACATTTTGCTTGAATTTTCTAGAGGAGAGGAAAATGAAAAGGATAAATACCTTTGTAGAGATTGATTAGCGAAGGAGGAGAAATAAGTGGTAGGGAAGTATGGAGGCAGAGGAGAGTTTTCTTTCTATATGTGATTAATCATTAAAGGGAACGTCGTCCTTTCCACCCATTTAAAGCTTCATGCCGCGATAGATAGGGAGTAGGAGGAGGAGGTTTTTGATTTGATTTTGGGCACCTGGACACAGTCTTCCTGCCTATATAAAAGAACGGTCAATTTTTATTAAAATATTTATTTAAGTGGAGTATTTATACATTATTATTTTCCGTTTATAAAAGAGATATTTTTTTATATGACAGAAATTCCATTTTTGTTTCTCAAAAAAAAAAAAAAAACATTTGTTGCTTAAACCTAAAAATCATCTGAGTCGTTTATGAATATATCGCTGGGAAGAAGTAATGAGAAAGGAAACGTACTGGAGTCGCATTCCTGTCTATATCCGACTAATAATGAGTTATAAAAAAAGCTAAAAAATGAATTTGTCATTTTATTATTTTTTAAGGGGAAGACGATAAATTCATTATTTCTATCATAGTAAATTATATATAGATGAACAGTGAATTCACCATTTTTTAGTTATTTATTTATTTATTATTTTTAAATAGAAAACACAAAGATAAGTGATATGAAAATTACATATTTTTAATTTATTGCTTTTAAATAGAAAATACATAAAAATTACATATTTTTCCTGTATTTTTTATTTAAAAAATACAAAAATTTACTCTAAATTATTGAATAAATAAATAAATTTATTCTATATCTTTATTTTTATCTCTTTCATCAGATATATATTTCTCTTCACTGCCAGAATATACACCTACTAAATCTTTTATTTTTTTATATGCTTGCTTTGCCTAAGAAAAGAGAATAAGACCAACTTCTATTATGGTATTTCATGGGGGAAAACAATATCCTTCCCGAAACAAAGTTTATTAAAATGATATAGATACTGTTTTTTTTTATGTTTTAAAAAAAAATTAAAAATTAAAAAATTTTATTTTTTTAAATTAATATTTTTTTTAGTATTTTTACCTATATTAAAAATAATTTTTAAAAAATAAAAAAATATTATTTTAATATATTTTTAAATAAAAATTATTTTAAAAAATATCTACTTGTTAAATTAGTGAGAGAGGAGGAGAAATAAAAATAATTGTACAACTTGTTAGATAAGACCTGGCGTATCCTTTAATAATGTTATCGCACGATCCAGGCTCCTGGAAAGAGGAGTCCTATTCACATGGTCACACCTTCTTTCTTTCTTTTTTGGTCAGGGCCGCCATCATTTTTGGACGATTTTGACAGGATGAGATCTTTAACTTTTGTCACCATTATTGCTGCATTGAAGCAGTCAAACCCAAAGTTGAGGGCTTGAGTCTGTTAAATTAACCTGGATAAATCTAAACTTTAACTGTTTTTATTTTTTATTGATTTTATCTAAGTCAAAGCTTATCTTGATGGGATCGAGCTGATCCATCCGGTTTTTATACATGAGCATGTCGTCTTGCTATTCTGTTTCTTTTTGTATATTTTTTTTAGTTTAACGTGGATGTCTGGATCAGTTTGCGCGTACCTCGATTAATCCTACGGCCCTTGAAGTTAACGACCATGTAAGCCTCTAGTGGCTATCATATGAGAAAACACAGGGCTCGAACCTGAGACCACAAAAAGAACAAACATCTTGGTCTCAAGCTTTTATTATTAGGCCACCACCAAGATGGTTAATTTCTTTTTGTATATTTAATATGTTTGTTTCTAACAACCCTGCTTTGACTTTTCTCTATATAATAAAAAATTATAAATTAATTTCCTGTTGTATTTCTCGGAGTAAAAAACGAAAGTGCTAGTTTATCAGTTTTAACTTTCTTTTAGAAGCCTCGTTGATCACCAATTCTTCGATTTTCCAGTGTTTTAAATAAATAAAAATAAATCTCCAGTGCCCGCTGTTTTCTCTTACGTTCATCAATGAAATTGACAGGAGAATGAATAGCTTTCCCTTTTAAAAAAAATTAAATAAAGAACTAGATGTTATGGAACAAAACATGCCCCGTAGACAATGGCTTTAGGGAGATGCTTTGATTTAAGACAAGACAGTGACTAGCTGGCTTTAGAAAAAAAACCTTTCCAACAGCACCAGCTCATTATCGACTACGACCAGCGTTTTACTAGCACGTCACAATCAAATGATCAGATGGCATCACCTTTTTTACAAATTGCTGAAAGTGAAAAACCAAAGGAGAAAAGCAAGAATGAGACCACACGAAGTCTCACTTTCCTGGTTGTGAGAAAGTGGGAAAAATCGGCCGAGAACTAGTGGGAATCAGCCTTAATTCTGGACAAATGAAGAATTTTCCGGCGGTTAATGAAGTTGGTCGATAACCTAGCATAATTGTGAAACCCAGCCTAAAACGCTGGCTCAAAATACTTGCTCGAAATTTTATCCGAGTTGAATAAAAAAAACATTTTATCCGAGTCAGATTAATCTCGATTAATCTAGTCAAACTAGATCCAAAACTGACCAGATCAATACCAAGAAACTCCATAAAATAAACATTAAGGGTTGATTCGATGACACAACAATCCAAGCCATTTTCTAGACCCGACAACTATAATGCGCAGGATACACCCACACCAAACTGCGAGAGGAGAACAGGTGAGGTTCAAGTCCATGTAGTAGCTGTTCACAAACCACATTTATGAAAACTTCCATTCCACTTGATGAATGAACAAAATTTAACAAGGCAGAGAATTAAAAATCGACAAAGAAAAGAGCGAGTCGAGTGCTTCTTGCAAGTCCGGAACTTCTATAGAATCATTGAATGCTTTGCCTTACAATTCCTTCAAGCATCATTCAAGTGAATTACAGCCCACAGCTAAATGTTTCCGGTTTACACGGTCAAATTAAAATCTAGTTAGCTTGTTGGCCTAGCATATCCTATTCATACCTGGAAAGTTGCATTGCTTTCCTATGTTTCTGAAAGCAAAACGTTAGAAGAGATTCTGCATATCAAGATTTCAAAGACTTCTGCACAACAACACATGCCGAGCAGCCTGAAAGAACCGATTTCAATGTTAAGTGGCCTTCCAATGAAACTAGAGCATTCCAAATCTTGGCAAGTAACTTGTACTTGATTACATGATATTACATTATTAAACACGAGGATTTACAATCCTCGTATCATACAGATAGAAAAATGAATAAATAAATAAACAAACCATGAGGACCAAACTCGTTGAAATACAAGAAAGTCTATTTAAAGACGGAAAGACTCATCTTTATCATGCAACTAAAATTGGTTACTAAGGTAACAGCCTAGCTTTTTTATTGCCTGTCTAGGAAAGAAAGATTTTCCCAAACTTCTCCCCCTACTTTCCTATGGAAGAGAGTTCAAGAAGGGAAAAGGAAGAAAAAAATATATTGAACATTTTTCTTTACAAAGATTACGAGACTTGTATGTTATGATCAGCATGAACAATGGAAAACTGAATTGCCCAAACAATTAGCTTTAGTTGCAATCTTCTTAACTCCTGTTTCACCTGTAAGGGAGAATCTTGTACTAGGAGATAGAAGGCTCCTTTCCATTATGTTGATCTTTGGCGCGTCAAGAATTGCTTTAGGGAGTGATAGTGCCCATTGCATGCCCCAGATTGCAAGGGGTCTCATATAAATAAGGGACCGAAAGTGCCCATCAATCGTCCATGCCTCTGGAGTCTGGAACCAGTATCTGTATTCCGCAGAAAGGAGGATTAACCCACAGTTATTATACATTAAAAAAAAACACATCACAGACAGTACAACAAGGAGAAAGCAAGGACAGGCTCTTCCCAATGGCTAAAATGATGGATTTATCAGAAAGCCCAAACTCAAGTTTCTTTTAGCTGGGAAGCCAACTACATCCATGCATGGATTTGCTTGAACGATGAACAGATCATACTTCTCAAGGTAAAAGTTACACATTGTAGGTTCAATATTGACCAAGAACAGCCGACAGTAAGTCTTCAAGAATAACACTTTTGATTTAATCCTAAAAAGAGTTCAAATTATTTATTTGCTTTTATTTTTATTTGAAGGGGTGGGGGGAGTGCACTGTGCTTATTTTTTGTTCAAGAAATAAATGAAACGGCAGTGGGCATGGATGGAAAAGGATATGTATTATTTCCTGCTTAACTGTCAGTAACTTCTATATCTGACTCTTGTTCTGCAAACACACAAAAACAAGAAAACAATATAATATGCACAGAACTTACCCGTAGCCCTCCTCAGACCAGCCTGCAGTGAAAATGCCTTCAGCAGTAGTGAATGCCTTGTCTTCCATTCCAGAGAGAATCATGGTAGCAGCCACAGCATAGGTGACACCAGACCATATTTCACGGGACTGCATACAAGTTTCATCCACCTTTCCATTCGGATGCATTCCATTTACAGCACCCATTTTACCTCCTCGAACTTTCATTACATTGAAATCATATATTTTATTAAGAGCACTTCTGATTTTAACATCATCAAAAAGTGACGGCAAACCTGAAGATGCCATATACCATTCCCCTGCCAGTTGATCTGCCTGTATAGATTTACTGTTATTACTCGAGCCACTGTCATAGTTGAAATATGAACCATTCCATAGTTTTGATTCAAATGCTGATTTTGCCTTTGCAAATTTGCTTTTGCATAATTCAGCAAAATACTTGTCGCCTAGTTGCATGGCCATTGCAGCAGCAGCTTGAAGGGAGGCAAGCCATAAGCAGCCACAGTAAGCACTTACACCATGAACTGTCCAAGCATCATATGTTTGATCTGGGAATCCATCATTTTCAACCAGACCATCATCATCCCTATCAAATTGTTCCATGTATTCCATGGCAGTGCGTACTGCAGGCCACACATCAACTCCAAACGACATATCCCCTGTTGCAGCAAAATCTCTATACACCTGAAGCACAAACTTAGGATTCAGATCCTTCCACTTGCTGGTGTCATGTATATTATATGCATTCATTTCATTCCACGGATCATGTGTCCCAAGATCATGAGGGACAGCTCCTCTAGCCTTGCGAATTCCAACACTACCATCAGCCAGAAACCTTACTTTTCTTCCATCCTCCGATAACACAGCTTTGGCAAAGTCACGTTGAATATTGAGTTCAATTTTGGGAAACAATGCAAGAAGGGCAAAGGATGCATAGAAGTGCACATCATATGTGCACCACATGATATATTCAACTCCTTCCAAGTACAAAAACCTACCAACATCATCGCTCAGAGGATCAAGAAATGTGAAAGGATCTAAAGTGTGGTCAAGGTTCCCCCTTTCCCGAGAGACTGCTGATTCATCTTTGCATGTGCACTTTGTATGGAATGCCTTGTTGTTTTCTTTTTGTTCAGAACTAGTGGTGTTATGATGATTAGTTGTAGTATGATCTAGACCTCCATTGCAGTTTACTTGGGGTTCAGTTACTTTGATCCCTGTGGTTTCTACTTCTCTTGACCGATGATGACCATTTCTTGTATCTGCACTTGGAAGGGAAGAGTCTGTACAGATTATGCTAATGTTAGTTTCCTTTATGAACCATATCTAGCAGCAGCAGCAACAACAACAACATATATATATATATAAAGCAAATAATAACTGACGCCTGAGTGATGAAAACAAAATATGCACTTATGATAAGAGCATCATCAGAAGTAGCTGTAAATATCATGGTAGGAAAGACTTGGCAGTTAGTATAGATGAGTACCAATCCAAACTGTCCCACCAGCAACCAAAAAGTAGAGCTCATTAAACAATGTGAACTTGTACCTGCAATTTTAATTATGGTGTTAAAACAATATAACCCAGAAAACAAGAATATGTATGTGCCCGCAGAAAGTAACAGCATTTAAGCATTTGAAAAGAACATAGCCACAAAAGTTAATCTGAGTGGCATTGGTGTCTCTCAAGGCTGACATCAGATATGATGGCACAGTTGGTGCTATTCGGATGCAGAACATGATTAATAAAAACTTTGTAAGAACTAAAAAGGTGTGATTGGGGCAACAACATGCACAAGTGCGTTCACACATCTAAGGCCTCAAAAGATACAAAACATCGCCTATGCAACAACATGCACAAGTGCGTTCACACATCTAAGGCCTCAAAAGATACAAAACATCGCCTATGTGCCGGCTTCTTCCCTGCATTAAGATGGTCTTTCTTGCACGGTTTTTTTGACTGATTAAGATCACAAATCCATGTGTACATGCACTCATCTGATGTTTTATTCTTTTGTTTGCATGTATTTTAGCCTCTTGAAGGCAGCTTTAATTAATGTATTGCTCCAAGATATATGCACCCAACATTAAGTGTAATGGCTCGTCCTCCACATCAAGATGGTTTTTTAAGGTGTTTTTTGCTGTTCAGATTCCAAGATAAGTAATTGGTAGCCATTCTTGTGGTCAAAGGAGTTACCATTCTGGTAGCTTTTCATCCTTGAGTATAGGATCTTGCCATTTCTCAATCTCTTCCTCCCACTGCTTGTAATCTGATCAATATTCAAAAAGTTTAGATTGTCACAAAAACTCTAGAAGCTAAAGCTAAACTAAAAATTGCAACCTTAAAGTAAGGGGTTTGTTGGCAGACTGCTTAGCAAACAAGATGGTTATATTAGAAGAATCTAAACAAGTGAAAACCAAACATGCATACTTGTCAGCGCATCATGCACCAAATTCTGGGCCGCTCTTTCAGAAGTGCCATAAAATTTTGTATATCTCCTGCAAAAAAGAAACATGCCCAGAAATCAATTTTCTCTTCACAAAATAGTGTTCCTGTCATATCTGTGTAAGCAATACAATCAAAAACATGATTCAACCGCACAAACAGCTAGAGACATGCACTATCCATAATACACCATGAAATACCATGCAAAAGATACAGCCAAATGAAATAACAATCAAACATTACCAGAAAATCAACATCTCAATGGTATATAACCCAGCAGAGAATGTACAGGCAAAAACCAAACCAATATGCTAGATAATTAAATATCAAGGAGGTTAAAATGGGTTTGTTACATCATCATATGACAGTTTTATTTCCTGGCTCGAGGACATAAAGCTCTAATTCTGATCAGCAAGTCTGACAGAATGAAGGTTGAAGTCGTCCAGCCAACAAATGGAAAATAATATTCCATAACTCACATTGATGAGTTATCATTGCACTACAATGCACTTGTAACAATTGGGAGCCTGAAGATGTTTAGGACTTATAATGCTAAGATTTAGGACTTATAATGCTAAGATTTTAGTCAAAGAAAATACAAAGTAGAATTTAAAATCTCAAAAAGAAGATACCAATCACCTAGAAAGAATATAAGACAGCCATAAAAACACTGAACACACGGATACAAGATTTTAGTCGACTTTCAAGCAATACAAATTAAAAACATAGGCAGCAATAAAGAACATGAAAAGGGGAAAGGGTAATCACATATGTACCTATGGTAGGAGCTTCCCTTCAAAAACTTTATTTTTGGAGATGACCAAGCAAGAGCAAATGCAACAGTGCACTTTCCATGAGGTTCCACCCAGGCAGAAGCTGAAACCGCAGCACACAGTGTCTCTCCAGGTGATGAAGGCATGCTTGGTCCGCAATTAAAGTTCCCCCGATCAAAATGTCCATCCTTGAAATGCAGGAGAACAAGTTCAAATTCAATTCTTTTCCACAAAGCATATAATGTCAGCTGTGGACATCAGATTCGAGAAACAGTACAAGGAATTTGGAAAAAAAGCATTCTTCATATGAAAGCTCAAAAGTAAGATTCCAGGTAAACTAAACGGACAGCGAGGTTCCAGGTATGAATATCAATTAATCAATCATATCTGAGACAAATGCCTTCAAAAGTAGCAAGAAATTGCTGCGATGAAAAGACAAGAAACCAGTACCTGCACCATTGTGCCCCACATTGCCTTTGCCGTGGTACAACTTCCTTCAGACAGCCCAAAGCTTGGCAGAACAGTGACACTTACATTCTGAGTTTCACATGCAGCAATTGCAAATGTAACAGGAGGGTTGCCCTTTGCAGTCCTGCAGCATTGTGATAATCATTAGAAATGCTTCAAAAATAGATACTACTAACAATTCAGAATGGAGAACTATAATTTCCATGATACAGAAGATTAAACTAAACTTGAAAAATTCCAAATGTATCAAAAGTTTCAGAAAAGAAGCACCTGTCCAAGGAAAGCAGTGACTTTAATAAACATGGAAGGGAAGATTAACAATAGATAGATAAAAAGGGGAACCCTGATTTTCCATGACAAGCCTATGCAGGGTGAGATGAAATGAATGACACATCAAAATTTTTGGCACCAGAGATGTTATTAGAAACTCCATAACATCCACCAAATAAATAAATAAAATATTTAAGACAATTAGAAGATTTGAAGCAAGATTTTTCATTGACAATCATATGCAGCATTCAAATAATAGTGGGCACAGAATGGATGTTGAAACTTCAAGGCTGGAACTAAACGTGAAAAAAAGTCCAAAAGTGAAGAAGGGCAGAAAACGCTTAGAAGAATAAGGAGAATGAAACAAGCAGGGATGCTCATAGGAAAAGAGTGGTCAAGTGATCCAATCGCAGCATTTTGCATGCTACCTAGGTTTATATGACCTAAATTAATTGCATCATCAGCTTCTACTACTTTTTTGTGTGAAGGAAGAATGACAGAAAATTCACTCTTCATGACTGAATTTCAAGTCCCTGACAATTTGACACCTAGGAGAATCATGCTTAAGATCGTTCAACATGGTAATAAAAAACACATCAAAAGGAGGGTGGTGGAAGCTGACTTAATGCAAAAGGTCTCAGAAAAGTCACAGGGTTTACATGGATTGATCCATAAACAACTCGATCAGCTTGTAGTTTAATGGTGATTATCAACAAATGAAAGACTTGACTGCTCTCTCTCTCTCTCTCTCCACACACACACACACACACACACACACACACACACACACACATGTATATGCCACCATGCACACTGTTCAAGCAAATTCCAAAAATAAGGTAATCTTTTTTTTATATAGATGCATTAAGGCATATTATAACTGACATTAGTACTGTTCCATTTTCATATTGGCAACGTGCCCACCGTCATCCAATATTATTACCAGGTAAAGTGACCATAGCAGCCAAAGAAAAGAAAAAAAAGCCAACATCCTGCATGATGCATTGCAGAAAAGCCTTGAAATTCTCAATAAATTATTATATTGGCGTAAGGTTCTGAGGGCTGCAGCCGCTGCACCATACAAATATCCTTAGAGATGCTGATTCTGTCTTTCCACCAGGTGATTTCCATTTTATATTTCTTTGCCTGGGCTAATTACTGCACACCCTTTTTTTCTGTGTGATGGTATGGCCAAATATTTTGTGAGTAATATGCTAGTTCAGCTCATTTGTTTACTCAAAGGGTTAAGGTGCTTTTGTTCTGCCTTGCCTCCACATCATCTTCACTAAAATGTTCATTTTCATATTTTAAGGAACGGGTGGGGCAAACAGTTTCCTCTGCTTTCACCCCCTGTGACGCATAAAACAGCAAGAGAAATATGCAAACCAACCGTCATAAGCATTTAAGGTTTGATGACTTGCTTGTGATGTAGAAGTACGCCGGAGACTCCATCTTCCCCTCTGTCAAAGTAAAAGAAAAAATTCAAAATATGTTTTGAAACATGAATGAACATGGAATGAAATGTGCATATACTAACATGAATGGTTCATTCACGTGATCTCCTGACAAGTGTGAAATTCCTCCAATTGAATTCTGCACCAAATCATGCATCAATAGCTTATCTTATGACTTGCGATATCTTTCAATTGCCCAGAATAGTGAAAAAGAAACATGGTGAAATGAAGCTTACCGCCCATGTAAATAGAAGGCTGACTTTGGCTCTTTCCTTTCCGGTGTTCACCAACTACAACAGAAACAGATGGAAGCTTCAATAAAAAATATAAACAAGCTTGGTATGCTTTAAAGGATTCAATTATCTCAGTTATGTGATCCATCAAGATCATACAATTCAAAAAAGACCATATGCATCCATATTTCCAAGACAAACGAACCAATACAAATCTACAGTCTCTTGGTTCAAGTCAGTCTCGCAGAACCCATGATGTAATTCTAGATTGAGATAAACTCGTCAAGCTTCATGATAAACTGATCATGCTTTAGCATACCCTGAGTATAATATGGAGACATTGAAGTTCAATAGCTTACCAGGACATAAGAGTAAGTAAAGCCCAAAAGTTTATGGGTCAGCTAAAAATCTGTAATTGTTTTCTTTTCCCCTTGCAGAAGGTTCTTTCTCCAGTTAATACGTAGAATTAAATTCACAATATGTGCACCCAGGTACATATTACCATATGTTGACAGAATGGTGGGTAGCAATAAGATCTGGCCAGGTACATAATTAATAATTTCATTTTAACCACATCTGAATTCTGAAATAAGAAGTGTAGTGAACATACAGTGTAGACGAAAACAGCAGTAGGAAGACTGCTATCTCTGTAATTATGTGGTATGAATGGTGATATCTGTCTACAGGAGATTTTCAGCTCAGGATCTGGTTCACCTGGAAAACAAGAGTCCCGTCATTAAAATAAGAATTGAAAAGGAAAGCACGACTCTTATAAAAACAGAAAAGGATAGAGTAGAATAATACCATCATATATTGTCCATGCCCTTGGAAATAGAGCGTGGTATGTGGAATGCTGGCCACTCAAGTTCCAACCCCACGATGAAATGCCCTGATCACCAGCTTTCCTGTGACAATATTACAGCAAAATTAGCATATGAATCTCCACTTTAAATACTATAATTTCATTTCCTTCAACACGTTAATGAAAACAGCATAAGAGCTGCCGTTGAAGAAAGTAATATGCCCCAGTCATACAATTTCTTCCTAAGAGAAGCAGCACAAAAGCTGCCATCAAATTTCATCTTACCCTATCCCTTCATGCTGGCCAGGAGCCAAAACTGATGCATAATTTTTGTTCCCTCCATCCCGAGATATAAAAATCTGCAGTACCACCCCAACATGGACACTCATGTCACATAACATCAAAGGAAAAATAGCAACAAACAACTCAAAAGGTCAGAAAGCATGAAGCAAACAGATAATAGGTTATGAAAGGTAGAGATTTACAGAGAACTGATTTGCCATGACAGGTGAAGATTCACATATACCAGGTACAATTTGCCACTGCCTGAACTCGCCTCTAAAACCTCTGGATATGCTTCCGCTTCTGTAAGAGAAAGCAAGGTTGACGTTATCAGACAGATAAATTAGAAGAGACGTTAGGATGAAATGGAGGATCATATACGGCTCACATACCCCATTCCTCCAAGTGGAACACCCTGAGATGCTGATGGCTTGCAACTTTCTCTGGTGAAGGGATCTATAGGTGCTTTCTACACAAATGAAGGCAGGCCCAACTTTAGTCAAGTAGCTAAAATTTTATTATATACTGTATTTAAAGGATAAATAAAGAGCTTCTGAAATAAGGAAAATGATAGAATTACCCTTCCATGAGATGCTTCCTCCCTGACATAAGACCATAGCCGAATACCCAATCTAACCTAATATTTCAAATTCCAACACCATACAAAAAGTGAGAACCAGCACAGAAATTGAAAACGGAAATCATATATGAAGACTTCTCTGTCCCTTGAACCAGCAAATACGTATTAAAATTTACAAAGATCATATCACACACCATCTGTATCGCTTCCTTAAATGTAACGCTGAATTCCTTAAGAATATTGGCATGGCTGTTTAATCTCCTTCTCCAAGCTTGTTCCGGTGGGGCAGCACTATCAAAATCAAACTACAGTTTGAAGAGGGAAAAAAAAGTATGTTGAGAAGTGTATTTGAAACTGTAGAAAAAATGATCTTGTCTAAACAAAATCTAGTAAAGATATGATTATCACCAAGACCCGGTGTACCATTTTTTGAGGCATGATATTTCGAGTGGGTCTTTAAATCATATATCTGATTTCAAACATCTATATGTAACATGTGGCCTTTTAGAAAGAGCAGCCTGATGGGAGCCCCAGTCAATCTATACAAACCCCTTGCTCGATTGATTGAAAAAAGATATCAAGCCACTAAACTTGCATCACTTCTTAACAGAGCAGCCCAGGAATCAATCAAACAGAATAACCACTCATCTAGAAAACCTCATTTCCAAGAAATCTTCACAACACAATAGCCATAACTAGCAGAGTTAATGCTGCTGTGCATAATTAAGCTACTAGATTTCAAAAACTACACATGCAAGAAGCAACTCCAAAGGCCAACAAAGTTTCTGCTGATTCACTAAAGCAATATGTAGCTTAAGGCATCATCCTTTTGTACATCTTAAATAGCAACCTCCAATTTTTATTTTTATTTTATTTTTTACTTGTCATGAATTTTCTCAGAAACCAAACAAACGACCCAAATCAATAACAAAAAAGAAAAAGATTTATAATACCATAGCAAGAGAGGGAGAGGTTACCAATTGTAAGGTGTTTCTGCTGATATACTCCTCGGGAGGCCATGAATGCTTTCTACAGTGAAACAAATTGCTACTCACCATTTCGACTAATTTTAGATTCTAATCTCTCTCTCTCACTAAATCTCTCCTTTCTTCTGTGACTGCGAATCCAAAGCTCCAAAATATCTATATAAAGGAGGAACACCAACAAAAAACTTCCTTCAGCTCTAAACAACTATAACATCCAAAATCCAAGCAAACACCAAAACTTCACATCAAACAAAACTTGCCTTTCCTTCCAAGATCCTATCAGTATCAACCTCTCTCTAGAATTGAACTCCGGATGAAAGAAATCAGCGAAGAGCGGACCGAATCAGTTAAAATAGAATTGGATTTCTCGAAATTCGTGAAAATGACTTTGATTGGCGAATCACTGTGTGTAATTGTGGCGTGGCGAGCAGAGGATCAGCCACCTTCAACTCTTAGCTCGTACGATCGCCAGGTGGTCCAGGAATAATGCTAACTTGGACTGCCCTTCTTCTTCTTCTTTTTTCCTCTCTCTAAAACAGTAAAATTTGGTGCTTTGCTTTTGATCGTGATTAAGCAAAAACAAGCACGCAGAGAGAAAAGATGAGAGAGGGAGTTTTTTATTGAAAAAATGGTGGTGTGTGGGGATTAATTAGGATGCTTTCTGTGGACTCTACCGTTCTGGATTTTTATTATTTATTATTTATTAATTTTTTTGCGTTTCCTTAATTTATTTATTTATTTTGGAAATAGTCAATCAATCAATATTTTTCATTTTTTGTTTGAAAAAATAAAATAGTGAGCAGTGAAATTCTAGATTCGGTGAGATAGGTGTTTCGTCCATTTATTGGTGGTGGTGCTGAGGGAGCGTCGTAAGCACCCGTGGTTATGTTAGTTAGAGAGCCGGTGTTAGTAATCATTTGGCTCCGCCTGGGTTTTATTCAACAGAGACGGCCATGGAGGTTTTTAAATCCCCATAAAAATATAGATAGATGGGTTTAAAAAACAAAAAGATTTTTTTATTTTTTAAAAATTAACGTCAAATTAATTATTTATATTTCAATTAATTTTATAAATTCTAAAATTAATAATAATATAAATCTATAATAATTCTGAAATTTATAAAACTCAAACTCTAGTAATTTTTAAAAAATAAATTCAAGTCATTAAACTTTTTTATTTTGATATATGTCCATAAGTTATTATTAACTTTCTTTTCTTAATTTGCAGTTTATTTATTTGAAAGGTAATATTATAATTCATTCGCATATTGATATTTTGTTTATATTATATTTGTTGTGTTTGTAAATAGTATATTTTAGATTTAGAAATTCAAGATTATTAAAAAAAATTATTTGTCTTTAGTTAGAAATTAAAAATATATTATATTATGAGTTAAAAAAAATAAACTAACTTCGCCTGACTTTACTAGAAATTGAAGCCCCGCTGGTGGCGGGGATAGAGCCTTGCAATTTACCTCCGACGGCTATGGAGTGGGGTAGAGGTAAAACTGAATTCGTGGCGGCGATTCTTCACCTTCATTGGGTCTATTATGAATGGAGAACATTTATCAATGAAGAGTATGTTTGACATCACTTATAAAAAAATGATTTTTGAATCTAAGTAATAATTTAAAACTTTTTTTTATAAATAAACTATGTCTAGTGAAAATGACTAGTAGTATAAGTTAGAAAACGTAAAAAATTTTAATTCTTGATTAAGTTAAAATTTTTGCTTAAATTTGCATTAAATGTTGTACTTGAGTAAAGATTTATTTATAATAACTTTTATATAAATCAAAAATTAAATAAATAACTTAAATAAATTTATAAAAAGCATACAAAATAAAAATCTACTATTTTTGTGGAATATTGTTTTACAATAGTTATCACTTTTCAATTAAGTACGGTGGAGTTGGAACTCCTTAGTCATATAACAACACGAGACAGAAAATCTCTTATTTACAATAAAATATAAATTTATTTATGATAATTAAAAAAAGAAAAATATCAATTTTAAATTATTTCTTTAATCACTAAGAATCCGTCGCGTTCCTAAAAAATTTAATTTTTTTTTGCTAAAATTTAATATATTTTGTATATTTTAGATTGTTTTGATGTGCTGATGTTAAAAATAATTTTTTTAAAAAAAAAAATCATTAGCATGCATTTCAGCATGAAAAATTATTTGAAAAGCAACCACAATCATAATACCAAATACTCTCTAAGAATTGTTTCTTCGCAGGTAAAGAAAGTAGACTAGACTTTACAGCTCAATAATACCACCGAGATCAACATATATATATATATATATATATATATATATATATATATATATATATATATTAAGTTCTCATCGCTCTCGTGATAACTAGATTTGTTATTCTGAATTCAAAAATAAAAAGTAAATTGAATAAAAACAATTCATGCAAATTGAATATAATATTTTTTAATTAAAAAAATATTTTAAAAAATAACTGAACCACATTCCTAAATATGCTCTAAATTAATTTTATATTTGCCATGTAGGGCGTAATTTATCAATTGAAACAATTACAGGAATTGAAAAAACACTAAAATGCCATCCTTAGAAGCAGAGACTGAGGTTCTCTTTAATTTAAAATAAAAAAAGAAATATAATGAAAGCGTTTTCTTTCAAGAAACTCCAAACCACTAAAATGTTTGCTTAGTGTTGTTAATTTTGAACAACATCAAGGGAAACTGTTTATCTAAGTTGATGAACATTGATACTGACTCGCAATGTATTTGACAACGACGTCAATGGAGAACTAAGCCACGATTGTGGGATGATTCCCACTAAAAAACGTAGAAGCATAATATCAGAATGCATATTCAGATATTTTCATGTATATCAGATAAGTGAAGCCTTGTTTAATCTTTATTTTGTTCTTAGATTTTTTATTAAGTATAAATACTTTTTATTTTATAAATTATAATTGATAAATATATCATATTTATGTTTAAGATTTTTTTTTTGTTAGATAAATAAGCCTGTTTGGGAGTGTGGTTGCGGTTTTTTTAAGTGTTTTCTTCTTATAAATGTATTAAAATAATATTTTTTATTATTTTTTAAAAATTATTTTTGATATCAGCGCATCAAAATTATTTACAAATATGAAAAAATATTAATTTAAAGTAAATAAAAAAATTAAATTTTTTAAAAAATATTTTTTAAACGTAAAAATAAACCGGGTCTAAACCGGACATATTATAAAAAAAATATTTTACTGCGGTGATAATTTTGGGCTAAGGGGGAGATTTTGATCATGCCCACATGCATGGGATCCATATCCAAAAATGAGTGATGGTCTGTCGACCAGATATGAAAATAATACTATTTTTTGGTATGCATATGCAACAGTGTTGGCTGTGGACCAAAAGAGGACTCTTTTCTTTAACTCATTTTCGTGGGAAAAGCACTTTGGCATTGTATATGCATTAGAGTCAGCAGCGCTTGTTTTTCACCGCTATCCAATGTGGACTCCAACAACAAAACAAAAGCCACCGACGAAAAAAGTAGAAAAAGGAAGGACGTCGGTTCCTTGCGCACAAGCCGTTGAAAAAACGACAAGCCATTATTGGCTCGGAAGACGTTCGAATGCTATCCGGTTTGGTGTTGCGATGGATATGTTTTTTTTTTTTAATATATTAAAATAATATGTTGTTATAAAAAACATTATTTTTATATTAATATGTTAAAACAATTTAAAAATACATAAATATAATTTGAAGAAAAAAAAATTAATTAAAAAGAAATTTGAAACACAAAAATAAATAAGTTCTTAGGCATAGTTTAAAAACGCAACCCAAAAAATGTTTCACAAAAAATTAATTTTTTTGTTTGCTTAAAATTTTTTATGTGTTTATATTATTTTGATAAGTTAATATTAAAAATAAATTTTAAAAAATAAAAATTATTATTTTAGTATATTTAAAAAAAAACATTTTAAAAAACAATCTCTAACATAATACAAAAAACTCCCTTCTTTTAAGTTGTTTGGCTTTGTGTTTTTAGTTGTGTTTGAATGCATTTTAAAAATGTATTTTTACATGAAAAAATATTAAATTAATATTTTTTATAATTTTAATATACTAAAATTAAAAATAAAAAAATATTTTTTAAAAAGATACTGTGAACAAAAAAAAGAAGGGGAAATGCTGCACGCAGAAATCTTTGCACGTTGTAGCCATCAATCATACCTCTCGTCAGTCGTCACCACTCGAGTTCTGTCAAATTTAGTTATCTTGCGGATTTTAGTGATTGTACCCGAGAAAACAAAAGTGGGGTTAGCTTGCGTGGCCACTGCTACGCTCATAAAAGGTGCGGGCAACTCATGTAGCCCCCGGCACTCGTGTCTCCTCGACGAATCATTGTTATAAAACGACCGGGCTTGAGGATTCAACCTAGTAATTTATTCACTATTATTTTTAGGTCGTTAAAAAATTCCATTTCTTTTTTATCAAAATAATAATATTTTGATTTTTTTTATTAAAATCAAAAGCTGAATTTACATAAATTAATTTTGTAATTCAAAATTGTCAAAAGTTCTTCGATGTTAAAACTTACACGGACTCATATCACTTTATACTTGATTTTTATCAAATAAGTGAAAATAGTGAAATTCAAACTTATGACTGCTTAATCATCAAAACTCTAATACAATATCAAATAATCATCTCAACCCAATAACTTAAATTATTAGATAATATCTCAATATATAATTTATATTATTTTCTAACAAAAACATAATTTACTTTGGATTGAAATAATACTTTTACTATTTTACCTTTCATTTCAAAATTCAGTGATCTCAACAATAAGGGTATTATTGTTATTTTTATGGGTCTCATTAATCATTGTCAAATTGATTAAGTTGATTGAAGTAGATCATTTTTTTTCTTTTTTTTATACAATTAAATTACCATGGATGCCAAAGAAAAATTAAACATGACATGAAGGGTCCTTTTAGTATTTTCAATTGTTTTTGCATTGTAAATTTACTTTTATTGTCCTCTAACTAAAAAAAAAAAAACAGTCTTGGACTTAGGAGTGTTTTTGTCTTTTATCATGGTTTTCATGTAATTCTCATGTTATGTCATGGGCAAAATAGTCATTTCATGAGTATGGAAAACATTAAAAAATAAATAAAGTTGGTGTGTGAATAGTGATCGCCGTATTTGGACAACGCATGCATCGTCGTCAAGTGATCAAACACCAGCTTCCATGACAACAACCCCATAACTTCTGAGCGACACATGTTGTCAAAGTGTTGCTAGTTTGACACCAATTGTCTTTTTTTCTCTCTCTCTCTCTCCTTCTTGATTTTGGTGTTGACCCTTCAAGTTTATAGGGCAATCCTTCATTTTGTTTTTTCTTCTAATTTGGTCTAAGTTCTTTTGATTATTTTTTTTATTTTTAATAATTTATAAAAATTTTTAAAAAATATAATTTCACCGCCTTTTATTTTTTCAACTGTCATACTTAACCTCTATTCTTTTGGTTTCTATTTTTCAGGTGGTTTTTAAAATTATTTTTTATATATATTTTCATTACTTTTTAGTTTTTTCTATTAAATTCAATCATCATTTTTTTTCTATTTTTTCCTTGAAAATCTTTAAAATTTGATTTTTTTTTCTTCAAATTCATTCCTCAACATTAAATTGGCCAGGTGTTAAGTTTTTTAATTGAACTCGAGTCTAAGATTTAATAAATTATGGGTTTGAGAGATTAACTCGGGTTTAGAAGGTTCACCTAAATTTGCCTTTTGTTTTTGTTTTTTTAGCTCACTTGTTTTTCAACTCAGTGGGTTGATTTGAAATTTTTTTTACATTGTGTTTATTTAGTTGGAAATCGGGCCCTATTTTTGTTTTTTAAGTTTCTCAGTGATTTTAAAAGTGTCACAGGCTATCACAAGTGTTTTCTCTATCTTTGTTAAATTTATTTATTTTTTAAATGAATTTAGTTTTTGAATTAAATTAATTAATTAATTAATTGTATATAAGCATTCAATGTTTATTTTGTAGCATTTTATTTGATTTACTTTTCAGGGATCACTATTTTGATGACACTTGTGGTTTCTTTTAATTACCGAGATCAACTTGACAGGTTGATCTAGATTTTTTTTCATTCGACGTTTATTTTAATTGGAGATTAGTTGCAATTTGTTTTCTGCTTTTTATGTAATTGTTTTAGTGATTTAAAAAATGATATAAATTATCTTTGTATTTTTTTTCTGAATTTAGTTTTTTTAAAAGAATTTTGTTAATTAAATTAAATTAACTGGTTGAATATAAAAATTAAATGCTCGTTTTATAATATTTATTTAATTTGCTTTCAAAATCGATGCTTTAACAGTGCACAGTTACTTTCTGTTACATAAGTATTAAATTATTGTTACTTATTTAAAAATATCAATGTCACCTGAATATATTTTTTATATTAAAAAAGAAATTGTCCGGCCTGTGGTTTAACACGAATGTAACGTCGCATTAATTGTTGCAAACACTTGTCTGTTGAAGAGTCAAAAAAACTTCATCGGATGGCTGTAAATAACCATGCCATCCATTCTTGGATAAAAAGCTATTCTTACCTGTCGAAGACAAAATCTCGTTTGCCATCCACCCTGACAGGTGACAGGACGAACATGCGAAATTAAACGTTAATTAAAAAAAAAAAACTAAGGCTAGAAAAATAATTTTTTTGAATCCACTTTCCATCTGGTGTGTGTTTATTTATCATTAATAAAATTAATTAACAAAAAATACTTTCCAGTTAAATAAAAATTTAACTTGATTTTTAGAAAAATATTTTTCTTTTATTTTGAATGGAAAATATTTTTTAAAAATTATGAAAAATTTAAAAATATAATGTTATTTGTTAATTATATAAAATTTGGTTTTCAAACTTTTGATTGTTATATATTTTGTTTTGAATCTTTTTATTTTCAATTTCATCCCTTATAATTTGATTTAATTTGATTTTTATTTCAACTTTGGTCCTCATTTTTATCATTATCATTTGTTTTTTTTCTTATTATTTTTTTAATTGAAATTTTTTATCTATCAGATTTGGTTCTCATTCTTTTGATCGTTATTTATTTTATTTAAAATAATTTATAAAATTATATATTTTTTTAATTTCATCATCTTTCAAACTTTTTATTTACAATGATTTTATTTATTTATTTTGCTCTTATAGGAACAAGTTGAAAATCAATTTAAGTAATTTTTTTTAAAAATAACATGATTGAAAGATAGAGAACAAAAATGAAAAAAAAAAATAAAAAAAATGGGTGGTAGTTTCAAAATTTTAGCAAAACATTCACTATATTCATCATATTTTCTGAATAATAAATATCAATTCCCTTTTATTTTAAAAAATCAATAAAAAAATCAATTTTAATTTAAAATTTTATTTTTTAATTTTAGTTTGGAAAAGGAGAGAGAATCCTCAAATGCCCTCGAATTCGCTATGACAACCTCCGAACAATTTGATTTCAAATATGTGCTTATACATATTTCAATTAATTATTTAAGGTTTCAAAGTTAATAATCAGATAAATTTTTAATAGCTCACGAGCTATATTACAAGCTTTGGCTATTGTCCTCGAATTGTGCGCACAAATCCAACACGAACACGAAGGCAAACATGAACAGTTCCTCGACAAACTAGCATCAAAGGTTGAACTCTTAAGACTTTATCTGTTTTTTCATAGTTAGGTAAAAGAGTTGGGCTGTAAACTCTAGACATCCCACCTGAATTGTTAAATATTTTCATTAACGGGAAACTTGTTTTTGAATGAACCGAACGTATACGTGGGAGGATTTGTTAAATATCCATGTAAAGGATAAAGGGGAAATATTATTTTATGAATTAAAATATGCCTGAATAGTATTTTCCGTACCAAACAAAATGCATGGCATCCTTTTGTTTTTTTTTTCCTGAAAAGTTACCAAGGAAGCTAGCTAGTGTGGAGAGAGGAATGTGCCGTTCCCAGTATACATCCATGAAAACAAGATCACATACGGAAGACCTTTCAATCTCCACCATTCTCTTCCACGAAAGTAATAAATTGGTGATTTGGTATCACTAAAGTGGATATTAATACGTGATGACGACGACGACGGAGAATTGGCCACTTTGAATTGAAATTTGATTCTACATTGCCTTCTAGAATTTAATTTGAAGCCTAGGATCGACTAATCAAACTGTGTTCATAAACTGTAGGAGAACAACCAAGCAAATGTCCCTCTCACAAATTTTCAATGAATTATTAAACCCACCGGGGGAGACCATTTCTTTGTCAAAGTCATGTAACCTAACTACAGGGCCGGACGCCATCACGCACAACCAGTAGGAATCGGGACTTTTTTTTTTCCAACCTGAATTGACTCTTTGGTTTTGAGCCTTTATCTTCTTGTATTTTAAGCACTTTTAACGTGGAGACGCAATACGATATTGTAAGCTGTAACGTTAGGATGATTTGATAGCATGTTTTGACCTGAACTCTCTATGGAGTTTTGTATTTAGGGCTGGATTTTATAAGCTTTTGAAGTAGCATGAAAAGCCCCTGATTAGTTTAGCATTTAAATTTGGAACATGGTTTAAGCTGAACGTGCTGAGTTCCCGAGTCAGATAAAAAGAAGTTTATAAGTCGCTTCGAAGAGCCAAAAAGTGGTGGAACATGGATTCTATTAGAAAATATTATGTTTTGTTAAGTATTAGCTAAATCAACCCCTCTACCAAATGGGGTGGTGGCGCAGTTGGCTAGCGCGTAGGTCTCATAGCTTCTGAGTTATCCTGAGGTCGAGAGTTCGAGCCTCTCTCACCCCAAGTGTGATTTTTTTCATTTTTTTTTCTTCATATAGGGAAAGGGAACAATTACTAGCTACCTCTCCTCTCCTCTCCCCTTCTCTTTTCATATTCTTCCCTTTTCTTTTAAAGCAGGAATACAAATCATCGACAATGGAAAAACTTGAGTTGGGACCAGCTGGCTATGTGCATATATACGAATATTGGAGACCTTTCTTTGGTTGTCGCATGTGTACTTTCCTTGAGACTTAGGCCTTTGGCGTCGAGTAAAAATGAAATGCTCGCACTACTGATGTGATGAACATGGAGCCGTTCCAGAATATGGCATCCAATCTATATTCTAGGACAAGACATCGTGTTTCCACAAAAGCATTTTGAGAAGTGAGGGATCACTAAGATCTATCTCATCATGATGACGATAAGAGGGTGAGCTAATTCTCTTCAGTCATCCTGATTTGCAAGAGTTATAGAACAATCTGATTAACATAGATTAATCTAAGCATAACTAAAAACATTCCGAGAAGGCATTTTCCTGTAAGTGAGCATACTTATACAAACCACCGAATTAATGCCCACTATATTCCTCCAAATGTTGTGGAGCCTACCCTTCCCGTATTTCACCAAAGCCTACTTCCTTTGAGTCGACACCTTCCATGTCACTCCCACCAGCCAGAACCATTTGCATCTGTCAGCAGTAAAATGAATCACTACGTCTCAGTACAAAAGAAACCATATAATCTCAACAGAAAAGAAACTCCAAAGACTTAAGACAGAAATAATGAAGATCTCTTCTTTGGTCTTCGCATTTGTAACAGAAATAATGAAGATCTCTTATTTGGTCTTCGCATTTGTACTTAGGACTTTGATCTTCCGCATTGAGCAAAAATGAAATGCTTGCCATATTCGATGTAATAAGACAGGTTCCAATCTATATTCCAGAATATGGCATCCAATTTATATTCTACAACAAGACATAATGTTTCTACAAAACCATTTTGAGAAGTGGAGCAATCACTGGGATGTCATCAGGATGACGATATATGACGGTGAGCTAATTCTCCAGTCATCCTGATTTGCATGAGTTACAGAATAATCTGATTAACATATGTTAATCAAAACATAATTAAAAACATTCCGAGAAGGTGTTTTCCGTAAGTGAACATACTTTCACAGACCAATTAATTAATGCCACTCTATTCCTCCAAATGTAGTGGAGCCTACCCCTTCCCATATTTCACCATAGCCTACTTCCTCCGAGTCGACACCTTCCATGTCACAGTCCCACCAGCCAGAACCGTTTGCATCTGTTAGCAATAAAATGAGCCACTACGTCTTAGTGCAAAAGAAAGCATATAATTTCAACAAAAAAAAAAAAACTTCGAAGAGTCCTTGCTGGGAAAAGCTTTTAATTTCTCTTGTAGAAAGCATACTCACAATGATTGTAGAGAGGCCTTTGTTTTTTGTTGCCAATGAAGCTTTCTTTTCTTCCTTTTTGATTGGGACTTGGATGAACTCCCAAAACTAATGAAGGCTTTCGTGCAGTATGGTTCTGGCCACCACCTTGCAAACCCGATATAAAATTCATAAACCATAAAAGGTTCAGTGTATTTGAAAGTGATGGTTGGACTTGCCAGTGAAATTTGATTTTTGCAAAAATGGGTTAAGAACCCAACAGATGATTACTGAATGTCAGTATCTTTGGTTTTAGATTTTTCATGCTCATTTCTTTTTCTGCCACTCTGCTCGGAAATCTTCATGTACCAGGATAGCATCAACTATGAGTCATGTTTTCAAAATCAAACAAATACTCCCTAGAATGTGAACATTCTACAATTCAGTTGCCCTTCTTTATTGACATGGGGAAATTTCTTCCATTTTCTTGGCATAATAATGTTTATGGCATTACTTCATTAATGATCAAGATTTTTAAGGTTTAAGGAATACAAGTCCAAGATGTAGTTTGATAAATCAAGCATAACTCTTAATTCAACAATTAGATCGAGCTGAAATTGAAATTTTGATAGAAGATTTTGAAGGTCATGTTTCTTTTTGAGTTAAAATTTCACGAAGATTAGTGATCATGAAGGCGTTCAAATAAAGCTTGGAAGTTACCATGCAGAAATGTTTTTATTTACCTTGTTGTATTTGAATTTGTTTTCCTATTTAGATTAAGACTTTTAATTTGATTAGTACTATTTAGAAATCTTAATGCTAGATGGATTCTATTAATTAGATAAATTTTAATTAATAATCATTTCCTATAAAGGATTTTAGTTTTAATTAGAAATCATTTTCTATAAAAAGATTTTATGACTAATATAAATAAGGATGCCTAGTTTATTTTGAGAAAAAAACATTATTATTTAGACTTTTAATAAAACACTACAGAGTTTTCTCTAAATTTCTCTACAATTTAAGTCTGTAACCTTTAGGTTTAAGAGCCCTAGCCTTATCCACATTATACACCAAGTTATTTATCCTGTATGATGGCAAAGATAGGTCTGGCAATTAGATCCACAACAACATCAAATAAACTAGAGATGCATATAGATTGGGAAGCTACATATCATGTTCAAGACATGCGTATGATCTATTCTATGCATTATGTATAATAGAAATCTTATAAGGATTTCCAGAATCCCAATTAATCTAGCTTATCAGGTTTTCCTAATTTCCTCAACCAACTGTCTGACGTTAGCACAAAAAAATGCCTAACAGTGCTACTGATTTCACTGGAACACCTCACGAGAAAAGGAAATATGTAAACATTTCTCATTTTGGGGCAGGGATTAAGCATTAGGCCACCTAAATTCACGCACATACTTGAGCCCAAGCTAAGTGTTTTTCTTTTACACGGGAAATCACAGTAGCATAAAACACAACATCAAATTAAATGTTTTTCTGGCAACCAAACAGAAAGAGTAACAATTCCGAATGGCTTGAAGCAAAGTATTAAATGAAATAGAGTTTGAACTTGCTATATAAGATAAGGCATACCTCCAAATAGGTTCCTCTTTCTGGATCCTGGCACGTCATTTACAGTAGAGGTTCCTACTTTACCAACATGACTTGAACCTATAACAGATGAAGTTGTGGATGTTCCAAAATCACAATCACCAGATGAACCTAAGCCAAATGAAGAGCTAGAAGTTTGTTTTTCACTGAATGGACCCATACCATCTCCCTTTTCACCATCACCGACCGAAATTACATCATCTCCTTTTTCTACTCTCGTAGGCTTAAACTGCTGAAAAACCACATCATCAAGAACAGAACTTCTTTCTTCCTTTTCCTTTTGAACCTCAATTTGGTGACCAGTAAACCCGCCACCATTGCTAGGAGGACCTAACGGCGTCCAGAAAGGCCTTGACTTCCCCTGTAAGAAGATTAGACCATTTTCCTCAAAACCCCCAAATTTAAACGAGATCAATGCATGTTCAATCCGTTCTTCATTCTTTACAGCCTTAATAAAAATCTAAAAACCCACTAAAATAAGCTCAATAAAAAAAGTTACTTCTGTTTGGTATCCAAGAAAATCAAGAACAGAAGATCTAACCATCAAATTTATAGTTGTTTAAAGCTCAAAACTAAACCCTCCATCAAAAGTCATCAATCACAGAGCAGCTAAAATAGGCTTCATAATTGAAAAGGCAAACTGAAAAACAAAAACACATAAGCCTTATTCTGTTTCACGTTTCCCCAATTTTCCCTGCAGCTACTGAAGAATTAACTAATTACCTTAACTGTTTTGGGTAGGACAGAACTTTTGTGCAACTTCTTGTCAAGGAAATCAGAAAAAGAAATGCGGGGGCTCTTCTTTGAATCTTCCCTTTGCTCGTCTTGATTTGAATCTTTAGCGCTACCGAAAATCAAACAAAAAAAAAAAGCCACAATCTTTAGCACTAATTACGCATAAATCATCCGTTAAAACAAATAAGAAACAGATGATAATAATAAAATCCCAGGGATGGTTTGGTTACGGATTTGAAGAGCGAAAGATGAAAGATGAAGGAATTGATCGTTGACCCAAAACCCTAATTGTATTTTGCTTTGAATGCATTTCTACTCGTTTGCTTTCCTTTTGAACAAAAGAAAATCTTCAAGTCCGATACCTTTTTGTTTCATGGTCATACATTATTAGTTTTTTTAGTTTTGGCGCTATAATTTCAAATCTTGCGTGAAAATAAATTGTTTGTTCATTTGGAGCGGGATTTTTTTTTCAAGTCTCTATCTCGCATTTTTATCCTTGCCCCGGTCGTAGGGAGACTCCGAAAACTTGGTATAAAATTGTTTCTCTCTCTCTTTTTAGTTTTCTCCATTAATTTTTGAGTGCTAAAATTTAATTTCTCCATAGAAGGATTTTTAGATAAGTTTAAAGCTTGGATTGATGTACTTATAGGAAATTATGCGTGTACGAGAAAACCTATATTTAAAATTTGATTCTTAGAAATAAAATGTAAAAGCATCAAAACTTCGTTCGACTCTTGAAAGCTCTCAGATCAAACAACAAACGCTAGGAACAAGTCTACTTGGTATTAAGTAATTAGAAGAGAAGAGAAGTGGGAAAAAAATGAGTAATTAGAAGGCAAAATAAAGTCTAGAAGGTAAAAAAAATAATAATCTATAGACTGCAAATCAACGTTGATAATTAGTAAGAAGAAGAAGAAGAAAAAACTGATCCGTTCCACACCAGCGTGGGCCAATTATCTGGTGTAAATTACAGACTGAAGAAACCAGTTATTGTTGTAGTGAATTACTCTGACAAATTCAAAGTCAACCAACAACAAGACTACAAATGCATATGAACGAACAACCAACAAAACGATGACAAATGCATATGAACAAGCAACCCGTCTTACCACAAGTTACTTGCTGATATGCTGTAAAGTTTAATAATGATATTTATTTGTTTTTGTGTTTTAAAAATATTTTTAAATTTTTTTTAAATTAATATATTTTGGTGTTTTTAGATCATTTTGATGCGCTAATGTTAAAAATAATTTTTTAAAAATAAAATAACATTATTTTAATATATTTCCAAGTGAAAAACACTTTAAAAAACAACCGCAATCACACTACTAAACACGCTCTTTAATCTATTATTTAATAGTTTTATTAACGAAAATTTATTGGTATTTATAATCATAATTCATCGATACCTCTGTTAGCAACAGATTCATGAAAGAAACAATATTAAAGAAAAACTAATTATCAATATTTGCTTTGTTTACTTTTGTCAGTAATATCATTTCAGAAATTTTAGAGTATTGCAAAAGTAATTATTAATATTTGCTTTATAAAAGAGATAAATATAAAGGAAAAAGAGAAACAAGAATGAGAATAATTTATTTTTTGAGTCTTGAAAATATTTTCCTCCTGTTTCTTTGTTCCTGTGGTTTCAGCACCGGTATTTTGTGGATTCAGGAGACACGCCTTGTGGATTGAAGGGTATTTCAATCCCTTCAATTTCCTAGCTAACCTGTCCTTCATAAGAGAGTGCTCTTCTGTTTCAATCCGCTATGTTCTCAGATCCTTGTAACCCAAAGAGAGAGGGAGATAAGAGTTTACTTTGTAACTCGTTACTTGCATTATAGGAGATAGCTGTATTTAGAGAGGTTAAGCTTAAAATAAGGGAACAGAGTTTCTCGCAACACATCTTTAAAATAGAAAGAAAAATTGTGGACAACATTGGCCCATCAAACTCAACGTGGCTTTCCCCTCTAGTTTCATAATTTTCGTGTAAGAAAAGAAAATCAATCAAGAAACGACAAAGTAAGACCATTTCTATGTTGCAGCATTGGTTTTTCTGAAGAAAACACCATTGTCACAACAAAATCAATGGTTTTTCTGAAGAAAACACCAATATACAGATATTAATGCGCATGGCAACCTCATCAAAACCAAAAGGGAAGACTTTGTCATCACAAGCATCAAGTGCTGCTCGTCCACAACAGGCTGTGAAATTTGCACGCCGGACATCTAGTGGACGCATTGATAGCTTTTCACAAGATGACGATATGGACTTGTCAGAAGAATATTCAGGACAGAGTGACTATATCAATTACACTGTTGTCATGCCCCCTACCCCTGATAACCAGCCTGCACACCCGTCCTCAGAGAATAAATCTGATGGGACGAAGAGCCGCCTTGGTTCTGAGGCACAGCATCGGTCCAGGCAGGTAGGAGCGCGAGAAGATGGTTACGGAAGCCATGGTGGCAGCAATGGCGGTGTAAAAATGGAACGAGGAATGTCAATAATGAAATCAAATAATAAATCAATGTTGTTGAGGAGTCAAACTGGAGATTTTGATCACAACAGGTGGTTGTTTGAGACAAAAGGAACTTATGGTGTTGGAAATGCATATTGGTCAGAAGGAGACAATTATGGTCAGGATACGGAGCTGAGTATGTCCGATTTTTTGGACAAGCCTTGGAAGCCACTCACTAGGAAGATTAAGGTTCCTGCAGCTATTCTCAGCCCTTACAGGTGCACGTCTTATTTTGTAACAAATGCATTTAACATAACAGGAGCATAGTATATGGGAGATGGAACTTCATTCCTTGAATGTTTGCTGATGGTATTATGCCCTTCAAGTTCTATAGAATACCTTTAGCCTTCGCAGAACTGGAAAAAAAGAAGACTGAAGGCTGGAAAACAGAATAAAGCTAGCTTATGCTTACTGCTTGACAATTTTGCAGAAAGCTGAGTTTACCCTCGAGTTTATTTATGCTAGACCTTAGAATATAAAGGTTCCAGCTAAATTAACGAGGGTATTTAGGCTTTTTATCCTTGTAAAATTTAGCTTTTGAATCTGCTAACATAAGCTTTGTATGAACAGGATACTTATAGTGATCCGTTTGATAGTTCTGTTTTTCTTCCTAAAGTGGAGAGTTCAGAACCCCAATCCTGATGCAACGTGGCTGTGGGGGATGTCTATTGTTTGTGAGATTTGGTTTGCAATCTCATGGATACTAGACATTTTCCCTAAGTTTAACCCCATCAACCGATCCACTGACCTTGCTGCTCTGCGTGACAAGTTTGAGAAGCCCTCCCCTGCAAATCCTCATGGCCGGTCAGACCTCCCAGGAGTTGATATTTTTGTCTCCACGGCCGATCCTGAGAAGGAACCTCCCCTTGTCACATCCAACACAATTTTATCGATTCTTGCAGCTGACTACCCTGTTGAGAAACTCTCCTGCTACATTTCTGATGATGGTGGTGCCATACTCACCTTCGAGGCTATGGCTGAAGCTGTTCGATTTGCTGAGGTCCTGTTACAATTTTGAACACCAAAATGATAAAATATTGTTTAATTCGGAAAATGTTAACCCTTACATCCAATGAAACACAAGCTGTGGTTCCATTAATCTTTGCTAGAGATTGAATTTACAAACATACGAATAGGATTTACATGCTATAACTAGGCATTTTTGTATGATTGTTTGCACAGGTTTGGGTACCGTTTTGTCGAAAACACGACATTGAGCTGAGGAATCCGGATAGTTACTTCAACCTAAAAACTGACCCCACCAAAAACAAGAAACGGCCTGATTTTGTCAAGGACCGCCGTTGGATGAAGAGAGAGTATGATGAGTTCAAGGTCAGGATCAATGGTCTGCCTGAAGCAATACGAAGGAGAAGCAAATCATTAAACTCTAAGGAGATGAAGAAGGCTAAAAGTCTAGCCGGGGAAAAGAATGGTGGTTCCTTGCCACCAGAGGGGGTCGATGTCCCCAAAGCTACATGGATGGCTGATGGTACCCCTTGGCCTGGCACATGGCTGAATCCAACAGATGATCACAAAAAGGGGGACCATGCTGGAATCTTGCAGGTGATTACACTACTAAATGATTAGTGAATAAATAGGCACAAACTCCTCATCTCACACCCATTTATATACCCGTGTTAATGGAAAAGGAGCAAGTAATTGCTTGGAGAGTATGGAATGATCTCTCATTACTCAAGTCAAGAGCTTAAATTAAGAAGCTCACAGCCATTCATCAGGATTAGGTTTTTCGTTGTTTCACAAGTATTATTCCATCAGTCAACAATTCTTTTCTACAGATTGAACGAGGAACGTAACATCAAAGTTATATTCTTGATATTTATGGCTTCTGTAATCCTGTTTAATGTTTTCTTGAACAGCTTCTGTTCTAATATGTCTCTTCTGCTGAATTAACTTTTGAAACTTGAATCTGTTTCCATGCAGGTAATGAGTAAGGTCCCAGCAAATGATCCAGTGATGGGCCATCCAGATGAGAAAAAATTAGATTTCACTGGAGTTGACGTTAGGATACCAATGTTTGCATATGTATCACGTGAAAAGAGGCATGGCTTTGACCACAACAAGAAGGCTGGAGCCATGAACGCGTTGGTTAGAGCTTCAGCTATATTGTCCAATGGACCATTCATACTCAATCTGGACTGTGATCATTACTTCTATAATTGTCAAGCTATAAGGGAGGGAATGTGCTTTATGATGGACCGTGGTGGTGACCGCATATGCTACATCCAGTTTCCACAAAGATTTGAAGGGATCGACCCGTCTGATCGATATGCAAATCACAACACTGTCTTCTTTGATGGTAATGCTTTGGATTTTACTTTAGATTCTACAATCACATTGGTAACATCTTTATTATCAATATAGTCTTCAAGAATTTGAAAAGGCTAAGCATACTTTAGGCTCTACTCTTCCCAGTCTTCAATAAAAATATACCTTCTTGCAAACAGGAAGTATGCGAGCACTGGATGGTCTTCAAGGTCCTGTGTATGTAGGAACAGGGTGCATGTTTCGTAGACATGCACTATATGGGTTCCTTCCACCAAGGGCAAACGAGTACTTGGGCATGTTCGGCAGTACGAAAAAAAGGGCTCCAGGTTTTAAGGTTCAATTAGAAGACGAGTCTGAGACTCAGTCCCTCACATCACACCCCGACTTGAACCTGCCAAGGAAGTTTGGTAATTCAGCCATGTTCAACGAGTCTATAGCTGTTGCTGAATACCAAGGACGGCCACTTGCTGATCACAAATCGGTAAAGAATGGCAGGCCTCCTGGTGCACTTCTCCTGCCACGTCCACCTCTAGATGCACCCACGGTTGCAGAGGCAATTGCTGTCATCTCTTGCTGGTAATTAGTCAGATCAATACCTTGCTATATCTATAGAATTCTTTGTATACGAAGGGCCTTAATTTTTTTAGTTACACCAATCAAATTCTGAACAATGTTGGGCACAGGTATGAGGACAAGACTGAATGGGGGGACAAGATAGGTTGGATCTATGGCTCAGTCACAGAAGATGTGGTGACTGGTTATCGGATGCACAACCGTGGGTGGCGGTCTGTGTACTGTGTAACAAAGAGAGATGCCTTCCGTGGCACAGCACCAATCAACCTCACAGACCGCCTTCACCAGGTGCTACGATGGGCTACTGGTTCGGTCGAAATATTTTTCTCTAAAAACAATGCCTTCCTAGGAAGCCGGCGACTGAAGTTCTTACAGCGAATCGCTTACCTCAATGTTGGCATTTACCCCTTCACCTCCTTCTTCTTAGTCACTTACTGCTTCCTCCCTGCACTTTCCCTTTTCACAGGAACCTTCATTGTTCAAAGCCTTGATATAGCTTTCCTTTGTTACCTCTTAACCATCACTGTATCACTAACTCTCATCTCCCTTCTTGAAATAAAATGGTCCGGTATTGGGCTCGAGGAATTGTGGCGTAATGAGCAGTTTTGGCTCATTGGTGGCACTAGCGCTCACCTAGCTGCTGTGCTCCAAGGCCTTCTAAAAGTCACTGCTGGCATTGAGATTTCTTTCACGTTAACCTCCAAGTCTGCAGGTGAAGATGAAGACGATGTTTTTGCTGATCTTTACGAGGTCAAATGGACAAGTCTCTTCTTAGTGCCACTCACCATCCTAGTAGTCAACATTGTTGCCATAGTTATTGGATGCTCGAGGACATTATACAGTGTGATACCAGAATGGGGTAAGTTGATGGGAGGACTCTTTTTCAGCTTCTGGGTGCTGTCTCACATGTATCCATTTGTGAAAGGTCTGTTGGGAAGGAGAGGAAGAGTGCCAACAATTGTATATGTCTGGTCAGGGCTGGTTGCAATTACTGTGTCCTTGCTTTGGATATCAATCAGTAGTGAAAATCGTGGAAACCTTCAAGTGTAATGTCAGTTCGAGACTGAGGGGGAGAGGGGAGGTTGGAGGCACTGTGACAGATGCTCCGAAGAGTTGTGTTCATCATAATTAGTTAATTACCAACTGGGAGATTTTTCTTTCCAATCATCTATTCTTTTACTCTCCTTTTCTTCCTCGATGTAATTCTTCAAGAAGCATTTCATTAGGCAAAAAAGTATTATAGACATGGCTGGCATCAGAAACTTAGCAATACTTGGTAGCTTCGTTTTAGATCACTTTCTGGAAACATGTCAGCATTTTATCCACTGCCATTGTTTTCAATATCAAATCACATGTCGTACGTGCATGCATACCCTTTCCTTTTGTTGTCCTGTCTCCGTAACTTTCTTCTATGTACCAGAGATACAATTATTATAAATAATATAACTAATATCACACTCTCAATTCACTTCCTATTTAACTATTATTTTCAAACTAATAGTAAGGAAATTCCATACACATGCATATTTTTCATGTTCATACTTGTTCTTACAAGTTCAGTTGTTAAAGCCTTCGATTCCATAACAATTAAATGAGCATGTACACCATTTAGAGTTTTCTATTAGCTATTTGACCCGCACTCCTGAGCGGGTCATGTATTTTTTTTTATAAAAAAAATTATATATACATGTTTATAAAATTTTTTTATACATATATCTAATCAAATAAATTAAAAACTACAAAAATAAAAAAAAAACATTAACGATAAATAAAAATAAAAATAGAAAAATCAAGAGATAAATATATATTAATATATTTGACCATACAACATAAACCTTTAATCTGATTGTGTTTAATGACCTTATTTGTTAAATTTAATTTTTTATTTAATCAAACAATAAAAAAAATAGACATATAATGAAATTGATTGAATAAAATAAAATAAAATAATGAAAAATTACACATATTAGAAATATTAGAATAATCACTTCAACAATTAAATGCAAACAAAATAACTAAAAAATCATTGCTATTTAAAAGAGGTTAAATGAACAAAATAAAAGATAGAAAAAATATTAATTTAAATACAAATTAAAAAATTATTTTAAAAAAAGCATATTAAAAAATCACATCCATTATTAAAAATCCAAAGGAAAAAAAAAGTCACTGTTGAACCTAAAAAGCCAAGCCAACTTCCTAATCAATATATATTTTTAGTATTTTTTATTATTTTGATGTAAGATAAAAAATAATATTTTTTAAAAAAACTCTAAATTCAAGATCAGGCATCAAGTATACGGGTGTCGGTGGTTGTACCTAGTTTGTTTGAATGATGCTAGGCCTTCGTATTCATGTGAATTGACAAGCGATCAAATCCATACAAATAAAATATTCTAAGAGCTCAAAATTAGAAAATTTCAATAAGTTTTCAAAACCCCCTTTTTCTTTAGGCATAGCAATCAATTTTTATTAAGAAAATATCTGTTTTTACATTTGAAATTATATTAAAATCATTTTAAAAATATATTTAATTTGAAATATACTTTAAATTAATATTTTTTTATAACTTTAATATGGTAATATTAAAAATAAAAAAATATTATTTTAATATATTTTCAAACAATAAATATTTTTAAAAAATATTACGCTAAATTCTAAATTAAAAAGAATAAAATCCACCTTTTCAAATATGTTCCATGACAATATCAACATATTCTTTTCACCGAGTATGACGGTTGAAAACACTTTTTTTTTAAATAAAAAAATAATAATAGAAAATTATTCATAATACATGAGACCCAAATTATTTAATAGATTTATATGATTATTTACTTTTTTTTTTCTAGTAATGACAATTAATATTTACAAGTTGAATATTTTAATATTCATATTTTATTTATTATTTACTAAATATTCGTATTCATATTCATAAACAATTCATAGAGTTTCGAGTATTCAATAAATATCCATTATTTAGCATTATTTATTAATCAATAAAAAATAAAATAATATATATATATATATATATATATATATATATTTAAAGTATGTATATATATATTAAATAATAAAATGATAAATATTATTCATATATAAGAATTTTATGCTAATATTAAGGTGTGTGTATATATATTGTGTTAAAAAAATAAATATTCTATAAATATATTTATATAATATAAATATATATTTTGAATTAGATTAGGTGATTTCATGTTGAATTTGATAATACCATACTATATTTATTATTTATTGATAAAAAAATTCTCATCCATTTTTAATCGAGTCGGGTATCAGTCATGTTCGGTTTAAATTTACATCCCTACCCTTCCCTACGTACAACTCCCTATGCTCCTCTCTCTCATCCGTTCCACGTTTCCACTATTTATAGGTAAAATAAATACATAAAAACAAATACTACTCTGTAATAAATAAATAAACAGACAAATCCAGCAAATAAACTCCTCTTTCTCTCCGATCCTCTCATCTCTCTAGTTTCGTATCTATTGTTGAATATTTGATTTGATCATCTGATCCTCTAGGGGTTTTTTTCTTCGGGAAATAAAGGAGAGGAGGTGGAGATGGGGCAACAATCATTGATCTATAGCTTTGTGGCAAGAGGAAATGTGATTCTTGCGGAGTACACGGAGTTTAAAGGCAATTTCACTGGCATCGCTGCACAATGTCTTCAAAAACTTCCCGCTTCCAATAACAAGTTTACTTATAATTGCGATGGCCATACCTTCAATTACCTCGTTGAAGATGGATTCAGTACGGTCCTCTCCATTTACGTCTCTCGATTTATTTTTTCTTTTTTTAATTTGATTTGGCTTGTTGCGATATTATTATTGATTCAGATCTCGATCCTTTGCGTTTTTTTTTCTTTATTATGGTTTTAAGGCTTGATCTCTGTTCGTTGTTTTGGTTGACTTTTATTGACTGATCCGTTTGTTTGACAATGTATTTTTTTTTATCTGTTTTTATTAGCAGTGAATTTGTTATTGCTGGTGATTTACGTGGGCTGATTAGGTATCAGAATCTATGGATTCGGATCGTGTGATGATACTATTTTCTGAAAATAAATGGAATGGTTTATGGTTAGATTTCAAAAGATTCTCATTTTCTCTTCTTCTGGGAGGGTTTTTTTTTTTTAGCATGTATTCCTAGTGGTTTAACGCTTTGAATATCCCTCACCTTGCTATTACTTCAATAGGTGTCAATGTTGGCTGACTAGTTTTTTTATTTGTTAATCATCTTTGAATGGAAATGGAATGTGTTTTTTTTTAACGAGGGGATGGAGACTTTAATTAATATCCCAACTTCTTTGAATGCGTTTTTTCTAATAACCTGCAGATTTTTTTTGGGTTGTTGCGACTCTTCAATTTGCTGCTTTTAGATAAACGATACAGTTTTCTGAATGAATAAGCTGATGGGAATACAAAACAGGGCCTTTTGGGGTAGAACGGTTGTCTTTTGTATATTGAAGTGCATAGAATTACTTGCACTAGTGGTTGTTTCTGTTAATTGCAATCCCATAATTCGGAAACTAAAACCCCACTCTTGGGTCATAACTTAAAAGAAGGGTGCCATGGGTCACATTGCACCATTTCTTTTCTTTTATTTTCAAATCTTCCCAATTTATGTGATTTATCTGAAGCAAACATATCATTTTGATTTAATTGCATGGAGTACGTTGTTTGTTTGTTCATAATCACCAATTTTCTGTGTTGTGTTACTTCTTGTGTTTTGTGTTGGATGCAACAGCCTACTGCGTGGTTGCAGTTGAATCCGCTGGCAGACAAATCCCAATTGCCTTTTTGGAGCGAGTTAAGGAAGATTTTAACAAAAGATATGGTGGAGGAAAAGCAGCAACGGCTGTTGCCAATAGCCTGAACAGAGAGTTTGGGTATATATAAACATGTCTAATCTCCTACACTTGGGCATTTTTATTTCTTTTCAAACTTCTCTGCTAATTGGTCTTTATTTTAGGTCCAAGTTGAAGGAGCACATGCAGTATTGTGTGGATCATCCTGAAGAGATCAGCAAACTTGCAAAAGTTAAGGCTCAGGTTTCTGAAGTTAAGGGTGTTATGATGGAAAACATTGAGAAGGTATAGAGCAGTTATTGGTTTTCTTGCGATTATCTTACCAGTGTAATTTGGAGATTAAAATACTATTGATGCATGTTACAAAGTAATGATATAAAAGCTGAAAGGCAATGATGGTTTGCATATTGATCATGAAGAGTGTTATTTTCAGAAACACTATGCAATCAAATTTTTGAGGCAATTATTTTTTGTGCAGGTTCTTGATCGTGGAGAGAAGATTGAGCTGCTGGTGGATAAAACTGAGAACCTTCGCTCACAGGTTAGTCCAGCATAAATTGCATATAGATTTATTGCGTACTGTCACACTTCTACTCTTGGGTTTGGATTAGGGGTTGCCTTCCTTCGAACTGCCATTGAATAACGTTGGAACGTATTTGACATGACTTCTATGGTTTTGAAGAGTGCATAAATCAAGGGAAGTCTAGTAATTAGATGGGAATTGTTCTGGTTGGATTCATATCTGTTTCTTTCCATCTCTCCGGTTATCTCTCCTCTCTTATGTCTTGACTTGTTATTAGGGCATGGTATATTCAAATTTATGTGGTGTTACAGGCACAAGATTTCCGACAACAGGGAACTAAGATGAGAAGAAAGATGTGGATTCAGAATATGAAGATGAAATTGATTGTTTTGGGTATTATCATTGCCTTGATTCTCATCATAGTGTTATCCGTGTGCCATGGCTTCAATTGTTAATTTCTCATGGATTCCACTGGATGCTTCTCTTGCTGCCAAGATTACTGGATTGTCTTTGCTAAATTGATTCTGACGATTTGTCCACGAGATCTCTCTCTACATGGTCATTTATGTCTTACTCCATTCGCTTTCTGTTAGCTTTGTTTAGGATGCGAGAGGTTTTGTGTTTTGAATTTGTTTGTATAGGTTATATGAACTCCCGACTAGATAATTTTCTTCTCCTACATGGTATTAAAATTTGTTTACTGTGTGATGAATATTGAATCCCAGCAATTTAGATCGTCCTTTGCAATGTTATTTTTGTATCTTCCTTGTTTCCCCTTAAGTCTATCCATTGATTTTATACTACTCATGACCATCTGTATCAGAATTTAGAAAGCAAAGAACCTAAAATAGAACAGCATGGATACGTGAAGTTGATGTGGTCTATAACAACTTCCGAATCCACAGCGAGGAGTTGACTCTTGGACCTTGTGGAAGTATCCGCAGAAAAGACTCCATACAACACCAAGAGAGTAACTGGTGTTGGCGTTTGGTTTTATAGATCACAAGAAATATACACATTGTACTGTGGTTATATGGAACACATTCAAGTGTTCATTTGGTTACATTAACTCACTCCCAGTTTATATCTATCTCACAACAATTATACACGAACTCACGGTCAAAAAATTGAAGACTATCTAAAAACATGTAATCAACAAGCTAACTGATCTCTAAATGATGAGATCTCTTCAAATATGGGCAGTCTCCTCGATCTGTATGGAGTCCATTGACTCGTCAACTGATCAAGGCCCTCCACAAAAACATCCTCTAAGCTTGATCCTGATGGTTCCGAGAACATCGAAGAGGATTGGTTTGTCTCTAGTTCACAGAGCAGCTCCTGGGCACGGTTTATTGATTTTGGTTCATCAGATCCTAAAAGCTTACCCCGGAATATGTCATCGAGGACTGCTTGTGCCTCAGCATATCGGGTTTGCTTGATTAAGCATAAGCCCAAGTTGCAGGCCTTGTTGGCATCTGGGTCAATGGACTGAGCTTTACGGTATACAACTTCCGCTGCCGAATAGTTTCCTTTCTGCATGTATGCCCAACCCAAGTTTCCCTGCATCAAATGTTTGTAAAATCAGCTTGTTTAGGATTTTGGTAAGAAAATTGTTTTTGTGTAGAAATATATTAAAATATTTTTTTTTATTTTTAAAAAATTATTTTTAACTTTAACCCATCAAAATAAAAACATATATTTTTTTTATTTTAAGTTAAAAAAAAATCAAAATTTTTAAAAAGCGATTTGCACATGACAACTCTACCCCGACACAACAGAGAAAACATAAAATACAGTCCACACAGAAACTTGACAGCACAATATCAAAAGCAGCAGAGAGGATTAGAGAAATATGATATACCAGTATCCGAGAAGTCTCTTGTTTGACAGTAACCTGGAACTTTCTTCCATGAGAGCGTGCAGTCTTGGTAGCCTTCCCATTGAAGGCCTCTCCTTGGTGAATCATCCGGAGCTTCTGTTTCAATAGCTCTATCTGCTCCTCAACTTTTCCACATTTCTGCGAAATATATCATAGATATCATTTTATCATCAAAACATTGTAACAGGACAGGATAAATGACGCAAGCAAGCAATCCCTTCTCATAAAACTTCTTCAAAAAGAATATGAATATTCTAATCAAATTGTCGAGCTATATAGCTACCTTGTACAAGTCAATGAGGACATTATCTAGAGATTCTTGGGCTTGCTTTGAACAGCGATCTCTAAAAGCCTTTATAGCTTCAATTGCCTCCTCTGCCCTGTCTTGCTGTTTCATAACCACTGCCATGTCTTTGAGAGCACTATCCACTCTATCTCCAGCATTTATCGCCTTCCAAAACAAAGCTATTGCTGCTCCAGGATCCTTCTCAACTAGCTGCGCATACATAGAGGAGACACGACGAGAGTTTTAAGACGACAAGGCAGAGCACCTTAAAGTCGAACTGACAAATGAAACGATCAACGGAGACTCCAAGGGAACACAAAAGGAACAAAATTAAATAGCTTGAAACGCATCCAGAAGGCTCTCACAGCTACTAATTTACCTTTATAAGAAATGTTACTTGAAGTGCAAACACATGAAGTTTCTTAATTTAGCAACTAGCAACATAAACCCAGCAGAAAACAAATTCAGAAATAGATTAATTCCTGGACTGGAAGGTATTTAGATCCAGAGTATGTTAGTTTACATTAGTTCAAATAACATTATAAAAAAAATAAAAATTAATGGTTTTCAAGATTATCCAAGGATTATTATCTATTTAATCTAATCAATATTTTATTATCCAATGATTAGCCCGCCTTTAAAATACTGACAACAACAATAATAAAAATTACTGATATACTTCCAAATTAAGAAACAAACATAAATCCAAAAATAGAAAAACCCTATCTTCTTTCAGTTTATTTTTGGATCCAAACATAGAAACCAGAGATTGTATCTTCATACCATGATCAAGGTCCAGATCACTCCACCAGTACTGATTCAGTGAAATGAAACCCCATCAAACGAATCAAAATTATTCCACTCTAGCTTTATTTATTTTTTTTAATATAATAAAAGGGTGCAACATAACACCCTTGATCAAAACCTAAAACTTTCCAGGAAATTGACTACTTTCAATGGAAACAAAAAAAAAAAACCCAACTCTCCAAAAGAAAAGCAAAAGGCCTAAAAAAAACATAAATGGATATCAAGAAGTGGAAGAAAATAGTGTGCATCAATCACTCTAAGTCATCGTTATCCATGTACCTGAACATGCTTGGCTCTAACATAAGGACTATCACCAGGAGGAAGTTTATGAAGGACATGATATGGAGCTGCTTCTGATCCTTTTCTTTGACTACTCATTCTTAATGTTATCTCTCCTTGAACTTTTAAAAGCAACTTTCTTTAGAAATAAACAGCTGGGCTTTTATTCAGAATGGAAGCAGAAGATTTCTCAGTGCTAAAGTGTCCTCCACTGCCTTTTCTTCTACGGAGACCGGAAAGATAGATCAAGGTGAGAGCCGGCGGGGATCACTCCTATAAAATGAGAGAATTCAACAAGATTGGTGAATATGGACGTCGAGTGTGTCTTGATTCATTGCGAGTTGGATTTGCACTGTGTAATTGATTAGTTGTTATCTCGCCGCGTATGGATTTTCGCCACTTGGCACGTTCTTAACGTGCCGACGTGCTACCCCCCCTTTTCGATTGTTGGGATTTTAAATCACAGGACAGAAGGGTGTATATACGTACCATGCGACATATACATACCAGCAATATGATACCTAAAGATAAAATTCATAAAGAAACTTGGAAATGCTAAATACATAGTTATATAAAAATAGCTATAATTATTTATTAAATTATTAAACCGGGTTTAAATTTAGTTAAGAAATTCTATAAACCTAATTTTATAACAGTTTGATTTGCTATACCCAACCAAGATTAAGAACAATTTTAAATTAGATCCATAAATATTTTTTATTTTAATAATTTTTCTAGTTAATTGCAGATTTTAATTACTTTTTATATTTAATTTTTGATTTTTTTTCTAGGTAATTCTTTACCTAGTTAGTGTCCTATTTTTGCATTAAAGTTTATGCAATAAAAACTTTTCAAACTAGATCAAATATTTCCTGACAATTCTCTTTACAGTTAAGAATCGTAATCTTAGAGCGCAAGAACTCTAATAAATTATTTATAGTTTACGATCATAATTTATAAGACAATTTCCAGGCCCGCATTTTACCACTTATTCCCCGAGAAAGGAGCGCACATGTCCAAACCATAGGTTCAGTGATGAGAAAAAATTAAAAAACTGATTAAATTAAAAAAAAAAATTGAACTGTAAAAAAAATTAATTTAAATTTTAAAAAAATTGAGTGGTTCGATTCGATTTCAGTTTTATAAATTTGAAACTGAAAAAACCAAACCGAACCCAAACCGGAAAAAACCAGAAAAAAACCGAGCCAAACTGAAAAAAACAAGCCAAAACCAAGCCAAACCATTTGAACCGGTTTTTGTCTTAAAAAACCGAACCAAATCAAAACCGGTCGGTTTGAACCACTTTCGGTTTTTTTTAAAAAATTTGGTTTAATTATATTTTTTTGATAAAAATCGAATCGAACCGAATCGAAAATGATCACCCCTACCAATGATATAAGGAAAGGCACCACATGGTTACTTTTGATCCCAGGAATCCCATAGATAGCCAATTAGGTCCTTAAACCTATTTTCCTTATCATGAAATGTCAAATTGGATATTGTTGAAAAAGAAATCCTACTAGAATGTCCTTTTTTTGTTTGTTTAAATAGTCTTTATATTTTCTAAATCAGAGTTTTAAAACCCGAACCGGTCTGGTGGGTCGACCCGTGACCCGGCCGACCCGGGCCTAGGACCGGTCCGGGTGGAGGTAAAAACCCATCTGGGAGTTGGCCCGGTGAAACCAGGCTGGCCCGGCGGGTCGACCCGGGTAAACCCAGGTGTGACCCGGCTGTGTTTTCCTATATATATATATAAGTAAAACGCCACCGTTACAAAGCTTTTAAACCATGAAGAGTTGAAGACAAAAAACCTAATTTCTTCAATCTTCAAACCTATATCTGGTACAAAGAAGAGCAGAGGAATTTAAGTTCAAGGCAAGCTTGTTTCTTGTTTGGCTCTCTTCAGTTCAGTTCTGCGAATCAAGGTAAGATTAAGCTGCTATTATCTCTTTAATTTTTTGTTCGCGATCTTCTATGCACAAAAACATGGATTCGCTCGGATTTTGACGATCAAAATGCTCAGATTAACTTTCTCCCCTTCTGGTATGAGAAAGTAAGTTTTTAAATACAAAATTTTACCATCTACATATACAAGTGCTCTCAATCAAGCAATCCCATCCTGATATTAGAAAGCTAACAAGCTATATGTCCTTTACCCACAGGCCATTCATCATGCTTGCGAAGGCAAACGTTAAAAAGGAGGCAGCCATTGACATTTTCTTTTAACCAAACAAACAAATAAAATAAAAAACAAAATGCTTTCCTGATGTATTAAAGAATTATTGAAGAGTTTTAGCCATTTTCTGGCCGAAGCAATAAGGCCTGTAACCAGTCCGGCTGTCAAAAGTGACAGGGAGATACTCAAAGTCGAAGTCAAATACTTGATGTTAGAGGATTTAGAGCATGAGAAGCATTTGTGTTTACTTGTGTATGATTCTGAGTCCAGGTAGATGCAGAGCAATTGCTATCTTTCTTTGGCAGCCACAGGGAGGATTTTAATTTTCCTTCGCCACTGCAGGCACAAATCTATGTACAGAATTACCTTTCAGTTGAAAAGGATCTAACAGAGTTTGCAGGCTCATTACTTGTTGATCCAGATGAATATGGCACTGAAAATGCTGCACTATTTCTCCCAAATGACCATAGCTCACCAAGGTCATCAAGGAAAGCTTATGCCGAGGATAGCAGTGACAGAACAACTTATCATGCTTATAGAGAGGTAATAAATAATCTCCAACGACCATTTTTAGCAACGCCTAATTCTCTTAGTAATTATTTAAGAGAATGCTAATTGGAGCATTGGAGAAATATGTAACTTACTCATTATTTCAATGCCACTGAAGACATTCTTTTTAGAGTCGTGGAAGACCTTCAAGTGAAATGAAATTCTATGTTTTACTGAGTTCATGCACAGGTCAACCATTCTAGATTTGCTGCATTTCTAGGCCAGAAATCATTTTGTATTTCATGTGTATTCTTTGAGGACACTTGAAAATTTAACTTGTCTGTTCATATGTTTATGACAGTCTGCAAACTTGTATGGCCAACATTTTCAAGTCTTTAACTGCGAAGAAATCAATAATTAAAAAGCCAACAAGATTGATCACTTCTTTTAGCAGTCTATCTTCAACATGTGTAAGTTGTGGGGTTTTGGGATTTATGCTTTTTGACTTTTCCAGCACTTAGTTTTCTTCCACTCATGCAACTCCATCTCCCGTAAGTTTCATGCTTATTGTAAGCATGCAACTATTTGCTCCTGAACCAGGAAGGTGTTGCATTGTAAGGTTTTATAAGTTTTTTTTTTTTTTTGGGTTGACCCGGGTTGACCCGGGTCAACCCATCTGACCTGTGACCCGATCATTATACCGGGCCAATCACCGGGTTGGGTTTAAAAACTATGCTCTAAATTTGTTAATTTAACCCATCTGTCAATGATGAACTCAATAACAAGGGGCGGAGTCAGGAATTATTTTTAGGGGGCTAAAACTAGAAATCTTTTTTTGGGGGGTTATAACTGAAATTCTACTAGTTTTGGGTCTAAAATTTAAATTTTGCTAGTTTTATGAGGGTTTCATTATAAACCACTATCTCTGGAGAACTTGGTGGAAGCAACTCTTTTTATTTTTCCATGTTTATTTATAATTAAGAAGAATAAACAACATATGAGTTAATTGACATTATTTATCTATTTTTTATTATTTCTCTCAACTAAATATGTCTTGTGTGGACATAAAATATCATTTTATGAATGAAAAATATTTAATAATGTCACATCCAAATACATAGTTAACATTGAAACTTGACAAAAGAAGAAGATATATTTAGAAAATATGGGTTAGTTGAATGAATTAAAAAAAAAATGCAAGGGTACGTCATAAAATATTTCTTTCTTTGTTATTCATTTTAATAATTAAAACATTCAGATAATGTTTTTATTTTATTTTATGGTAGTGATGCCATTAAATTTCATTCCAATATGCTTCTTCAACCACAGGGAAACATGCAATTCACAGCTGCTCTTCACTTCTATATATATAGCATTAATTTGAACAATTAACTGTTGGTTATGGATGCCAAGCTAGCTCTGGTGTTGTCTTGTGCTGCTGCTGCTGCTGCTAATTAGCTGCAATCAATAACGTGATACATACAATGCCATTAAACTCTCTTCATTTTCTTCACCTCGTCTCTTTTATGTCATTTTTTTGCCCCCCATCTATAAATTTGTTCTATAGATTGCTACCTGTCCTTCATGCACCTTCTGGTCTTCTTTTCCTTTCATGGTATAAATTCAGAAATGGATCGCCAACTTGCTGCGCATGCCTGTGAAGTTATGAACTCAATTTTCCAAATATGAAATCGTTCTGAAATGGTTGTATGCTAGGTTTATACTTGGAATGTATTGGAGATCTCAAAAGGACTCACCGTGATTAATTTTCCAGATGAACATCAATTAACTTCCTCAGCATCCAATAGAAGTTAGGCTAATCCTTTTTATTTCTGATTTTTCTGTCTGACGATATACATGAAGGTTCCTTAATTCCTTCCCAGAAGCTGTGGCAATGGCTCTTATAGATGAGGAGCTTGGTCAGCCATGGCAGAACATCTATTCTGAACTTTCTCCGTCCCCAGTGGCTGCTGGTAGTCTCAATTTCTAGGTTCTATGAAACATAAAATTTAGCCTCTGTTTGCTAGTGTCTGAAGCTTCTCAACTTCAAAACATAAAATTCCTGTCGCAGCATCTCTTGGGCAGGTATATAAGGGTCGGGTGAAAGAGAATGGAGACCTGGTGGCTGTCAAAGCATGGAGGCCGTTTGCTCTTGAGACAGTAACAGTTGATCTATCCATAAAGAAAACTTACTAAAAGCCAATTTAGAAACCTTACTTTCTAAAAGCCCGGATTCATTCTAGTGATAAATTAAAAGGAAATCTAAATTTTTAGTTAGTTCCATTATAATGCATAAGTTTTCGAAACTAGCTAGTAGCATGTGAGTTTGCAAGTATAATTGCGTAAACATAAAGAAAATGGTTATATTTTCAAATTCTAGATATCTTCGTAAGATGTGAGATTAAAATGGTAAATACATCTAATTAAATCTCCTGCGAATTGTTAAATACTAGCCAAACACAATAAAGAAATATTATTAGGAGTTTTTAATTTTAATTAGACACAAATATAATATGTGAACCAAATTTCCTCTTTTCTTCTGGTTTTTTTGTAATTATATACTCTATTTCATTAGGGTTTAGGCACGTATTTTAACCCCTTTTTTTTTATATATAAATTGGGTTTTATTTTCAATCTATATTATTTTAATGATATCATTTTATTTTAAAAAGAAACTAAAACAATGGTTTTTCTTTTTGAAAAAAATCATAACTTGAAATAACTTGCCTATCGTAAGATTAGAGTATTAAATTGAGTCAACTCTCAAATTGAGTCTTATAATTATATAAAAAAGAAAAACACCCAAATAATTCACTTTAGCAATTCATAATGACAAGGTGTTTTTCAATTGCAGTCTTCAATGCATAATTTCATAGCCAATTTTTCAAAATTTATTAAGAAAATAAAAAAATTCAATAAAAATGAATCAAAGTGTAAAATAAAGAGAAATCTCATAACCAATCTCAACTTCACAAGAAAAAGTTGTACTTGAGAGTAGAGAGAAAGGGTCATTAAAAAATAGCAAAGAAGAGAGAAAGTTGTTGGTTTAGCCTTTTTCTAGTAAAAAACAATGAATTCCATTCCACGAAAGTGATTCTATTGAGATGTTTTTGAACTTGAAAAGGTAAATCGGGATTGAGAGAGAAAAACTTTTCGTGATTTGATATTATATTTTGGACTCTTTTTAGATTTTCTGTTGTTGATTAATTGGTTTTTTGAAGTTTTAAGAGTGTTTATTAGGTGTTTTAAAATTAAAATAGATTAAAAATAAATTTTTGAATAAAAAATTCTTGCTTGTGTGCTTAGAACTAGAAAGGCAAATAATATATTATTTGTTTTTTTTTAAATAGAGATGGACGGCATGTCATCTGTCCCTTTACCTAGATTAAAAAAATTCTATGTACTAAAAATAATTTTAATTAAAAATACATAAAATCATAAAAAGTATTTTAAAAAATTAATGTAATATTTTTTAAATAAAAAATATTAAAGTAGTTTAAAAAATTAATTTAATATTTTTTAAATAAAAAATATTTTAAACAAACAAACACATGTAAAGCTCACTCTTGCTAGATGTAGATGGCCATGAAACTAATTTTCCCGCCAAAATTCTGTTATATAAAGAGCGAAGTTAGAATTAACCATTACAACAGCCTATTCAGAGCACCCTGCCATTTATCTTTCGCCACGTGTCATCTTTTTCAAGCCTCAACATCATTCACTTGTCAACTTAACTAATTCCGTCGTAACAGAAATAACCGCACTATTAAAGTCCACATTTTGGCGCTCCTCTCTCACACGCACATCAATAACTCATTCGCTTTGTCTTTCTCCCCCTCGCAGTCTCTCTCTCTATCACAAAATCAAGAAGCCACGAAGCCATTAATTCCTTCATTAATGGCTGACGAAGATAACACTCAAAGTGATCAAGAAATGCAGGATCCTTCATCAATAGCTGACGATGATAACACTCAAACTGGTCAAGAAATTCAGAATCTTGTTATGAAACTGGATGAGCACTATGCAAACTTAGAACAAAAGAGGCAGGTTTTTGAGAATTCAATAGGGTCAGAAATCGAAGTCCTCAACAAAGATCAAAATGAAGCCAGGAAACTAAGGCACAGTCTTCTTTATGGATCTGATGATATGAGCAGCAATCTTGAAGCTGCAAGCCAGAACATCGCTAATGTGAAGCAATGGCTGAATGAGAACACACTGGACAGCGAGGACGAAGAAGATCAGGGGTAAAATAGAAATCATAGTTCCTCTTAAATCATACGAGTTGAATTAGTGACCATAAATCATATGTTTGATCTCTTTTCTATGCTTCCAGCAATAATTTCTCTGTGCTTATTGTTGATGACGATCGTACCATTCGAGAAACCAATCGGAGATTCATGGCGTTAGCCGGGACACAAAAGCAGCTAAGAATGGAATTTCAAGAGGCAAAGAATGGGAAAGAAGCTGTATATCTTCATCTTGCTGGGGCTTCTTTTGATCTCATTCTTATGGACAATCAAATGCCCATCATGACTGGAATTCAGGTATATATTTTTTGACCAGCTTCAACTTATTAATGTTTTTCAAAACCCCATTTGTAGTTTTTTGATAAAATTGGAATAAAGAAATATTCTTCTTTGTTTTCTTGATAACTCATAATATAAGACCCCCTAAGTTTTGGTCTGGCCTTGAAGCATAGAACTCAATGAATTTTTGGTTTAGCCTTGAAGCATAAAACTTTAAATGGTTCTTCCTGTATAAAAACTACAACTGCTAATTAATGTCGTGATAAACATTATATATGATATTTGCATCTGGTCCTGATATTATATATGGTATCAGGCAACACAGCTGTTACGCAAGATGGGTGTTAAGAGTCGGATTGTAGGTGTGACTTCTGAGCCCGACCGACAAGCTTTCATCGATGCTGGCCTCAACAACTGCATTCAAAAGCCACTGAACCCTGGAAAGATCATTGAATTCCTCACTGTTTCCAAAAAGCGAAGAAGGACCGATATATCACAAGCTTGAAAGTTTCTGGGTTTCCTTGGTCTCTGCTAGTTTTTTTTTTTTTTCCCCAAAGGTCCTTTGATGTAGAGATGAACTCTATGAATAAAGTTTCTGACTCGCTAGTTATTCTAAGAAGATAAATAAATAGTTGCGAGAACTAATAATCGCTGCGCTTCAAGCTGAATATTAAGGAAGTGTTGCTTGCATAGCTTGGTGAAAGGAATTGAGGCCAGAAGTGGTAGAAATTGTTAGAACTTCTTTCACGTTTTTGTTCTGATGTTGATCATTCAGCTTCTTAATTGGTCATTACAAGATTAGATTTAGCTTCTTAATTTGTTTTTACTGTATTTGATATGGACGAATGTGATGGGCTACAGATTACTGCATGCCTCCTGAGATTGAATTTTTCTCAGGTGCTTTGGTTGATAGAAACCACATTTGTTCTATATTCTGCTGTGCACCTCTGCTTTCATCTTCACTTTCTCAACAATCTCCATAGCTACAACTTCTCTGCTTTTCCTCTCCGGGGTCTAGTTTTGGCGAAAATTGACCAAAGCAACATCTTAATGGTCGGCATGGTTTTACATATAGCCTGATAACAATTTTGATTTCAAAAGAACAGTATTTTTGGATGATCTTGTTATTTGTTTAACTCAAAATAATATATTGTAAATGTGTGTGTGAGGTGTTCTAATATGACAAAAAAAGAAGAAGAAGAAGGTAAATTTGTAGTTATAACAAATGAAAGGTCATACTATGATTAAAGGATATGATTGTATCCTTTCGCATAATTTGGGTATCTTTGGCATAAGTCTCACTTCAAGGATATGATTAAAAATATTTTAAAACTTTAGGACAAAAATGTAAAATTACATGTAGTTTTGCCCCCGCTGTCTGGGGCATAGCCTCCGTGCTTGTCCAATAGCACGTAAAATTACTATGGTTAGGCTAACTCGCGCTAGTTGGCCATGAAACTAACTTTCCCGCCAGTATTCTATTATATAAGGAGCGAAGCTAGAATTAACCACTACAACAGCCTATTCAGAACACCCGGCCATTTATCTCTCGCCTTGTGTCACCGTTTCTCCAGCTTCAACATCACCCACATGTCAACTTAACTAATTCCCTCAACAGAGATAACCGCTCTATAAAAGGCAACATTTTGGCTCTCCTCTCTCACACGCACATCAATAACTCATTCCCTTTGTCTTCCTCACCCTCTCTGAGTCTCTCTCTCTCAGAATCAAGAAGCCACGAAACCATTAATTCCTCCATCAATGGCTGACGAAGATAACACTCAAATTGATCGAGAAATTCAGAATCTTGTCAATAAACTGAATGAGCGCATTGCAAAGTTAGATCAAAAGAGGAAGGTTTTAGAGAATGCAAAGGGGTCAGAAATCAAAGCACTCAAGAAAGATCGAGATGAAGCCTGGAAACTAAAGTCCAGTCTTCTAAATGAATCTGGTGATACAAGAAAGGAGATCGCTAATGTGAATAACTGGCTGGATCAGAAGACACTGCTCAGTGGTGACGACCAAGATGAGGGGTAAAATAGAAATCATTGTTCCTCTTAAATAATATGAATTATATCAGTGACCATAAATCATATGTTTGCCATCTTTTCTATGCTTGCAGCTATAATTTCTCTGTGCTTATTGTTGATGATGATCTCACTGTTCGAGACACCAATCGGAGACTCATGATGTCAGTTGAGACACAAAAGCAGCTTACAATGGAATTTCAAGAGGCAAAGAATGGGAAAGAAGCTGTTTATCTACATCTTGCTGGAGCTTCTTATGATCTCATTCTTATGGAAAATCATATGCCCATCATGACTGGAATTCAGGTATATGTTTTTTTACTAGCCTCAACTTATTAATATTTTTTCTAAACCCCATCCCCATTCTTTGTTTCTTTTTATAAAATTGGAAGAAAGAAATAGTCTTCTTTATTTTCTTGATAACTCGTAATATAATGATAAATTTTTACGAAGTTCTGCTTAAGAACCACTAACTTAATTGGTAGAGTGAAAAGGAAACAACTGTTAGTCTGCATAATCTCATCTTGATCTTGGTGAAATACATAGGAACTCAATGAAATTCAAAGTTGATCCATCATGATTCTGAGGCTATTTTGGTTTTATCTTGAAGCATAAAATTGTAAATTTTGCTTCCTGTCTAAAAGCTTCAAGTGCTAATTAATGTCGTGGTATGCATTATATATGATATTTACATCTGCTCCTGATCATATAAATGTGTGTGTCAGGCAACACAGCGTTTACGCAAGATGGGTGTTAAGAGTCAGATTGTAGGTGTCTCTTCTGAGTCTGACCAACAAGCTTTCATTGACGCTGGCCTCGACAACTGCATTCAGAAGCCACTGGATATTGCAAAGATCACTACATTCCTCTCTGATCCCAACAAGCGAAAAAGGACTGATACATCACAAGCTTGAGGTTTTCTGGGTCTCCTGGGCCTGTGTTAGTTTTTTTTTTTTTTTTACAAGGTCCTTAATTTGATGTAGATATGAACTCTATAAATGAAGTTTCTGACTAGCTAGTTATTCTAAGAAGATAAATACATAGTTGTAAGAACTTATAATCTAAAGCTGAACAAGGAAGTACTGTTGCTTGCATTAGCTTAGTAAATGGAATGGAGGCCAGAAGTGGTAGGAATTGTTAGTGCTTGTTTTCAAGTTTTTGTTCTGGTGGTAACCATTCAGCTAATTCTTAATGGGTCATTACACGCTTAGATTTAGGTGTTGCAGAAATGAATCGCTTCCGCAATGGCTTTCAGTAATGATTACCACGTACGGAGCTGACTCTTCACATAAAATACTTATTTATGTTCTTCAGCTTCATTGATGATCTGATTGTGCATCTACGTACGTACTTCTCTCAATTCTCCTTTCCCACTAGATCAAGGCATTTTTCCTGCACCAAACGTAAAGTGTTTATCAACATGCATGCCTAAGTAGAATATATATATATCTTTGATTTCTAAACTATAACAATTAACTGAGAAAACAACAATATTTTTCCTTTAAGTTTATCCACATGGTCATGCAAAGCAAACATCTCTCAAGCATCAACTTGCGGAAATAAATAAATATATTTTTAGATATGCCTCGAGAATTCTACTCAGTTATTCAGTATACACCCTCCTTTATATAATGGTTTTCTACCAAATATCACCCGCATTGTGACCAGTCACAACTTCTTGACAGAAATAACAGCTATTGAAAACCATAAATTTAGCGCTTCTCTTTCACAGAACACTCATTCAGCAGTTGAGATAGAAAAAAGATTCCTAGAATTTCTAAATCAAAGGGATTTGTTTTTAGAATCCTTGAGTTTTTAGAATCCTGGTTAGAACTAGTATTTATAATCCTAGTTTAGATTAGGTTAGTTTGATCTCATCTTTATTACAATGATTGCCTTTCGGCAGACCACCATTCGTCCAGAATGTAGGTGTAGCTTCTGAGAATATCCGCGCCTCCTTGGTCTGTGTTAGTTTTTTTTTTTTTTTCAAGGTCATTTAATGTAGAGATGAACTCTATGGATGAAGTCTGACTAGCTAGTTATTCTAAAAGTCTCTGTTGCTTGCAATATTGGTAGAAATTGTTAGTACTTCTTTCATCTTTTTGTTCTGATGTTGATCATTCAGCTTCTTAATTGGTTATTACAAGCTTAGATTTAGCTTCTTAATTTGTTTTTACTGTATTTGATATGGACGAATGTGATGGGCTACAGATTACTGCATGCTTCCTGAAATTGAATTTTTCTCAGGTACATTTGTTCTATGTTCTGCTGTGCACTTAAAAGGTGACTGATTTACTTTGCATATTTTGGCTACTTTTCTCCTGAGCCACTAATGTTCCTAAACGATTCGCTGTTGCTATTACATGAATTATAACAACAGTAAACGGAGTTCATTTCCATTTGGCGTTGCAAGTAGCGAGCAAAAAGTTTGCTGCTTCATTGCCATCATCGGTTTGTGCTCTCTTCATTTTCACTTTCTCAACAATCTCCACAGCTGTAACTTCTCTGCTTCCTCTCTGGGGTCTAGTTTTGGCGAAAATTGACCAAAACAACATCTTAATGCTAATTTGCTCTAGGAGGAGCAGCTAGGGGCTATGTAACACCAATATTTTTTAGTAGCTAAGAAGAAAACTGAGTTCATACTTCATAGACTTCATAATCCCATATAAATTAGCCTATGTCTATTCAAGCATAGACATAATAAAATTGTCACGACCTGAATCCTGAGTCCGTTACCGGAAACACAGGAGCAGTACCATAGGAACACCTCATCTATACTAAGCCTCAAAACATATATATCATAATATATATATATATAAAAGATTCACGTAGCATTTCATAATCTTTCAAATATTCTTCAAAACCAATAAAAAATTCACAATTCAAAATACTTCTTACAATAAATAAAATCCAATCTTTGAAACAAAAATCAAAACTTGAATGAAAACAATGTAATAGTGAAATGTTTAAGACATTGAATTGCAAAAAATAAAAATAAAAACCTTGCAGAAGCAATCAAGGCATATCAACAAACTTGTTAACAGAAGCTAAGAACCTTAAATAATATTAAAATGGAGGGATGAGTTCAACCAACTCAATAATAGAATAGCATTTAGTATATATATTTTTTTCTATTTATAAGTATAAGGACTGAAACAGATATACAAGCACACACACGTACATTAAACATAATAGCTTATGGTAATGGAATACATGTTAGATATCAGACGAAACCCTAAGGTTTTGATAACAGACGAGATTTGTGGCCCCGATCATTATGGGAGGATCAGCCACCATAGACTAGTGTCTCTCTCACCATCTAAGTATACAGAATACTATGTGTACATAGACTTACTCTTCGTTAACATGAAATTACTGACAAGTATATCGATATCAAGACATAATAGATATTTGCATGGTTATCAAAGCAAATAAATGTCATATCGAATAGAATTCAATTCAACAAAATACGAGTGCAAAATCAAGAATTGATGAGTACTCAAAAATTAAAGTAGCATATATAGATATTCAAGAATTTATCAACTGTACTCATCATATAATCAACATACATAAGTATTTATATTACATGCATATTAAAAATTATCTCACTCACCTGCAAAAAAACATATGCAGAACTAAAGACTATTGAAAATCGCTAGTAAAAATATCAACGGAACCTATGACAGATATTAAAAAACAACTCAAAGTAAAATAACATAAAAAACTAAAATTCTAAGCTTAGAGACCAAAATGTAATTATAAAGCCAAACTGACTCACCTAATTGATCCCAAACAATACCCCAAATTGATCGAACTTAACGGACCTAATTAACTTCTACTGTTGGTTCAACCGGTCACCTGGTTAATTGGGATTTCTAGAATTCTTATTTGTCTGTCTTCAATTATGCAAATCCTAAAAAAACAACAATTTTTTCTTCAAAACCTAAAATTCCAGACATCTAATCAGTTCATTTAAGCCAATTAACACCCTAATACATCAATTAAAACTCTTAAATCATTCAATTATCAAATCATAATAAAAACCTTAAAGTCTTTTTTAATCCTTCAACCATCAATTTCCTAATAAAAAACAATAAAAGAGGGAGTCGTGATATTTATTTGCTTCTTCAACCTTTCTTAAAACCTAAAAGCTTAAGTTTAGATAAAGCTGAATTCTTTGGTATATTAAGAGAAAAGTTACGACAGAGGTGGAAAAGAAAAGAAGAGAAAATCAATTTTCAGGCCAAAAATTTTCTTTGAATACATAGGTTAGGTTGGGTTCTTGAGTTTAGGCTAGACTTGGGCTTGGGTCTAATAGGCCAAAACATAGGTCTTATAGGTCAACCTTAAAACTTCCTGACCTGACTTCATGTCTAGTCCGGGTTTAAAATTAACTCGCATGAGAGTTGACTCTACATAACTCTGTTGACTTACTGGGTCCAAAAGTAACTCAGACGATCAATAAAAGCATGATTTGACTTTAAAAACATCTCAAGATGATATTTTTTTGTAATATTGAGACGGCAAGATATTGGATTGACCCAAGTTTTGTAACTTAGCTTGTACAATTCAAGATCCAGATCATAGACTCCGAATGGCTTAAAAAGTTTATTTTTAAAACCATTTTTTATTTAATGATATGATAATAAAAATAAACGCTTGCAAAAATTAAACATCAACCAAATAAAGCATGTTTGTTTGAAACTACAATAATTTTATAGAAAAAAAAAACAACAAAATCAATAAAATATTGAAAGATAAAACTGGAATAAATAAAATTAGAAGGTAAATTTAAAACTAAAATTATAGAAAATTTTGAAGAAAAAAAATGAGATGCTTCCTTATCCATATAAATAATAATCTATCCAAGCTTTTTTTTTTAATAGAGAGAAGAATTGTATAAATAAATAATGTTTATTTGAGGTTCGTTTTTCAGCCAAACCATAATTAACCTTCTTAATTCATTTAGTTGAAGAAAATATAAGTTAAAAATACTTTGATTTTCTCATGGTTTGATCTCAAATTGAATTGTAATTGCGATTCTAATCCACCTTCTTGTTTTTAATGTTTTTTTAGCTAATTATCCATTAGCACACGCACGGTCGAACTCCGACCAACTTAATAGAGAATTCATGGCATTTGCTAACTATGCTGACCCATACATTTATCTTATAAAAAATGTCTTAAATAATTAAAAATCTTCAGTATTTAATTTTAATAAAACCCCTGCATTTGTTTGACAAGTTTTTGAAAACCTTTTTTAACATTTGTGATTTCATTTCTCTAAAATATCAAGAATTGTCGATGTAAATTATTTTCTTTTTTTGTGATTGTAAATTGTAGTCCTAAAAACAAAGAATATTAGGATCAAAAGCAGCTATCATTTCATTAAGACGTGAAGAACTTGTAGGAATATTATTATGGAAATGGTCTTTTAACTTAGAAATGATATAATCGTAAATTATTCTAAAATTTTTCATTGCAGACTGTACTAATATTGTAATTTTTGATTTTTTTTTAAAAAAAAAATTATTTCTTTTTTTTATACTAGGCATATTTATCGATGTATTCTTTGTTTATTTATCACTATTTTTTTATCTTAATTTTTTAATATTTTTTATTTTTTCCCTTTTCTTTTCTTTTACACTCTTTTTTTTCTTCGCACTTTTTTAAAAAATATATTATATAAAGACTAGGAAAATGGTGTTTCATTGTAGCAATTATAATATCATCCTATTTTTCTACTACGTTAAGAATTAGCTTGAGATTTTACATGTCTTTATTAATACATATGATCCTTCACTATATTTATTATATGTAAGCATCGACTTTTTTATTCACAATTATATTTTTTACTCGTTGTTAAAAAACAAGTTAATAATATCTACACATTAATTATTTTGTGTTAAAAAAAAATATTTGACTTGTAACAAGGTGAGTTGAATAGATACGCTGACATGTTTTTTTTAATATTTTTTGGCATAAATATTTCTTGATTTATTTAATTAAGTACATGCATAAATTTTTTTATTTATGATTAGGATTTAAAAAAAATACATTTGAAAAGCTTGTATATTTATTTTTTTAACCAAAAATATTATCCAATCCGCAACGAATCACTGGTAAAATAACTAGAAGGGTCTAAATGGTGATGGCTGGATAATCCGTATCAATTCATATGTTAGTACTTAGTGTTAATAATTCCATGGACTAAAGTGATTTCTGTTGACTGAAAATATGTTTTATTTCATTTCAAAGCCTTGGAACAATCGTTTAACACACACAAAATATGGCAAAATGATGAATTTTTTACCCAATAAAGAGAAGAAGTTTGGCCAGTGTTTGCATGCCTTCATGTAAATTGTCTAATCGAAATTACCAAGAGAAAATTGTCTAAACGACAGAGGATAACTTCGTCAACTTTGGGCAGCCAAAGATGTTAAGATTACAGATAATACCGCCCATCTTCAGTCATTGGACTTTGTCCATGAACTTGAAGATGTGGGTTTTGTCTTAAAAAAGAGGGAGAAAATAAGGGACATCCTTGGACTTTATAAGCCTAACCTACCTTGACTTCTTGAGATTCATCATCACCAGCCAATTAAATTGCAAGGAAGGTTTAAATGGTGCTGCTATATTACGAGTTACAACAGCTTCCTGCAAATTGATCTGAATGCAATGAAATTATTGCCTGATACAAACACAGAAATGCGCCCTCCTACACAAAGACGACAAAATCAATATTGTAGCATAATTATAAAGGCTACACATGCGTACAATAAAGGTTCCGTGCCCTTCCAAATTATAATAGCATTTGCTGACAAGGAAGGATAATCCAGCTATGGAACAGGGTAAAGAAAGGGGGGGGGGGACGGTGTCTGAAATCATGTCCAATCAATCTTTACACCATAGATGCACAAATCAGCCCTCTCAACAAAGATTCTATTTTGCAACTCTCTTTATAATCCTCCTCTCTCCTCTCTCTCTCTGCTTTCCCTCTCCACTCACATGTTGCATGCCCTCTGGCCTTGTGCCAGGAAAAGCAAAACAGCGTGAGAAGAAATAAAAAGATCAGATGTCCGTTTCCAACTGTAAGCAAACAATTAATATGATGCCCACATACACACAAATAGTCAAAAGTTAAAGAACAAACATGTACTACGTCTTTTTACCCACACACACCAATTCATCACCACAACACTCTAATAAGTGCTGAGAAAAAAAAGCAAAAGAAAAACGAGTCTAAGTGGTGGGTGAGGCAATGACCATGATTGTGCCTGTGCTTCTATATCCAACCATGTCTTCCCGATTTCCTGCATACCCCAACGCGCATAACCCCACTTCCAAAAACCAAAATATGGCCATATCCCCACTTTCTTAGATGCAAAGCAATAAACCATAATCATTTAGTGATAACCACCTTATATATTAACATTATTATATACAGGCTTTCTCTCCTTTTGTTTCTTTTTTTGTTCTGATACCTGTCCATTACTGATAACAGACACAGCTAAAAGGGTGGATATGCATGGTATATCAATACATAGGGAGAACACATACAGCGAGATATATCAAGTTTAACCTCATTGACTGTACTCCTGGCGGCCTCGGGGCAGAACAGGTGCACTTCTTTGGTGTGCTCTTGCTATGTACCTTCAAGAAACTTTATCAACAAAGGTGAAGAAAGCAACAAAACTGAGAGGGGATCCTTCGCAGAAAAGAAAGAATATGGGGTCATGGAAGAAGTCAGTACTTATGAATCAGTACAGGATCATCAAAAGAGCAATGGTGGAAGAAATAGGAGAAGCAGTAGTCCTAGTGGGTCTAATAATGGACCTCACATAGAAACTTCTACTCTCAAGAGTAATCTCAAGAAAACTGCTTCTACTACTACAATTGAGGAAAATCAAGCAAGGACAGATCATCAAAAGAGGAAAGTAAGTTGGCCTGATATTGCATATGGCACAGATATTGCTCATGTTCTTGAATTTGAACCGAGGTAAACTTAGCCATCCCGTGCTTACCATACTTAGTTTTCATGAATATTGGATTTTGATTGTGTTTGATGATGAATCCCCACAGCCACACCATGTTTTTGATAAGCAAATTATTTCCAATATTATCTTCAACAGTAATAAGGGTGTTTTGTCCCTAACTTTAAAAGAGTGTTTAGGCTTAGGCACTATTATGATATGTAGGGCATGGCTGCATGAACAATTTCTAGAAAATGAAGTAATGATGGTTTGTTTTTTCCATTTACAATCTATTCATACATGCTACATCTTTTAAGGTTCAGGCAGCTATTTTATTTGCTTTTCTGTTGCACTTTCACTATATTTTCCTTTCTCTTTCATAATATCACAGCATCTCTGATGATGGAGAACTTGAAGGAGCAAGGAATTCTTGTGTTTGTACAATTCAATGAACAAGAAATCCTGCCATAGGTATGACACTTTAATTGTTCTTTACTGATTTAAGCAATACTTCAGAATCATATATGTAAAGTGGCAAGGCATATTTATATTCCTTGTTTTTCCTTCCCTTCAAAAAATCACTAAATATACTTATGATTAGCACAAAAACCAATCAGGTGCATGTCTTTTATGTGTATAATATTGTTGAAATGTGGAAGATGCCTCGAAATATAATCAAATGCAATGCCTTCTGTGAGTCAACAATGCATCTGACCATGAAATGCAAATGACCGTTGAAGACTTCCAAGTTTCAATGGCAAAAGGCACTTGATACAATTGAGATTATACTAGACACTTATCGTATGCTACGATGGTTAACAGCAGCCCCAGCTAGCATCTTTTTTTCTTTTTCTTTCAAATACATAGCATCTCATTGACAGGATGAAATGAACCTTACTTGGACAATATAATTCGATCTAGTTCAGAACCAGAGTTAGAATTCTTAACGATTGTGTGAAGCTGTTGAACTTGCATCATGTGTGTGTGTTTTGAGGCAAAGGAAAGCTTTCTGGCCTTTTATGACTTCTACTCTTAGAATTCTTAGGTGTTTGGACAACATAGGTAGTAACAATAAAAACAGGAAGGCCACCAAAAGGCAGGGGCCCTACCTAGCAAAGCATATGTAGGTGCATGATCATGACGACATGAGTTTGATTCCTTTAGCCATCATATGAAGGTAATTTTGTATTTGGGTAATGCACACAAACTTCGATTGAGATTTTTGTTTCAAAGAAGAGGCCTGAATCCTAAACCAATCAGAGGATTGAGAACATGGGTGACTGCTGAAATTTTCTATATATGTTTTTAGAGCAGGTTGCATGTATCTATGGTTAGTCCATGAGGGTCTGCCTTCAAACAACCAAAAAGCAACGTATCAGAAGTAGCTAATGATCTCTGTGAGGTTTTGGGGATAAATAAAAATCTGAAGGCATGTACACATCAAGAAGAAATATGGCTTCACATCAATCTGTCCTATTATCATTAATGGGATATGTGTCTGAAGCCTTCTTAATAGGCTAGGGACGAACGATGGTATTAAATTAGGTTTTTTGGAAAAGTAAAGGTACAGAATCAGGATGGTCACAGGACCAGTTAAGACAGTTGTATTGTCAGCATGAACAAAATACAACGAATGCATACTCATAAGAATCAATGTATACACGGAATTAGAACTGTCCCTTTCAGGACAAAGTCCTATCATTTTTAGAAATCCAAAACACTTCGACAAGGAAATTTAAAACACTTGATAACGCCGTATAAAATAATCTGCCTCTTGTTCTTGGAGAACTGTCTTTCTTTTTCAAAAAAGTCCCACTCAGTTTTCTAACAGTTACAATCTTCTCTTCTTGCAGATGAATCTCCTGGTGATGCAATTCTTCAAGAGCATTTCACAGTATTCACATTCTTGTATTTATTTACATAGAATAAGCCCTCTAGAACATTGAAGATAGAAAACATGTGTAGAAAACAAGGGCTGTGAAAATTTTCCAGGATTGTTTTATTTAATGCTTGCCCATGTTGCACGACTATCGAACCTTGTGAATAGATTTCTAACAAATCCAAGACCAATCAAAACCTTTAACGTCCCTTTTATCATTCTCTCTGAAAAAATCTGCCCTCCTTCTAGAGCCACCCAATGTTTCCTTTCTTGGTACGTGGTGAAAACTCATAGTTAAGAAGACACCACTAACTGGGCTTATAGTGTGAAAGCATGGTGGGAGTTTAGGTTCGTGAGTGGCAGGTAATCGTGGGAGTTGAGGGTGACATTGAAGATCAAAAGACTAAAAAGAAAAAAAAAATTGATACAGAAACCTCTCTGTACTTCTAAATGAAATGAATGATGGCACTCGATGTACTCGTCGGCTATAAAGGTTACTTGCTGGTTTTGTCAGTAAAGAGTTAACAAATCAATCACATACAGAAGGTAGTGAAACAAATTAATCTAAAATGAAGTTAAACATGTTACAGGCCAAGCAATTGCTGTAAGAAAGAATCACAATATTTCTTCCTTTCCAACCCCCACAATGATGCACCAAATTTTCTCCCGACTAGGAGGGTGCTTTTTTTCCTCGCATTATCACAATACCGTGGTCTTATAAGACACTATTCCCTATTTGACATTATCACCCGCAAGTCCTTAATGACCATGATTTTTTGCTTTCTTTGATTTGTTCTTCTCCTGCATCTTCTTTTTCTTCGCTTCAGCTGTAACCCAGGTATACTCTGAAGGAATAGCAAATGGGTCCTGAATGTTTTCTATCCTACTGCTAGAGCCACCAGCAGACGAGCCAGGGCGTTGGTAAGGGGCTTTTATCCACTGAAACCAAGATGATGTTGAGGACTGCATGACCAATGGACTTTCCCGTCCCGCAGCCGTAGGACTTGAAGGCGGTGTTGAGAATTCATCCAGTGGCTGTAGTTCTTCAAACTTTGTAAATGTAACCAGTACCCTGATGGTGGGAACTACTGGAATGGCAACCTGGATATAAACAATAAGTACTCAGAAAACGTATTCAGAGATTGACAAAACAATAGGACCAAAGATTAAAAAAAAAAAAATCAAGCTGCAGCACAAGAAATGGCAGCATTATCATCCAGTTCTTTTTTGAATGAATTCCAGTCAGTAAAGTAATTTGGTGGAATTGGGCCCTCCTCACCTCTCCCTTCCCCTTTTTTGAAGTCATTTTCTCCAATATCTTACAAAAGCATGTCAGCAAATTTGGAAGGAGAGAATGTTATCGAGGTGCTTCAAAACTCTACCTTGGTGCAAGGGACTACTGCCAACAAAATATCTTCCAAATCATAATTGTTAAAACTTGACCCAGATGCCAAACTAGTCAACTGAATTTATAGGATCCATAATAATTTATATGCGTAACAATCAGATATTTATGTGCGGTTTTTAAACATTTTATCTAGCATGGCCTGACACCTGACAGTAAGTGTTAGATGCTCTCTTACCACAAGGCCAGGTTAAAATCCTATTCTGTCATATCTTGGTCAAATGGTATTTCTAAAAATGGAGCCGTGCAGGAAACTTCTCAAATTCAAATGAAATTCAGCAGACTAGAGTTACGTTTCAAGTTTCAGTCAAGTTTGACTCCTAGATGATCCTATCAGAAACCTAGACTTGCCAAGTGTCTGGTTAACTAGGTTTCTGGTTTCACCAGCCAGACAAGGCTGGATGGATGGATCTAATAACTATGCCTCTACCTTCCGCCTGAAAACAAGTGGCATGTGGCTGGGACCAGGAATAAGGAGACTAAGCAAGCCATGGATATTTGCAAAACTCAAACATGATGATGATGGTGGTGATGATGATGGTGAAATACTGCCTTTTGACTCACTGAAAACTTATCCCGGGACTAAGCAGAGAGAAATCTTGAGATTTATCATTTAAGGTAAAATCATCTTCTTTCATTCTTCTTCGGGAAGTATAAATTGGTATAATGAGGAGCATTTTGCAAACACAGAACTTACCTCATTTCACGAGAGCAAATCCTTCACCAACTTCAGCCAAAACCACATTAGTATTAGTTGAAGTTATGGGGTCCAATAAATTCCACATTATTGTGTTTTTTATGATACAGAGGATATGATCTATGAAGCGCATCATGCCAACTAGCCTCTCACATGCCAACTAGCCTCTCACGAAGGAGCAAGCCAACTTATCAGCAGATCAATCAAAGGCTAATGAAGAGAGTCTCATGTGGCAACTATATGGGGTATAGGGACATCAATACGACAGTCGATTCAGCAAGGCAAACATGACACATTAGAGTGCTATATTAACTCCGTATATGATATTGTACACCACATGTTGCCACAGGTCATAACTGAGGGTAACTAAAGTGGAATGAGCTATGCTATTCCTTGATTTTGGAACTCCAACCATTAATATCAGCTCCATAACTTAAAGGTAAAGTTTATTATAATGATATTATGGTGATTGCCAATACTACAAGGAGACATGTAAAAAAGGACAGTATATGCATCCATGTGCATGCATGCTCATGTACACTAACATGCTAAACATACATGCATTTCTGTAAATTTAAACATACATACTTTTCTAAGCTCAAGACTGAAGATTGATGCTTCTTACTAATTCTAAGAATCCTCTGAGGCAGAACAACATTGTTTATCCTCATGCAACAATTCCATAATAGTGATATCCAACTAGGGTGTTGCTCCCTCACTTTCATATTCCTGATTAGGTTCTATTCCACTTCACTTATATATCATTGCAACAATTTGCACTAGAAACTAACCCGTTACAACGATGGTTTTCAACTCACCAGCATTTGAGGTGGAATATATGGTTATGTAATCCAGATCCATAACTAGCCATAAAACTGGAAAACCTAAAAATTTACAGAAGTTTGTTTCCTCATATTCTCATTGGTATCAAATAAAGAAAACTATTTTAGATTCCCTCAGCCAATTCTTTTTTTTTTCTTTTCAAGATATTTACACTATACTGCCCCTGCGGACACGTAATCATTAAAAAGATGCCAATGGATAGCAGGCTAACAGGTGTTGTCAGGTGCCCTTGCAAAACTTTTTCCTTAAAAAACTAGGGAAGGACACGTAAAGGATTTTAGATAGTTCTATATTAATTATGTTTCTAAAACAAGAATATCTAAAATCTTTTGTCGGCCCTCCATCAATAACTACCACATGTTCGAAGACTAGTCAAAGACTATTTGAGATTGTGGTGGAGTTAGGAAAAGGAATGCATGATGCCAAAAGCCAAATTTTGGGTGCTTGGTTGTCTTTTTGGAGCCATGGTATTGGAATGCCGAAAACACTCAAAACCATGGTTTTGAGAAAGATACGATTTGCTATTTTTTAAACCATGGTCTAGATGGAAACCACAGTTTTGGAAAGGCAATGCCAAACACACCCTCAATGAATAATGTGCTCAAAATTTGTCCTCCATTACAAAGGAAACATTGCATAAGATCAATTCTGCTCTAATATCACAAACCTATCTAACTACACATAACTTGCCAATATGGTAACCAAAATAATGCTTATCCACAATTATGGAAAACATAAAAGGAGCTTTCTCCATTGGTGGAAGAAGTCTACAGTTCTAAATGAGTATAGTCTAGCTGGCTCAAAAAAATCTAGCAACTATTGTCAAGTTAGATCAGATTCAATTGAATCTCTAAATCTACACACAATGTTGGCACTAATCTACATGAGGTAACAATAATAGTAATAATTCTTTTTTTAGAGACTACTACTACTACTCCAACAAGATGGAAATCACCCATTTTTTCTTTAAAGGCAGGAAAAATAAAATATGCATTTCAGATATATAAGCAAAAGAGGCAAGTATGAAGATTTCAATGAAGAATCACTTGGATTCACCAAAAATCAAGAGATACAACATGATACTATACAAGTTCAACATTTGGAACATTAATGAAAACCTCCAAGCTCTCTTAAATATGCCCATAATGATGACTCAATGCATGAGCAGAGAAAACAGATGAAGGTATAGAGCATAGACCAGAGAAAACAACTAAAATCAAAGACCCTCCTCTATTACAGGGTCTTGGAGTGATTGGCTTTTCAGCCAGGCCACAAAAGTTCTACAATTTCTATGACTAAATCCCTAGTCTCTGCTGCAATGACTCATGACTCAAGGAAGGATCAGCAATTCCCTCTACCCAAAGGACAGAAATATTACTATGCACTCCAATATCATGATCACATGACCTTCCCTCAACAGACAAGTATATCAATCAACTCTTAGAGGCTGGAGATGCATTAGCCTCAAATTAGGGAAAGTTGCTTCAAACACCTAAGCCCAGACCTTAGTAAGACAAGAACCTCTTGCACCGTTAACACGAGCATACACATAAAAAGTATTTATTCAATATGATTTACATCATCAAAAAGACTCTTAAAGAGCACTCGATTTTTAGAAAGTTCTGGAGACACGAAAAAACCCTATCTTACCATACAGATCATAGGGTTATTTGGTATAGAACAGCAAGGCCATTATACAACCAACCTTATCCAGAAAGCAGATAGATAATATGATTGCAAGGGCAGAGCAGCAGTGGATGATGACCTAATCAAACAGCAAGCAAAGATTTCTATAGTAAAACCCAGCTAGATAGAAGAAAAGGCATCATACCTTAACTGGAAAGGTTCCCATAGGAAGTTTAGTTGTCAGCAGCTCTCTTAAGCGACGAATTGCCTTAACCTTGTTTGCAAGAATGTCAAGCAGCGGAAGAAGTTCTTCAGTTTGCAAAGGGAAGTTTGGAGAAAGCCAAAGAGTAGGTCTTAATCCTTTCTTATATTCATTCTCGCGGCTTCCTTCCTTGCGACGATTATTGCTCTCAGAACTCACAGAAGTAGATGCCTTGCTATCTCTCTCTTTCCGGTGCTCATCCCTCATAACAATCTCCACAGAATGTCTTCCTGGTTTAGGTTGACTTCCAGATGGAGAGTCCCCTAGCAAATCACTCACCTTCTCATCCACACAAAGAGAACTTCTTGGCGGAACAATTTTCTTCTGCCCTTCAACTTTAGAATCTCGTTTCCTCCAACCACCAAACCACCCTTTCTTTTCCTGCTTAGTCTCTCCATTTATAAAACCATTTGCATCTTCAATAGGAATCTCCCTGTGCTCATAACAACTATGACGATGTGCAATAATCCCATCACCATTCTCAGAGTTCAGTTCCGACGCATCCAATTTAAGTGCAACTTCCAGTTGCCTTCTTTCTTCTACTGTCAAAATGTCATCGAGTTCCTCACTTTCTGTTTCATTGTCATTGGAAGATGAGAAGAACTCATCATCTGACATAGCCCCTGGGACCTTTCTAGATTTGATGCTAACAACCACATTGTGCATGTCATAGACCTTTGCCTTCCATGAACCCACCATTTCCGTTTTCTCCTGCCGCCTCCAAGTCAGCTGTGGCAAAAGAACTGCTTGGGTCACATCAATCCCTGGCCTGAATATATTAGTCTGAGACATTGCAGCCACTTCTTGCCGAACCTCGTCGTCAGTTGCAGGAGAACCAGCACCATCCAAAGCATTCATCACCTCTTTATCCTTGTGTGTGATCATACAAAGCGATCCAGAAGGGACTTTCCCATCCTCAGATCCATCACCGAGGAAAAGAATACTCTGATCTGAACGCTGAATCCTAAAACCATCGAAACCAGCCATGGTCATATCTGCCCTCAAATTTGCACCCCTCTTCCAAATTTTGTAAGTATCTGAAGGAGCAATCCTCGAGATGAAGGGTATCACAGAACTCTCAAAATGGAATGTTATTTCCATGTAGAAGTCCCTCATCCTTCGCATTGTTCCTACCAGACGAGGCAACCTCCTACACCACTTTGCCCATGCCAACGGCTGGTAATGCCTGACAATAATCATCGCAATCCCTTCTTCTTTATTGCAGATGGCTTCTTGTAGAGCACTCCATCCCTGCTCGTTCTGCAGACTCCAATCTGCACCGGCAACCATGAGCATCTCAGTTGCAGTCTCATCACCCAATTTGACAGCCAAGTGAAGAGGAGTGTCACGGTTTGGTACATCACGCCTATCAATTGCAGCAGCAATAGCTTCAGCCTTCTCTTCCTCGGCCAATGAAATTGCCTCAGTCCGAATCTCAGCTGGATTGCATAGACGGGGAAGGCCAGCTACTATCTTCCTGAGAGTGGCATAATTTTTTGTTGCAATGGCCTTATGCACAGGACTGTGGGCATATTTTGAAATGTCAATGCCCGCCATCCCTCAGGAATGTATTAAGATCAACGCAGGCCAAGAATATACACAAACTCAAAACCTCAATTCAATCATCCAACAATAGAACTCAATAGAAATCACTGATAAGCAATGCCCCAAATTAGAACCTACAAACAGAAAATAACACTATCAACTATTACCAGTTATAAACAACTGAGCTTCTAACATATGAAATAGGTCCAGTTCATAATTATTCACCGAGAACAGAATATAATTAATATCTTTCAGACTTTCCCAGAACAGAATAGACCCAGCTCAGGTTACAACCAGATGGCACAAGAAAAACAACGGAAAAGGAATCAAACTTGCAGCAACTACCAAGAAGCAAAAGCAAAGAATCTATTAGTGGGCCCAAAGCACAAAAGAAGAAGATCCGAGAAGCCAAGAAAATCTTACCTTCTTCTAACTTCTTTCTTTCTTTGCTCTCTTCCACTCTCAAAGAAACCAAGATTCTCCAAAAGAAACTCTCAAGCCACCAAAACCCCACCTCTCTCTCTCTCTCTCTAGAGAGATCCTTGTGATCCAATCCAGATCAGACAAACCTAAAAACATGCATGTGGGGGTGTGTGTGAAGAAAAAAAAAACAAAAGCTTAAAAAGAACCCAAGAAAGATTTATACTTAATTTATAGTATTAGAAAGAGCACAAGTTGAGGAATCTGGTAAAAGAAACGGAAAAAAGACACAAGATTTAACAAGGGAATTCAAGAAAGTAACAAAACCCCATTATCCAACCAAACCCCCCACGAAATAAAATACTGGGAATCAAAGAAAACCAAAAAAACCAAGACTATACTCTGCAACTTATATATTGCACACAAGAGAGAGGGCAGAATCAATATACAATTACTGCTACAAGTATTATTTTTTTTTTTTTTGTACGAGTATGAAACAGAGAAAGAGACAGGTGGGTCTTTGAATGAGAAATAAATTGCTAATCAATGTTTTTATTTATTCTGGAGCTGGATAAGAGGGGGGAAGTAGAACAAGAGAGAGGGGTTTTTCTTTTTCTTTTCTTATTTTTACATTTGAATTTATTTATTTTTTAAATAATCGCATCGTTGCAGTAACTAAAGATTTGATTTTTATTTGTTTTTTAAGAAACTGTGGTGATGATGAAAGGGAAACACAGAGACGGAAATGTAAGGTTGGTCAGAGAAAGACAGAGTCTAAAATGGAAAGGCAGCATGTGAAGCAGGAGACATGGAACTTGCTTTCCTGTTTCTTTCTTCTGTCTTTATTATTAGTGTATTTATTAATTAATGATTTCTTTAATTGAATTTACATGGGATAATCTGTAACGTCCACCTTTGGAATAAATTAGTCATTAAACAAACATGTGAACCAAAGACAAGTGCGTTCATCATGATTAGGCTGTTGGGCAAGGATTAGGTAAAGGTAAAGACTTGTAATTTGTCCCCAAAATCCTCTAAAGAAAATGTAAGAATCCCTGGGGCTGATATATCACACTTGTCCCGACGCTTGCAGATTTTCAGTATTTCATTGGCCTCGATGAAAAATAAATCCAGTAAGGAAAATGTTAAATAAATTGCATTGTCATGTTGTGGACTAAATTACGAAACTCGATTTAGCTCCTTAGGTAGGGTAGTTCGGATTAATTCAAAAAATATTGTTAAAAAAATTAATTAAAATATTATTATTTTAAAATATTTAAAAGAAAGATCAAATTATATTTTGTGTAGGTCGTAAATTAAATCACTCGATGAATTAAATCATTTTAGATCAATTTTTATTTTATTTTATTTAAAAAAAATTCAAATTCAAGTTAATGAATTATTAAATTAGAGTCACATGTTGGTTGACAAAAAGGTCTATTTTCGTTTCTTAATTTTATTAATCTTGAAAAAAATACTTTCTTAAACGCGTCAGAATATTATTACAAATATATAATTAAAAAAATATAGAAAAAATGAAATATAAATTAACATATAAACTGATCAGATGTGCTTTTAATCATGAAAAACAAAAAATCATCAACGGTACCCTTTAACGGAAAAAAAAAAAACATTATATAAATTTCCAAAAACTCGTGTCACCAGCTTGGCACATACTCTTTTTTTTCTAATTTGATGAGCATTCATCCACCTCCAACCAGCCCGATCACGGGCTCTACTTCCCCCGCACCAAGCAGGAAGCCTTGTTGACCTGTAAATCATGGCATTATCAAGGCTAGATGAATCGAAGTACATCTCTGGAAGCGGTGTGCCTTGTTGTTAATTCAGAAGCAAATAATTTTGTATCGAATTGAATTTATTATGAATATTGTATGACATTGCACCAAGCAGTTTAAGCGGTGTGTATACATTATTTCATTTCAAAATTAAAAAGAAACAAATATATATAAAATAAAAACTTGAATCAAGTTAATAAGTCGAATACACGGTTGGTCATGAGACTATGATAATTTTATAAAATAAATTAAATAAAATAATAGAAGTAAACTCTCAAGCAAACTAAATGATTAAAGTAGAAATTGAAGAAGAAAAAATCAATTTAAAAAAATATTGTAAACAAAATTAAGTCAACTTATGTTAACTCAACTAATATTGAAAGATGAAATTATAAAAAAAAATTAATTTTAAAAAAATAACCAAAAAAATATAGAAGGCTAATATTTAAAACTCTTAACTCGGGTCATAAGACCGAGATCATTCCATGGAAGACAAACACGGAAAAAAATCACAAACCAAAACTCCTAATCAACAAAAACTATATTAAAAAAAAACAAAACAAAACAAATAGCATGTAAAACAATAAGAACCAAATCTGGTATAACAACTAAATAAAAAAAAAAACAATGAGGGGCTAAATTAAAAAAAATAGAATAAATCAAGAAAATGATTAAAAAAAAACAATCAAAACAATAAGAATTAAATGATATGAAAATTAAATAAAATAAAATATTGAGAGATTAAATTAAAAAAATCAAGAAAATAATAAAAATATAAATATAAAACAACAGAATGAAGACCGAATTGAATGCATAGATTAAATAAAATAAAATAGCATTAAAAGCAAAAACCAAAACAAATAATAAGGGATCAAAACTTATACAAAAATTAAATGAAATAAAATATTGAGAGACAAAACTGCAAAAAAAATAAAGAAAAAAAAACAAACAAAAAATAGCAATCATTCTTATCAAAAGAATGATGATCAAATTGGATACAAAAATTAAATGAAAAAAACATCGAGGGATGAAAATGAAAAAAAAAAACCTTTAAAAAGCATCAAGAGCAAAACAAATTGCAATCAAAAAAATTAAGACCAAAATCATTACAAATACAAACTTACAAGATACATTTAGAATTTTGAAGGATTTGTGTGAAATTTGAGGTAATGGAAGAAAAGAGAGGGGAAAGAAAGAAAAAGTTCACCAGAACTCAACCGTTTACTCTATCATGCACCCACACTTGATTGCTGAGAAGAGGATGGCAAAACCTTTTCAACGTTGTCATTTAAGGTGGCGTTTGACTGCTAGGAGATGCCGTCCAAAAAACACAGGTGCCTCTCACTCGTTAGTGTATGCCTAACACACGCCAACCATTTTTATTATTTAATTATATTTACATTTTCTAAAAAATGAATTGCCCTCGTTCAAGTTAGTTATAACTAACAAACCATGATGCATAAATAAGAATGCATATGGATGTTAGTTTTAATTTTTTGCTTTTAAAGGTAATGTAGTAATTTTATTATGCAATCAAGACGTTAAAAGATTAAAAAGCTCCTAGACCGTAGTTTTAATTTTTTGATTTTAAGGGTATGTAAGTCATTTCATTGTGCATCTAAAATATTAAAGAATTAATTTGTCCCCGATTGATATGACAATGACAACTGGTCCTTACAAAAAAGATCACTTTGCACCCAATAACTAATTAAGTGATTTTGTTTAAGAATGACAAAACATTCATTTCACTATTCTAGTCCATAGTAGTTACACGGTTATTCATTAACCACTTTTATTTTTCTTAACTAGCTATTTGACTCACACTTCATTGCAGGTTGAATAATTTGTTTAGCGAAAAAAAACTAAATATGCAAGTTTTTCCAATGTGTTTTTAAAAAAGAATCATAATAATTAATCAAGAAGCTTATGCATGCATTTAATAAAATAAATAAAAAAACCATATATTCCAATAAACACAAAAAAAATATGTTAATATGTCTATTCCACTTGCTTTTTATGCATATGATAATGTTTTTTCCAAAGCAAAAGGATGAATGTCCTTAATTGTATGAATGTAAGATCTCAACTTATTTTCTCAACAAAAAAAGAAAAATAAGACAATATTGCAAATATGTTTCATTATACCATGATTCTTTTAACTAAAAAATATAAAGATATTATTTACACTAGGTAAAATAAATTTTAAAATGTACGAGTTGATAAAAAAGAGAATGAGATGCTAATGGCAATTAAATTATAAATTAAAACATAGATAAATATGACATTTAACTGTTTTTTTCCCTTTAATGCACATGTTTTTTTTCTATGTTAAAAGTTACTTTTTCTTACCAAGAACAAATCATTTTTATTTTTTATATATTTTTTATTTGTATAAAGAAATTAAAAAATATAAATGAATTAGAATAATCTATCTGAAACATTAAATGCATAAAAAAAACAACCACTATTTAAAAATAAATAAATAAACACTATTTTAAAAAAAATAGAGAGGATAGGTATTAATTTAAATATAAATTAAAAAATTATTTAAAAAAATAAGTATACAAAGAGATATCAATTAAAAAAAAAAGAGGCATACACTGCTCGACTTGGGAAGTGAGGCTTACGTGCCTGCCCCATTTTAAAAAGGACCCACTCCATATGGGGGGGGTTGTTTTTTTATTTGGAAATCACACTAAACTCTTTGAAAAAATAAAGTTAGTGAGCTTGTTGTATGCTTTACATCATTTTTTTAGCCATGGTGATAGCTGAAAATTCAAGGTTAGTATTTTGTTTTACATAAAAAAAAAAAAGCCAATTTAAATATAGACAAAACACCTCACACGTCTTGATAAAGCTTTATATGGCCTCAATTTACTCAAAAACCAAACTATAAACCCAGAATCAACTCAAAATAAAGAAATATTTTAAGCTCGGAACTACCATTTCAAGTGATAAGAAGGCCAAATAACGCCTAGATGAGACTCTCTTCGTCGAATAAAACTTGTTGACACTAAGATCGATTTTTTTCATGGGTTAAATCGGTGTCAATTAAGATTCTCTCTCTATTATTAGAATCTAGTCGTTCTCTCTCAAAATAGATACTGAAAAGTAAAAAAATAATGTTATGTACCATAATTGAAATTCTGAAATATTGAGGGACCGAGTAGCAATAGTCTAAAAAGCAAGAGGAGCTGACACTCTTTTTCTTCTTTCTTCACACGTTGGTCTCTTTTGTTTCAATTTTGATATTTCTTAACAATTCTTGATACATTGGGGTCATAAAAGGGATACAATTGAAAAAAACAAAGTCAGAGGATTAAATAAAAAAATCACTGTGAATTACTAAAGTGAGTGAAAAATTAACGCGTTTTAGATTTTTTTCTTGGTAATAATAGCCCGGGAGTTGGGAGAAAAGTATTTATATTTGATAGTGGTTAGAAAGGTGGAAAAGACAACACTATGTTCTTGCAGCCGACATATGATCATTTGACCGAGTTGGGTTCTTCCAAGAGGGTTGGCTACGGATTTGGCGGCAGCCTCTCCTCGTTTTTCTCCTCCGCTCCAAGCTTATGCCAGGAGTCTTGCAATTGACAAACTAGTTGCGTTTTAGGGAGACAACTTTATTCTTGCCTGTCGTATAATACACCAAAAGAATAGAGGAAGGAAGAAAGCCAGGGATGTATCAAGCATTAAGTGTTGCCATGTGCTCAAGTTTAAATTATGTCATTTGGGATAGCACCCATAAAAAAAACCAGTTAATAACTTTTGCTAAACACCATGTAAAATATATATTTTTTTCTCGTAAAAATAAACATTTAAATTTGTAATCAAATAATTTATCATGTTGCCTACATGTTTATTACATATGATCTGATCTAATAGGTCAAGTTAAGACTCGATTGATCCAACCCTTGTTTTGAACTAGATTTTAACAAAAAAATCAATTTAAAATTAACTTGATTTGACCTAGTTGACCTAATAAATCAATCTATAATCTTATTGACGCGGTCAAAAAAAGGTTTGATTTTTTTTAAATTCTAAAACCACATAGTTTTGACTTAAAAAAACAAATTGAAACAACATCATTTAATTAACCTAGATTAATTCACCTAACCTGTAATTGAAATCATGGCTTTTACTGAATTTAATAATTTTAGTTGCGGCAAATGCTAACTGTGTAAGGAAAAGAAAATTCAATAACATCTCGATTATTAAATCTATGAAATCCATCAATTTAAATAATAAATGAGACTTTTTAGAAGTGATTTCTATATATATACAAGGGTGGAGGCATGTTAAAGGTTTGGGCTGGCTATAGCCTAGATCAAGATTTTATCAATATTTTTTGACTAGTTTTATGTAAAAATAATTTTGTAATTCTCGATTGAGTTATCAAAAAATTATGAAAATTTGCATGAAACCTTCTAATATGATGCTTTAGCTTGGTTTAAAATTTCAGAATTTTTTGAGAAATTTAGAAATTTGATGAAAAATCACAATTTAACCAGTTTTATCTTATTGGACGTAATTTTCAATCCAACCATCAGATTAAGCTGAAATTTTACGAGGGATCTTAAAATATATTAAATAAGATCTGGTTAAAATTTTAGAATGAATGGAGCTTGGTAGTACTAAAAAAAATCATTAAATAAAAGCAAAATGACTCATTAAGGATAAAATGATTATTTGCCATTAAAAAATAAAACAAATCAGTTCTTCCTTCCTTTTATATGTTGCCGACTAGACAGAAGCAGAATAGGAAAAAAAAAAAAAGAGAAGGCGAGAGAGAAAGAGAGAAAGAGAGAAAAGTAAGGGAAGAACATAAAAAAAAATCAAAGAAAAAAAATAAGGAAAGTGAAAGAATAACCTTATTAACTTACAAAGTCCAACTTATAAAATACTAATATAAGGGAGAATCAAGTGAAGGAAGGAGGAATTGAGAGAGGGAAAAAATTTAATTACTTTGTTTCCAGTTGATATGAGATTGTTATTTTATCTCGGTTGAAGGGTTGTTGCAATATCGATTCAGATTCGATTATAGATAAATTATATTTTACAAAATATCAAAGAATATAACTTTATTTTATTTTTACTTTCACCTCAATTTTATATGTATTTTTAAATTTATTTTTTAATATTTTAAATAGTGTATTTGAATTAATTAAATATTTATTTAATAGTTCAAGAACCCCCCCCCCCCCAATATATATATATATATATATATATATATATATATATATATATATATATATATATATATATATATATATATATATATATATATAATGGAAGATACATAAAGCACGAACCTTCTAAATCAAATATTAAACTCTAGCTGAAAATGGAACTTGCATAAAGTTCAAAAAGCCCAGAGCACTCGATTGCCATATTATGATTATGCCAACGCCCTTTCAGACAATTTTCCACGTAGGATGCAGATGACTGTTTAGCAAGGCAAAGTCGAACGAGCACCGGTTCCATTATAGCTCGAACCCTAGTGAATGAGTTAATTAACCAGCATGATTTTGTCCCGCTTGAAAGTGATTTCTAATCCCTTTTACCATGCCCTTTCCTCGAGCTTTTTACCAAGATTGTTTCCTCATAAATACAAAGCACCACGCCACCACCCCCACAATGGTCTTTAAAAGGGAAGGTTACATGTCGGTGCTACCTGTCATGACAAGTATAGCTCTAACTAACTTGTCGGGTACTTCAATATCTATAATTAACAAACTTTTTTAGTGGTTTTTTTCTTCTTCTTTTTGATAAAGATGTTTTTTTTTTTTAGTTTATCTACCATATAACTACAGTCTACATATCACTGCCGGGTGTTAAGAGAAAAATAAAAAAACTCGGCGTCGATTTGGTTAAAATAATTAACTGACCAAATTCATCCATACAACCTTAACTTGAGTTTGCTTAGATTTGAGTTTAACAACTATGTTAGGTTTGGATATAAAAGGTTTTGTCGTGAATTATCTATCATTTGTTGCAATCAACGCGGTGACGTTTCAAGAGGAGGAAATAATTGTGGCTGGAATATTGAAAATGGTTTTTTGCAGATAATAGTGAAATCATGGAAACCAACAAAATAATGATTTGATTAGTCAATATGTATTTTCAAGGAATATGAATATTCCATTAAGATCTTTCCTTCGCTTATGCTTATAAATTCCTTCTCTTGTCTTTTTTCTTGACCTAGACGTACAAACCATAGTCTCCGGTGATTTCCGGCTCCTCTCCTTCTCTCTCTCTCTCCCCCCCTCCTTCCTTCACGTACCACACATTCTAGATACGAGATCGTTTTTTGTGTTCTTCGTGAGCATGTCGGTCTAGATATATACTACTTTTTATGCTCGCCCTGCGCTGTGGTGAACAGGGTTCTTTAAAACATAAAAAAAAAAAAATATTCAGATTTCATGAAATTTTTTGGTATTTTTATTAAACCTGAAAATATAGTTATTTAAGAAAAAATATTCTTATCAAGATAAATTTTCATATTAACACATTTTTTATTTTATTTTAATGAACACAAGATTTTTAACTAAAATTATTGATTCTGTAAAAAAAAAGAAATATTTTATGGTTATTACTATTAGAGCAAGTTAATAAAAAAAAATATCAAAGTAACATGTTGTGATTAAAAGTTAAAAATCATAAATACTATAAAATCTTGTTTAAATCCTATTTAAAAATATTAAGAATAAAAATAATAATTTGAATGAATAATTTATTGTTAGTATTATTATTTTATATTAGCTACGTAATAAAAATTATTATTATTTTAAATCATATAATTTATTGTTAGTATTAAATATAGATTTAATAGGAATTCAAGGTAACAAAACCGAGCATGACTAAGACGATTCCCTTAGAATTATTAATTTATTACAACTTACAAAAGTAACAAAAATGACCTATATGAGGGTTTTTTTAGTGACTCTTTACGAACATAAACAAAGCAATTGCTAATCTCCTCGTGCATGGTTCCTTCTTACCTCTACTAATTTGCCAATCTAGAACATAATTTATGTCAAGGTTTTCTTTTTTTCTAATCAATTTGAATATTGATATGATTAAGTTAAGGTAATCTAGTAAGTTAATTTGTGATTGATTAACCTGATCAAACCTGGATGAACCTCAACCATGTAATTTAAAGGAATTTTTTATATTTTTTTATCTAAATACATATTATTTAATTTTTAAAAAAATTATTGAAACAATTTTGTTTGATGTTGGCTTGATGAACTACTCGACAATCATGTATAATTGCAAAATGAGTAAAACTAAAATCATCTTTGGTTTTTTATTCTATTTTTTTATTTAATAAATTTATATATCAATATAATAATAATTAATATGATTTTCAAAAGATATGATTATCAATCGACCTGTTTCATCTCCCAAAATGATACAAATTATAACTTTTAATTTACGTCACCAGTGGAATCGAGTATTTCTCGTAACATAAATTGTTGATAGAGCTTTTCGAATAAAATTATTACAAAGGTAAAGCAAAACACCATTGCCTTGATCCCTCGCCCACTTAAAATGCCCTCAAAAGAGAGAAAACCCAAACGAAAAGAAAAGAAAAACAAAGCCACAGAGGTTGAAGTGGATGCTGCCATTGTAAATCAACAGAAGCAGCATCTAGATTGTTGGAGCCACACTGTGGAGCACCACAGTCTCAACAGTGAGACCAGGCCCAAACCCAAAAAGCACACCCCATTCCAGCCCTTCTCCAGTAGATTGAAGCCCATCCTCAGCAGATTTCTTTCTCATCTCATCCAAAATAAACAGCACACATGCGCTCGACATATTTCCATACTCACTCAGCACATGTCTAGTGGCTCGCAGTTTCTCTGGTTTCAGCCCCAACTTAGCCTCCACCTGGTCTAGAATTGCTGGTCCACCAGGGTGCGCTATCCAGAAAAGGGAGTTCCAGTCCGAGATGCCCAGAGGCTTGAACGCCTCGGTGAGGCTCTTCTCAACATTCTTTGAAATAAGCCCGGGAACATCCTTGAGGAGGTGAAATGTAAGCCCGACTTCACGGAGATGTCCATCTATAGCCCCATCGCTGTCGGGTAGAATAGTTTGGGCTGCAGAGACTAGCTCAAATAAAGGCTTCTCGACTCCTACCACTGGGTCAGAACCTATTATGAGAGCAGCAGCGCCATCGCCAAACAATGCTTGACCAACAAGGCTATCAAGATGGGTGTCGCTAGGGCCCCGAAATGTCACGGCTGTTATTTCAGAGCAGACGACTAGCACACGAGCGCCTTTGTTGTTCTCAGCGAGGTCCTTAGCAAGGCGGAGCACCGTGCCACCAGCAAAACAACCTTGTTGATACATCATAAAACGCTTGACCGATGAGCGGAGACCCAAAAGCTTAGTGAGCTGATAGTCAGCCCCGGGCATGTCCACACCGCTAGTTGTGCAAAACACCAGATGAGTTATTTTGGACTTGGGCTGACCCCATTCCTTGATGGCCTTGGTAGCTGCTTCTTTACCTAACTTGGGTACCTCCACCACCACCATGTCCTGTCTAGCATCCAATGAAGGTGCCATGTATTCACACACACTAGGATTTTCTTTCAAGATCTCCTCAGTCAAGTACATGTACCGCTTCTTGATCATGGATTTCTCACCTGAAATGCATGGCATGACAGAATTAAGTTTGATAGATATCTACCAAGACAATATATGTGTTTCTAGTTCTGCAAATGAAAATTAATCAAGGATCGATATATATTTATGTTTGTGTGTGTGTAGACACGCACAAGTATCATTTTACAATTCAACAGACAGAGAATCTGGACATCAATGGTGTTTATTTTTAAAATAATGAAATATGAATGGGGATAGTCCATTGAAATTGAATAAACTAAATTGGTGACTTGGCTAACTTCTGCAATTAATTTGGAGGTTGACATCCCCGATAATAAGGTTATACTATTATATTTATTGATGTTAATCCTAGATCAAGACATTACTGCATAATTAAAAATATTCGATTCTAATATGTATGCTGTAATTAAAAACATTCTTCCGTTTGCTAGAACAAGCATGGAATATCTTTAAACGAAAATGATCATGAAATAATGTGTAATAGAAATGCAATTAATATACATATTCAACTTAATTAGAAGCCTTACACATTCGCTTGAATTTTTCTTTAAGCTCCGCCTTATGCTCACTGTTTGTGATGCGAAAATAATAGTCAGGATACGTGCTTTGATCAACACAGTTTGGAGGGGTCGATGTTCCTATGGCCATGATGGTGGCAGGACCCTCCGCCCGTTGCGACTTCCGAATTTCATCAACGGTCACCATATTTTCTTTTTGTTGGGGGACAAAACCAAGAAATCAAATCAAAGGGGTTGAGAGCTGAGCACCGTAAAAGTGCCACGAGAGTTAGATAGGGATGTGCGGGAAATTCGAAGAGAATGTGGTCTGTATATATACGAAAAGGAGTGAGAGGTTAGCTGAGATCAAAATACGAAAAAGAGGGGTTAGCTGAGATGTTCACGTGCTGCATAAAGGCCCCTTCTAACCAGTCTACCGAGGACTAATTGAGCGCGGTACGTCGCAGCTGACAATAAAAATAATTGTTTGGTTCGTTAATATATGCGATTGAAATGGATTTATATCACAAAATAATTAAAAATACGTGCTTTAGTTTATCACTAACTTACATGCTAGCACTACACTGCATGACATATTAATTTTTTTAATATAATAAAAAAGATTTAAAATATAAAAAATTATTTAGTATTGTTATTAAACCCGATAAAAAAATATATTTAAAACCTCTTAATTTGACTCATTATCTAACGTGAGCTTAGAATTAAACAATGTAAAGTTTTTCTAATATGATAAATTTGACTTGACCAGTCTAAAATCAACCCAATTGATCGATACAAAAATCTAAAAATGAAATTGACAGAAAAAATATCTTAGCTGAACAAGCGACGGAACTATCAGGTCAGGTCCGAGTTAATTAGATCAAATCAAGCTTTTGATTAAATCAGTTAGATTTTTCTTTTCTATTCAATATAGGTCAAAACTCTAAATTAACTAGGACACAAAGTCGATCCAACAAACCGATCGGAATTTTAAAACATTTATAAAGATAAGAGCTTTAAGAAGAGGAGTCCTTTTATTTACATTTAAACCTTTTATCTTTTGAGTTTTTATTGCACTAACTAATAAAGATTTGTTTTTTGGTTCATACTAGTAATTAACTATATTTAATTCTTCAATTAATGAGAGACATGGCACCTCATGAGAGGTTTTTTTTTAATGGGGAAATAATTAATAATGCATTTATAAGTTTTTTAATCCGACCCAATTAGAACCAAATTGTATTATATTGTGAGATAAATAATTAAAATTTTATAATCATATTTTTTTAAAAAAATAAAGAGCTAAAATAATCAATATTTTTCAGAAAAACATAAAATTAATCTCAAGCGACTAGAAAAAAATTTAAGAACTAAAATAAGTAATATTTCTTAGAAAAAATAAAACTTCAAGCGACTCATAATTTTTTAAATATTAGGAAATAATTAATAATAATTTATTAAAAAAAATTTAAAATGTTTTAAGAAGAAAATTGAAAAATTCCCAACCACTGTTTTGAAATTGTATTAAAAAACTAATATTTAATTTCTGAACATGTTTGGGGAACTAGAGATTTTCAAAATTTCTCAACTGGTAAAAATTTCAAAGAAAGGACAATTTAAAAATTTTAAGGAATATAAAATTTCAAAAAAGCACAGCCCTTGATATTTTTATTTATTAAACTTTTTAAAAGAAATAATATTTTTATTTCTTGGATATATATTTACAATTGGTAGTCAACTTAAAATACAGTACAATTTAATCCAATCTGATCAAATTAATAAAATTTTATGAATACATCATAAAATTTGATCAAGTGTTTTTCATGAGGGCTCGCTTGTGTTGCCCTATGTTATCAGGGAGTCAAAGGGGACAGGGCAGCATGCACGTGAACCAGGAAATACGGAACGCTTAGGCCCAGGCTTCCTGTTAGGCAGGTATTAGGTAAAGAATGTAAGATTCAAATCTGTCACGCAAAGAGAATGCCAAATAATTTGTGTGAGCTTATAGTTTACACACACACAGACTTGAGACACAATTCGCAGTGAATAATCACTTTCAAGAGTTAAATTACAAGATAGAGCCGGTCAGCTCGAGATCTCCAATCAGCCGTATATTTACATGATAGTTAGGGAATGCAATTGTAGGATTCAAACCAATGACATCTTATCTATATTAACTCCTTAACACTTGATTAAAGCCAGCTGAGTTACTAGCTAGCTCATTTGTGTGTTAGTTGTACGGTGAACTCATATATAAGCCAATAAAAAGTGCATGAAAATATGGTAGCAATTGCTTTTTAAAATATTTTTCGTTTGGAAATGCATTAAAATAATATTTTTTTTATTTTTTAAAAATTATTTTTGACATTAACATATCAAAACAATCTGGAAACATCATAAAAAATTAATTTGAAATTAAAAAAATAAATAATAAATATTTTAAAAAAAATACATAAACAAATAGGATCATGTATCATATACAAAATGACACGTTTTTTTGGGTAGTGCATGCAATCAATTGAAAGAAAAGTTGGTAAGCACGCACCTGAAAACAGCCGAGGGCGGGTTAGATTTTTAGACTGAAAACATTAGAACACATGTAGTCTCCTGCTTTCCATGTGTATTTGGTAGGTTATTCATGTAATAAAATAAATTTGAGCTCTAGTACATGCAAGGCGTGTGAGAGTTTTCCAAGTGTGTAATTCAAAGTTCTAGATCCTAGAATATACAAATATCATGATATTTTCTATAATTATGATCGGGAGATTAATCCGGAAAAAATATATAAGTTATTGAACTTCCATGAATTATTAAGTTAAAGTATGTTTGACAGTGTGGTAGTGGTTACTTTTCAAACAACTTTTCGTGTCGAAATGCATATCAAAGGTGTTTTTTTATTTTTTAAAAAATTATTTTTGATATCAACACATCAAAACAATCCAAAATATATAAATCATATTAAATTTTAATAAAAAAAACTGAAGTTTTAAATAACGTCTTACCAAACGATTTCTTAGTCCATAAATAATGAAACAACATCTCATTTCTGAAACATCCAAAAAGACGTCGTTTCTAATGCAATCTTCTGAGCCAAATATAGTTGCCACCTGGCAAAACTTCTCATCTCCCACCAACCATTCATTGTTTTCTTCTCCTTCTCAACTCCCTCTCTCCCATCATTTTCTCCATTTGCAGCGTATCTACCAGATTATACCACTACACTAAAATAATTAGGATTTTTTAAGCACTGTTTATATGAAGAATTCGTGTCATAGCTCAGTTAGTTAGCTGTCTAACCAAGCCTGGAAGTCGATGGGTTTCAGAGCTAGGGAAGCTGTTTTTTCCTTTAAATAAACGTAAGACATGTTATCTGTATTTTTTTTAAAAATAAAACCTTTTATTAAAAAAATAAAATAAGGTCAGGTGTACGCATGGCCTACTACTAGTGGGCCATGTGCTAGGCCTTATCTTTTTCTGTTTTGTTTTTGGGTTTAATTGTTTTGGCACTTCAAATTGTTTTTTTTTATTTCACTTTCTCTTTAATTTTGGCATAGTTTTTTAAATATTATTATAAATTTTTATTTGAATTTTAATAATTTATTTTTAATTATTATGTAACTGATATGAAAATAATAATACTAATAATAAATTATTCATGAAAATTTGATTCAAATTGCTTTTTATTATTAAAATTTTTAAATAAATTTTAAAAATAATTTTATCATATTTATAATTTTTTTTATTTTCAATCACATATAAAATATGGACATACTAATTTAATATTTTTAAAAAAATTTATTTAACAATCATATTTTTTTTAACAAAAACAATGACTTCAATTAAAAACCTTATTGTTATTAAAATAAACAAAAAATATATTGATGATATTTTTTAAAAGTGACTGTGTTTTCAAGTTTAATAATAATATTAAAAAAATATCAACTACATGTACATTGAAAAAAAATAATCCCCATTAGCATACGAAATAGTATAATCTATAGCTTTTTCATTCTCTATTGTTTTATATTTGTACTTCCTTCATCGTCTTGCTGTGTTCAACGGGAACAGAGAAGGGAAAAGGAAATATTATCTGGCTGTTTTTTTATATATATATAAGATCTTAGAGTCAATAATCTTTCAGCAAGTAATTCTGATTTTAATAATGAATATTCTCTTGGAAGAGCAAGTGTAAATGATAGAGTGGATCATTATTTTAGCTTTCCTGGTGCATTATTTTGCTTAGGAAGGTACGTACTTCCGTTTTTGCTTAGCAGAGGATTCTGATATTATATTATTTTTTAAATTTTTCTTGATGATCTTGCTCTTCATTGATATATATATGTTTTTCCTTTTAACTAAAATATGTTAAAGCTTTAATTCAGTTATTTTTTGTTGGAACTATACAGTAAGAACGATACAGGAAATAGAGGTTTGATGGTGTTTCTATGGTGAGAGATTGAAACTAAAAGAGAGAATGAGAAGGGAGACATGGAAACTGAAAATAAAGTCAGGCTATATAGTTGGAAAATGAACTGATGATAAGATTCAAACATCTAAAGTACTGAACGTTTGAGATCAAACTAAGCCAGGTTCGAACCATGTTTTGATGTATTGAATGAGTTTTGCTGGGTTTATATTTTAGTTGATTTGACTAGTAATTATGAGCTAGTATAGGTTATTAGGTTTTAAATTCTTAGATTAATTCTGGGTTGTGTTGAGTTATATAATAATGTGTTTTTAATTGGGGTAATAAATTTTAAATTAAATTATTCATTGATTTTTTTAAAGTCACACATAAAAGATTAACTATTTGTTTAAGAACATGATAATTTTTGCTTTTTAAAATAAAATTTCACTTAAAAAAATATTAATTTTTTTTAATTTTTAATATTAACACATAAAAAATATTATATAATACTAAAAAAATATTAATTTAATTTTTTTAAATTAAATATATTTTTAAAACACATCCAAACACAATTTTACCATGAAAAAAATAATCAATGCACATGTATGTAAAAACATGCAACACCTTTTGATTTTACCGATGATATTATGTAGAATTTTCTACAAAAGAAATTATTAGGCGTACATTGAGTTCAACTCCTTTTTCACATAAAAACGAGACAGGTTATATAAATATTTTTTATCCATCCTGTCTTTATATGAAATAAGAGAATGCATCTAATTTAATTTTGAGGAGTAAATTAATTCATCAAGTTTTGAATTTATTCTTTAAAAATTATTAATTTAAATATTATAAATTTTAAAATTATTAAAAGATTACATTATCATTAATTTCATTATTTATGAAATTAGTAAAAAAAAACATGCAAAATAACTTGGATATTCATGTTAATTTAAAAAAGAATGCATCTCCAGAAAATATGAAGTAATTCCCCTTCAAATATAATACCACAATCATTATGTTATTTTATGTCGTGACTTAGATATTTTTTAAAAATAATTTTTTATAACAGAGTTTACGATTACAGTTCAGCAAATTACGTAAATCCAAACACAACTACCTCGACTCTTTCCCCCACTCCTTATTGGTGCTCTCAAAAGAGACACACTGTAGAGGAATACGGCATAACTAAAAGAAGTGAGAGCATTTTTTTAAAAAAAAAAAGAAAAAGAAGAAGCCAACAGAAGTGAAAGTGCAGGCTGCCCATGTAAATCAACAGAAGCAGCATCTAGATTGTTGGAGCCACACTGTGGAGCACCACAGTCTCAACAGTGAGCCCAGGCCCAAACCCAAAAAGCACACCCCATTCCAGCCCTTCTCCAGTAGATTGAAGCCCATCCTCAGCAGATTTCTTTCTCATCTCATCCAAAATAAACAGCACACATGCGCTCGACATATTTCCATACTCACTCAGCACATGTCTAGTGGCTCGCAGTTTCTCTGGTTTCAGCCCCAACTTAGCCTCCACCTGGTCTAGAATTGCTGGTCCACCAGGGTGCGCTATCCAGAAAAGGGAGTTCCAGTCCGAGATGCCCAGAGGCTTGAACGCCTCCGTGAGGCTCTTCTCAACATTCTTTGAAATAAGCCCGGGAACATCCTTTAGGAGGTGAAATGTAAGCCCGACTTCACGGAGATGTCCATCTATAGCCCCATCGCTGTCGGGTAGAATAGTTTGGGCTGCAGAAACTAGCTCAAATAAAGGCTTCTCGACTCCTACCACTGGGTCAGAGCCTATTATAAGAGCAGCAGCGCCATCGCCAAACAATGCTTGACCAACAAGGCTATCAAGATGGGTATCGCTAGGGCCCCGAAATGTCACGGCTGTTATTTCAGAGCACACGACTAGCACACGAGCGCCCTTGTTGTTTTCGGCGAGGTCCTTAGCAAGACGGAGCACCGTGCCACCAGCGAAACAACCTTGTTGATACATCATAAAACGTTTGACCGATGAGCGGAGGCCCAAAAGCTTAGTGAGCTGATAATCAGCCCCGGGCATGTCCACGCCACTAGTTGTGCAAAACACTAGATGAGTTATTTTGGACTTGGGCTGACCCCATTCCTTGATGGCCTTGGTAGCTGCTTCTTTGCCCAACCTTGGTACCTCTACCACCACCATGTCCTGTCTAGCATCCAATGAAGGTGCCATGTATTCACACACACTAGGATTTTCTTTCAAGATCTCTTCAGTCAAGTACATGTACCGCTTCTTGATCATGGATTTCTCACCTGAAATGCATGGCATGACAGAATTAAGTTTGATAGATATCTACCCAGAGAAGATATGTGTAATAGAAATGCAATTAATATATATATTCAACTTAATTACAAGCCTTACACATTCGCTTGAATTTTTCTTTAAGCTCCGCCTTATGCTCACTGTTTGTGATGCGAAAATAATAGTCAGGGTACGTGCTTTGATCAACACAGTTTGGAGGGGTCGATGTTCCTATGGCCATGATGGTGGCAGGACCCTCCGCCAGTTGCGTCTTCCTAATTTCATCAACGGTCACCATATTTTCTTTTTGTTGGGGGAGAAAACCAAGAAATCAAATCGAAGGGGTTGAGAGCTGAGCACCGTAACAGTGCCTTGGGTGGTGTAGATGTGGCAATGGACTAGCTGCTGGGAGAGTTAGATTGGGATGTGTGGGAAATTCAAAGAGAATCTGCTCTGTATATATAGTATAAAAGAGTGAGAGGTTAGCTGAGATCAAAATAAGAAGAAGAGGGGTTAGCTGAGATGTTCACGTGTTGCATAATGCCCCTTCTAACCAGTCTACCGAGGATTTGAATGGGCCGTCGCAGCTGACAATAAAAATAAATGTTCGGTTAGTTAATATATGCGATTGTAATGGATTTGAATCACAAAATAATTAAAAATATGTGTTTTAGTTTATTACTAATTTACATGCTAGCACTGCATGTCATATTAATTTTTTTTAATATAATAAAAAAATTTAAGACATGGAGAATTATTTGGCATTATTAAAAATCTTAAAACCTTTCAATTTTACTCATTGCATAACGAAACCGTGTGAAAATTTTTATAGTATGACTCATTTTATTTAGCCGGTCTAAAATTAACCCAATTGATCAATAAAAAAAATTCAAAACTAAAATTGACATAAAAATTATGAACTTGACATAAAAAAAACCTTTCAACTCAATTTCTTTCCTAGCACAATTTTAAATTTAAATCTTTTAAGAATTTGTCTAACATAACCCTGTTGATTTGGTTGATCCAAAGGCAACTTGTTCAACCGATAAAATAAATGAGGATGAAATTTATCGAAAAAAACCTCTCAATTTAACTCTTAAACTAGCTTGAGTTTAAAATTAAACTATATGGGAGTTTCTTTGAGGTGATTGAGTTGACTTGACAGGTCTAAGGATAATTCAATTAGCTATTAAAAAAATGTAAGGATTTAATTAAAAAAAATAAAAAAAAAAGATAAATTAAAGAAAAAAAGCTTCACTGCTTATATGAACTTTAAATACTAAAAATGTTTCAATACCTAACTCTCAATAAAGATTATAGTTTTAAAATTTGATTGGGAGTTGATCCAGGACAATGCTTGGATCACAGGTCACTGATCGGAATAATAGACTCGAGTCAATTCTATTTTTTTATTTTTAAAAAAAATCAAAATAACATTAATTAAAAAAATAAAAATAAAAGTCAACAAATTAATGATCATATTTTTATCAAATTAAGCTATAATCGACTAAATCAACTAGGTCAAATAAAGTTTATGACTAGATCAACAAAAATGAAAAGTTATATGTATATATGTGTGTAAGTCTTAGTTTGAGATTAGATGGAGTTTGTAATTATACAAAAAAAATATCTATCAAGTTGATATCCATAGATAACCCTATCTCCATTAATATATTTCTGAAAGAATGTTTCTTCTGAGATGCTTCATCTGCAGGCATGCAAGCTTAAGGATGCCACCTCTTGTCCTTTCTCGGCCCACATAAAGGGGTTATTTTCTCGTAATGCCAATACTTTTATTTTCTTTCATTTCTTTTAACACTAGTAATATTAGGCATGCAATTATTACTCATTAAATAACAAGGTAATTACTAAAAAAATCCATTCATTTAAATTGGAGTTAAATTGATGTCCTGTCTCCATCAATATCTTTTAAAAGAATTCTTCTCTGAGATCCTTCGAGGGAAGCAAGGGAAGCATGCAAGTCAAAGGATGCCGTCTCTGATCCTTTCTCGGCCTGCATAAAGAAGTTACTTTCAACTTCTTTGCCTTTTCGCTTCTTAGTAACGTTAGGCATGCTATGCAGTTGGTCCTTTATTTCTTCGGACAATAGGTTTCGAGAGTTTGTTTGATATTTTATATGTAAAGAGCTTCATGTCTCGAAAAGAATATTGTATCAGAAAATTCGGAAGGAAACTCTATTTTATCAGTCGATTATATTATACCATTACTTCGAAACGTTTTACAGTTGCTAGTGTACTCCGAATAGTCATCATCTCAAAACTTGTTCGGTTATCGTGCCAGACTTAACCCTGTCAAGATCATTCAACGTGCTGTGCTGTCATGCTGATATAGATTATAATTTACAAAATTCAGCAATAACTAGGTTATTTCGTTGCGGTTTGGATTATAATTTTATATATTGATTATAATTTTTTTAAAATAAATTATTCAACATGATACAATCATTCAAATTTGAAATTATTTTATTTTATTTTTTTATTTAGCTTGAATTTAAAATTAAATTATATAATAATTATTCTAATATAATCTTGTTCACAATCTAGGTCTAAAGAAAAAAATAAAGGAAAAAAATATACAAATTTCATTCTAGTTAATTTGTTAAATCTGTGATCTAAATTTTTAAAATTCTATTAGATAAAATTAATTTTTTTATATGATTAAAAAATACAAAAAATAATTTATAATTAATTTAATATTAAAAAATAAAATCTTAAAAAAATAAAAAAAATCACTAATAAAAATAGAGCTGTGAGCCTGTTTAGAAAAAGCCGTCATGGGTTAAAGGAGGCCCATGTGCCTTGGTCATCCGCTCCTTTTTTTTAAAAAAAAAAGAATACAGACTGACAAGTCATTTGTGGTTAATAAAAAATATCAATCCCCCAAGAGCTCGAAAACAAGAATTTTAGCCCAATTGCTGTTGAGCAATAATATGGGGGCACGAAAATTATAAGATTTTAATTTTAAGTGGTATAATTTAATTGGTTAGGCTCTAGATTTATTTTCTAAGAGTTAGTAGTTAGAGTTTTATAATTTTTAGGACTATTAGATACTTATATAATTGTTAATTTTAGAATTTATAGAACTATTAAAGTGCATATAACATGATTTGAATATTTATATTAATAAAAAAACTATAAGGTTTTGGAAATTGGAGCCAATGACTTCATCCTCAGGTTTTAGATTTTAAAAATGGACGAGTAGAAATACAGTATAAAATAGAGTGTTGGGGTGTCCTCACAACCAAAATCTTTAGATTTACCAATAAAATTTTATGTTGGTATTTACACTGTCATTTTGTTGGTAAAAAAAATTACCAATGAAATTACCGATGGAACATCTCCGTCAGTGAATCTTTCATCGGTAATTTTTTATCCGTCGGTAATAAAAAAATATTATTACCGATGGATTTACTAACAGAAAAAGCGAGCAAAAAAAAAATTTCATTCCATCGGTAATTTCCTCGGAAACAAACCATATGTAATTCCGTCGATAATTATTTTAAAATATATATATATATATATATATATATATATATATATATATATATTACAAAACTATAAAATAATTAAATTAATATTAATCAACACTCTATAATACTCAAAATGCTTGGAAAAAAGAAGAAAATCAACTCAAAAAAATTTACAACAAAAAAATAAATTCAACTAAAAAAATTCATATAAAAAAAATTTAAAAATCCTATAAATAAATTAACTAAAAATTGATCTCATATGAAAAAAAATCCTACAACAACATTCATACAATTATTAAGAACAAAAACAATTAAAAATAAAATAAAAAACAAATATAGTGAAAAAAACACGAAAAAAAAATTGTCTTTTTACCTTGATATAGTTGCAAGTAAAGTTAAGAATAGAAAAAAAAAATTCGTAAAGTATACTAATTAAAAAAAGCTAAGAAGAAAAAATAAGAAATGAGAAGAAGACATACATGAGCATGAAGAAGAGAAGAAAAGAAAGAAGAAGAAGACATGCCTGAGCATGGAAAAGAAAAGAAAGAGTGGAGGAGAGAATAGAAAAAAAGAAGAAGAATAAAAAGAAAAGAGATGAGTCTATTGTGAAATTAAGGATTGAAGGCTTTTTATTGGGGTGTTTATCCATGGTTTTATAGATAAATAATTAAATATTAATATTTTTAATTATTCCGTCGGTGATTTTGTCTGTAATATTTAATTTAAATTTTGAATTGAATAAAAAAATTTCAAAAAATATCAAATAATACAGATAACTTTTTAATCTGTCAGTCATTTTTTATTAACTTTGGCTTGCCTGCCTGTACTGCACTCTTAGTTGTCGTCAACGAAGGGAAACTTTTTTTTTTACTTTACCCCACAGGATAGTTAACGCGGTAAAAAGGGTTCTGATTGTTACAACGGTAGCCACTAGCCATGGCTCAAATCAATTTTTAATCGTGTCAGGTAATAATTTTTTAATAATTAAAAAAAATTCAAAGTAATAATTTTTCATAACCTTTCATTTTTATTTTTTATTCAGAATGATTTTAGTTTTCGTGACCTGTCATTTCCACACCACGGAAAAAAGAATACAATATTATCTACTAATCGGGCTCTCCAGACATCATATTTCTACTTGAAAAGGTATAAAAACCTACCCACCTATCCTAGTTCTGTCTAATTTGTATCCGAGTACAAGGGTGCGGATCCGAATTTCTTCATGTACTAGTTAAGAAAGCAATACCAATGTCCTGCAAAAAGATTTATTTTTTTATTTTTTGCACGCATCATTTATCTGAAGCAAGGGTTTCTACTGGCCCAACATTGTGAATTTTTAGCTTGGAATTTTTTAATCTACATACAATAGTCAAAGTCTTCTTGTGTTATTTACTCTACTAATAAAGGGGTGACTTTTTAGCTTGGAATTTTAGGAGAAGATGAAGCAATTATGATTGTTACATTTGAGGGAGGTGCTGCCGTGGGACAAGGATTGGTATAGACTTTTCTCGTGCAAGCTACATGCTTTTATTAAATGCTAGTTTGGTGGCGTAAACTCCACCGCAGACCAACTTTAGTATAAAAAAAAAACTTAAGATTTAAGAACAATACTATACCCGATAATAATATTTATAATATAAATAATAATATTTAATTTATCTATTTAAATTCTACTATTTTTTAGTCTTTTAAAAATATATATTTTTTCTTCGATAGTAATAATAGTATTTTTTAAAATTTATTAATGATAACAACAACAATAACAATAGTAATTTTTTCAAATTTATTAATTATATTATTTTATTAATTATAAATAATATTATTAATAAATTAATTAATAAATTAAAAAAACAATATTATCAATATTGAAAAACAATTATAAATTTGATATGAATAATAAAATTAAAAATTATTATTCTTGTTATTGTTATTGTTATTATTAATAAAAAAAATTTAAAATACTATTATTACTATGAAAGAAAAACCACAACCTTACCCCTTACCCCTTACCATCTATAGAATTCTATGTGACCGGACATAATAGCCTCAACATCAATTGTCCGCAGCCTGGGATTTGCAGCCCCACCATACTCTATCAAATTTTATACTTACTGTTTTTTTTCTAAATCGTTTCTTCAATGTTAAATGCATTCCAATAAAAAAACAATCCCATCTTTTTTTTTTTTAGTCTTTACAATTCTCTGTGTCAATAACATCTTTGTCATTATATTGTTTCAATTCACCTTATCATTAATCTTGATAAAAAAATACTATTTCAATTCATGGTACAATAAATCTGGATAAACAGGACTTTCCGTAGGTTTGATTAATTAAAAAAATAAAGAATAATATAAAAAGAAGCTAGGCAATGTGCTAAGAGGATTACGATGACTTTCTGGCAAAAAAAGAAAGCCAAGGCTCACCTGTACCTTTCTTTTAAGAAAAAAAAAAAAAACAAGTACAATATTCAACGTGGTGGAAGAGTCATGGAACGAGAACTATAAATTGAGAATGCCTGATTATTTGTTATTAATTTTATTGAGGAGAACTTTAATTTTCTGCTCATAGAGTTCAGGACCACAAACGTACTTAAATCCAAACACAACCACCTCGACTCTTTCCCCCCCTCCTTATTGGTGCTCTTAAAAGAGACATATTCTGCAGAGGAAGAGAGCACAATTAAAAGAAACAAGAGGAAATTGAAAAAAAAAGAAAAAAAAAGAGAGCCAGTGGAAGTGTGGGCTGGCTATGTAAAGCAACAGACGCAGCTTCTACACTCTAGTAGCCACACTGTGGAGCACCACAGTCTCAACAGTGAGCCCAGGCCCAAACCCAAAAAGCACACCCCATTCCAGCCCTTCTCCAGTAGATTGAAGCCCATCCTCAGCAGATTTCTTTCTTATCTCATCCAAAATAAACATCACACATGCGCTGGACATATTTCCATACTCACTCAGCACATGTCTAGTGGCTCGCAGTTTCTCTGGTTTCAGCCCCAACTTAGCCTCCACCTGGTCTAGAATTGCTGGTCCACCAGGGTGCGCTATCCAGAAAAGAGAGTTCCAGTCCGAGATGCCCAGAGGCTTGAACGCTTCCGTCAGGCTCTTCTCAATATTATTTGAAATAAGCCCGGGAACATCCTTGAGAAGGTGAAATGTAAGCCCGGCTTCACGGAGATGTCCATCTATAGCCCCAGCGCTGTCGGGTAGAATAGTTTGGGCTGCAGAGACTAGCTCAAATAAAGGCTTCTCGACTCCTACCACTGGGTCAGAGCCTATTATGAGAGCAGCCGCGCCATCACCGAACAATGCTTGACCAACAAGGCTATCAAGATGGGTATCGCTAGGGCCTCGAAATATAATGGCTGTTATTTCAGAGCACACGACTAGCACGCGAGCACCTTTGTTGTTTTCGGCAAGGTCCTTAGCTAGGCGGAGCACCGTGCCACCAGCAAAACAACCTTGTTGATACATCATTAAACGTTTGACTGATGGACGAAGGCCTAAAAGTTTAGTGAGCTGATAGTCAGCCCCAGGCATGTCCACACCACTGGTTGTGCAAAACACCAGATGAGTTATTTTGGACTTGGACTGTCCCCATTCCTTGATGGCCTTGGTAGCTGCTTCTTTGCCTAACTTTGGTACCTCCACCACCACCATATCTTGCCTGGCATCCAATGAAGGTGCCATGTAGGCGCGCATATCAGGATTTTCCTTCAACATGTCCTCGGTCAAGTAGATGTACCGCTTCTTGATCATGGACTTCTCACCTGAAATATTGGCAAAATCAAAATTGATCAGTCGGTGCATCCTTCAATACACATAATTGGAACATCGATTATTTAATGGTGTTTTATTTTATTTAAATTAAAGGGTGGAACATCAATGGACAATAATCAGTGTAAAACAATGCCAAAAATCTTGTTTTCTCTTCAATATCCTTATGAAATATTAGTTATTTTATATCTTTTATTTTTCAAATTAAAATAATTTGAAAACACTAAAAAAATTAATTTAAAATAAAAAATAAAAAAATTAAATTTTTTCAAAAATATTTTTAAAATATAAAAACAGAAATGGGACATAAAATAACATGTACATAAATCCATGGAGAAACCGATGGTGATCAATAACTTCAAATTAGTTAATTAAATAGGCAAGGTATTTTATCCTTTAACCAAATGTAGAAGTTTTAAATGTTCCCTTAAGAACAAGATACGAATTATTTTAACCATCTAGGTGGTGGCCTAGTGGTAAGAGCTTGGGACCAAGAGGTTTGCTCCCTCTATGGTTTCAGGTTCGAGCCCTATAGTTGCTCATATGATGGCCACTGGAGGCTTACATGGTCGTTAACTTCAGGGCCCGTGGGATTAGTCGAGGTGCGCGCAAGCTGACCCGGACACCCACGTTAAACTAAAAAAAAAAAAAAAGATACGAATTATTTTTAACAGATTAATTTAAACACTTTATGGTATAAAATTTAATAATACGTTATAATTGACAAGCTCCTTTACCTATTAGTCAATTGGGATTTTGTTTTATTAAAGGTTAGAGCATTAATTTATAAGACTTTAGATAGTAAATTCTATGATAATCAACTACTATATATATATATATATATATATATAAAAGAACCTGCTCATATACAAATAGAGATTAGACGAAATCTAGAAGCTAGAAGCAAGAAAATATGTACGTTCTTGCGTATCAGGGAATATCTTGAAATTTATGAAAGGAAAATCTTCAAACGAACATATGAATGAGCATGAAATACCATGGAAATGATTTAATCAGAAGCAAGTCTTACACATTCGCTTGAATTTTTCTTTAAGTTCCACCCTATGCTCACTGTTTGTGACGCGAAAGTAGTAGTCAGGGTAGGTGCTTTGATCAACACAGTTCGGAGGGTTTGATGTTCCAATGGCCATGATCGTGGCAGGACCCTCTGCCCGTTGCCCCTTCCGAACCTCATCGACGGTCACCATTTTTCCCGGGCCGGAAAGAACAAGGAAATTAACTAAGAGGGCTAGATATCGGTGGTGAAGTTTTGGCAATGTAGCAGCTGCCTTTTTAGAGAGTTAGCTAGCTGTGTTATGCCACTTGAATGTCAAGAGGATGTGCATGATGGATTATATATAAGAGCAGGAGAGAGCGAGGGGTTAGGTTCGGCTTGGCTGTTGGGTGGTTATGTATACAAAGTCGGAGCGAATTTTTCTTACTTTGGGTTATTAAATAAATATATAAATTTTTTTTAAGATAAATTATTAATTTATGTATATAAATTTTTAAATTTATCAGTAAATTTTTAATTCAAATACACTACCTAAAATATTAAAAAATAAATTTAAAAATATATAAAATTGAAGTGACAGTAAAAATAAACTTACTATTGAAGTTACATCCTTCGATGTTTTGTATAATATAATATAACTAATTTATAATTGAATCTGAATCGATATTGTAACAACCCCTCAACCGAGATAAAATAACAATCTCATGTCAACTGAAAAAAAATTAAAATTTTTTCCTCTCTCAATTCCTCCTTCCTTCACTTGATTCTTTCTTATATTAGTATTTTATAAGTTGGACTTTGTAAGTTTACAAGATTATTCTCTTACTTTTTTTAATTTTTTTCTTGATTTTTTTATGTTTTTCCTTTACTTTTCTCTCTTTCTCTCTTGCCTTTTTTTTTCTTTCTTTTCCTATTCTACTTCTGCCCAATCGGCAACAAAAAAAAGGAAAGGAAGAACTGATTTGTTTTATTTTTTAATGGCAAATAATCATTTTACCCTTAATGAGTCGTTTTGCTTTTGTAAGATCCCACATCGGAAGCGAGCGTTCAGAGCCAGAGCTTTATAAGTGCATACTCACCTTGACTAGTAAGACGTATTTTGGGGCCATGCGTGGCTGCCAAGAACAAAACCGTTAGCGGGACCTGGGTGGAAGCCCTGGATTTGGGTGGACTGAGAGGCCCAAAGCGGACAATATCTTACTAGTGAGGTGGGGTGTAACATTTGGTATCAGAGTCGAGGACGGCTTGTCTTCAGGTTGGGGGATTGTAAGATCCCGCATCGGAAGCGAGCGTCCAGAGCCAGGGCCTTATAAGTGCATGCTCACCTTGACTAGTAAGACGTGTTTTGGGGCCATGCGTGGCTGCCAAGAACAAAACCTTGAGGGGGACCTGGGTGGAAACCCTGGATTTAGGTGGACTGGGAGGCCCAAAGCGAACAATATCTTACTAGTGAGGTGGAGTGTTCCAGCTTTTATTTAACGGTTTTTTTTTTGTTAACACTACCAAACTCTGTTCGTCCTAAAATTTTAACCAGATTTTATTCAATATATTTTAAGATCCCTCATAAAATTTCAACTCAATCCGATGGTTGGATTGAAAATTACACCCAATAACATAAAACTGGTCAAATTGTGATTTTTTATCAAATTTCTGAATTTCTCCAAAAATTCTGAAATTTTAACCTAAGCTAAAGCATTATATTAGAAGATTCTACGTAAATTTTCAAAAAATTTTGATATCTCAATCAAGAATTATAATTTTTTTTTACATAAAATTAATAAAAAAATATTGATAAAATTTTAACCTAGACTAGAGCTCACCCGAGCCGTTAAATGCCTCCGCCTTGTATGCACGTGGTCTGCCGGTGCCCTTCCAAACTGTTAAAGAAATTCAGATCAAATATAAAAGGAGGCTAGAGAATTCTCAATAATCTGTTTATTATGAGTGCTTAAGTTAACCTAAATACAAAGGAATTATATGTAGGTTAAACTGAAAATACTATTCTACCCTTAATAAATAAAACTAGATAAATATTACTTAACATCTCCCCTCAAACTCACGATGCGGCATCTACAAGCATCGAGAGTTTGTCAACTAGAAAATGAAAACAAGATATGGAATGCGTCTTGGTAAAGAAATCTGCAATCTGTAAGGAAGAATGAACAAAAGGCAAAGTAATGGTGCCATGCTTGAGATGATGACGAGTAAGATGACAATCGATCTCAATGTGCTTAGTTCGCTCATAAAAACCGAGTTGTGAGCAATCTGAATAGAACTCTGGTTGTCACAATTCATAGGAGTAGGATGACAAAAGAAAACTCTCATATCAGCAAGTAACCAACGTAACCAAACAATCTCTTTGGTAGTAGATGACATGACATAAGCTGAAGGAAAGTCGAAATACCAGATTTTACAGAAGCGGAAGACAAAATATCACTCCAAATTTTTAATTTTTCTTGCAGAAACTTAACTCAAATACCAAATTGCAGAAACTGAAGAGAAGACGAAATACCAAAACAATTGCAGAGACAGAACAGAAATACCAAATTGCAGAAGCTGATACCAAATTGTAGAAGCTGAAGAGAAGACGAAATACCAAAACAATTGCAGAGATAGAACAGAAATACCAAATTGCAGAAGCTGATACCAAATTGTAGAAGCTGAAGAGAAGACGAAATACCAAAACAATTGCAGAGACAGAACAGAAATACCAAATTGCAGAAGCTGATACCAAATTGCAGAAACTGAAGAGAAGATGAAATACCAAAACAATTGCAGAGACAGACAGAAATACCAAATTGCAGAAGCTGAAGAGAAGACGAAATACCAAAACAATTGTAGAGACAAAACAGAAATACCAAATTGCAGAAGCTGATACCAAATTGCAGAAACTAAAGAGAAGATGAAATACCAAAACAATTGAAGAGACAAACAGAAATACCAAATTGCAGAAGCTGATACCAAATTGCAGAAACAGAAATACCAAATTGCAGAAGCTGATACCAAATTGCAGAAACTGAAGAGAAGATGAAATACCAAAACAATTGCAGAGACAGACAGAAATACCAAATTGCAGAAGCTGATACCAAATTGCAGAAACTGAAGAGAAGACGAAATACCAAAACAATTGCAGAGGCAGAACAGAAATACCAAATTGCAGAAGCTGATACCAAATTGCAGAAACTGAAGAGAAGATGAAATACCAAAACAATTGCAGAGACAGACAGAAATACCAAATTGCAGAAGCTGATACCAAATTGCAGAAACAGAAATACCAAATTGCAGAAGCTGATACCAAATTGTAGAAGCTGATACCAAATTGCAGAAACAGAAATACCAAATTGCAGAAGCTGATACCAAATTGCAGAAACTGAAGAGAAGATGAAATACCAAAACAATTGTAGAGACAGAACAGAAATACCAAATTGCAGAAGCTAATACCAAATTGCAGAAACTAAAAAGAAGACGAAATACCAAAACAATTGCAGAGGCATAACAGAAATACCAAATTGCAGAAGCTGAAGAATCTAAAATAAAGTTTCAAATATTAATTCTTCAGCCGCAAGCACAAAACTTGATCTTCATCCTCCATCTTTTAATAGGTCAAACAACCCATGTCTGATGTTTTGAAAAATGAATCTGAAGTTAAGCTTTAAAGGAATGCATTGAGCGTGCTGGAACATCCTACAGGGAATGAAGTGGATGATGATAACGATTTTGATACGAGCAGTGGCTCTGACATTGGTGAACATGATTTCTACAAGGGCAGCGAGTTCCATAAAATTAACAAACTAAGGATTCGATCAACTAGGCTCTGATACCATGTTAAAGAAATTCAGATCAAACATAAAAGGAGGCTAGAGAATTCTCAATAATCTGTTTATTATGAGTGCTTAAGTTAACCTAAATACAAAGGAATTATATATAGGTTAAACTGAAAATACTATTCTACCCTTAATAAATAAAACTAGATAAATATTACTTAACACAAACAAGTTTAGAAGTGACTCGATCGAGTGCCGCCTGGCACGTGACATGCGGAGTTTAGTAGGTTTAACGGCTATCAAACCGTCCATGCAGTGTGTCGGTTTTTTTTGTTGGTTAATCTCCACAAATAGCCCATCAGCAGTTTCCTTCTTTATAAGAGTGTCTGGTTTTGAATTTCAATCTAATTTTTAAATTATTTTTTATTTTAATAAAATATTAAATTGATTTTAATAAAAAATATTTTTTTATTTTTTATATTAATATTAAAATAAAAAAATATTATTATTTAAAAAATACTTTTAAAAATCATTTTATACACAGTATCTCTAAATGAGTTTGTACTATCTTTTACCGTGATAGCAAAATGATAACCACCAACTACTGTTACTGATGAAATCAACGGTGATCCGACACAGCTAATTTTCAATCTTGAAGGGGCAGCACAAGCTTTGTATGCTCTCAATTATGTAAAGAGAAGCTGCTGAGTGCTGACCATGAAAAAAAAATGTCTGAATTTTCCTAGAAGCGGCTCTTCTTGATGACTAGCACCAAGATTGTGCTAGGTTATAGTGTTACTCCTAACAAAAAATAAATTAGGTACAAATATTTATCAATGGATTTATTGGAGTTTAATTTGATTTAAGAGTATTTTAATTAAAATTTAATGTACTAGATGCCTGTCAGCATCTAAAAAATATTTTAATTGGTTGATAAAACAACATGAAAGGACCATGATCAATATTATTATAATTGCTCTAAATATTATCAATTTACCATCATAAATGTCATACGTTGAGGTAAGCCTATCTTTTAAAAAGTTAGGCGGGCTCGTGATATACCAAATTTTTAAATACTTAGGTTTGGTAATTAATTAAATACGGTGTGGGTATATTATCGAACCTAAAAAAATACAAGCATAATAAAATATTACACTTGATAAAACATTGACCTGACATTATATAACACCCGAAACACTTGGTTTTGATGATCAACCGAACTCAATGTAACTTGGGATCGGTTATATACCAGAATAAATAAACTTGGGTTCAACTATCAGCTGAATGCAAGGAAAGGAAACACCAGTATTTTTCTGTATTTAATTTTCAAGAAGAGAATTTGCTATTTTTCTGGTGTGCTTGTATATGAGCCCCTGCATGGTGGGCAAGGAGAGTTTTTTCAGATGCATAGGTCGCGTTGACTTGCATGAAGTAGTGTTGTGATGAGCATGGTTATAAAGTTTAATTGCGCTCATGATCTGGCATGATGACATCCGAAATCATGAAAGTACTTAATAGAAGAGTAGGTAGATATTACTTTTTTAAATTCTTTTTCTTGAAAAAAATAAAATAATACATATTTTTTAATTTATTTTTATATTAATACATCAAAATAATTTTAAAACAATTAATTTTAAACTAATTTTTTTTTTTAAAAAAATATAATTTAACTACAATGGTAAGGATACTGGGTTCGAGAAATTACTATATGGCCAGATTCCTCTGGCACATACCATAAGGTCAAGGGGGTTAATATGTCCAATAAGTTAAAATACGTAGCTGTGGTTCTGGGCTACATGTCTAGCCAGTATTTGTCCCCCCTTGAAGTAGTTGGATCATAAAGGCAATCTATTCGACCCACCACCTCTCTAGTTTTTTTTTTTAATTTATGATGTTTAGTCTAGTTTATTTGTATTTGATTAATTTTTTAAAATTATAAAATTAATAATTATATAAATACTATTAAAATTTATAATATTTAAATTGATAATTTTTATAGATTAAATTTAAAATTTAATTAATTAAGTTATACCTCGAAATATTTTAATGATGATTTTGAAAACACTTATGATGTAATCTGTGCCTGTCACTTCATCATCCTATCGTCCGTAGGATTTTATATTGAAAAAACTCTCAAGAATAAACATGAAAACACTTCGTATTTGACATTTGTATTTTAAACTTTAACACCCTTTGTATCTTTTTGTTTATTTATTTATCATTATAATTTATACTAGTTAGTTGCTATGTCGCGGGGACTTTATTACACCCAGTGGACTCGGATTATGTACTGGACCGCGTTTTGAAGTAAGTTGAGTGGAAGTTAATCTAATGTGATTTAGTCAATATTTATTTTTAATTTAGTTTATTTTATTAAAACTTAGTTTAATTTTTTTAGAAAATAAATTTAGAAACAAAATTAATTGAACATTTTTTTTTTGTAAAAATATTAAAATAATATCGTTTTGAATTGAATTTAATCAAATTGAAGTAGCTTACCTAACTCGTGACCTAAGAAATAAGCCTGGCCGAGTTTAATAAATTCACCTTTTGAAATTTATATTTTATTTAATCATTTAACAATAAAAACAGACACTCTTAGGTGTCACATGTAACATCTCAATGAATTATATGTAAAATGATTTTTTTAAAAAGGACAATCAACTAGTTTTATGATATTTTGAATACCCTAATTAATCTTTTAAATATTCTAGATAAGTGATCGGTTATGTAATAGAAAAGATAATAATCACTTTATAAATCTTATATAAGGTAAACTGTTTCATATTTGTTTTTAATAATTATCACACCTGACATTGCGGCCGCCTTAAAAATAAATTTTTCATGAAAAGAATGGATTCCTGGCATCCTATTCTTTGACGGGGAATAGTTTTGTTTAAGGAGTCGTCACCTAGTATTATGGTCACTAGAAACCCTAACGGGTCAATCAAAATTCTATGGTACGAGACTAGTTACGTAAAATGAAAGATATTATCACCGCTTAAACGTTTTGCCTGAGCCAGACTACATTGCTGGTTTTATCTTGAATTGCTAAACGTTTATTAGTTTATGCTATGATGGTTTGCTTATAATATTCCTGATTCTGGCGCCAATGAATATTCAACTACGGATACTTCTAACTCTGGCGTTGGTAAATATTGTGTAGCTATAAAATAAAATAAATTTAAATTAATATTTTTATTCCTGACTCTAGTGTCAGTGAATAAAAACAAAAACAAAATTTATTTTTATATATACATATATTTTTTTATTTTTTATGTAGCTAAATACAATAAAATAAAAATAAATTTAAATCAATATTTTTATTCCCGATTCTGACATCAGTAAATAAATCAATAAATTTATATTATTTTTTATTTATGCATACATATTCATCAGCCCAACCCGATTACTGTCCTAAACCAGGGACCTGGCTAGGCACTGTTGCAGACCGCATGCGTGAATTGTTCACGCATGCGCAGTATAGTGCGAAGGTAATTAATTAAAATTACCTTCGCACGGTGCTAAAGCAAATGAAATGCAAGGTGGGGAGAGACGAGGAACGACTTACCTGGTGCAGCGAGGCGTAGCTGAAGACGATGGCGCACTGTGCTGGACGACGACGCTGCCTCCTCTTGCTTCTGTTTTTTTTTTTTCCTTATGCTTTCTTTATTTCATGGTTCGCTTCTGTTCATTCACGCACTGTGCTACGAGTAGTAGCCGAAGACGATGGCGCACTATGCTGGACGAATGACGCTGCCTCCTCTTGCTCTGTTTTTTTGTTTTGCTCTGCCCTTTTTTGTGTTTCCAGTGTTCTTCCCTCCTGCTCCTTCGTCCGTCTGTTCAGGGGGCGGTGCAACCCGAGACAAGGTTGGTGCTCGTGCATTGGCTAGCCAATGCTTCTCTCTGTTTCTATCTCGTTTGCTTCTCCAGTCATCCCCTCTTATAGAGCTCGAGAGCTTCAAAACCAATCCTGCCTTTGCAGGAATGTTATTTAAATCACGAACGGGATCGTGGGCAGGAGACATGGTCCATAATTGGATCGGATTTGCTGCAGATTTTCCTGTTGAATCGGCTTTCTCCGTGTGAAATGAAAGGGATGGTGAACAGTGCTTCCAAACGGCGCCGTTTGTGTCCTTGGGAATGACTATTTTTCACTTTGGTCCCTAAACGTTTTAAACTCAACAATTGGGATCTTAATCAGTAATAATTAATTTCTAATTGTGCCCTTGGATTAAATTCAATTGAATCCCTAAGTTATAACGCCATTTACACAACAATCATGGGTTTCTAGACTATTCAATTTGGTTCTTAAATTTTAATTTTCTAGCAATTTTCCCTTGAATCAGCTCCAAACTTTAGTATTTTTTCAATTAAACCCTTGATTCCTTTAATTAATAAAATCAAAGTTTAATTAAGTCCGCAAACTTATTAATTCTTCAATTAAACTCATGATTTCATTAATTAAACCAGTTCAAATTTTAATTAAATTCCCAAACTTATTAATTTTTTAATTTCTGACTAATTGATTCTCAAATTTAAAAATTTTAACCATGAACTTTGAATTTGTGTTGTCTTGACCCCATTCTCAACTATATTTATTTTTTTAATATTTATTTAAAAATTGGATTATGACAATAATAAAATGTATATATTGTCACAATAAATTTTAAGATCACCACTCGTTCTTGATAGGTTTATATATGATCAAGTTAACATAGCCTAAATTCAATCCTCATAGGAGGATATAACCTGATCTTAAAAATATCTAAATAGACTTCCATACATGTTCAAGATTTAAAATTTATAATAAATATAAATATCAAAGTTATATATACAAAACAAGGTTTAGAGTAATACTAGTTTTTTTTTACCTACATTACAAAACATATTGTTTTTTTCAACATTAAAAACTTATAAAAATATTAAAAAATTATAAAAATATTAGAAAATAAAAAACTCGATGTATACTAACCAAAACACTTTTAAAATACTTAAATGGTAATACGTTAGATGAATTTTTTTTTTTAAATAACACTAATACATCGATAAATTAAATTGTTTAAAGTCAATCATAGTCAACTTACAAAACTCGACAAAACTATAAACCCATTTGGAATTGAATCCTATTCTTTTTATCTTCTTCTTTTAACAAGGTAACAATGCCTATGAAATTGCAGTCTCACTATATTGCACGGAGACAATAATTAATTAACTTCGAAAATGATCAAACAAATTTTTACAGAAGAATTGGTATACTTACAGAACACGTGGATGGAATATATAAATCTGGTGTATAAAAAAGCATATATATATGATTAATAAATCCCAATTTTCATATAGTTTTGGCATTTAAGTTGTTTTGATCAGTGTTTCAAAACATAAAAGATAAATACAAAAAAACAAAAATGTATGTAATTGAAAGAATGCAAACAAAAATATAACATAAATTTATCTTTGAAAAAAATTTAAAATAAAATTCTAGAAAGGGCAGAAAGATAAATACCTCTGTCCCAATCGGTCTCCATCTCTTCTATTTTAAGATAGAAACCAAACAATACCTTACATGCATAATGGCATGCACTGCACTAAACATTGCACTGAAACAGATGGACTATCAATGGAGTGTTCTACGAGATGCAGCAATGACATAATAAGAGCTCATGTTTTATTAACAGAAAGTCTGCTGTTATTCAACCCCAAATCCATACAATTCTAAATGCACCAGTTGCAGAAATGTACCAGGGAAAGATTACAAGAAGACTAGAAAAGAGAGAAGGGAAAGGAAGACATAAACGAAGGAAAATTTCACTACCCTGCAAGAATTTTCATTAATACAATGGTCCTTGAATCAAGAAAGGGCATTGTGGTTGAACGGGCCGAGTAGGTATCCTAATGAGCCGCAACAGGCCACCCAATATAGCAGTGTGGCATGCATATATTTGGACTCCTGTCACACTCTATAGTCTTCAGAATTATGTCTTCCCCACTATTCATCTGTTACACATCCCTTTGAAGCAGATTGCACGTTCTTGATGTACTGGAATGAATGAGAATCTTCAGTAAATACGTTCAAAATGTAGAAAAATATCACTTAGATACACCCTCCATTACCTTGTATAAAACTCCTCGAGTGGCCTTGTATGGAGGTGGAGTCCAATTTTTCTGTCGTTCTTCCAATTCGGAATCCGTTAACTGAACATCTATTCTCCTCTCCCTGACATCAACATTAATGATATCTCCATTTCTAATGAGACCAATTGGACCACCTTCCTGGAAATGATTTTCAAAGACTTCTTAAGAATATGATAAAACATTTCCTAGGGCTCCGCAAAAAGAAAAGAACAAAGATGTCTTACAGAAAAGCACTAATTTTCTTATTTTGATCAAACACGTAAAATAACCAAAAATAATAAAATACAAGTGTTCCATAAAAAAAAAAAAAGATAAGAGAAATTGTAGCTCAAGGATTAGAAAAGGGAAGGCACCTGTGCTTCAGGGCATATGTGACCAGCAACAAATCCATGTGAACCTCCTGAAAATCTACCATCAGTCAACAATGCACAGTCCTGCAAATTCAGCAGAAATAACCAAATGAAACCATCACGTTGAAGGCAAGAATGCTAACATTATCAGCAAAGTAAATCAATTAGCTATGGAGAACCTATTTACAGAGAAGACGAATGAAAATGTGTATCTCAAGTCTAAGGAAGTTTGGTCCCGCTAAGATCACTCAAACAAGTGACCAATCAGGCTTTCACGAGATAAGCATGCATATTCTTTTAGTAATATATAATCTTACAATCAGAAAAATCCTGAAGTCATATGATTCAAGCCAATACTGGCAATTACAAGGCACAACCAAGGTTCATATAACTGTACCTTTCCAAGCCCTGCTCCCATTATAGCACTTGTTGGTGTTAGCATTTCAGGCATGCCCGGTCCTCCTTTTGGCCCCTCTCCTCTAATAACTACTACTTTTCCCTACGATGCAATGCAACCAAAAATTAGATAAGCAGTTCCAATAGAAAATGTCACCATACATGACCCAACACGAAGTAGAAAACAAAGCCATGAACACTATACCAACAAAAATCATGGATGAAGCTACGACAGAGATAACATTTCAAGAACATAGATGATGCCACATAGGAACGTCATACCAAATACAATCTCAAGGTCATATAGTCAGAAAAAAATTGGGAACTTATCATGGTTTGAAGGTGCAGCTTTGGGGTGAAAGAACTTCTAAAATAACATGCAACAACAAAGAAATTTGAGAGCATTGGTTAAAATCCAAGCTCTCTTCAGTCATGTTGGGTATCATAAACAATTGAGGTGAAAAGAGCTTTGAAAGAAGAGTCATAATGCTACCTGCTAAAGCCTCAAGCTGTTTTATGATGGGTTTCACTTATGGAACTGCAAGGGAACACATTCATGTTTTTACTTGACAAAAATGAATTTTCTATTTGTGACCGGTTTTTACTAAATCAAATGCAAAGGTAATTCCAGTTCAACACATACCCTAAAAAAAAATGCAGAATTATGGACTACACATGCAATCAGTCCTATAAAGTACCTGCATCCCTATTGGGGGATCAAACCTTTTTGCATGAAAATATGTAGTAGTTATAAAACACAATGCCAGCTGGCTTGAAGGGAAAAGAATGCATAAACATGCCCAGAATATGATCACCTTAAAACTCATGGGATCCTCAGAGATAGCTGCAATCATAGATTCCTCTCCCTCAAATACAAGTGCAGGACCTGGAGAACAGTGAATGTTTGATTATATTAATGTTTACAGTTGATTCAATCAAGACTAAAATGTTCAGTTGTACATCTGACATCAAGAAATCATAACAAAGTACATAATAGAAACATTACCAGAGAAATATAACCCTTCTTTCCCAGTAATTTTAGCTACAGAACCGTCTGGTGCAAGATTTCCACGTAATATTTGGAGGTGACCTGTTTGCTTAATAGGGTTTTCCAATGATCTTATTATCTCCTGGAAGACAGAAGACAATGGATTGTTAAGTTAATTATTTTGTCCGGAAACACACTGCTTTCATAACAGAAAAAGAAGGAATAGAAACAAAGAAAACAGCATCCTACCTGCCCCTCCGACAATGGTGGACAATTTTTCACATTTTCAGCCAATGTCTTCCCAGTGACTAAAGAGAAAGCAAGTCATGTTAACATTATAACATTCAAAACCACCTCCAGAAAAAAATTAAATAGATGCAAAAAATCTAAATATAATCCAAACTTTGTACCAGTCAAACAGTCACCGTCCAGAAAACCATGCTCCAAAAGGTAGCGAAGGACAGCAGGTGTTCCCCCAATCTACCAAACCATTTGTGCACAAGGAAACAAAGTGAAAAGTACAGTAAGCAAATCCAGTTCAGCAAACTCTACATACATGTCATGTTCAACAAATATCGCAAGGCACAGTGTTACATTGATTATCTTAGAATAATTCAAATGGTCATGCAAGAAAAATTCAGACCTTATGCAAATCCTCCATAACATATTTGCCACTAGGTTTCAGATCTGCAAGGAATGGAACCTCATCACTGACCTTCTGAAAATCATCGAGGGTTAACTCCAACCCAACAGACCTGCCAATAACTCATGAGCCATCCCCATAAAATGCAATTATTGTTGATATATGAGAGAACGCTACTAACCTTGCAATTGCAATTAAGTGTAACACGGCATTAGTAGAGCCGCCTAGTGCCATGACAATGACCATTGCATTACGTAGTGACTTGCGAGTGATAATGTCTCGTGGTTTCAAGTCCATCTTTAATAGTTCTAGCAGATATTTTCCAGCTAAACGGCACTCATCCAACTTCAATTGGTTTTCAGCAGGTATTGAAGAGCTGTGAGGAAAAAGCAAATCAGAGGAAAAGAAATTGTTTACACACACCAATTCAAGTGATACTGCAGGGCAACATTTCTACCTGTAGGGAAGAGACATTCCCAAGGCTTCAATAGCAGAAGCCATTGTGTTAGCTGTATACATTCCACCACATGCCCCTGCTCCAGGGCATGAATTATGAACTACATTTTTTCTTTCATCATCACTAATAGATCCACTTAAATACTCTCCATAAACCTGGTAGGAGAAAAAAAACGAAAAAAACAAAAGAGAGGGAGAGGGCAACAAAAATATGAAATGAAAAAAATAATTAATTTTCGATTTTTAACATGAAATGTTCATGTTTTGGCTCTACTCATTGCTTCAAAAGAAATTTTTATCAAAAAAATAAAAATAAAAATTGAGGAATCCAAAGTTATGATTCAATTGCAGGGTTGCAGATAGCATCGCAATCTCAGACATGAAAAGCATATGCTTCCAAGCATGATTACATTCTCATTTGAAACACTTCTTCCCCAACTATGAAGCATTGAATACCATAATTTATAACAGACATAAGCCTAAAGCATTCTATTAGATAGCATAGCAATCTCGGACATGAAGCATATGCTTCCAAGCATGATTACATTCTCATTTGAAACACTTCTTCCCCAACTATGAAGCATTGAATACCATAATTTTTAACTGACATAAGCCTAAAGCATTCTGTTAATGTAATGGGAAAAGGATATGATTAGCTTATTTGCCAACCATGCCACAGGCTTTTTTTCCGCATAATTAAGACAAAAAATAAAAAAGAGACTAGATAAATGAACATTGAAACCTGTCACAAAATAAATCAGATGTAACAATATCAAAACAGCGAAGTTGTTTGCTTACCTGAAATGCAGATACTATATCATAAGTATGACCGTTGAAATGACCAGGCTGCAAAAGGTAAGGTGTACAATCACTTAAGTCGACAGCAAAAATCATTGAACAGATACATATCCAAAGATTTTTAAACGAGGTTTGCAGCATTGAAAAAATCCTGGCTCAAAGTATAATTCTTAAATGGTTTCAAAGTATACCAGCACTTTCTGGTGGCCCACAAAAAAGAAAGAAAGAAATTAGGAAAAAGAAGGTGATGTCTCAGACTCACACCTTGATAGTTCCACCATAAACCATGATGCTAGGTCGATTCAGCCTCCCCATTGCCATGATTGTGCCTGGCATCTACAAAAAATGAAACAACTTAATAAGTGTATGGTTGAAGATGGTAGTAAGAACGGTGGACATCGACTCTTGTGTGAAGGAAAGGGACAGACATAATCCAAAATGATGGCACTGTTCTATCTTCTCATGGCTGGTAACATAATTTACAGAGTCGAGTTACACACTACAAAGTTGCACTTTTATTGTCATTCTTTTTTCTTCTTTTTTTGTGTGTTGTTCAGTGCCTTTTCTTACCATTCTTTTTGGATACGAGGAGCTATTTTGATTGTGAAAAAATATATCAGCTTCGAGTAACTTTACAGCCAATACAGCAAAGAAGAACATGTTTTTTTAGCCAAAAAAGGAAGAATATATTAATTAGCTTTATTTTTGTACCAGGAAAAAAAATAGTATTAGCTTCAACACTATGGGCTGGATATTTACAGAAATCTCGAGGACCGAAATGAAAACAGAATAAGATGGAATAAAAGAAAACAGAATAATATTACTAAAATGTCGAAAAAATATTTTGTTATTGACGAGTCTAGCATATTGCCATAACAGGGTTCAACTTTGGCGATCTTAATTCCATTTCAAGTTTATCAAAAACAAAAAAACATCAGCATAATCAACCACACTAATAGCCAATGATTAAACCCTCAATAAATACACATAAATCACACATTTCACTCAAACCCACAAACCAAAAGGTCCAAATTTTGCTTCTTTAGAAAAAAGAAAGAGAAAAGCTTACATTTTTATCACAGCCGGGAATGGAGATGTTGCCATCATACCATTGAGCACTCATAACAGTCTCAATACTATCAGCAATCAAGTCTCTACTTTGCAAGCTATAGCACATCCCTCTAGTCCCCATTGAAATAGCATCACTGACACCAATTGTATTAAACCTGAAACCAACCATTCCTGCCTCTTCGACCCCTCTTTTAACAGCCTCTGATAGCTCCAGCAAGTGCATGTTACAAGTATTCCCTTCATACCAAACTGAAGAGATACCTATCTGAGGCTTAGACATGTCATCATCCGATAAACCAACCCCATGAAGGATCGCTTGAGACGCACCTTGAGATTTGGGTTCGGTAATGCGGGAACTGTACTTGTTTAGCTTTTGTGCTACTGTGCTTGTTGCCTGTGACGGTTCTACGGCAACAGACTGGGCTTTGACGAGAAGAGAAGAGGGAGGGAGGCGGGTGGGGAATGGGGTTTTGGGTTTTAGAGGGGTGGCGCGTGGGGAAACGAAGGTGGATTGCATGGTGGTGCGTTGAGTGGGAGACGTAAGGAGAGTAGCTGTTTAAATGATGAGGATGGATAGCCCTAGCTAATGTGGTAATAATGCGATGCGGTTTGACGCCGCATTACTTTGTTTAGTTTTCTTTGTGGCCTTGTGGGGGTCCACCAGGGCTTAGGGTTTTGAAATTGGGTTGTCGTGGGAGTCAAATTATAATTCAGGACATGACTGTTTTTGTATTAAAAATGTTTTGAAAAAAAATTGAAAATGTTTTATTTTTTTATTTTATTTTAAATTAATATTTTTTAATGTTTTTAAATTATTTTGATGTGTTGATATTAAAATACTTTTTAAAAATAAAAAATATTATTTTGATACGAATGAAAAGTATTTTAAAAAACAACCGCAATTACTTTATCAAATAGGCTCCTGTTTGGAAACATGGGCAAACCCGTGTTTTCAAAAAAATCAATTTTTTTTTGTTAAAAATTAATATTTTTTTTGTGTTTTGGATCGTTTTGATACGTTGATAACAAAAATAATTTTTTAAAAAATAAAAAAAATATCATTTTAGTGCATTTTAGCACGAAAAACACTTTAAAAAGCAACCGCAACCACACTCTCAAACATGCCAGAACTAATTAATCAGTCCCTGTAGTATTAATATTATTCAAATAATACCTTGACCTGTATTAACCATCCAAAAAAATATTTTTTTCTAAATAAAATTTTATCACTTCACCTAGTTTACAAGTTTGATATGATTTAAGAATTAGATCATAGATTGATTTGTATTTTAATGGATCAACCCAAATTATGTTGTAAAACAATTAAAAAAGGGTATTTTTAGATGAAAAAAAAGCTAATTAAAAATAAAACCAGACTCGAGTAAGATTTTAAATTGATTGGTTTGATAAACTAACTTGAGTCGAGTTTCTAAGACTAATCTCATGTTTTTTTAATCCAAAATCTAATAATTGAAAAAAAATAGAAATTAAAGATTTCTAAGTGAAAGAATTTCAAAATCTTGAGTGGTGCACGATATAAGTCTTAAGACTACGAGGACTAAGTTACCAGTTTCAGTAACTACAAGGACAAAGTTAGTGTCGTGGTGGTGGAAACTGGAAAATTTAGGTGAATCTGCTGAGCTTGGGCTTGGTCTTGGTCGTGGTCAGGTCAAGCTTTCAATTTGTTTTGGACCTAACCTAAACCCGGCCCATTACACCGCTGACAGCAGCCTAAACCTGAATACAGAGAGAGAGAGAGAGAGATTGAAGGATCAGTTAAGCGCATGGAAATTATTTTGTTGGTGCAATTTTCGATTCTTAGTTTTTTAATAGCATCATCAGGTAATTAATAAATTAATCAATTGTTTTGATTGATCGTTTAATGCAAGTCTTATTTTCCGTTTTGGTTTAAAGTTTCGATTAGTATTATTTTTAAATATTTGCAAGATTAATAATTCACGTCTTCAATTAATCGCTCATTATGTGTTGTCTGATTTCGATTCTTTGAGTTTTTTTCTTTCGATGAAAAAATTCGTTTCTTTTTGAAGAATTATATATATATATATATATATATATATATATATATATATATTTTAAATTAACCTTATTTTTCTTTCTTTTTGGATTGATGATTTATTTTTCTTATATTGGAAATTTTTGTATGTAATTTTTCAATTGAATTAGTTCTTTATGTAGTTTTGATTATAAATATTTTTTTTTGTTAATTTATACATAGGTTTTGGTGTCAATAATTTTAGCTGGGTATTTGTTATTTAGTGAATTGAATATGAAAGTTTGATCTTTCATCATTTATAGCTATAGTTTCTTTCAGGTCGTTCTTTTCTACTTTGAGTAATTTCCTTGTTTACTGCTATATTATACTTTTTATGCTTTGATGATTGCATCTCATTATGTGCTAATTCGGGAATTCTAAATTCTAAACCCCAAAATATAAAAGCTCATGTAAAGGAGTTCCCTTTGTGGTAGTGTTGAAGTTTGGCATCACGTATGTTTGGCAAGTCTACCTGTAACCTGCTAGCTTCTTTTTTGCTTCTGCTGGATGCTGCAGCTAATCATTCATTAGTTTGCCTCCTACATGTGAGGATATTTTATGCCTTCTGTGACTTTCTAGTCATTTAATTGTTGAATTTCTTTTTTTAGGTATTTTGAAGTGCATTTGTCTATGTTCTTTTGTTGCTTCAGTATCTGGGTGATGACAAAGTTGATTGTTACCGGAAATTGCTCTTTGATGAATTGATATTGACAGACTGGATTGCTTGCATTTTTTTTGTGGTCTCTTTTAGGTGATAGAGTATGGAAGATATGAATTCTGATCAGGTATTTGAAATACCTGACACTCCCGAGAGAGCAGCTGCAAGGAGTATAAATGGTGCACAATTCAGAAAAGAAAGTATTTCGTCAGTTCCTGGTCGTCTAAGAAAGTCTGGCTTTGTGGATGAAAAGAGTTTTAATCCGCCGCGGACAAGCAGGGGTAGGATTCTTAGTGAAAATGGGCTCAACAGAAGACTTCATTTGCATCCTCAAAAGAGTCCCATTAATGTTGATGAATATGATTCTCCAAGTAATTCTGCTTTGGATTCCCATCCCCACCAGAATGCGCCTTTATTTAGAAGGCCAGCAATAGTTAATAACTCCAGGCCTGAGAATAGGCATTCTAAAGGAGCACAGTATATGGAAAAATCAAAAGCTGGCCGTGCTACAAATTCCTCTAAAAAACCATTTTGCATGGAAGGTGATGATCTTTTTGATTTAACTGAGATGAGTGAGCCTGACAGATTACTCGACATTGTTTTTCCTCATAGTGCATCAAAAGATCTCCAAGCTAAAGAAACAAGAGAAGGTCAATTATCATCTAATGGTGGCTCTTCTGTACAGCTGGCTCCTCTTCCTTCAAGAATATCTGGCAGCACCTCTAAGGGGAAGGAAAAAATAGATGTGAATACATGTAATGGTTCTGGTTCAGCTTCAAATAATGTGAAAGAGATTGATCGTGCTAGTGGTCATCAACACAAAATCGAAAAGCAGCTTCCTACTTGTCATCTATCTGTTACCTCACCAAGAGTTGGTGGGAAAAAGAGATTAGTGCGAAATGGATGTATTTCTCCACATAATATAGCCACTAGAGCCCAAAAATTAGCTGTAAGTTCCCAGGATGGCTCCCCAGGTGACGAAAGAAATCATGTCAGGAACAAGTTGTCTGATGGTCCACCTAACACAGATCTTAGGGAAATAGTTGCTGAAGACAATGATTGTTATAGAGCTAAAGGAAAAAAGGCAATAGTCCATCCTTCTGCATCAAAGGAGCATGATGCCAACATGACCAGGTAATTTCATCTATCTTGCACACATTTCTGGTTGGATCGCCTTCCTTCCCACTTCATGCAAAAATGCTGAAGGATAGGATTTTCCCTAAACTCTCCCTCCCGGGATTTGATGGAATCATAATTGAGCTCTACCTTCACGTAAGTGCTGGAGAGTTATCTGCTGGTTGAGTTTCTATTTTCGGTTTCTTTTCCATTTTTCTGTTCAAACTCTTCAGTTTAATCCTTCCATCTCCTTGTATAGTTAATAAGTTGGACAATGATTCCTCTCCTGTTAGTTTCTTATGGGTACTCCATCTCTCATGCCTGACAGCATATTATGTGTATGCAGAAGTTCTGCGACTAATAATGAAGCATCCCGTGAATCCAGGGATGGCCATAGAGATGCGTTATTTGGTGGCTGGAGAAGTACACACAAAAGATCCAAGACACAAGATCAGCCACTGTCTTATATGGAACAGGGTATTTTGGGAAGAGATGATCATGCCAGATGCTCTACAAATGAACAACATGATGACAGATTAGTGGAAAGAGATAGTAGCAGTGGTGGAAAACTACATCATGTTGGGAATCTAGTTGCTACGCATGGATTAACTTCAAGAAATCAAGGTGAATGCTCTACAATGGTTCCTGATGACACAGAAGTTTTGTTTCTTGGTTCATCTCGGGAATCATCTAGCTCAAGGTCATCTAGAGTCCACAATCATCAACATGATGGCAATCTAGAACCAATTTATGAAATTGATGAGTTGTTGACTGAGGTGAGAAACAATGATCCTCAATTAATAGGTTCCAGAAGTAATGAGGACTCAGATGTTACGGCAAGGCAAGTGGAAGCTGATGAGATGTTGGCTCGGGAACTGCAAGAACGATTATATCATGAGGAACCAATATTTGGAGGTGGCGAGGTTTGTTCTCTTCAATTGTATTCCCACTGTCCCTCCTTGACGTCACCTAATTAGTTAGAGACTCTATTTGTCAGCTTTTCATGTTTATTGACAACAGATTGATGAAAATATAGCATGGGTCCTGCAGCAGGAGGAAGATGCACTCCCTGCTACATCTGGTCACAATCATCCTGTTCCACATCTTGTAAGTGCGCTGGTTTAATTTCAGTGGGTTGCTGAGCATGAAAGCTCTAGTAAATGCTTATCAATGACGGTATCTATGATTTGTTTTTGATAACAATGATAGCATCTCATAATTATCTATGACAATAATTTGCACGTCACTCAGAGTTTATTTTTTAAGAGAATAAGAAAAGCTATTGATGGGGTATTCTTGTTCAAACAAATTTAGGGACCTAGGACCAGCTTTATTTTTAAAATCTCAAGGAATAGTTCTGCAGTTTCCATTTTAATTCCTCCATTATGTTATTTTTAGTTTCTTTTATGAGTGGCTGGGTTGGGAAAGTGTGATATTTCTATTCTTCTGCTTGGGGCTCTATTCTATTATTAAAGCCGGTATGTGCATGTGCACATATGGGTTTTAACTATTACTTCACTGTTAGTTGGGTAAAATTGAACTTCAAAGTTCAATCCCTTGGCGTGCAGAATCAGAAGATGATTAGTAAACTCAGGCAACCATGAAAGTTGGACTGGAATGATTAAGAAGTTCAAGCTCGTATTTGGATGAAAAAGAAATGCTTAATATGTAAGGATTCTAGCTTATATTTTAGGGTAGTGGGGAATTGCAATTAAACAAGAAAAAGAAAATACTGATTCTCTGTTAACTGCAACAATGGTTCTGCCTGCTCTTATCCTGATGGTCTGACTACCGGGTTGGATGGTTCAAGGCACGCATCTTTCTCCCTTCAATTATGATCTTAAAATCAACTATGTTCTCTCTACTTAAGGTGGAATGCCTTAAATGGCCTGAACCTTGGAGGAGTGAGTGTTACTATGTAGTAAACCGATGAAGGCCTGAGTTGGGTTATATTGTCTTAATAAATAGCATTAAGTTTGCTAACTTCAACATGTTTTAAATCAAACAGTCCTCATGCAATTTGAAGCATATGCCACCCCCTGAATGTTCTACTGCACATACTTATATCCACTAGTGTTTGCTTAATGTTGTTAATTAGGTGGTTGTGATGCTTTCCTTTGACTTCCCTTTTTTTCCAGTTAAGCTGTTTGGTCCTGCTTAGATTTATGCTATAAGTTGACCATAACTTCATCTGTTTTTCACTTTGTGTAGAGAAACTCATTAGTAGCACATTCATCAAGACAGCGCTTGCCTCGGTCCTCTCAGAACCCTTCAAATAGGAGAGGAAACCAGGTTCAAGTTACTACTACCCGAGCATCAGGCTTGAGGAGTCGCTTGTCCAACCGGACTCCTGTAAGAATATCAAGAGAGAGGAACCCCTTTCCCGCAGTATTCCCTGGAGGGTTGAATTTCCAATTTCCTTCGGGAATGGATTTAGAGATGGTATGTTTTTCTCATGTTTTGTCCTTCATTTTTTTCATCTTATTATTATCCGCCTTTTCTTCCGCAGTTTTTTACTTTGTATGCCACTACTGGCGGAGCCTTTGTCTGAGGATGTGTTTGAGAGTCATGGCTGCCCTATGATGCCCCTATTGAATTATCTCCCTTTGCTTCAGACACTCCTGCAAAAATCTTCTAGCTCTACCACTGCATGCCACTGGCACCAAGCTTTGATTGATGAGGATTGTGACCAACTATATGTTGTTTAGTCATCTGATTATACATCTTTATATGAAAGCCTGGAGGTCACCTGCATTTTAACTTTCAGAAGAAATAACATAGGATAAACATACCTAATTCAATTTCTCTACCTAGTACCAAAAGCCTTACCAGTCACATTTTTGAGAAAGCGCTAGCATAATCATAAGTCTTCTCAATATGCAATTTGAGCACCTCTCTCCGCCCAGCATCATTAATATCTCATCTGTCACCAAGGCTTCATCGTGATCTGATGGCCTTGATGTGAGAGCATGATTGACTGATTGACTGATTGACTGGTGCAGAAGCAAGAGAGCGTTGTTTTATGATTGACTGCAAGGGAAACAATGGTGGGACGCCAAATGATTATTTTAGAGGAGAATGGGTGTTTATTAAAAAGGGTTTGGGAGTAAGAATCAGGATTTTGGGGGCTGAATTGATTGTTTAGTCTGGTGCAATTTAATTTAGTTAATTGGCGGTAAGCAAAGAATCTATCAAAAAGAGAGAGATAGAGAGAATATCATCTGGGCACTCATGGACCGCATACAAATCTTCAAAGCTTCAACCATATTCAATCACCTGCACTGATTCAGGAGTTATTACTGCATTAGTTTAGGATGAGAAAGTATCTCAAGTTAATATTTACTCCATGCAGTTCTTTTCTTTTGTCTGTTGTATAATCATATATCTTTCTTGTGGTTGTATGAGAAAAAAGTAAGATGACTTTTTTCCTGCATAGCAAATTACATCTGGTTTGCTGTTCATGTAACTCCATGATTTGTAATTATTGTCATTGAGAAATCTTATCCTGTGAATGGTTGGCATGTGTAACATTGATTGGTTGCTTCTCAATGCAGAGACTTAATATATTGGAAAATTTAGAGGCCTCAATGACAGCTACTCACATGCTTCATGTTCAGCGTGATTTTAATGAGTAAGATGTTTTTATGTTTGCCTTGTGTTCTCTGCTTACTGATTTATTATATATGATTATCTTGAGCATTTGGAGAGACTACTCTATGCCCTGTATTTTATACCTATTCAGCTTAAAAGAGTTAGCTGTCGTTGTTGGCAATAAACCGTACCACATATACGCCTGTAATTTGGTTGGATGAAAATGGTTTGATAGACTCACTTTTTGAGCTGAAAAATCAGACCGTAAAGATATCTGATTTGAATCCTGTCCATCTCTTGTACTTATTGATGTGAGTGAGACTACAGCCATCATGTGATTGAAATTGAAATTGCTTGGTATTTGCCTTTCAACCTGAAACCCAGTGACAAATAGAAATTGCTTGTGGTGGCAGCAAATTTCATAGATGCCTTCAAGCAGATAATGTTAGTTGAATAGATTGTCAGTATAAGGGGTGATTCTTTTAAGTAGTCCTTAGTATTGATTTACTTGCTTCATTGCTAAATGTCTGTGAAATTATTAATTTGAGCTTCTCATGTGTAACAGTCATCACTCATAAGTGTTCTTTTCATAAATTCCTTGACTATTATTCGGAATTTCTTTCACAATCAGAACATTTTGTTGCTTTGCTACCTATGGGTGTATGTGTGTGTAGTAGCAGTTGCTTTATATTCTTAAAGTAACTAAGAAGCATGGTTTAGAAAAGTAGTTACTTTGTGAAAAATAGTTTGGTGGTTAGGCAGGCAAGTTACACTATGTAGTAGTATGAAGCTTGATGATATGTCCAGTTCAGATATATCTTCATGGAAACTAATGGTTACTTTGGTGTGACTTCAACTGTTGAGATTATTATTCTCTTTTCTCTAACCTTTCTAGGTGGTTTTCACTTTTAAATCGTTGGGTGAATATGGAGTACATCTGACAAAGTTAGGATTTATAGATAACACTCTACTGATTTGAACTATTTTGTTGAAGTTTCAGTGATGAATTAGGATTCCTGGGTTCAACTGTATATTTTGTGTGTGGACGGGTTTTAAGTGTTTGATGAAATGCCGCCATTCTATGTTAAACTTTTTATTTACAATGTAAAGAAGCTTTGGAATTCTGTGAACAGGTTGTGCGTGTCCAATTTGGGTTTCAGTCAATAATTTTGTCGTGTTTGAAACTTCAATCCCTTTCAACAGAACAAGTTTTTGAGAGTCAATCCTCTAAAGTGCTGCCCCATTTATGACATTTTTCTCCTAAATTGTACTATCTGATAGTGATCTAGATCTTTATATCTGCTATTTTATTGTACTCTTTATTAATGTTTAATGGTGCATGCTATTTCTGCATCTCCTTTCCCTTGACTCCTGGGTGACAGCTTTTTGAGTAAAATGTTCATAGTGGGTATAGGTTTAAGATATATATTATGCTTCTTACTTTACTCCTTTTTTTTCTCTGGCAGGAATGATTATGAAATGCTGTTGGCCCTTGATGAGAACAATTCTCAACATGGTGCATCTGCCAATCAAATTAACTGCTTGCCAGAGTCTGTGGTACAGGTATGCTGATCAGCATCCAAGCACGTATCCATGTCATGGATGCTTCAAGTCAAGAAAGCATTTAGCTTGCACCATGTACTGCTTTCTGCATGTTCATTTGCTCACCTTTTTTGTCTTCTGCTATGCATATCATGCAGACTGATAACTTTGGAGAGACCTGTGCTGTCTGCCTTGAAGCCCCAACTATTGGAGAAAAAATACGTCATCTCCCTTGTTTACACAAATTTCACAAAGATGTATGAATCTCTTTCTTTACAACTTAAGAAGCATTTTGTTGTATGTTTTATCATAAACCACAAGCATTTGATTGCTTTATTCATTCTGTTGGTGCAGTGTATTGATCCTTGGCTCAGCAGAAAAACATCATGCCCGATTTGCAAATCATCTATAACTTCTTGATTTTGCACTATTGAGTTTTGGTGCTTCAATTATGATGATGCCCCATTTCAGGTCGATATGCTATTGACCTTTAGGAAAGGTAATGATTATACATGTCTGTTTTTGCTATTCTAACAGAAATCGGTGCACTTGAATTCTGGAGAAAACCTGTGCGTTCTTTCTTTTATGATGCATTTTATATTGGATCGCATGTTGATATGTTGGGGAGTCATCGGAATTTTAATATAGATGGTCTTCAGGAGGCTTCCTTCTGTTATTTTGAAATTGATTTGTGGCTACCAGTTGGGCTAGCTTGTAGACTGGGGTTGAACCAAACCAAACCCTTGTGATTTAGGGGTGGAGTCCTTGACCAAAATTTTTGACGAAGTTATCGCAAAGGGAAATAACACCCTGCACTCTTAAGGAGTTTGAAAAGATAACCTGGAGCATCAATGGACAGACAGATGAAATCCAAAGTTTTCATGTCCTATTTGATTGCTGTGAGGAGTAAGAGCAAATGTGATGCTCATGAACTGCCACAAGATGTATCGGAACATAAAAACTTTTAAGATTAGACCTTCATTCTAGCTCGTTTTAGATTCAACCTTCAAGTCCTCGAAGGGCTTGGTTAAGTGATAAGGAAAATGGTTTAACTTGAGGTCATCCGTTCAAGTCTTGCTATTGACTTCTTAGTGAGATTAGTTCAACTTGTGTGGATACCCTAAATTTCAACTTGCTGTAGAGGCTTTTCTGGATTTGTAAATGACAATACGCAATGTTCTTTGTCAAGTAGATGAGCAATGCTTTCATCTGTACACCCATTTCTGTAAAAAGAAAAGAATAGGGTTTAATCTTCTGTGAGTAATTTAGGTTTAGATTTCCTGGCGTAAAAATCTCTAGGGTTTAACGACTCCTATCTGTTTGACCCTGCTTTTTTAATACGTCTCTTTTAAATAGTGTTAACTCATGGGCTGTTCGGTGTTGTTTTTTGTTCCCAATTTTTTTATATCAAAATTAGAAAAACTCGTTCGTTTTGACTTCTGTTTACAACATATATATATATATATATATATATATATATATATATATATATATATATATATATATATATATATATATATATATATATATATATATATATATATATAATAGCATTAGGGTTCTCAACGTTATCGTCTCGAGTTCCAGTTCAAGGGTAAGACTGCAGTCTCTTGAATGGTAGCTAGTGTGTGGATGGTTTGCCAAAATCCGACCTGAGAAGAACTTCTGTTTTTGCATTTTTGTATTTCAAAGTATATTTAAAAAAAAATTAATTTTTTTTTATTGTTTCAAATTATTTTTTTATGTTTTTATATTGTTTTAATATGTTGATCTTAAAAAATAATTTAAATTTTTGTTTAATATATTTCCAAATAAAAAAAAATATTTTTAAAAGTTATCACTACCCCAATCCAAATATGCTTTTCATCACTGCATGTAAAAACAAGTACCAGGATACTAAGAACAAACCATCTGGCTAGCACTTAGAAGTTGGCAGACAGATTAATCCCATTTTCGATCAGAGTATAGCCAATAGCTTAATCTGTTTACTGAGCTGTAAATCGATAGAATTTATTGTCTTACGTGGTTCTGCAATTATGTCCAGATTGAAAGAATCGAAAGAATAGTCTGAATTATGTCTACAGCCAGAAGGGCTACATCCTGACCTTGAAATTTTGCATTTTGCCATTGCCTCTTGTATGGCATATGTATCAGATGAGTAACTTGGGATGGTGGGCCTGTGTAGTGATCCAAGGCACCAGCGTTTGACACCGCTCCCATCATCATTCATCTCTGTGATTAACCCAAGAAACTTCTGGGCATTCCCTGACGAGTTCAAACATGCTTTACGGGGACCGACCGTCCACAACAATGTACATATGTGCATGTCTGATCCTCCGAGCTGACATTTTTTGAGGTCGAATTTGCTGGTCGCTATAGTTAAGGAGGGGTAGAGTTGCCAGAGGAGGTGCGATGCATACTTGAATTCATATAAAAAGTAAAGGCTAGCGAGTGTGAGGAGTGGTTCATGGCATGGGAATTTAAAAATATATGCCATCTGCCTTTCTAGTTTTGTTTGAGCGAGTATAGAACTACCTCATTACACTTTTATTATGAATAATATAGTGGCCCTAAACTGCATTATCGAAGCTTCTGCAATATGCCATCATCGTACATCTATGCTGTATCCAGTGTGTCTATCGTGAATCCTTGGATAAGAGGCTGTTGCTTTCGACTTTCCGACCATTGCAGAGCTCATCACAACCATCCCCCCTTTCAAAAACGGCAGCAACTCCCATTCCTGTGCCTGCATTTAGTCACAACAGCCGATCATTTAACCATAAGTTCCAGCAACGCTACACGCATAGAGATGGAGAGGATGAATACCTATGCACATTGACACCACCCCGAAGCGACAGTCCCTACCACGGCGCTTCATCTCATGCAGTAAAGTAGCCACACATCTGGCACCTGTAACAGTTAACAGGCAATTAATTAGTCTCTGATCAAATGATTAACAATTGATCCACCTCATTTCCGTGTGTAAATTGAAAATCACAACGATCCGATAACAAAATCAAAACTTTTGATGCTCTATGCAACTCTTAAGCAGATTTACATGCAGCAAGAAACTGTTTTCACCGTGGATACAATGATACTGTGTTCCTGCAAAATTAAAACACCTAACTGGATGCGCATATTCCCTTCTTTCTCCCCAAAACAACATTGACTCCAATCTATTAGCTATTACCAGCCTGCCAGCTTATTAATAGTGCTTTAGAAGAACAGAAAGATGGTTCGAATAACTATCACCAGAAATTAGAGTGGAATTCATTTTAACTTCAATTATCCACAAGAATGTACCTGTTGCACCCAGAGGATGTCCAAAGGCCATCGCACCCCCGTTGACATTGATCTTCTGTGAATCAAGCTCCAGCTTCTTACGGCAATAAACAAACTGGGAAGCAAATGCCTTGATGAGGAACAACAAAATTTAGTTAGACCCTGAAGCAGGTTCTGAAGTATAACTGTGAAGTATTCATTTTCTTTTTACCTCATTTATCTCAAAAAGATCAATATCCTCAAGTTCTAGACCAGCAGCCTTCACTGCAGCCGGGATTGCAACAGCTGGGCCTACACCCATGATGGCAGGATCTACACCAACAGCAGTAAATGTCCTGCATGGCCAAAATAATTTAAATGGAAAAATGAGGAGAAGCCATTAGTTATTCTCATCATTAATTGTTGGGCATGAAAACTGACAAAGTAGATGGCAAGTGACATCCAAACATTTTTTTCTCAAGTCAAACAATGGGATATGCATTTGCAGAGGGCTATCTTCCTAAACTACATAACAAATGTGCTGCAGGGGAATTGCTGGAGCAAGAAATTATTGGCCCTGAATGAGGTTGTATACCTTGAACCCAAAAGCTCAAGACACCTTATTTCAGTACTAAAAGTTATGAACTAAAATAAAACGATCAAAGAATACAAAAGATCACATGCCAACAGGTATGTTGGACAGCATTTCCTCTATAAAATGATTATTGTAGGAAACATGAAGCAAATTCATCCAACAACCACATTCTCTGGTCAGCATGATGATGATAGTGCAACCTCCCCCCTCTCCAGTGAAGAAATGCAATCTGGTAGCTAACCCAACAAATTAGGAACATTAGACCATTTCATAGAAAGTTAGGAGTTGAGCAAGTCATTGATACCACAGTTGCGTGGGCGCATGACCTTTTTTTTTTTTTTTTGGGGGGGGGGGGTGGTGTTCTGTAAATTAAAGAAAAATCTTATAACCAAAGCAAAGTAAAAGAAATGTTTCTAGACTTGGTGCTTCGATGTGTTAGATTTATAATCTTGTCGCCCACCACATCCATCTGCCACTACCTTTGGTTTATTGCACTTTATGATAGAGATAAACAATAAGTTTCTAGGACTTACATACCTGAATACACCAAGAATTGGTAGCCCTTTATGCATAGCGACACTTCTTTTCATGAGCAACACAGCCCCAGCACCATCACTGACTTGGCTAGAATTCCCTGAAGAAGAACTACCACATGATCAAGTGGATCAAAACAAACTGAAAACAAATGAAAATAAGAAAGCGCACAGGATGCATACCAGCAGTGGTGGTCCCATCTTTCTTAAACAAGGGCTTTAATTTTCCCAGTTCTGTTAATGATGTGTTTGGGCGAATTCCATCATCAACAGAGATTACAATGGGCTTCTCATCACCAGTTTTAGGGTCAACGATCTTCAAACAGAAAAATACCAACAAAAATCAGATAATACATATTCAATTCTTGAGACAACAATGACCATAACATGTAAGCACATGAGATAAACAGGATCGATTTTTTTCTCAAACCATTCAACTAAATATATACCTTTGTAGGGACAGGGATGATTTCATCCTTGAATCTTCCAGAAGCAGTAGCAGCAGCAGCCTTTCTATGAGAATCAACCTATCAACAACCATTTAAGAATATTAATACAGCAAATCATATTGAAGTATACTGCATAGCAAATCAATTGCACTTACTGCAGCCTGATCCTGCTCCTGCCTTGTCACACCGAAACAATGTGCCACATTCTCAGAAGTAACACCCATGGGCAGAAGGCAATCTTGAGCCTTCTGGAAATCCTTTACCTGCCATAATCAACATAACCTTTAGAATCCCATCCAGATCAATAAATAACAAAAAAAAGCTCACCAACAAACCTTCTGAAACTAATTATATAAAGAGAAGTATAAAAATACCTTTGGATTCACATCTCCATCCCATGTCATTGGATTAATTGTCATGGATTCCAACCCAGCTCCAATTCCTATGATGAAATGATAAAAACTGTGAAGCCTAATAATTAACAGAACATTGAAATACTACACTATAAAAGGCATTTGAGGGGATTTCTCTTACCAATTTCATAGAACCCTGCTTTGATAGAAGCAACCACATCAGCAACTGCCTGAAGCCCGGATGAACATTGCCTGTTGACAGTCCTTATCGGCACAGTTTCTGGACCGAATTCAAAACCCGATCAAGTTAGCAATAAAGCAGTAATGCAACCAATGCCCCTCGAAAGATGCAATTCAAGAAACATACCAGGGAAACCAGCATAGAATGCAGCCATCCTGCATTCACTTGCTCTTTGAGATCCTGGGGCCAACACCGAACCCACAACAATATCCCCCACTTCTCTTGGATCCACATTCGTCTTCTCTATCAATGCCTACACCAACCAATATCCACAACAACAACAACAACAAACACAATTCTTATTATCCAAAATGGAAAAATTACAATCAAAATCAAATAATAACCTAAACCTAAACTAAAACCAAATTCAAAAACAAACCTTCAAAACAAACCTTCAAAACAGGTGCAAGTAAATCATCAGCGTGGGTATCCTTGAAACCACCACGCTTCGATTTGCAAAGAGGAGTTCGATATGCTCTTTATAACCAAAAATACAAATAAATTAAAATGCATAAGAAATCAAGCTCAAATCAGCAAGACCATCTCATTTCAACTACGAACTACTTACGCAACAATCACAACGTCATCTCCAAAAGCCGAAGTCCTTTGATACGCTGCGCTATCTCCAGCTAAACAAGCAGATGCCTGAATTCACAAACAATCAAAATCCAATTATTAAAAATGCTCCAGTTTATATCAATAAATTAATTTAGTCATGAAAATCCAACTTGTATTAAAAAAAAAAAACACCTTAAAGTCAAACACAACAATATATCTCTCAACATATTGATAAAAACAATATAAAGCAACATATTTCATAACTTTTAAAATTTCAAATCGATCCTTGAACTTTCATGATCTAAACTAAACCGGAAACAATCAAAATATCAGCTAAAATATCGACCAAACGATTAAACTTACAGAAAGAGTAGATTCAAAATTGTGAGGGGATGGAGAAGAAGGACGGAGGTGATCGAGAAGGACACGTTGCCTGTTGATTGCTTTCTCCATTTTTCCCTTCTTTCTCTGTCTAAAACGAAGGTGAAGCTGATGCGTAAAAATCTCCGCTGGTGAATAGACAAAAAAGGGGACCGGCTTTTATATATTTTTCCAGGTTGGCTCTTGGCAGTTGCAGATACATGTGATAGCAGAGGGGGGGAATTCTAAGATTTTGGATAAAATAATATTTTAAATATATACTGAGCCACTGTCCACTGGCACGTGTCTGTCAACTCTTCTTTCTTTTCTTTGCCGTAGCAGGTTAGATTATAGGTAAGTCCATATATTTTCGTGATTTTCCACTCTAGTACTTGTAGTTTAAGACTCTTGAATGTTAAGTCTCGAATTTGTGAAACTTTCCGATGTACCCCTTGACTGTTATATGGTTAAGGAAACTAATAGCGTTTACGCTTTTAAGTCGTTTTCGGGTTTTTTTTTTTTTTATTATGAATTTTATGGAATATGAGGAGTTTGTTATCACATAGGAAATACATTGACAATTTAAAATTTTGTTTCGACTACATAATTGTTAGCTTATTCGGATATTATTATTTTTTTTAATTTGATTGTCTTGCAAATATGGTGAGTGTTCACTGTATTTATTATGTTTCTCTTTCCATCTCAAGTTTTTTTTTCTAATGAGCATTTTAAACTATTAAAGTTTTATTATTATATGTGGTTATTCAATAGAAAACATATGTTGATTAAATTTATGTAGTGTAGCTAGCTAAAAATGAGGCAGCAACAACAAAAAAAAAAATATTATCCCAAGTAAAGCTGGGTTAGAACATAAAATCCGTGATCTAGATATGAGATATATCAAAATTACATGTTTGTCATACGTTCTAAATTATGAGATCGAGATAATTCAATAAGAAAAAAAATTAAAGATATTTAATAGTGCAACACGAGTCATTTACCTAATTATATTTAATGAATTTATTTATTAAAATTAATTTGTAATAAAAATCGAGAAACAAATAAAAATTTATTTAATAAAAGAAAAGAAAAGAAAATATCATGTAAGGTTACATATATTAAAAATATCATAACAAAATAAATATTTTTAATTTTTAAAAACTTTTTAAAAACACACACACACACACATATATATATATAAGGCATGGATGAATCATACTAATCTCATTAAAAATTAAACACATTTAAAATAATTAAAAAAACAATAATCAATGTAAAAAAAAAAAAAAAGCTAAATAAACCAAGAAAATTGACATGGGAGGGAGGGGTATCAATTAAAAAACAAACTTAAGAAATAGTTCAAAAAAAAAAAGACATAAACGGTAGATAGTAATTGAAACAAACAAGTATCATGACAAGAAAAGATTAGACCGTGTGCCTGGGCCTATTATTATTTTTTTATTTTTCAAAAGGGATGACAACTTGTCGACCACCTCTATTTTTTTTTTGAAAAAACAGTCAGACAACATGTCGTCTATCAACCCAGATTCCAGCCACAAGTGTGATGACCGGAGAATTGAGCATGCCGATTTTTTACCCTAAAAAATATTTTTCAACCCATTTCAACCACACAACATTGTACAAACACCCTTATAACACTAAGAAACCAACCTGTCACCTAATAAACCCAAAAAATAGTTTAAACCACAAAATCAAACCGGAAAAGACACTTTGTCCTTGACTTAATTCTAGTTTTTTAGACTACATTGAAACTTAAAACAACTATTATAAGACTCTTTTTGTTTAGTAGAATCTGTTGATACTAATTTTAACATGTTTGGTGGTCATAATTGTAAAAAAAAAAAAAATAGAGTTTCTCTTTCTTTATTGCAATCCAGCAACTCCTCTCTTCTCCTATGAAAAAAAAACTGAAAAACAAGAAAAATAAAATTTAATACCAAAGTGTAATTTGTCAAAATTAAAGGGATCAGTCATCTAACAAAAAAAAGATAAGGGATGAAAATATACTTTTCAAACAACTTGCAATGTTGCTATCTATGTTATCCATGATTTTCACTTTGGTCCTCTATTTTAGAATTCAACCCTCCCCAAAATAAATATACGGTGCTAATTTTGGTTTAAAATAATTTAATTATATAAAATAAAAATTCAAGGATCAAATTAAAAATTAAAAAAAAAACATTGCTTCAATCAACATGATATATTGAAAAAAAAGAACCCTTTTAGTTTATATTAATATTTATTCCAGGAAATCATATCGTGCTTTATTGAAAGGCTTGGAATATGCAATTCAGAATTTCGTTGTCTTTTTCTTCCTTTTGTTTTTTCCCCTGAACTCTCTCATCCACTAAACAGAATTTTAGGTTGTTGCCTCTACAAAATCTGCCCTTCTACAAGGTCCCTAGAGCACAATGTCCATAAATCTAAATTAAAGGTCATGTTTAGAATCTTTTTGTTACTGCAATAAAAGAATCCAAAATAAAGGGCACAGACCTTCGACTTCAACTCAACAGAGATCCCTAGAGCTTCTGGCTGTCTAAGTTGTCCTGATTTTACACGTACAGCACAACTAGTGCAACAACCTGCAAGCACATAGCATTTTATCTCGAACAATTTTAACTAGAAAATAGCAAGAGCCATAGGCTGCAGGGTAAATACACAGGCAACCCTGTTTCCAGAAAAAAAATCATAAAAAAATTATCACCAAATGGCCTATCAGAAAGTGTAAAGTAAGTTTTTATATTGATTTGCTAGGGTTTATCATGCAAGATATCTAATAAAACTAGCACTTTCTTTTGTATAAACTTAAGTTCTAGGTTTAATGGACACTGAAAATGTCATGCACAGTTTAATTGTTATATTATTGGACGATAGCCATCTGGTTTTAGTGAAGTAATAACTCTGTCCTCTAAAATCTACTTTCTTATATGTACACACAGTGTGGGTGTGACAAAAACATCAAAAAGTCGAGCAATTCTATACAATACTGTGTATCAGAGAACAATATTACCGTGCCTGCAAGCAAATGGAAGCGTGATGTTCTGTGATTCCGCTGTGTGCAATATATACTGGTTCTGCATTCCCACCCAAAGCACAAACAACATAGCTTTTAATCTCCTGATTCTATTATAACAGCAATTCGATTCACTTGCAAGCTATCTATATTAGTAGTATTTTTTTTTCCCGGGAAACAAACAGAGTCTAAATTCCGTACCTCTGGAACAAGGAACTCGTGAACCACTCCTCGTTGCCGATCATGCACAGTGACTTCATGAGGTGGAATCGACGGAGAGTTGCCCGTTCGATCGTTCACTCCTACTGATGTTTGTAGCTCCGATGTCGTTTTAACACAGCGGCATTTAAGAGAACTGGAGTTTAGAGATGTAATTTGCCGGTAAAATGAGGTGAAGGAGTGGCAAGAAATGCTAAGGTCCATGGATTCCTTTACTCCTCCTCTCCTCTTCCTCCTATTTGCGTTTATGTTAAGACTTAAGAAAGGTCCATGGAGAGGTGGCCACTTGGTACTTCCGTTTGTAGGGAATCATTGCGTGTCACACCACTTTTTTTATTTATTTATTTAATTAACGTGAGTGTCCGGACTAGCTTACGCGTACCTTTATTAATCCACGGACCTTGAAGTTAACAACCATGTAAGCCTCCAGTGTCATTATATGAGCAACCACAGAGCTCGAATCTGAGATTATAGAGGGAACAAACTTCTTGATCCCAAACTTTTACCATTAGGTTACCACCTAAATGATTATCACATCACTTTTATACTTGCAGTTGTTTCATACTTCTGTTTTTTTTTTTTCAAAATTTTTTTTACTAAAACTTCCTATCTTTTAAACGCTAATCAACCCTATTTCAAGACTTTTTTTTTCATTAATTAATTTATACTTATTAATAAAATAAATTTAAAATATTATAGATTATTTTTTTTAATATCTAAATTGTCTTTCTAATTTCTAGATCTTCTTCTTTTGCTGCATCATTTTTATAACTAAGATCACAATTGAAATTGTAATTCAATCATATTTTTCATTAAAAAAATTAAATTTTTTTATCTTTAAATTATTATTTTTTTAATATATTTTTAAATAAAAAATAATTTATCCCACACTATAAGAGAAGCTTAGTCTCCGTTGTTGACACGGATTTTAAAGCGTTGACATATTTTTATAAAAAATAAACATGTGAAATCAGAAATTTAGATAAGCGAGGATAGGCTGTGGATGGCATAGAGCATGGAGATACAAAATATGTCAAGTTTAGGTCACCACAGTGGTTTAGTACAACATTATGAAACGTCAAAACTGAGAATTTACATGGACAAAAAGGCTACATGGATTCTACGCAAACCAACGGCATCCTCTACTTCTCTGCAGCAGATATTGTACAGCAGCAGACAAAGAGTTTCAGCAGCCCACATGCTAATTAGCAAGATGTTCTTGGCTTATAGCATTGTTTTCCTGGATCTTAATTGATTCTGTAACAAAAAGCAAGTGCTTGTGTAAGTCAATGACGGGGAAAAAAAGTACTGTAATGTTTGATTTAAGAAGTGAAATGTGGGACGAACACCACAACCACCGAAAATAACTAAAATCTTGTCTATGCTAATCAATGTATTGGTAGCCTAAATCCAAAAAAAAAAAAAAAGATTCCTTGTGTACAGTAGGTTGTCCTCTTCGTCTTTAGAAAAGTTCAATTTATCTCGCATTTTGGGTTGGTGAACTTTCTACTGCACGCAAAATGATGTGTGATGTTGTCCCGAAAATTCAAAGTAGTCCTGGGGAAAATATCTATGATTTGGATAATTGTTAATTTTTTGCTTTTGAAAATCTAGTCTGTCCTTTTTTCTTCTTTTTTTTTGATTATCGTGGGGTGTCCGGGCCAGCTTGCGCGCACCACGACTATTCCCCACGGCCCACTGAGCATCCTGCAAGCCCAGCGAGCAGGTAAGACACTGCGGGGGTGACAGACGTGCACATAGAGGATCGAACTCGGGACGGGGACGGAACAAGTCACACGGTTGACCACTAAACCAGACCCTCAAGTGCAAATACCTGAACAAGTCACCCTCTAGTCTGTCCTTCTTTTGAGATAGATGGTGGTGTATAACTAATACCTGAATTTAAAGACTTTTTTTATAGTTAAATCAATGATTTTTTCTTAGAGAAAATACATTAATATTATATAGAGATATTTTAGAAATAAACATGTAGTAAAGTATAAAAATTCTAAAACTATTATTTAAAGAATTTATGATTTATTTATAGCTCATGGATGAATCTTTTTATGAAGAGCAGAAATCAAAATGTAATATTATTTTGATAGTATTTAAGAGAAAAAATATTCATAATATTGATGGGAAAATTTTCTAAAATGTTTATTAATTTTGATAGAAAAAATATCCATAACTATAAATATTTTAAAATATAACCAATACTACAATTTCAATCATTAGCGTAATTTATCTATTAAACTCGGATACGTGACAAAATCTGCACAAAACAGCCACGATCCAAGAGGTGAAATTGCATGTTACGCGCAACCACGACTAAAAAAAAAAAGAAGAAAGAAAGAAAGAAGACGAGGAGTGAAAACTGCAGATCCCAACGTATAATAAAATCAAGAAAAATAATTAATTAATAGTATCCCAATTTGTTTTGACATGGCCTCGTGCACATCCTTATATGCACATTGCGCTTCATGTGGGTTATGGAGCCCGAGTTAGACACCTGTCTTTACACACGTGATTTCTCGAACGTGTAGCAATAGAAGGTCAACAGATAGCACACTGCCCACCTGAAAGTAGCGATCGATTGTTAATATTGCACGTACAAAAATAAGGTCAAAGTGTGAGATCACAGGGAACAGGGAAAACCAGAGGTGGGGTTTGGGTTTTCGGTTTTGGAATCACAATTTTGCCCATGGCACGTGCTAATCCTTGTGCATGGCCTTTTTTCCCACCGGGCTTGTCTCTGGCTAATCGTCCTTAACTCTCTTTTCTTCGCGTGTGTAGTATGTTTTTGTTCAAAAAATAATATTAATTTAATATTTTTATAATAAAAAAATAATTTTAAAAAAACATCTCGTTAAAACAAAATCAAGCACCATAAACCCACATTTACGTTGCAATTGAGGTTGAAAGCCACGTTAAAAAAAAACATTTCTCGTACTAATTACAATATTTATTAATTATGAGGGGTACAGTTCAATTGATCAAACTTTCAATTTGCTTTTTAAAATTCACAGTCTCATAAACCTCAGGACCACTAAAAATTTACATAGTCGTTAATTTCATGGTTCATAGGATTAGTCGATGTGTGCACAAACTAATCAGAATAGTCATATTAATCAAAAAAAATATTTATTATTTAAAGCATATATATGATGATCGCGTGCAAGTTCTTAACTATTGAAAACCTAAGAAGAGTTGACATTTCCCATAAAAATAAAATTGTGCTGCAATTAAAAAAAAAAATGTAAATGTAGGAATTGATGTTGAATGAAAGTTCATGTGATATATGATTTGAACCAGTCAGCATTTATTATTTTATTTTTAGAACTTATAATTGTACTTTATAAGAGTAATTTTTACTTTAGACATGTGAGGCAACAATATCATCTGTCATATGAAAAACATATAAAATATTTTTAATCAAAACACAATATCATTTTATTTTTTAAAATTTTATTCAAAGTAATATCATTTTTTTAATATATATATCTTTTTAAATTTGTATTCAAAGACTCATGCCCTTAGCCAGATCAAACCTCATACTAAAATTAAAACTGATAACTATAATTTTTAATGTTCTTCAACTAAATCAAATAAAGTGAATTTCTATATGTATGGTTGTTACAATTAACTAGAAATTAAATTTAATTGTACAAAATTAATAAACTCGAGTAAAATCATATAAAATTATAATTTAATTATAAAATTTACGAGTTTAATAAAATTATAAATATCTTCTCAATTAACTCTTCTTTCTCCCATATTAAATAAAAAAACTCTAGCCCACTGTTTTCTCTCTCTCACCACTTTTTTTCCTCGACTCCTTCTTTCTCCTCTATGTTTCTTGTTTCTTGAAATAGTAGTTAAATCACATTTCTAAATGAATCAACAACCACAACATCGTAACTAAACCCAACTCTCAATCGCCAGTGATTATCCTTTTTCTGCTGTCAAATATTGACTACAACCCACCCTCTCCCAGCAGCTAGCTCGACACAGTGGAAAGAAAGGTGCACGATACGAATAATTGTGCAATTAATTTGTTTTTCTTTATTATAATCAGTCACCTTGTAATTTGATAGTTGACATATTTGAAAATCCGTATATCCTTACTAATTTTATCACATACATTCACTGTACCAGCTATCATGTAATTTTTTTAAAGTCACTAATAATTATTCTCGTTCTAATTACCACTTTAATTATAAAACGGTGGAAATACTGATCGCATTAATCTGGACTGCGACCCTCTCCACAAACATCAATCGTAATCGTTGAAGATTGAAGATCGATGGTGTGTTAATAAATCATCATTGTAGGAATCGAGTGGCTATCAAGCAAACGATGGATTTCAGAATTTCAAAATACGGACAGTGAGTGGAGTATTCTCTGGATTAAGAGCAAAGGGCTTGAGATTTACATAGCAGATTTAAAGTTCAAGTTAGGGTGTATATCTTTTGTAAAAGTTAGCTGAAATTTTATTCACTCACCTGAATCCACAAAATACGCTTTTCAAAAATGAATTTACTCGAATTCAAAAAAAAAATTCTCTGAATTAGTAGTAATAGAAAAATGTTATTTTAGTAATTTTAATCTTAAGTGTTAGGTAGATAATATATTAGCAATCTCTATTTCCAAGATATAACTAATTAAATGCGGTATTAAATTCTTTTTAGCATGCTTGATCCAAAAAGTAAATAAAGTTCATAAAATAACATAAGATTGCCAATATTCATCACTATATATAGAGATAATATTTTATAAATCACTTTTATGATAAGTGAATTACTTATATAACAAGCCTGTAATCCGCCCGTGGATGGGTGGTCTGACTTTTTTATATGCATGGTTATTATATAATATGAACTTTTTGAACGTAATTTAGGTAATTGTTTTTCTTATTTTTTTTAATTTTTAATTTCATATGGTTGTTAATCATGTAGAGCAATAAAGTTTCTTGTTTCTTATCCTTCCTTTTCTTCCACATGTTTATTTTTGTATTTTAAAAATATTTTTAAGAAAATTTTTAATTTTTAATTTTTTTGAACTGCAAATTAATTTTTTACGTGTTTTTAGATTATTTTGATATATTAATGTAAAAAATAAAATTTTAAAAATAAAAAATATTATTTTAAATAAAAATAATTTTTAAAAAATTCGGTATCATAATACCAAAAATAATCTTGGATGCAATTTTTCTTTTATAAATATGATATACTAGCTTACTTTATGATAGTTATATATCTGTACTATTTATATCATAATTATGACTTATTGTCTCGTGCATTGCATTGCTAGAGGACAATGACATTGAAAAATGACAAGTGGGATAGGCACATCCTTCCCTCCTTCATCGGGGCCCAGAAAAAGAGGAATGAATGGTCACAATCCAACGGGTGCCACTTGTACGGTGAAGAGTACCTATGCTTTGATCATTAAAATCCAAAATCTACGGATAAGAAAAATGGAACTGATTGTGGCTCCCACACGTGCCTGTCCACCATAGTAAATTGAAGATGGGACACATGTTCATTTTACAGCCCGACTACAGCAGCATTACCCCTACATGGTGTAAGGTCATGATCAAATCGCTATCATGGTTAGACTTTTAAAAAATAATTGAATCCACAAGCAACTCCTTCTTCTTCTTCGAAACGTTCCTAAAAAATTTAATTTAATTTTATTTTGGATTAAAATTTAATATATTTAATATATTTTAAATTATTTTAATGTACTAATATCAAAAATAATTTTTTAAAAATAAAAATAATTATTAATATTTATTTTAACATAAAATATTATTTAAAAAATAACCACAAAACTGCCCAAACACATTCATCTTTTTCTTCTTCTTGATGTTTGTGTTTTACATGATTTGCACGCAATTTTTCATTAATAAATATGAGATACTAGCTTACATTACGGTGGTCGTTATATTTGTACTATTTACAACATAATTATGTTTTGTTGTGCATGCAATTTTTTTACAATTAATATTTTTTATTATTTTGGTTCATTGAATTTAAAGTTATATATTGTCTTATGATTTTGTGTGCTCTTTCTTTATAATAGGTTTGTGTGTGTAGTATTTATTTTTTATATATTCTCGATAAGATATTTTTTAGGGGCTTCATTTATTTTAAAGTGATTGTCTTGTGTTTTTTTTATAAGATTATATAGATATATAATTATTTTTGCAAAGTTTACAATATTTATTATTTATTATTTTATTGTTGTTGTATTCTTTTTATTTTTATTTGGTAAATAATATTATTTTGATCATATATATTGATCTATTATGTTAAATAAATTTTTCCCCGTAATACAGTATCTTGCACATATTAATAAAATTTTATAGAGCGTGTTGATTCACCATAGCACTGGATATATAGTGCTACAAATTACTGCTGATTGTTATTAAAAAATTACAATGTTATCCTTTATTTCCCAACACATAAAACTTTACTGACAAGTACAAGAGTAGTTTAAATATAACAAATTGGTCATTGTAAAATTCATCAAAGCAAACTATCTACGTGGTGGCCAGTGATAAGAGCTTGGGACCAAGAAGTTTATTCCCCTTGTGGTCTCAGGTTTAAGCCCTGTGGTTACTTATATGATGGCCACTGGAGGCTTACATGGTCATTAACTTCAAGGCTCGTGAAATTAGTCGAAGTGCGCACAAGCCGGCCCAAACACCCACATTAAACTAAAATAAAAATTCATCAAGGCATGTTAGTCTTCGCATTTTTTTAGCACATTGTTGTGACTACATTAACTCTAAGAACAAAATTATAAAAAAAACTTTTTTTTTTGGGCACTCGACTTCTCCTTTTTATTTGCACAGTAAAAATATTGATTTGTCCATTGCACTAGAATTTGTTTAACTTTGTTTTAACGGCATTTTAGTTTTTCATGTAGGTTTTTTATGTTATATTCATGGTAAACTAAGAGCATTTTCATTTTTTAACAGAACTATAGTATTATTAAAAATAAAAGGTGTTAGATGTGGTGGGTTAACGCAGTGATTTGTGATGGTTATTTGTGTAATTTGATTGGCATGTGTTATGTTTTTGTTTTTTTATCAATTAAAATTATTATTCTATCATATCATTTGATACATTGACATGTTCTCTTTTTCATGGGTTGCGGATGCCAATGATGATTGGTTGATTTATCACTAGTAAACCTTTTATTTATCTCTCCTCGTTTATAAATTACAGGTCGATCCTTTTTGTTGTTGATATTTCAACTTAAATTCTTATTCTTTTAATTTTAATTTTTTCTTTAGATCTTTTGTAAAATTTTTATTTGTTTTTTTATTTAATCCTTAAACTCTAATTTATCACATATTGTTTTTCTTTCAATTTAGTCCCTATCCTTTTGATTTCTAATTTTTTTCCCTTGCTTCTTTGTAAAAGTTTTATTGATTTTCAATTTCATCATTCAATTCAATTTATGGTGTTTTTTTTTATTTTGATCCTTATTCTTTTGATTTTTATTTTATTTTGTTAGAGTTATTTTTATTTTCAATTTAACCCTCTAACAAAAAAAAATTATGTTTCCCCTTTAATTTATTTTTCATTTTAATTTTCACCCTCATTTTTTAATTATCATTTTCCTTTTATTCTAGATCCACTTGTGTGGGTGATTTTTTTTTTCTCGATTTCATCATTCAATGTTTGATTTGTATGAAATTAAGCTTCATGATATTTTCATGTATAATATTTATGATTTAATAACCTAGATCATGAATTGAAAAAGTTAACTCGGGTTAACATCTTTTTTTATATATATCTTTTTTTTTAATTTCATCGTGTAACAATAATTTTCTTTAAAAAATAAAAAATCCATCATCCATCATTAGTTTTTTTTTCCACTTCTATTTGTCTCCCTTTACTATTCAATAGATTTTAGATGTGTATTTCTTTATATTAGTATTTGATCTAATAATAAAATAATTTTAATAAATAAATCTGTTAAATATAACAGAGTAAATAACTCATATTGTGAAATCTTGATCTATATTTTTCTCTTAATTTTTTTTGTTGAAGATTTTTGTTTTTATTTATTTACATAAATCATTCTTGATTTATTGAATAAAATACATGTATAAATTTTTCAATTTATATATAGATCTTTAATATAAAAAACATGTAAAAAATCTGCATATTTAATTTTTTTATTGAAAGAATACTTAAAACCGAAGCTGAGCGCAGCTCAAATAAGTTGACCAAAACCTGAATTGAAAGTACTGTATGTATTTATTAGCCAATGTTGTCGGTTAAGCTTATATCCACGTGTCTTCACCTCCTTATTAGCGCTCCACCCCCACCGCACCAAATTTACCTCCGACTTTCATATAAAGCACCCCACTGGACGAAACAAAATTTATACACCCCCCTTTTGCCTCTATAAAGTCTCTAGCAATGCAAGGCTCTCTTAACTTCTCCACCACCGCCACCGCCCGTCCCAGGCCCGCATCCTCAATCTCCAAACATTCACCATTAATCACATGCAAGATCCTCATTAACCCCTCCAAGCAAAATGTTAGTCCCATAAAACTGCCAATGGCACCGCCAGTACCATTGCCAGAACCGGCACCTCCATTTCTTGAATCTGAACCAACATCCATCCCAACAGAAAGAACTACCCCCCCAACTCATCTAAATCCTTTTCAAAGTCTTGCAGCTGCTGTTTTAGACAAAATTGAGACCTCGCTAATTGTACCGTTTGAGAAAAAAGTTGTATTGCCGAAAACGATTGACCCAGCGGTTCAAATGTCGGGTAATTTTTCGCCGGCTCAAGAGTGTCCGGTTCATCACAGTCTGGAAGTTGTGGGGCAGATTCCCGATACCTTACGTGGGGTTTACCTACGCAACGGCGCTAATCCTCTGCATGCACCCACAGGGGGACACCACTTGTTTGATGGTGATGGTATGATCCATGCGGTTACCTTGGGCTCTGGAAACCGAGCCAGCTATAGCTGTAGATACACCCGCACAAGCCGGTTCGAGCAAGAAGCCCAACTAGGAAGGCCTTTGTTTCCTAAGCCAATTGGTGAGTTGCATGGTCACTTAGGCTTGGCTCGGCTGGCTCTTTTCATGGCTCGAGCTGCAGTCGGCTTTGTTGATGGGACACGTGGCAGCGGTGTAGCCAATGCCGGGCTTGTCTATTTTAACGGTAGATTACTGGCGATGTCAGAGGATGATCTTCCTTATAATGTTAAGATCAAGAGTGACGGCGATTTGGAAACGATCGGACGGTTCAATTTTGATGATCAGCTTGATTGTCCCATGATTGCACACCCTAAGGTGGACCCTGTAACTGGTGAGCTCCATGCACTTAGTTACAACGTTATCAAGAAACCCTATCTAAAGTACTTTAGATTTGATGCATGCGCTAAGAAGTCATGTGACTTGGATGTTACATTGGACCAGCCAGCTATGATCCACGACTTTGCAATCACAAAAAATTTTATGGTGATCCCGGATCACCAAGTCGTGTTTAAGTTATCGGAGATGATGCGAGGCGGGTCACCCGTAATTTATGATCAAAGCAAGATTTCACGGTTTGGAGTCTTGTCAAAAAAAGCTGTCGATGATTCAAGAATTCAGTGGATTGACGTTCCGGATTGCTTTTGTTTCCACTTGTGCAATGCATGGGAAGAGAATTCTAGTGACGGAGACAAGATTATTGTTGTTATCGGGTCGTGCATGGACCCGCCTGATTCCATCTTCAACCAATCTGAACACCCGCTTCGAAGTGAGTTGTCTGAAATCCGTTTGAATCTGAGGACAGGAGAGTCAACTCGAAGGGTTATTGTCGGGGGTATGAATTTGGAAGCGGGTCAAGTAAACCGAAGGTTTCTAGGTCAAAAAACCCGGTTCGTTTACCTAGCAATTGCAGAGCCTTGGCCAAAGTGTAGTGGAATTGCAAAAGTTGATTTGGAGACTGACGAGGTGACCAAATTTATTTATGGTGCTGGTAGGTTTGGTGGTGAGCCATGTTACGTGCCCAAAAATGGAAATGTTGGCGATAATGGAAGAAGTGATGATGACGGCGAAGGCTTCATAATGGGTTTCGTGAGGGATGAGGAAAAAGGGAGGTCAGAATTGGTGATAGTGAATTCATCGAGCATGAGTCAAGTAGCTTCAGTGAAAATGCCCACTAGAGTGCCCTATGGCTTCCATGGTACTTTTGTCAGCGAAGCTGATTTAAAACAACAATCTGTGTGATAGCTTTGCTTAATGTACATGCTTGTTGATTTTCTGCTGTTTCATCAAAATAAACTCTTGGAGCTGCAGAGCATGTGTTCGGCTGCCGCGCTACCAAACAAATCCGTCATAAAAGCTTTCCTGGTTAAATGTGTACGCATCTCTATATATAAATGATAATTAAATGGAAAAAAAAAAACAAACACATCGGTTCACTTTATATATATTTGTTTTCTTCTCCTCTATGTTTAGCATTATAACACTAACGTAAGTTAGCAGTAGTTATTGTGTTTCTTTTTTCCTTTTTCTGAGATTATTAGAAAAAACAGGACCAACAAAGAGTGACCATTTCGAAGAAATACATAGATAATAAAAGAGAGAATTGTCTGTATTTATTGATAAGAATATTTCTATTTAAGTTTAAGAACGTTATTTATTTGTTTTATGAAGCAAGTGTTGAGTATTATAATCAATAAAATATTCTCTCTTATTGTGTTCATGGAATAAATAGTATTCTATCAATTATTTCATTGGCCCATTTTACAAAAATATTAAATAAATTCGAGGTAAAAATATCTTTTAATTATCTCATAGGATGACTGCTTTAGAAGGACTGATTACAGTGAAACCTAACCATATACAAGTCTTTTTTATTTTTTTTGTTTAATATGGATGTTTGGATCAGCTTGCGTTATCTTGACTAATCTCACGGGCCCTGAAATTAACAATTATATAAGCTTTAGTAGTTATTATATGAGTATCCATAGGGTTCAAACCTGAAACTATATAGAAAATAAACCTTTTAATTTTAAGTTTTTATCATTAAACCACCATCTGGATGTTCTATATATAAGTCTATTGCTGGTGAATTATAATGGTGGAGACAAAAGTGCATTTGAAACATTAAGAGATAAGATAAAGCCCCTTTAACTCCAATCCAACTTGCATATTTTCAACCCGGCACCTATCCTCAGCTACCTCAGTACGTCATTCTAGTTTTTTTTTTTGTCAACCATGCTAGCAAAACCTATTTAGTTCTGCTAAAGCAAAAAAATAAATAAATTAAAAATTGTGATATTAAAGCTTTTAATTTTATATTTTTTTGTTTTAATTTAAAAAACATAAACATGTTTGATTTCCATTTATTCTTGATTTAATTTTTTGAAGGGGTTTTGTCTTTGTGTTTTAAATTTTTTTTAAAAAATTAAAAATTTTATTTAAAATTAATATTATTTTTTTGATATTTTTATATTCTTTTTGATGTATTAATATTAAAAATAATTTTAAAAAAATAAAAAAAATATTATTTTAATAAAATTTTAAATAAAAAATATTTTAAAAAATAATTATAACCGTAATTTTAAAAATACCCGAAGAGGTTTGATTTATCAATATGTAAACTTGTTCTTTCAACCCTCTTCCTCGCTAAAATCAACAGTTCCTTCTCCTTTTATCACAGCCCAGTCCCCATCTCCTCCTTTGGCCGACACCCCATAACCACCTGTCAGTTCCACCAAACCAAGACAAATACCACATCACAGTCCCATATCCACAGCCATTAGCCACTGATCAGTCACCAGCAACAACCAAAACCATAATTCTTGTCTCCCTCACTCTACCAACTGAACCGAACACACCACAAACCCATAAAACTCCACCCCTCTTCCTCACTAAAATCACAGCAGCCCACCACTCATCATCCAAGAATAAACCAGCAGCCACCACCAATGTCAACCTCTTCCACCCGAATCAACCCATAATAAATCAAAACATCCAGTAGCAGCCTGAACCGGCACCAGCCTAATCTCACAGCCACTGCCCCAGTTGACACCGTCACAACGCTGCCTCTTCCTCCAGCAGGTGCTGGAAGCGCCACCCAAAGCTACCATACACCCATTACAGCCACCGTAAAGTCGTCATCTGCCCACCAGCTCCACTGTCAACATCAGCGGTTCAATTTCCCCTCTTCTCCAACAGCCGTCAGACCAAACACGACCTGATCTTAGCGTCGCTGTCATCTCCAACATCCAACACCACAAATCCTCCACACCCAAACCAGCAAATCATCCTCCACCACAGTTACCCCAAACCTCATCAAAATCTCAGTCTTCCACACCAGTAAAAGATCCTGAGATTAGCAACTTCCATTTCTCCAAATCATCACGCCAGCCACATAGCCTCTTTGGAGTGCCCCCTCGCCGTGCCAGGACTATGAAGTTCACCCACAAGTTGTGACCAAGTTTGGACAATCTCTAAGAACTTGAGGGAGAAAGATAAACATCTGCTAGAGCTGTTTGTCTATGGTTTTTGTTTTGGATTTATAAAAGGTACGTGAGAAGCACGCGCCATCCAGTCAGAATCCGAGTGCCGTGCGTGGTACACGCGTCAACAGTGTTTCCAGTCTCTATTTTCAGCAATTTTCTGATCTTCTCCATCAGGTCAATTTTGTTCCCAGTTTTTTTTGGTTTTTTCCTTTCATTTGTTTTATTGTAATCTTTGTAATAATGGATAATTGTAAAAAATATGAAGGAGCATGTGGGGTTTAAATTCATGCTTGATGCGTGAATACCCCAGGCGATTTATAATTGCTGGGGATTTTTATGCGCTTGGAGTGATAAGAAAAATTCAGTCCCCTTGTTGGGCTCGAAACGGAAGGATTTCAACGTTCTTTGTGTTTTGTTTTCTGATGTTTTCCTTCTAAAAAAATGGTTTCTGGCTTGCCTTTTTTAAATAAATTACGGTAGGAATTTTTAATGCCCTTTACTGGGGACTTTCACTGGAGTTCTAGGTATAAATTATTCTGGACTGTGATAATGAAATTTACATAGATAAATTATGTAATTTCAAGGATTATAAGAAATGTTATTTTTTATATTTTAATTAAAAAGCTGTTTCACATATCCATCCTAATGAGTGGGCAATATCATATCCTAATGAGTGGGCAATTTCGTGCTATTAAAGAGGAGGCATGTGAAACGTTTTTTAGGGAACAAATCTAGTTATTTGTTATATAATTAGATGTGCAGATATTATTATAGTTGGATTATCGCTGTTAATTGATATTTTTTTTTAATAACTAAAATATATAATTATTTTTTATTTACTTGAGTTTAACATGGATTGCCGGACTTAAACATTTTAGATCTAACAATCATGTTTAGTGACAGATCCCAGTGTGATCTGACATTCATGCATGACTGCCACATTCAAAATCTAAGAAAATTAGATTTGATATGTCTGCAAGATCCAAAATCCAAGACGCTTGAAATATTTTCTAGATATATTTGATATTTTTTTTGTTTAATTTTTTTATATTGACTCATTGGAGATCGTGAACCAATACACTAGTTGAATAATAAATCTTAATAGAGTTACTGACTATATTTAAAAAAAAAAGGTATTTTTTTTTATGTTTTTGTTATTTATTCTTTATTATCTAACTTTATGAATAGATATATTTTTGTGTTAAATTGCTTATTTGTGCTTTTTTTTTTATATTGCATTTTGAGTTAATTTGGGATCGATCAACGGAACTTCAAAAATCTATTGAGAGTGTGATGGCTCATGATTTTAATTTGGAACACGACGAAGAAAATGGGCTCAAAAGCCTAATTTAATATTCATCATCATGCCGGGTCTAATGCGTATGCTTTTTAAAGTGAGGATTGAGGTTTTAGATTGGACTCTTATCCCAAATCACTTATGTTAAGTTTAGACAAATAATTAGAAAGGTCCAATAAATATATCATCATGAGTTTATAACCTAGAAATAATTATCTAAGGTAAAATATTTTAGAGTAATAAGTTTTTTTTTTAAATATAATTAGCCCTTTACTTAAGAATTTATTTTTTAAAATCAATTAAGGTTTTAGTTGTCCTAAACTAGGTAGCCACTCTTTAATTATTTTCTAATTTTACCATGATGTCCGGTGGGACACTAATTTAAGCTTCTTCAAAAAAAATAAAAATTACTTTAAACTATTTTTAATTACGTATTATATAGCAACGACTGTCTCTCTCTAAAAAACAATCCTAATTATATAGATCATATGATAATATGTATGGATCGCTGTATTTATTTTTAAAATTATTAATATTACCCTTCAATCATTATTTATTTATTTATTAAATATTATCATATCAAGTTAATCGGGTTATAAGTCAAATTTGTCTATAATTAGGTTCTGGTTATGGATTTTTTTAATCAAGTTTTTGATCCGAACCAACCAGAATTTAACAACTGTTTTTTATTGGACTGATAATGGTTTCATCCAATGAAAATTTGCTTCATGATTGACTTTAAATTTTGAATTAGTTATTCATTATTTAAAATTAAAAGAGATGTTTTTTTCGCTCTTTAGAATGAGGTTAATAGAGTCTATTTTTGGATAGCACTCTCATAGTGTCAAGTGGCAATTTGTTATTATGATGACTATTATTTTTTAAATATTTTTATTTTAGAAATATTAAATTGATAATTTTTAAGTGATTTTTAATAATTTTAATATGTTTTTGTTAAAAATAAAAAAATTATAAACAAATATTATTTTAATATATTTTTAATTAAAAAATACTTTTAAAAATTACTCCATATCAAAATACCAAACTCAGAATCGTTGAATTGCTAGCATAAAACAGAATTAAGGACTTGGCATCAAAGTAGGAAAGCATTATTGAACATATTCATATTTTCTTTTCGGCCTAGAAGGATTTTTATCTACAACTATATGTGGCTCGATCGCATCAAAGCCACTTGGGAACTCTACTGCAACATTTTCCCAGTAAATGTTTTTGTGATGTGAAGGTTTTTGCACGACTTTACAAAGGATGGCTCTCATCTATTTGCATAATTAGGTCGCTTCGGCTGGAGTGCTGTTGACATGCTTCGCAGCCTATTTGTTATCTCTGTAAACGATGGTCTGGCTTTTGGATCGGAGGCCCAGCATTCTTCCATCAACTTTCTCCATCCTGTATCGCAGTGTTCTGGTACAGGAGGCCTCAGCGTGCTGCTTACAATTCCACCTTCATTCAGAAATTCCACAATGTGTAAGATCTTTTATCTTTTCAATTTCCTTTCCTCTGTTTTCTCTCTCTTGTGTTGTAATTATTGATAGCTTACGCGTTATAGAGTTTCTGGGTTAAGGGAGGGGAAAAACCTGACCTATTATAGCGCCGAATTGCATGTTGGCATATGGTTCTTCACCAGTCAGGATCTCCCACATTGCGATGCCAAACGAGAAAACATCAACCTGTAAAGGAAGATTTCTCAAATGTTGTTGGTAAATGTGGTTCAAAAACTTTATTAAGAAGTTACAGTTTTCATTCTTGATATACTCGAAACTCCATTATACAAGTACTGTGCTAACCTTCTCAGAGACTCGGTTGCTGGTGCCATCCAATAACTCTGGTGCCATCCATGGAAGGGTTCCACGCACACCACCAGATACGAGTGTGTTCCTTTTAATTTTTGACAATCCGAAATCTCCAACCTGGAGAACAGGTGAATTACATGTATGAATGAGACTAATGTAGAGTGAATAAAGCTGAAAGAAACTCTTTTGGAAATTGAAAAGCATGCTTTGATATAGAATCAAAACTAATAGAAGACAATAGAATAAAGGAAGGAGTAAGGAGTGAGGGGTTTCTGCAAACATTACCTTGCATATGGGGCGTTGGGGATCCCTTAAATTGACAAGCAAATTGTCGCACTTCAAATCAAAATGAATGATATCTCTCAAATGCAGATATTCCATGCCAAAAGCAGCATCGAGAGCGACTATAAGCTTTTTTCGACGATCAAGTGATCTGTGCAACGAAGAAAGATTCTAGCATATTTCATGATAAAAGGTACAAGCAGCAAAGGATTCGCAGGCCACCAACTCACCTATCCTTCTTTTGTAAGACACGCCTCAATGATCCATTTACCATATATTCAGTCACAGTTGCCATTGTTCCCCCAGGGCCGTCAGGGACCACGCCATAAAATGCTAACACATTTGGATGATGAAGATCTGATAGGATGCGTGCCTCTCTCCAGAAGTCTCTACTCTGCATAAATAGGGAGGGTTAATTAGATTTTCACTCAGAAAGATTCTAAAGCTTGTCTAAGAAGAAATCCAGTTGCTAAGATTTCTAATTCAACAAAAGGTTATGAGTTGTTTGGGCTTGATTTTTTCACTCATTATTTTATGAAATCTTAGACTACTACATGAATTTTTCTACCATGAACAGCCCACCATTATCAAGTGAAAGAAATTATGATGGAAAGGAATTATTTGTTCTAAAACTGATGATTACAAGGACTAACCAATCGCTCTTGCTCTGATGAGTTGCCTGAAAAACAACTCCTTTTGATCCTTTTAATAGCGACATCAGTACCTCTCCATTTCCCATAATAAACAGTTCCAAATGTGCCAGATCCTAATTCCTGCTCTTCTTCAATATCTGCATTCCTTATGATCTGCAAATCAAGAGTGTGAAGCTTTTAGTTAATTTAATTTATCCCTTTTGAAATGGAAAAAAATGCCATAACCATGTAACATCTAAATGATGGTAGAGAGTTGAAGTCATGAGCACATTTTAATAAAAAAGTAATGAGATTCAGGTCACATTTGAACTAGTAGGGGCTTCCAAGTTCAGACTTCTTTTTCACTGAAATGAAGGTTTGTGTGAAAACAGTTGGAACTGGTATCGGGGACCAAAAGCATTCCCCTACAATTAGCTAAATGAAACCTTTGACAGATTTGGCTTGCAGAACAGGCATGGGAGTACTAAAGGATATTTTCTGATTGATGAATAAATAAATAAAAAAAAACCCAAAGATGTGAGACTTGTGAGATATTATATCCTAACCTGCAAACGATAGATGCCTGCTTCTATTTCAGCCATCGCAGCATCACTAATGGAATCATTTACGTCTTTGTCATCACCTTCAATATCCTAAAAAACAAGGGGTCAGAGAGGTAAAACAGACAGAAAATGAAATATCATACACAGAGAATCCAAATCAAAAGGATACAGGTTACCTCAGATACATATTCTTGACCCGTACTTTCTACCTCAATATCTCCATCAGATTGAAATCCCTCTGCGAGCTCTTCTTCTACTCGTGGGACAACATTCAAAGAAAAGGGAATATCTGGAGGCGTAGTTCCAGTAACATCCTCAACAATTACCCCTGGCTCTGCTATCTTATCATCATGATTGTTATCTATAGGCTGTGACTGGACATATAGAGCATCTCCATCGATTGATTCCTTATATGATAGTCCCTTGTCATGAATCTTTTCGACCTTTTCATTATAATTCACAGGGTCTTCATGACACAAGGAATCCAATCTACTTGAAGCACTTCTGTCGGATTTCTGAATAGATATTTTGAAATTAGAGGAAATTATTATTTGCAAGTTTTAGTTCAGATCGGAAAAATCTTGCTATGGACAGCTATACTTACAGAGCTGGGGACTTTTGGTCCCTTGTCCCTTGATCCAAGAGATGCAGAAGGTAGATATTCAGGATCCCAATGGAGAATTCGTTGACCATTTATGCTCTCAGTCATAGTACAGTGCTGTTCCTTGGCGACCTTTTGGCTCTTAACAAAAAAATCAGGTGCATTAGTGTCTGATTGGTGACTCTTAGGATGCTCCCTCATAGCATCTGCATAATTTTCGGAAGTGTTAACTCGAGTAGCTGAAACCATCCTTCCATATGCTTGAGAATCTAGAGGATGATGATAAGCACTTGGTGGGAAGTTTAAATTCGGTAAGTTCCTATGCTCCATGGCATTATCATTCAGTGCAACTTCAACATTTCCTTCATACTGTTGTCTGTCTACATCAGAATAGTTAGCATTCCTGTTCATCCACTTCAGCACCTCTTGCTCTAAGTCAATATAACTCAGCTCTTCACTGCAATGATTCTCGAACTCAATCAATTGGTGTTTCTCATCCATTATATGTGGCGCCAGCACTGGCCTTTCTAAGGATGAATTTGACATTTTCAGTGAAAGTGATTTTCCCCTTCCATCATTCCTGAGGGACAGCAGAATAACTGCTTCTTCCAACCATTTTTCTGACACCTCACCATTTTCCTGCAACTGCGAGTCAGAAAATGCCCTTTCCATAATCGCAGGCCAGTCCGAATTCATAGAATTTTGAGGACGTTGTTGATAAGAAAGGAAATCTCCGCTCTGGCTACGATTATGAAGATGCATTTCAAGTTGTTTGCTAGTCTGATCAGTTTCCCTTGGATATTGTTGATAACAAGCTTGATTCACCGATGGAATCGGCCCATGAGGAAGATTATTATAATATGCAGTGTCAAATGGAAATTTGTCCGCAGCAAAAGTACCGATATTTTTATTATTGTCAGGGAAAGGTTGATCAACATAAAATAAGGTTTTAGAATTCTTATGATCTCTGTACTGAATGTTAACTGGACTCACAGGAGGAGATTGATTCTTATAATCTGAAGCAGTTCCTAGTTGGCTTGCAGAACTCTGTCCACTAGAGCTCTTCTGGGGACTGTGGTCCAGCATGCCATTAACAGCAACAACATACTGACAATCAGCATTACACTGTTGTGAGGTCTTACCTTCAAAAGAATTTGGGCTGTCAGGTTCACCGGAAGAAACAAGAAATATACGCAGTCTTTGTGAGCCTCCATTTTTTTCAAGCCCTTGATATTCCTCTATCATGTGATGAAGATCTTCATCAGAAGAAACAGAAATAAGTGCATCAAGATCCTCACCAGGGAGCTGGTACTTGATCGTATGAGGTTGGTCACAAATTGCCCAAGTTTTCTTTGCAAGCTCCTCCCATGTAACATTTTTTCTGATGGATATGATCCTTGTTTCTCCACCAACATATCTAAGCTTCCCATCATTTGGCCTCGGCAATATCCTCCCCCCAAAGCTGCATAGAAATTTCATTTTTCCAGAGAAAGCACATTCTGAAACTCTAGTTCCAAAAGGCTGATATGGCCAAGGGGTTTCCGGAACACAGTTAGGTGAACTGGTCGGACCTAAGGTTGCTCGACCAGAATTATTTGTTTCATCAACATAGTTACTTGGTTTTAGTGCATTGGGAACACACTCCCAGTGGTATCTGCCTGCATTATCAGTATAAGCCCTATTTTCAAGTTCAGCGGCATGTCCTGTGGCTTCTATCCTGGAAACATGATCTGAAGCATCACAATCAGAATCCTTTCTCCTTACCCCATGAGTGGCGGCATGATTTTCAGAACCCATCGGATTGTTCTGATTGTAATTGAATCCCATTTGCCCTGGCTGGTTATGATCTAGCACTCTTCTTCGAGCAAACTGGGGAGAAAATTCCTCACCAGTCTGTACAGAAATATTATGTACATTTCTATCTGCAGGAATTCCGTCCCTAGTCACAACTTTCATTTTATCTCCAAAGCACTGCTGGCCTGAGCTACCAGGCGTCTCATGTGTCATGGTCTATAAAAGAAAATTCACTTTAAATACTGCTGCATATGAACATTCACTAGCCTGTCAAGCCTTGTTTTCTCAATGCTCTTCCAAATTCCCACCGCACTCGAAATAGGACCAGATCATAGTACTCACAGCCCCTATGCACAAAAATAACATTCAACGCTTATTTTCTCAATAGCAATTAGCAACTGCTGTCATCTTTAATGGGGGGGGGAAAGTCAAAGTGCTATCAGCATCATTATGCAATACACAAATTCCCTTTCTTCACAACCAAAAAAACATTGTCATTAAAAATCTGTACACACCAGTTCTTCAATCAAATCCACTTGATGTTACAATTCCTGCTAAATCCATTGCGCACACACAAATTTGCTTCAAAAGAATAATAAAAATAATTACAGTGCCACAATTCACTTTGGTCTTTTATGCATAATCATCCATCAAACAGTTTGTGGAAACTAAAAGTTCATCCTTAATTTTATGAATCAACCAATGAAACAATGAACCAGGTTCAATCCATACAACAACCAAAGGATCAAGATATATCATCAACAATGCATTATTCACATTGCAAAGTAAAGGGCAAGGAACAAAAACATGTAAAGAATGGGTACCTTCTTGTTTGTTGAAATTTGCAGTTTTATGTGAACATGTAAAGAATTGAAGATTGTTCCATTGAAGAAGAGGAGAAAGCCAAAAGAGGAAAATTGAGTATGAGATTAAATTTTGTTAGAGTTTGGAAGATTTGATGGAGAAAGAGAGAGCGTTGCATGAGAGACGGAGTTTAAAAAGGGAGAGCTTAAAATAACGTGGACAAAAATATGAGGAGAGCGCGAACATAACTGTAAACTACAACCAGCTTAAACTCTTTCACTTTATTACAGTTGGATCCGATACCCGCCAATCCTGTCTATTAGGTCAGGCCGAGTGTAAATAAAAGTTAATTTAATTTGACTCGGTCCATTGTCAGGTAAATGCAAGGGCGGAGGCATCTTAAAACGCTTGGATAAGCTACAAGCAAGGTAAAGATTTTATTAATATTTTTTAATTAGTTTTATGTAAAATAAAATTTATAATTTCCGATCAAGTTATTAAATTTTTTTAAAAATTTATATGGAGTCTTCTAAGATAATACTTACTTAAGTTAAAATTTCAGAATTTTTGAAGAAATTCAGAAATTTGATAAAAAAAATCATAATTTAACCAGTTTTACGTTATTGAGCGTAATTTTCAATTCGACCATCAGATTGAGCTAAAATTTTACGAGGGTTTTTAAAATATATTGAATAAAATCTGGTTAAAATTTTAGGATGAACGGAGCTTGGTAGTGCTAAAAAAACCGTTAAATGAAAGTAAAATGACTCATTAAGGGTAAAATAGTTATTTGCCATTAAAAAATAAAAAAATAAGCTCTTTTCTTTCTTTTATATGTTGTCGACTGGGCAGAAACAGAATAGAAAAAGAAAGAAAAGAAAAGGCAAGAGAGAAAGAGAGAAAAGTAAGGGAAAAACATAAAAAAAATTCAAGGAAAAATAATAAAAAAGTGAAAGAATAACATTGTAAATTTACAAAGTTCAACTTATAAAACACTAATATAATGAAGAATCAAGTGAAGTAAGAAGGAATTGAGAGAGAAAAAAAATTTAATTACTTTGTTTTTCAATTGACATGAGATTGTAATTTTATCCCGGTTGAGAGGTTGTTACAATATCGATTCAAATTTGATTATAGATGAATTATATTCCACAAAATATCGAAAGATATAATTTCAATAATAAGTTTATTTTTACTTTCATTTTATGTTTAATCTCATGTTAACTTAATATATATATATATATATATATATATATATATATATATATAAAAGTTAATAATTGATCTTAAAAAAATTATATATTTATTTAATAGCTCATGATATAAAAAATTTATGGCTATGTCCTTAGACAAATAAGTTAAGTGAATATATAATTCATTTAATTGGATTAAAATTTGATTTTTTTTTATTAACTTAGGTTAACTTATGACATGTACATTGCTCCAAGTTGACCTGTATAAGTTTGTAAATTAATCATTGTTAGAATTACAAAATTAAAAAAAATCTCGATCGTTCGTGCATGCCTAAATCTGAAAAACCTTTAAAACGTTCACTTTCTACATTTATAATGACTCTCTCTCTCTCTCTCTCATCATTTCTCACTATTATTCACCTCACTATTTTTCTGTGAAGAAAATCTAAAAACAAAACCTTCTCATGGGTTTAAATTTAGTCCTTGAACAGTTTGCGGGCAGTAAAAATTGTCTTCGCATTCCAAATCGCTGTTCTTGACAACAGATTATCGAGCCACAAAAGGGAAACCAGCGAAACCTCGCACAATACCGACTACCTGAATTATAGTGGCTTTAACAAAGCAGGGAAAAGAGCTTGAGCTTTGTGAAATGATGCTTGTAGAAGCTAGCATCCATGACTGTTGAAACGGATGACTCTGTGAAATGATGCTTCTTGACGGTTTCTATTGTGTTGCCATTCAAATGGCTCCAACGGACAACACAACTGATAATGTTCAAGTTTCTTGCAAGCAGCCAACGATCAGTAGCAACACATGAAAGAGGTGAAATATCCAGAACCGATAATACCTTGATACCGGTAATGGCTCAGATTATGAAGTACAAATTCATCGCTCATCAAGGCAGGAAACAGCTTGTTTCCCCCGAGCAAGAACAAGGGTAAATTGCATCAATCCTTTGCCTTGTGTCTCCCAAAACTGAGAACTTATAATGGCTTCTTCTTCTATAGATTTTGTGGCTGTGTATGTATACTTGAGATTCTAGTAGCAGCAATTAACTGCCACCGTTTGGCATGAAACTCGTAAATTTTAAAACCTTTACTAGTTCATTTGTTATCCACCCAGTTCATCAGCAATCGGCTTCAATCCATTGACCTTGTTTAGCACATCATCAAACAATGACCGGCTAGCAAGATTCTGGAACTCATAATACAGTAGTTTAAAAAATGTACCCAAGAAAAAATTAGAAAAAAACAAAGAAGAAACATCTTCATCAAGACAGCTACTGCATTTCAAGATGAAAGTTAGAAACAGAAACATCATGATTTATGCATATGCATTTTTTTTAAATTAAAGTGATGGTATGGAGTCGTTTTTTCTCATAGGAAGTTAAGAATTTGCATATCATCAAGGGAGAAAAAAGGGACGCACCAAATGAGGCTACAGAACAGAGAAACACATGCAAGTAGGCTTCAGTGAATGATTTTATTTAGGAAAGCATTCCTCTCTATTTCATGTCATCTCTTAAGCACTAGCCAACTAATTAAGGGGTGGATTTATTTTAAACACATCTAAATCTTCTCCAAACTTCAAGTTGAAGATAAAATTCCTTCGAAAGAGAACCAGCAAAGCAGCCAAGACACAAAGTGATTCTGCCTTGGACACAGATACACTTGCTCTTATGTTTAGAAATAGAGTTTTTCAGTGATTAAATAATGAGTTTATATATCAAGTATATATAATATTAGATCCTTTTTCATAACAAATACCAAAGAAATATGGTAGCTTGATGTAAAAATTCTAATGCTTGCAAAACAATAATTTTTAGATGGATTTGAAGATCCTTAAATATTTAAATTAATATTTTTGTGGATAAAAAATATAATAAATATATAAAAAAATATTAAATTCTAAAAACAAGGCTATTTATTTTTATTTTGATATGAAAATAAATGCTATAAAAATTGATATGTATAAGTTAGAAATGAAAATTATCCACCTCTTCTTATCTAGACTAGATAGTACAACATGTATTTATATTCTCTAAACCTTATAAAAAATATTAAAAAGTTATTCCACCTCAGTAACATTAATAAAAAAATAAATATTCATAAATTTAGGGCTTTTCTTTAGTATTTAAATCAATCCTTCTCTAGTGATTTGAATCAAATGATCGCTGAAGAAGAAATAATCATTTAAATAATCTTTTCCACTTATTAGAAGAAAGAGTCTCACTATCACATATTCGTCAATGAATATGATAGCAATTTAGTTAAAAAAAGAAGCAAAATTACTTATATCATTCTTTCAATAAAATGCCATCCTTAAAGAAAACAGTGGTTTGCCAGTATTGCTTGTTTATTTACGAGAGTGCAATAAAAATTATTTTTAAAATTGTTTTTATTTAAAATAAATTAATATAATATTTTTTTAAATTATTTTTAATATCAGAACATCATTAAAAAATATATAAAAAATAATTTGAAGTTTAAAAAAATTCAATTTTTTTTAGAACCCAATATTAGACATAATCTTAGTATTGTTACGTAATGATTAAAAAAAGGGACTCCAATCAATTTTTATATACATAAATAGGTTGTTTGGAATCAATTATATATTTACTATAATTAAATTCAATTGTAGTATTTGATTTAAATTCAAATAGTAAATAAAGTGAATTTACATATTTGGAAGAGATAAAATTCAATTTATTTTGTTTTTTATATCACCCTCATTATTTTCATTATATTTCTTAAAAAATCTTAAAAAAATTAGATGAATATGTTAAGAAAGTTAATTTTAATACTAATTTTTTTTATTAGAATGATAACGCAGAAGACAAACTCTCTGATTTATTTTTTAAATTTATTTTGAAGATTTTTTTTAAAATCTCTAAATTAAATTCAATTTAAAAAATATATCAAGTAAATCATATTACTAAAAACACGATCAAAACAATCAAGTTTCAAATATTAATATCTTTCTTGATTTAACTTAAAACCCAACATGCATCACGTCTCGAGTTGCAGATCCCTGAGGTTACTCCGTCACTGTAAGCTGGGTTTGACAATTATAGTTGAGGTTAAAAAACAGAAAGGAAAGTAAAAGAAATGGTAGGGGAAGGCTGGAGTGTAACGAGTAAAATGGTAAGGTGTTACTATGAGCACCTGCATAGGAAGGTGGCAAAAGAGATCCTATGTGGCAGGGTTTGAAACTGAATTGGGGAGGAAAACCTGAGAGAGAGAGAGAGAGAGAATCGTTTGTCACGTGACATGATGCTCTTAGGCTACAGCCACTCGGCAGGGAATAAAAAGCCATCCATGAGCATAAATACATGATTGCATATTTGCAGTGTCCAGCTCACGTGACCACATTTACAATGACGTGGCCGGTTGCTATCTCAGTATTATCATCAAACAATTTTTATTTTAATATTACTCGTAAAGAATTCTCAATAAAGAAATCCTATTTGTTTTTAAGCTTTCCATCATATTTTAATTCTGTAAAAAAACATCATCTTACATAGAATTTAGCAGCTTTCGTTTAGTATTTTAACACATGTCATAATTAAAAAATCAAAATAATTTAAATATTCTGGGCAAATAAAAAAATCTATAAAGATATTGACTATGTTGGAGAATAATATAAATCATATCATGGGACTTCACCTAACAGTTTAAGTTATTGGATTGAGATGGTTCTTTGACATGAGCTTTTGGGTTGAGATGATTATTTGACATAGTATCAGAGCCCTGATGACCAAGCGGTCACGAGTTCGAATCTCACCATCCCCATTTATTTGAAAAAAATTAAGCACAAGGTAATATGGGTCTGTGCAAGTTTCAAGCCCAAAAAGCTTTCATTTGAGGGAGTGTGTTGGAGAATAATATAAATAATATCTTGAAATCTCACTTAACAACTTAAGCTTTTGAATTGAGATGGTTCTTTGACAGATTACGAGGTTACACCTCGTGAAAAAAAAACCAAACGTTAACACATTTCCCCCCTTCTTTCTAAAAAAGGAAGTGTTTCATGTGGCATGCACGCATTGGTCTGCAATCTGAATCATGCATGGGAGCGGTGTGTAAGAATAAGACAATGATACCATGTTTATTCAAATCTTTTTATCTTCTAGATATTATATTTTCATGAATTAAAAAAATCAGATGATTCCCTCTGATCAACTTCTGAGGATGTTTCTGGCAATCACAAGTAGCAACCATTAATTTGTGTTTCTGTAACGTAAATACATTGGTCTGCATTATCGGAGCAGTGTGTGACAAGATGGCAACGAGTATAGTGTTTATGGTGTTAACAAGGAGCAATGCAAGATCCTGAAGTAAAAGGGTTGTTGTATATCAGTAGAATGATGTCCAAATAACAGCAACTGTGAGCATTTCTATCGATGCAGCGAACCGCGTCCATCTAGCTAACAAATCAGCAGCTTCGTTTGTTAGACCTCCTCCGTCTTCAGGCTTGCCACTTCCCTATTGCATAGATTAAAACAAAATAATGGGAATGTCAAATCCTAATGATGACGCAGTTTGGAGTTGAATCTTAAGTTAGGAAATCACTTCTAAAGTTGAAGCGATGCACAATTCAGGCTGCCGCACAACATATATTTGGTCACCGTGACTATCGTCCTTGTAAATATCCTGGTTTCTGTGCCAAGTCCACAATGCATATGTGGAATTCACAACCTGCATTAAGAACAAGAGGATAATATTCAATAAATAGAAAGATTCAAACTGCAACTAAATGAAGCCACTCTAGCTTCTTGCAGGCCTTAATTGGTCTAACAAGATCAGCAAATATGAACTCCAAATGCACACACACTAATACTCATGGATATGTGTGTGCGTATATGTATTTGTGCATGCATTTCTGCTGTCGGATGTCCATAAACCTGCGCCTATTAACAAATTTTGAATGAAAAGACATGGAAGAAAACAAACGGCGGAACAAATGGTTCGATCTTGAATTTTCATATGGGAAAACAACTGGTGTTACCAAAGGTTCTGGAGAGGCAAAAGATCCTTCTACAGAGAGATTTATTTGAAGCCAAGTCTAAACTTCAGGCACGAGGCCTTGACTTTAGTCAAGCATTGCCCGGCCAATCGATAAAATGAGGCTGACGTGACTAAGCAAGCATCTGGAACTTCAAGGTGTATATTATGTACATGAAAATACACCCAGTGTATCACATGAGAGAAAATTCAAGAATCAAAGCACTCCCAAGTTCTGAAACAAACTGACTGGAAAAACTACATGAAGGAGTTCATGACACTTTAGGCTTAAGACCATACCTCAAGTATTCCATGCCCAAAGCTGCTCTCCCTAAATGCACTCCACTCAGGCTGCTTGTCCCAACAAAATTTGCCCTCAGCAGGACCAGAAGAAAAATTAATATGACACACCCCTCCAAATTCTGGTATGTTATCCCCAGCTGATGGACAGTTTCCAGGTTCATCAGCATGATCGACATCAACTTTCTCAATATTTCCACCATCGCCAACTGTTATGTAAACGGGGCCACATGGATCTAATGTATAGTTATAAACTCTGTTCATCCGCTCATAAGCATGCACCTGTAAAGTACATAGTGTTTGATGTTCATTTATAAAATAGATGATAATCTTGGCAATACTTTATAGTTAATTCATTTGCATATCCATGTGCTTCCTCCCATGCCTCCAAAACATCTCCATATAAAATATAATGTAAACAAAAGATATAACTAGAATATCTATAAATAGCTCATCTGTCTTTGAGAAGGGAAGCGAGCTCTTAAATTGATAGGGAACAAGAGTAAGAATGCTATGCAACTGAGATATCCAACTACTTGACGCATCTGTTTCTGAGGCATCACATAAATTTTGTGAACACGATGTGAGAACTCCCAGTAACAATTACTAAACTTGAATTCTGCCTTTGGTGGAAAGGGTTTTTAAAAGACTCTTAAATGAAGTTGTATTTGAGAACATAATTACTTTTAACCAGCAAGCTATTCTGTAAAACAGAATGTTGTGAACCTTGATGCTTGAGAAAGTGTGTTTGAACTTTAGTGATAGGCATCGAAACAGTCTTATTCACCAATTATCATTCTTTATCTGACTTGATTAGCAACAGAATTTGCAAGCAGATATCCATCCATGAGAGCTAAATATGCAGATCCCAACTTACATGACCACAAAAGACAATGTCAACACGGTATTGATAGAGAAGCGCTTCCATTTCCTGCCTCATGCATTCAAATTCCTGATAGTGAGAGGAATAGCTATTATACCATGGTGGATGCCAGGCGGCTACCAGCCAAGGGGTCTTAGCGCGGTCTACTTGATTTAGATCTTGCTTTAACCAAGAATACTGAGCACCTGAATTGAGATTGATAGAATTTACCAATTTTGTGGTGCTTCAATCTCAGAAAAGAGATAGCATCCTAGGATTGCAATGGTCCAGAAAGTTTAAATATGTTGGGGATTATTTTGATCAAGAAAAGGAATCTCTCATACCTGTGCTGTTGTAGTCAACATATGCTCCTAACATTACAAAATGTATGCCCCCAGCATCAAATGAATAATAGAAGTTGCTGTTAGAGCCAGACTCTTCCGATGGAACTGCGTATCTAGTCAAATATGATTTGAAAGTTATCCCAGAAACCTGAGGTTCAATCTCATGATTCCCTTCAATGACCATCATAGGATTGCTTGAGATAAGTGGCTCCATGAATCTGAACTCCAATTAAAACAGTTTCAATCATAAGACCATGAAAACTTGTTGTAATAACACAATAGGGAAATACTTTATAGAATACTTGATGGACATTATAAGCCTTTTACTTGTGCTTTTCTACTTTGGAAGTCTCTAGTAATTCCAAGAATTTGTCCATGCAGTTAAACCATTAAATAACAGTGGATTACTCAGTACATATGAGAAATTTTAGTTTAATGGAATGCAAGAAAAGGCTAGGAAAATAGAAGATGGACTTATGCACAATAGAGAAACAAGCAGAAGTACAACTGCTTGAAGGCAAACAAAAGGTCCTCACAGCAGGCAGAACACAGTCAATTTGTTCCAGCCCAGCTTAGCTACCAAAGTACCGATAGCCTGACTATTGTACACTGTTTTTGGATCTGGGTTGCAATTGGTGATTCCAATCCCTCAAAAAACATGCGGTAGACTTGCAAATGAAGAAAATAGCTGATCTTAGATAATCTAAAATCAGATCAGACAGGATGCCTTTCATACTAAAAGTGTAAAAGAAAACACTATAAGCATTCACATCTCTGATGGCTTCCATGCTGCGAATTTAGTAAAACGACTTTTCTTTGTCAAAACCATCCACATACTCAGGCATATCAGAAAGGTTACCTTCCCCAGCCATCCCAGCGGGGTTGATACGTCTCTCTTATAGGCGCATCAGGGAATGCACAGGAGTAGCATGGAGCTCCTTTTCCACCAGTTGTAAGGTATTGATTTGCATAAGTTAGGTCTCCAACCATTAGAATCATTGATGGATCATTCACGATCACATGGTCTACGGTTGTCGATGAGTTACTTGTGAGTCCCAGATCTCCAATAATGGCTATTCGATGAGGGTATGCATTTGGACTAGGCAAAGGTAATGTTTCAAAGACATGCTCTTCACTCATAGCTGGGATAGAGCTATCTCCACACTTGTAAAAGTACTTTGTCCCAGGTTCAAGACCTGCAAGGAAAAAAGAAAAAGAAGAAGAAAAACTCCAACAAATTATGATAAAACTCTTTCGTGTGGTCATCTAGGTGCGAGAATATCACTGAAAAACAATGCCAGATTCAAAGAGACCTAGTCTGCATTGATGTTCATGGATGATGCGTAAAGAAACTAGGCATACTTGGAAGGCCAGTGGCTATATTCTAAAGTCATTTTGTTGATAATTTGCTGACTTCTGATCACCACGTTCATCATTATTAACCAACAGCTCACACATTAATGGATCAAAGAAATCGCTAAAATGGTTAGAGATTAGACACAATCTAGCTAACATGGATGGCCAAAAAAATTACTTACCGTATTGAAGTTTCCCAAAGAAACCATGTCACTGCACACACGCATCAATTTATTACAGGGCAAGGCGGCAAGCCATTCCTATCCACAATGAACTTATGAAAAAAACGAGTATTCTATAACTCATTCTATCCCACCTTCACTAAATCCCAACTTAAAATTTAAAACATTGAAACTCAACAATTTAAAGAACTATAAAGAGATTTTTTTTTTTAATTTACCATCAATTCTCACATGGTGAATGATGCCAGAGGTGTAATTCGAAAGTCCTTCAAACGGATACAATTGAGTATAAACAGTTGAATTTCCTTTTCCTCTACTTGCGTACTTTCCACTCTCTTTTCCATACCAAACCTCACTTGCCACAGAAGCAGGATCAAGAGGAATCACATCAGAACCAATCTGTGCTTCCCCTGCACCATTTATAATCCAAGAAAACCAAACCATAACTCAGAAATCAAGCCACATCACACCAAATAAAACATCACAAAAACACAAGAAGAAAAAATTCAAGAAAATCAACAAACAATAATTAAAAAGAAAGATACCAGTGACCCAAGAAACCCACATTGAAGTTGGTGAGGAGATGGCAAGTGATATCTGTTCAGGGAAGTTTGAAGTTACGTTCTTTTTAAGTCTTGGATGGTTCATTGGCAAGTCATCACTTCCTCTACGTAATGAAGGATCAAACCTGCGAGTTACTGGTTTAAAAGGGCCATCGAGAGTTGTTGGTATCTGGTTTTGAGCAAGTAACGTCTGTGTTGTTATTATAGTAATGAAGAAGGTGTTTATGAGTAGCCATAGTTTAAGGTGATTCATGTCTATGAGCTGTACTGCTTTTTTCTTGATGATCTTGGTGTTGTAAGATTGAGAATTATAGTATAGAGTGATGAGGTCCCACCATGGTGGGTTCTGACAGCTCCCTTGGCTGCTTGGAAAAGTACAAAGGATTACTGTTTCGGTATCTTATCGTTAATTTTCATCTTATATTTGGTTGTGTTAGCTGCTAGTTAAATATAAAATATGAAATTCCAAGACGCAGTATGATCAAAAAAGTTTTTTTATAAATTCTAAAATTATAGAGAGAATTTTAATTTTGATGAACTCTTAATGCCAGTAATTCCTTTCCAACAGTGAACAAATTAATTGTTTTAAATAGTCAGTTATATTGATTTATTTAGTAAAATCTAAATTAAATAAATATTACAAATTTAATGAGATTTGTTTTTGAAAATAACAAAGAAAATAAAAAAAATTTAAAACAACAATCTTTATAAACATTTTGGATGAAAAAGTTTTAAACTTTAGTCCAATACAATAAATCAAGTTAAGAATTATATCATTGTTTTTTGTTGTTGATAAACTCATTTGATTTATCTTGACTTTTTTAAAAATTTAAATATGCTATTAATTAAATTAAGTGGTTAAAACAATTATGGATTATAAACGAAGTTTGGTATCTCAAAAACGGGTGCTAGAATATGCTTCTTCGAGGTTTCGTGATGTGATGGCTATCATATTTTTTTTAACAGTTAGGAAAATGGTTCAAGGGGGTCTACTTCATGCACAGGGTGGTTGAACTGATTCGGACAAGATGAAAGATTAACTAGAGAAAAAAAAGGGTTAAGTTTATTTTTTAAAAATATTTTTTTTAACTAGTGATTACTAATTATTTTAAAAGTTTACTATATAAATATAAATACTAGAAGAATATTTTATTTTTTTAATATGAAATTTGAAACTCTTTAATATCACATAAAAAAAATTAAATTTTTTCAATGTGAGATAAAAAAAATTTTTTGGTTTAAATACTTTAATCTAAAAAAATAACATAATATTTTTTCAATGTGAGATAAAAAATATTTTGAAATAATCTTTTAAACTTTATTATTTACAATATGTATAGTCTATATTCCCATGAATTGTTTTTTAATTTTTTTATATAAAATATTAAAACTTTAAATATTTTTTTATTTTTCCAGGTTGATTTGAGCTGATCCGAGTCAATCCGTGTAACTCGGGATCTAGTTTTTTTGGATAAGTCAATCTCGAATCAGATTTAATAACTATGATTTTGAGCGAGTCCAAGGTTAATTGGTAGAGATAAGATTTTATTGTATATTTTTATTAAAAGAAATATAAGATAAAAAAAAATATACAAGTATAATTTTTTAAACTTTTAGATATATTAAGTTAACTTGAATTTAAAAAACAATTGATTCTGACCCAAATCTTGTTATCTCTGACACTAACCAGCAAACATGGGAGATGATTCTCATGATCTCTTTTCCTTTTTTTTTTTTTTTTAATCTTTTATCTTTTAACGTAGTGTGTTTGATTTTTTAATTAGTATAGGAGATAGGATAATTTTCTAATAATAACGAAGAGAAATTACTTATTTTTTATAATTGAAATTAAAAAACATGTTTAATTGAAAAATAAAAAATAGATAAATATATATTTCCTACCTTATTTAATTAATTTAACTAAAGAAACAATTGACATTAACTAATAACTTAAAGATTGGAAAAAACAAGAAGCACTCTATATTTAGTTATTTATATGTTGTTTTTCATTTGCATGAATATATTGATTTTTTATTACACGTATTAATTGGAACTTTTCCAGCAATACATCAAATTTGATTGAGAGAATAATATTAAGAAAACGCTAAGAACAATCAAAATGAAAGTGGAGAGAGAGAGAGAGTTGGGCCTTATGATGAGATCTATTATTAAGAGTTGGGTCGAAAGCAAGGACTCCATGTTGAAAACTCATGAAGTCAATGGGGCTTTTTGGTATTGGCCGGACCATACGTAAAGCCCAGATTACGGGGCTTTCATGTTTAATGGGCCCTCAATCTGCCTTGGACCATTGCCTTGTCGCCGGGTTTAAGTAGACCGAAGGGTTGGACTGCAGCTGGCTCATGACATTAAGAAAGCTAGATGTTTTGCACAGCCAAGCCCATTTATCTGACTCTTATCAACTTTAAGTAGCCCCACGAGCCCAGGAGAAAATAAACAAGAAAAAAATCTGATCGCTGCCAAAAATTCTATTACATTTTATGACGGGTAACGCTAAATAAGTAGCTCCTGTCCTGACACTCTCATCAGGATTTTTCAACTTTTAATACAAATATTTTTCATTTTCCCGTTATAAACCAAGCAAGTAGAGAAGAGGGTTCAGTCTAGAAAAAAAGAAGAAGAAGAGAAAAGGCTTGGGTTATCTCTAAAAAGAATAAATTTGCCAATAATCAAGGCCAAAGGCCAGCGAGTCTCGAAAACACATAATAAATCTTGATTAAATACTTGTCATTAAAATTCAACCGCAACTGCAAATAAAAATAAATTAAGTATTAATGTCTCCTAAATAAAAATTAACATAACAACAATTCAACCGCAACTGCAAATAAAAATAAATCCTAACATGGGCCATAATTTTCTCTACTCTTTAACCCTCTACTCCTAACCCCTTGTAAGCGGAAGCCACATTCAATTTTATTTGACTAATTCACAAATGACGAATGAATTTATTACATTAGGCAGCACCCATGCCTATTCTCATTAGAGACTATAATCCTGCAGAAGCTTCTTACCGTAGCTGAAGGAGTGATTAAGAGAATAATTAGTCGCGTTATGGTATATTGAGCTCTAGCTCAAGTGTTAATCTCGATTTGTTGGTAGAGCCATAGGGTACCTATTTTTAAACCTAATTGATGCCCTGCAGGGCCATGTATAACCACGTCTCTTTTTTTCCTTTTTTTATTTTTTATAATTAAGTATTAATGTCTTCTGAGAGTCACAAAACAAATAATTCGGTGGAGACAACTCAAGTACATGAAATGAAATCATACTCCTAACGTAACTACATGGCAAAAACCTTCTACAAGCCCCCATTTATCCAAGTCTATACCTAACATAACTCTTGTCGATAAGAGATGAGGTGGGGGATTAGTGGGGCGAGGAAGCCACTGATCCAAAATGTGATGCATATGGAAATTAGGTGTATGAGACCATATAATTTGGAATTGTCGAGTATTTCTACGTGGGAGCAAGTAACCTAGCTAGGAACAAGGACTCGACTCATTGTGTGGCGATGACATTTCTGCATGTTCCAGCCAACAATGAAGGCCAGTGGAGTTGCGCTGTGTGCTTTAGTTTCTGAGTGCACATGGGCTCATGTGGGTTGACTTACGTGGGCCTAACTTCTTTTTTCTTTTTTGATTTTTCAGGATAGTAGGTTGTGACTTGTGAGACCAATAAACTAAATATTCTGCAGAAGAAAAAAATGCCAGCATAATGGATTGGCATGCCAGCAGTCATACACCATGATCTTTTTGGCCAGGGAAGCAGAAGCCCTTCTTTATTTGCCTAATCCGATTGCTTCTATGTGCGCATCAGCACCTGGAAAGTGTGCATGCGGACATAAATTAGACACAGCTAAGATCGATATAAAGAGTTTGTTCATCATTAATGGTGACTGGTGATATTGTACAAATTCTGTGATATTGATCCGTGTATGAACTGGATGGGGACGTCGACTAGGCCAGCAAGGTTTCCTTTTCCTTTTTATCTTGGAACTGCGTGAAGAGCCCTCCAAGCTTACATCAAAATTCAGATCAGAAGGTGTGCGATATTGTCTTTGGAATCTCCTCGACGTTAGATATCTTTGTTTTTATGTGTAAACTATACAGAGAACAACCTAGCCAACGCCGACACACCCCACATGTCACTGTGCATAGACATATTATTTAATCTTTGATTAACCTAATTTACTTTTGGAATCACATGACCAATCATAAGCAATTCGTTGTAAATTTCGAAACTCCATACCATATTTTATCCAGATCCCATTAAGATATCTCAAGAGATAACATCCACTGCAAATTGCATGCACCTTTAAGCAGAGATGGACACTTGTTGCAGAGTTTTTCTTTTCTTTTTCTGGGTACAGATTCGTAAGGAGTTAGGTGGGTGATAAAATGATTTGCTGGTTGTTGGGAGCTAGAATTTATTTTTATTTCTCTCTATAGATAGGGAATGAATTATAGAGGGTGAGAATTAATATTATACTCGTGTAAGATTTTTGGCTGAGAAACTTAGATCACGAAGACACCAAACCTACCACATGTGAAAGGATCTGGCTTCTAACTGGAACAATACGGCCTTAATTAATAGGAGAGGCTACATAAATTATTTATTTGCTATTGATTTTGCAAGCTTCTTACACATTTAATAGGAAGGTGTGGGTTGCTTCGAAAGGTGAGAGAATAGGGTTGGCTGGCTTTAGTGATGTCCACCACCCAGTAGCACACCTTCGGGTTCGAGTGGCTCCAGGAATTTGAAAATCTTTTTTCACATTGAAGAGGGCTGTGATTTTGATCTGAAAGTAGGACGTTGTGGATTTATGGGGTTGTCGAATTCGTTTGTATAGTTTTCGAAGTTCAATGAAATATAGGCCTAACTATTTAGTCAAATAAGTACAAATCATTTTATTATTTTTTTAAGAAATAGCATGGTTTCCTACAAGTTTTTGAAAATATAAAACAGGTTAAAAAAATATTTAGAAAATAATATAGTTTTAACATAACCACATTTCAGATTAAAATATTGTTTTTATATAAAACTGTTATTTAAAATAACGATAGTGTCTTAGAATATATTTTTCTACATAGCCACTTTTTGAGACAACAGTTGTTTAGTGAATATTTCAAAACCTCTTTCTCTTACAAATTAATTAACCTCAGCAAAAGCCAACAAAATTTGTTAAGGTGATCCAATGGCAAAAAGATGGAGATTGAAGATCCATTGGCCAAGAAAAAAAAAAAAGAAGAGATAAGGTGATGTGGCAGCATAGAAAAAAAAGAAAAAAAAAAGAAAGAAAAAATGGGTATAATTGGTATCGTTAGAAAAACTCAACGAAATGATTCTGGCTACACCTTAAAAAACACTAAAAAATATCATAATTAACTCTAAATTAATCTCCAACAAAACTCCAAACAAATTATTATCATATTTGGTGGTCTTTCAAGGTGTAGTTAAAATAGTTTTATTGGTATTTTTTTAACGGTACTAGGTGTGTCAAAAACAGAGATCCGGTGTGTTTTTTATAACCTATTTTTTTTTGTCATCGGGACTTAAATATTATTTCTTGGTCATTGGATATTCATTAAAATTTGGGTACACTTTTATGTATGTTAATTGAATTGAGAGAGACATGATTTTTGGAACAACTGTTATTTTCAATAACGATTGTGTTCAACTGCTATTCTCAATAAGAATTAGGTTCAAATTATATTATTTTTTTAATGTGTTATTCTTTCAAAAATTTTATTTAACTGTGTTAGAATTCTAGAATACCCCTACAATTGCTACTTTGAGAGGAGTAAAATTATTCCTGCATAAAATGAAAAAATGGACAAGTAATGGATTTATTACGTCGAAAGGTGGAAGGATAGGTTAGGCTTTACTAACCTCTCACCAAATTCATCATATACATTATATTTTCAAAATAGAGACCGGCTAAGAGGTCCAATTTGAAATATAGATGGATTTGAATTTAAGAAGAAATATAAAAAAAAATGATTTGATTAACAAACTATATTAATTCACGATACAGTTAACTCTCTTAGTTAAAAAAATTTAATCCATTAATTTTTTTTATTAAATCAACTTCGTTTTTATTATTTAAAAAATATTTTTTGAAATTAACCCGAACTAATTCCTGATTTATCTGGATTAACTTTTAAAACTATGATAAAAAATAATAAAAAAGAAAAAAAAAGTACGTCCTAGTTACAAATTATCATGGTTTTGATTTTTTGAATTTATTTATGTCAAGGGAGAGTATTTTAAAGTAGATATCATCACAAAAGGAGCAATGAGTAGTCTGATCTTTAGCATAATGGCTGCTGAGACAAAATTAGTGATTAGATGTGAAGAATGTGTATGTAATCATAATCAATTATCTGTGTTATCAGGATTTCCAAGATTTAGGAAAAAGGCAGATCAACACAAATTCCCTTCTTGTGCAATAAAGATCACCAGGAATCAAGGTGGAGACAAAGGATGATTAACCCATGTGGCTGTGGGGTTAACCTCTCTGCTTCTCCATTGCAATTTCGATTTACTTTTATTGCCTTAGGCACGATCCCTTGTAAGGTAGGCAGATGACATCACACTCATGAGTCTGGACACTAGCTAAATGAACAGCAAATTAATTCCATTTGAATCAGGGGAGCATGTTTTGATTTTGACAGTACCTGGGAAAGTAAGAGCCCGTGAAGGATGTGAGGATGGAATTGGTTCCCAGAAAGAAAGAAAAAAACATTTGTCTTGATAGGAGATTACCTTAAAAAATCAACATTGCATTTCAATAATTTAATTTAGGCTCCAGTAATCTGTTGTGCATAATTAAAGACATTAACTGGATTCTAGCAGCGAATTGCGCCATATCCTTTCAAGCCCTTTTGAATTTACAAGCAAAATTGCACAAAGTCTTGCATCCAGTATTCATGAGCTCAGGTTAATCTGATCTCATTGATACTCAGGTTTAATACTATGATATAAAATACTTTTTAAAAGTATTTTTTATTTAAAAATTTTTTAAAATTTTTTTGAATTTACAAACAAGATTGCGCGTAGACTTGGATTTATTATTTACAAGAATGTATTTAATATATGGTACAAAATATTTTTAAAAATTATAAATTATTTTTAAAAAAACACCTAAAAATATAATCAATCTTGCTCCTCCGCCAATCTCGAAAACCTTGGCAAGATTGTCAAAAACCTTCATCACATTGATTAGTCATTTCAATTTGATCCATGGAATATGAGAATGCGTGAGCTGGACTTTGTACTCGAATCCTCGTGAAACAGAGGTGCGTACCATAAGCCATTGGAATTCATTTAATGGTGGAGATATTGAAGTTAATTGGAAGGGTGAAACCAGCCATATATCAATTATTAAGGCATGATCCATAATGTCAACGCACAAAGTCGAAATGTCTTCGGTAAATTCTTAAAAGATTGATTTTACTGTGCTCTTTATAAAATTGTTTTTTATTTTATTCTGCCACGACAAATGTCTTATTTTCTAAATCATATTGAGTAGGTTATATACCTAACACTCCATGTCGATAAACAACCACACATTTGTTTTTTATTATTGTTATTTTAGAAAAAGTAAAGATAATAATTAGTATCGAAATAAGATTGTTAAAAATATTTTTTTTAACATGATATAAAATACAATGTAAACTCGAATCGTAAAATTATAAAATTACAAGTAAAACTTCTTAACTAATTATATAGATAATTTCGGCCAAATAATAAATAATAAAATAACACAATTAAGATAAAAATTTAAACACTTTAAAATATATAGTTCAAATAAAAACTCATACATAATTTAATTTAAAAACCCCTTACAATACAATTATTATGTCCTTGAAACTTCATTAACTCACAATTTTACTTCTAGTCGTTAGAATTAATTATAAAACAAAGACTCAACAAGACAAGTGTCTTGTTTTTCTACTAAGACAATGATTCAAGAAAATCTTAAGAAAAACTCCATTAATCTATGTTTCCTATTAAGTGTTAAATTAATGGTTATATATATATATATATATATATATATATATATATATATATAATACACTATTAGACTTCAGTGAATATTATCAACTATCATTGTTATTGATCAACACAAAAATATTGATATGAAAAAAAAGGACAAAAAGGAAAGGAAAGGAAAGCAGCAGGATAAGAAATTAAACAAGAATAATTAGAATTATTATGGATTATTAGTGACTTTAAAAAAATTACATGATAACCGGCACTATATATGTATATAATGAATTTAGTAAGCATATACATGTTTTCAAATATATCAACTATCAAATTGTAGAGTGACTAATTATAAAAAAAAAAATTAATTAGGTGCATAATTATGCATATCATATAATAAAAAAAATCATATTATTTTATAAGTCAACTCATAATTTTGATAACCATACATAGAAATGCAAGTGATTTTGTTGAAGAACATTAAAAATTATAATTATTAGACTTAGTATGAGGTTTGACCTGACTAAAAGCATGAGTTTTTAGATAACTGGATCAAATTTAAAAAGATGTTTTTTTAATTAAAAACACAATATGATTTTAAATAAAATTTTAAAAAATAAAATAATATTGTGTTAGATAAAAATATTTTAAAAAAATTATTGCAGTTAACCTGATTTAGTATCATCAGAATTTGGATAGTTCAACATGAATATGCTCATTAATTCAACTTCAACTTGATCAATATCAAGATTAATCGGAAATAAAACCCGACTTGATACAGTTTCTAGGTTAATAAGCTAATGGATCAATTCATAAAAGTCGTGACAAGTTTTAGTGGGGTGATCTGAATAGGTGATACTGAAAAAAAGAAGAGGGAGAGGAAGAGGAAGAGGACGAGGACGATAAGAAAAGCACAGAAAATGAAGACCACCTCATACACGCGCACCAGTAAAGTGTTCAAACGTACGTACATTACTTGACAGGAAAATTTTGGGGACCGAGGAAATGGAGGCAGTGATCTAGAAGGCCAGAAACACCTCTCTTTTTTATGCAATGCTGCTACATTTCCTGTAGGAGGTGGGGACTTTTACACCTTTTTTGTTCTTGTAAATCACACAAATGAAGACTTTACCACCTTCATAATTACAATTTGGAATCCCCCTCTTTCTTATACTATATTCCCACCTAACGGAAAATTAGTTGCAAGAAAGGAAGCCATTGCCCTTTTTTCCTCTGTCAACCACCCAACTCAAAAGGGAAAAGAAGAAGAAGAAGGAGAGAGAGAGAGAGAGAGGTATGGATAAGACGTTTAGACAGCCATTGTTGTTCTAGAGAGAAGATTCTTCCGTTAGTATTGTTGCACCAAGGCCACCAACCAAACAGACCGGACACCAACGTGGCCGCCTCTGTCACATGCTCTTTATTATTACTTCAAGATTCTAAGTTAAAATAAAGAAACATGATGAAGGGTTCTGACGTGGCATAAAAAAACCCGCAAATCACTCCGCAAGCAAAGATTAGAGACTCTCTCCTCCTTCTATAAAATATAAGTATTAAATTTGGTACAATCTAACAAATTGACGCGAGGGTCAAATCTCAATTTAAAATCTTCAAAATTATTTATTAGATCAAGCACGAGTTGATTTTTTTTTTCTATAGAGAGATAAATAATGTTATTCCGATAAAAAAAATGATTGGCTGAACATGATAATTTAATATAAGGAATAAAAAAATAAAGAAATCTCTTTGTTGGATAGAAAGAAAAGAGGAATAAAAGTTGAAAGTTGTCATCCAATCAAGAGGGAGGGGGGAGGATGTAATTGGATTGCGTACGTTGGAGTATTGATTTGATTTTTGGGTACTGAGTTGAGTGGTGAGTGGGGCATGTGAGGGAGACATTTGCAATCCTGCATGCATGTGTGGTCGGTGATTGTGGTCGTTGCTTCATCATTTGTGTAAAAAATTATGGGTCCCTTCCACTTTCCTACACTGGCTGGCTTCAATGCTTAAGAGTTGAGTAAATGAACTGAGTTATTCGGAATGTTTGTAAGAAAATGAGTTGAAGTTAATTAAATCGAACGGTTTTTTAAATTTGTTCAATAATTAGCAACTTAAAAAACATCAGTTTAGTTCGATTTAATTTTGATTTTATTTTTTAAAAATAATTTATTACAAATTGAAAATTTATTAAATCAAAACCTATAAAAAATAGAACGTATAAAAGTTTATCAATATAAAGTGAACTTGTTTTATTTTAACAAATATAAAATCAAATTAAATTGATAGAATTGAGTTTTTTTATTTAGTTTGGTTTAAAAATTTTAAAATAAAAAATGATTTGATTAAATTTCTTTATCCAACATTGACGGTGGCTTTTTGTAAATATCATCACTTGGTACTACTGCTATTTACTTGGTCCATATGTCTACAATTATAAGTTTAGGAGGGAACAATACTTTACGTTTACTATATCCAATTGACATAAATTAATTGACTAGAAGAATTTATTATTCTCCTCATTATAAAGTATTATTCACTTAAATAATTTTTTTGTTTTACAATTTATTTTTTAATGGGTTTGTTTTTTTCAGTCCCATGATCCAGGTCATCAATTAACTCGGGTTTAATAATATCATTTTTTTTATTTTCGAGTTATCTTTGAACCAATTAAATTTATCAGGCCATATCAGATCAACTCTCATACGGTTTAATTTTTAAATATAAACTAATTGAGAAGCATGACATATGTCGCGGGTTAACTCGGGTTGACACAGATTATTTTTTTGTGTCCGGGTTATCTTTGAACTAGTCAAGTTTATCGGGTCACGTTGAGTCAACCCCCATGCGATTTAAGTTTTTAATCTACTAGAAAACTCATTAACAATACCTTTATATTTTTTATGTTAAAAAATTGATGTAACCAACAATCAAGTCAGGTTGACTTGGGTTTTTTTATAGTCCTTTTATAATTGATTTTTAAAAAAATATTCATATTTAATATTTAGTTGATTGAGAATTGGACTTTGTATTTTTTATTTATTTGCTTTTTATGAATTATCATTATCTCCTGACTCGAGTTTAATAGGTCAACTCGGGTTGACTTGAATCATCTTTTTGTTATTTTTTAAAATTTTTAATTTAATCCTTTAATATCGGGTTGACTGAGAATTGAATTTTGAATTTTTGTTTCGATTTGTTTTTTATTAATTATCATAATCTCCTGACTCGAGTTAGATAGATTAACTCAAGTAAATTTTGATAATCTAGTTATCGTCTTTTTATTTTAGTCAATTTAACATATATGATATAATTTTGCGCTTTGCGTTAGTGCATGGGTCGAACTGCTATATGATCAATGATGTCTTGCTAGCTATATATATATATTAGCCATGGAGATTCCATAACGTGTCTGCATGTTGCACTAAAGAGCATGAATCTGCTTTTTAGTAATGGTAAACGCAGCAATTATAATCACAAGTATATACAATGAAGAATTCAATAACGATTTTTTATATATATAAAAAACAATCTTAGTCTTTGAGCAATTTGATCATTAACTAACGGTGAATATAAAAACGAATTCCCCTTGTAATTAATTCCCATGAATACTCAACCGATGTTTCTAATAATTGTTCATATATATTGATCATTAATTATAATTCAGTTGACTAAATTAGACAAAATTATTTGATTAAATACTCATAAGTGTGACAATAATACATATTATTCTAAATTCATGAATCTAACCAGAAGTTGAATGAGTTTACTTGTTTAGAAAAAGATCAACTATATATATATAAAAGAATAAATACCTAAATATGAATAGATTTTTTCCCTTCATGTTTAATCAAATCAAATTATTATTTACAGTGACATTTTCCATTGATATTCAATTATCTGTCAATGTGCGAAAATTCATGGGACGAATATTCTCATATTGGCTAGCTGTGATGCGTTGTCGTATTCCATCCATGCTTGACATCCATGTAAAAGCATATAACGAAATATATATATATATATATATATATATATATATATATATATATATATATATATATATATATATAAAGTAATGGGAAAGCAATTTCGACACTACCAATGTGAATTAATTGTGAAAAGATTAAATGAAACTATGCAAATTAAATGCAAGCACCAAGAAAAACTCTACGATCAATTAATGTCCATGTCATGGCTTATAAATCCATTTAGGAAGAGTTTAATTAGTGACTATGAAACGTTGACAATTTGCATGTGGAAAGCCAGTTTCAAAATACTTTTCCTTTGACTGAGGATTTCACCTTTTCAATGTGCAGATTGTATTTGACTCGAGTGCATTTATTTCACACTATCCTCCCTCGTCCCTAGCACTACTTTGAAATAAATAAATAAATAAATTCTTAGTAAAGCTGTGGACGACTAGCTAGATATATGTATCCTTACATTCTTTTTTATCTTATTGCAAAGAAAAGCTACGAGTAGAGAAAATCTAGAAGGGAGATCACAAATAATCAAGGTTTTTTATCTTATTGCAAAGAAAATCTGTGGGCTGATTTTGAATAAATACTGGGTTTAAATATAATAATTATCTTATAAAAAAAAACATTTTTTTAAAAATAATATTGCCACCCAAATATCATCATAACAACAGCCCATATCAAATTCAATCAACTCCAGCAATAGGATGAACAAATCCATTCAACCAACACAACAATATGGAATAATCAGATTTTTGACGGGTCAAAACTATCAATGTCATCTCAAACCACCACCACTGTCAAACTACTAATTGAAACAACCACTTCACCATTACCACCACTGATGTAAACAACTAATTGAAACAACCACTTCACCATTACCACCACTGATGTAAACAACTAATTATGCCACCAGTGACACAAACAACCACCACCGTCGCAAATCTTCGATCAAGGTTGCAAACAACCGTTGCCACCAATTAAACATCCACCGCCCCCAGACTTTCTGGGTTGTCTAAAGTTGCTTTATTGTGATATTTTTTCGAGAGGAAGATTTTGCACTAGGTGTTTGTTAAATGGTCCCAGATGACTGGGAGAGAGAGTTTAATACATTTTTCCAAGTGCACGCTTGTAGGAGCCAGGAGGGGGGTAAAAAAGGTAGAGAAAATAAAAAACAGAGAGAGAAAAGTACATTGTTGGTGCACTGAATTTTCACGTATTTCGATTGAACACGATGGTTTTTTAAAAAAAATATATTAGGATATCAACCTTTTCAATTGTATTAATTGAGAACTTCCATCAATTTTAGATGATTAGTGGTAGTTGACTTTGACCATTAGCTTCAATCCTGGAGGCTGGAGATTTCTTCGAAAAACTTTCCTCCAAATTAATTTTGCATTTAATCAATAAATATATTTTTAAAATAAAACAAATTGTCAATTTTTTAAAAAAAAATTACGATTAAATACCGGTTAGGTTCTTCTCAACAAAGAGGTGTTTCAAGGGCCCATCGTAAAAAAAAAGAAAAAAAAAAGGGATGAATATTGCCTCCATGTTTGTGTCGCTTCTCGAGAAAAACCGATATATCTAGTACTGAATATTTTGTTGGCACTGAAAATTGCTGATGAAATATTGTAGCCGGAAAGTTTCTCGTTAAGTTTTTTATTTCATCAGTAATTTTTAATACATTGATTAACGTAATTTTTAATTTTAAAAATATTATATTTTACCGCTCATTTTTTTATCAGCAAATTCATCAACATTTGTTTTTTTGACAAAATATTTTGTCGGCGATTCACTCACTGAGTTCCTACACTTTCTATAGGTTTTGCCTGAAGTTCTAGAACGGGCATGAATATTTATGCGGAATCACAGGTGAAAAGGCAATTTCATCGGAGATTTCAATTATTATTTTTTTATTTATTATGATCCTCAAATTAGCAATTATTTGTTCATAATAGACCCACACCTATAACAAAAGGTATTTCTAAAAATCAACTTGTACAAATATCACAACGAATAATGCTAAAGGATCACACATATCTATGAGTTTTCACATTTGAAAAATTTAAATAGCAAATTAAATTAAATTATGTATAACAATGAGATAGACATAATTTTTTACATCAATATTAAAAAAAAACAATACAAAATACAGTAGGAAACCATTCAAATCTCAATTAAAATACAATCAAATCAATAATATGATCTAATACAACACATCAAGAGGTGTTAAAGATGGTGTGGGGGATGCCAAACCAAAAGGTTCAAAGAGAAAATTAAAAGATATACATATAACTACACTTAACTGAGCTCAATACATCATATTTTGTTCTAGTATTTCTGCGCTCATCTTATCCATCTCAATAGCCATTTGTTCATAAACCCTTTTCTACAAAATCTCATCAAATTCATGTGATAAGGAGAAATGTGATATGTTTAAAGTTGAAACAGTGTGGCTTGTGGCCTGCATTTAATTCTAGGGTTGATATCACAGGCAAACCATAAACTCGATTCTTATTGAGTCCATTACTTACAACAATCTTCAACCATGCTTGAGGATCATGAGGTGGATGAGTGGAAGTGTCTTGACCAAATTTCTCAATCATGTATGTTATATCTCTTATATCAAAAATAAAATTCAATTACATTTCATATCATTGATTCAAATAGATAATCTTAAACCAATGAGAGCTATTAAAACACTTACAACGAAGGCATCCTTTTTTTTATTGATAATTTTTTTCTCCTTTTGCCCTTTATCCCCCTTCTTTATATGAGTTTCTTCATATAATTTTATTGGAGTCATTTCTTGACTAAGTTGTTTTTCCTGCAAATTAAATAGTTCATTAAAAGTCTCACTAGTAAATATATAATTAAAACTTCAAGAAATATAATAAAATATATAACAATGAACTCATACTAGTTGATTTACAAAGTGGATAAACAGAATTGTTTTTTCAATATGCTTGCTCATCAAACCATAAGTTTTTTTTATTTTTATTTTATTTATTGAAACTTGAACGCTTTGTAAAATTTCTGATACCACAAATTCAAGATATGTTTTCTAATTATGGTCTATGACATACTTGGTACAAGAATTTATTGAGCATGATTTTATAGCTTTTCCATATCTCTGTATAATTTAATCTGGCCTATTTCATTGCTCAATTATAAGCATAATGTTAAAAATCATGCAACTTGATACAAGAATTTAATATACATAAATTATATAAGAAAATTAAAAAATACAAGTTTATTTTATATTTAACCAAACAAGTTTTTGTCCATATTATTTGTCTTTCTATCTTAAATATGTTAAAAAAAAAAACTAGCTGGCAGTACTTTAACTCGAACAACTTGGGCGTTAATTCTTGATGTAATACTGAAATTTATATTTAAACTAATTTCACAATTTCCATGGTAGTCTCTCGATTGAATCACACACACACACACACACACAAAATTAGATTCAACAACAATCACTGGGATCAACTGACACTGCTGAATGCAAAAAAAATTGAAGGTATATTAAGATATGTACTGGACAGATTAGGTTTTTAAGTTGTTATTACCAAAAAGACACTGCTGAAAATGAGCTATCTTATTGTTCCTTTTAATTTCAAGTCAAATTGTTTTGTAGGTGACTAGGTGGTATTATTAAATATCATTAATTGAAGGTATATATAGATGTTCCCTACCAAACAAATATTAACTGGCTTCTAATTGATCTATACTAGATATATTTTGAAAAAAAATATCAACTCCATCATAAGATTCATCTTCCATCCAAGAAAATTTCTGGCTATGCCATCGACTACAACATTCTTAATAATTCAAGTTTATGTTTTATTGTGATAACATCTCAGTAACTTTATCAAGCCATCTCTTCTGCTACAAGTTAATTATTTCCCCCTTCTCATGTGTTGAAAAAAACTTAAAACGGATGAATCCACGAATCCAGTGAAAGACCCGAACTTTATGGATCAAAATATATATTTTAGCTTCGACGAGGGCCAATTCATGCAGATTTGGAAAATCTTGGAGCTTCAAAGGGACAATGACCCGTGTTGGCTCCTCTAAATCCGTCCCTGCATGAACCTCCAAGGAATAATTCGGTCTATTATTCATCATGTGTGCCGATATGAAATTTGACCATATGATAGAGATATCGAACAAGTTCACTTCACGGATAAGCAAACTATCTGCAGACAAGTACAACATTTTCGGCAAGACTTGGACCAAGCTATGAACACCTGATAAGCCGAATTGAAGCCTAAAATGTAGTTTTCAACCTTTTTTTATGAACGGACGTCAAGACTTGGTGCCCATGAGGATCCAAGATTGCCACCGGTGACCGACCACTTGACCCAACTTATAATGATGCAATCACTCTCTGGCTCGCATCCGGGATTCCTGCTCAATCATAATTTGTTGCTTTCCATTACAAAAACATTCCTTGTAGCACATTTTGAGGTCTGGTCAAGAGACTCCCGGGTCTATGCTGCGCCTCGCTTTGGACACAGATGCAAAGATAAAATCCATGTTTTTGCCTTGAATCCTTGGCCTACGAAATCTATAGCTTTTCCTTTTCATTATGTAAAGGATGCAATGGAGTAAAAAGTGATCTATCCACCACATACGATGTCTTTCTTGCGTGTAAATCTACGTACGAAATTGGATTTTGCTCTGATGGGTATTACTATTGCGGGCTTTATCTGTGATCAATGAAACCAATTAGGCAAGAAGGGACGGTGATTGAAGCAATAGGCTTGAAAATTCTAGGCATTGGTTGGGTGAAATTTCGTCTTAAATCTAGAAATTTGATAAAGCCTTTTGTCCAAATCCAACTAATAATTTCAACTATATACTATCATAGTTGTTAGACTTTTGTGTCATTAAGTTAATCATTGTTATTAAAACGAAATCATTTCACTCTTTTCTTTATATATATATATATATAAAAAACATTCTTAATGTTAACCTTAAATTAATCAAATTTATTCATGTCAATATATTTTTTTACGGTTTAAATTAAAACTTGGTTTGAGTTAGGAGTTAGGTTTTTTTTTTTCGGAAGTGACCCAGTATGTCATTGCATGGATCAATTACTAAGCTATGTTTTTCATAACTAATTTGCTTTGATAAAAAAATAATAATTAATCAGTGCTTGGAGATTAAAATGCTTTATAACAAGCTTGTCATAATAATTATCTTAAATTTGCGTTCGCTACCCAGACAATCCCCTCACTCAACAGTTGACGACAACCGTTTGATTGAGGGACAGATGGGTCCATGCAATGATTAAAGATTAGTTACAAGTTAATTATGGAATTTAACTTCAAGAACTCAAAAGTCAAAACAAATAATAACCCCGTTTTAACTCGTGGTAGATTGGTCCACATAATCGATGGTCCACATTCTGCTAAGTAGATCATAATGTTGTGTGTACCTTTTTGTACATGATGATCGATGGTCGAGCTGTAATAAAATCTTGTACAAGCGTGAGAAATAGCCATGATGGGAACCACTTGGAATATTGATGCGTGACAACATAATCTTGCCCCCGGAAAGGTAATAGTGAAGGTCTCGAAAAAATTAAATGGAAAAACTGGCCGCAAAGCGAACATGTTGTAGTGCTAGAATATATATAATTAAATTGCTGTAAAAAAATTTAAATAAATTTGGTGCCTCCTTGGATTTCTGGCCACAGATAATTTATTTTAATAAATCATCATCAATTAAGAGGAACACCTGTTTAAATTCTTGTTTGAGTTACCCGCGCGCCTCAATATTACTTTTTAGACTATGTTTGGTTTATATCTTAAAATACAAGAAATTTATATATAAAAATATAAATATATTCGGTTAAAATCATAAAATAAATTTATCTTTTAAATTATTGCTCGATGAATTTTTATTATTTTAAAATAAAAAAATAGAAAAGAACATATATGTTTTATCTTAATTTTTTATTATTATTATCTAAAATTAATAATCATGTAAGTTAGTTTCTAATAGCTCTAAATCTTATAACATTAAATTAATAATTTTAAAAAATAAATTTAAAATCCAATCAATTCAACATGTTTATTGAACCGGTAATTGAAAATTTTGTTAATATCTCGAAGTGTTAAAAATGTAGTTATCCTTCGGAGTCCATTAGGAACTGGGCACTTCCTGAATATAACATGGCTAGTTGATAGAATCAGTCCCTTCTGTCTCAATCCGCTTTTTTCTTTTTCCTGTCTTAAAATACAGTAGCCAATCACTATCTATCAATTACAATATAAAATGTTACTTTGTCCATTTGAATATGAATCTAAACCATTTTTTTTAAATAAAAAAAAATAAGAACCTGAGCCAAGAGAAGTAACTCTCAAAAAAGGCTACAGTCAAAAGCTGCCTCCGTCATGACTAAATTGAGAGTCCAGACCAAATCTCTTGATTTATCAGTTTTACTTATCATTGGAAAAAACAAACTACTTCATTAAAAAAATATTACTCTAAAAAGATTTGGTTGTTCGTTTCATTTTTAATCTCCTTATATTATTGTAGATGTGCTGCTGTGTAAAATTTTGTGTGTTCTTTAATCTGGTTAATAAATATATTTTTTCGGCCATTTAATTCTAACTAAAAACTAATTAATTTTGATTTTTTTTATGAAAATGTGAGATTGAAAGAGTTTTTTTTCTGTTTTTTTTTAAATTAATGATTTTTTTATGGTTTTTTATCTATTTTTTAATTTATATTTAAATTAGTACTCCTTCTCTCTTTTATTTTGTTTAGAAAGTCTCTATTAAATGATGATTATTTTTTAATTATGCATTAAATTTAAGGAGTTTTTTTATTCATCTATATTTTTTTTGTTTTTTAATGGATGAACTTTATTTTTGAAAATAAAAAAATATATTTCTAATATGCGCAGCTTTACATGATGTTTTTTTCTTTTATTTTATTCGATCAATTTAATTTGTGTTTCTATTTATATTATTGTTTGCTTAAATAAAAAAAATTAATAAAAAAATTTAGCAAACACAACTGGATGAACATCCTATCTTTCAAGATTAAATATCTTGATCTATAATTGTCTCTTGATTTTTCAAATTTTATTTTTAGATATCGTTAATGACTTTTTATTTATTTATTTATTCACACTCATCATTTTCAATTTCTTTGATTATATGTATATATAAAAAGAATTTATTTGAACTTAGATTTTTTAAATCACAAAAATATATTAAAAAAATAAACATGTGTAATTTTTCTAAGACAATAAATATATCTAACCTTTAGCAAAACAAGAATCGCGTAACATGTCTAGTTTCGACTAAATTACGTAATCACTTAGAAATAAAAATCCATTTTCGTAAACCATGGAGAGTACTTGAGGTCAACACTCATGATCTCTACGTTCATCTTTATACCTTCACCTTAATTTGAAAACAGAGGTCTCCACGAAATGCACAGCATGGCATGGTCAGGGTCTCCGTCAAAGGTGTGAAATTCACATGCACGCACCCAAAATTAATGTACCCAATTAATAATTAGATGTGACGCAATGGAATCGTATTCCAAGATTTCTCAATTTATCGAGATTTTGTCTCAGATTGAAATTTTTTAAAATGTATTTTTATTAGAAAATATATTTCAATAATTTTTTTATTTTTTTAAAATATATTTAATATCAACACATTAAAACAATTAAAAAATCAAATTATTCCTTTCCAAATAACCTCTTAGACTTTAACCCCAGTAAAAAAACCAATAAATAAAAATAAATCTTCTACTTCTTTTTGAAAACCACCCTAAAAATAATAAGAAGTAATAAAAAACGTGGAGACCCCTTTGGAGACTGGCCTTTGTTCTTCTAGTTTTGAAGCGGGTGATGAATTCGGTTGGTCAATGGAAAGGGCTTTAAATGCCGCAATTGGCGCCTGAGAAAACATAATAGAGAGGAAAGGGAAATAAATAAATAAATAAAGACACATTTCCTCGGAATTTTATTTGTAAACACGCAATTGACTTTGCTTTAATCCAACCACCGCAAAATCAGCAGGAAACCGTGACAATCTGCCTGTTCTGTACGGACACCGTTGCTGCCCTTGCTGATGTGGCATCTCCACGGTAAATCGTCATCGTCGTGACTCCCCACGGCAAGTAACTGGTTATGGAGAGGGGGAGAAAGAGAGATGGGAACTCGGAAGAGAATTTCAAAGTGCCTTTGGAAGCTATTCTAATGGTGTAAAATGGAGATTAGAGACACTGTAGGATAATTTTGTTTAGCTCTTGAAAGTGCTTTTTTATATAATTTTGATAGAAAATATTTTGCAAATTATATTCCAATTCCTTCTGTTTTTTCTTTCTTTAGAGTATAGGCAGTGTAGTCAAATTTGTTGATTTTTGCAATTATAATATATGATATCTTGTGGTTAACTTGCCTATGATATGCCAATATTTGGTATTGTATTTTTTTAAAAGTATTTTTTAAATAAAAATATATCAAAATAATATTTTTTATATTAGCATATTAAAACTATTTAAAAACACTTACAAATTATTAACTTAATATTTTTTAAATTAAAAAACTCTGAGAAGCAATCCATGATTAAAAAAAAAAGAGAAAACAAATAGTAAATAAATATACTTCTTTGATTAGATAGAAAGAGAAAAAAAAAAAAAAAACATTCTCATTCACGGTGAGAAATTCACGGGACAATATCTCATATTCTAGCCAGAATTCATTGAATTTGAATCATCCATGTTATACATGCTAGCTAATCGACATGAGATATGATTTGTTTTCGGACAAATTTACCTTAGAAGGTAGTCTCAATTTAATCCCCAGCCTATTATTATTCTTGTTTTTGTTGGTGTTTTTATCTTTGCTAGATCTTTAATTATAAATTCTCAATTAGATTCTTAATCCACCTTTAGTGACAAAGCTGTTTAGTAGTCGTATTAAATTCACATTATTTTTTCTTTTTTTCCTTTTTTTCAAAAAAAAAACAATGAATTCTTTAAAATCTTTGTTTTGAATAATATGAAACCCATGAGATATACCAAAAAATATATAAAAAAAATTATTCAAAACTCTTACTTTACTTTCTACTAGCTATTTGACTCATGCTTCATCGCGGGTCGGATAATTTTTTCTCTTAATACAACAATATTTTCTACATGTTTTTTAATATAACAAAAATCTTAATCACAAATAAAAAAAAAGTTCATTTATGCATTTAATTAAATAAACCAATAACTATTGCGCAACCAAAAAAATCATGAAACTCAATTTCTAACCAATCAAAGTTATCCAGTCAAACTCATCTCTCGGGTCATGAACTTAATTGGGCTAAAGAAATTTTTTCAATAATTTTTTTTATCTAAAATAGACACCTATAAAATTGAGAATTGGCTAAATACTGAGGCAACTAATAAATAAAAATACCAAATCATGTTGCTTAATTAATAATCAACAAAATATCAACTGACAAGAGTGGGGAAAAAAACAATAAAAAAATCTAGTTGTGATGGGTAATTTTATTTTATTTTTTTTTGGAGGGGGGGCGCCAGGTGTTAATGGGCTAGTTGGCCCAGAGCACATAAACTTCGTGGAAAAAGCTTGGGCATGTGGATCTAGAGCAACCCTTATGCTTGGACTTTATTTTTTTTATTTTCTTGAGTGTCGGACAAGGTCGTCCACCCCTTAATGAAAAAAAAATTGCATGCGATGTGTCGCTTCTCCTACTCGAATTTCAGCGACATATGACCACTGAAAAATCAGGCTGTGATGTTTCGGATTAAAAAAACTCATTTTCAATCATATTTCAACAAAAAAAAAAAACACCTTAAACACCCTGTGAAATGTATTCATTACCTAAAAAAATCCAAAAAAAGTGTCTGAAAACCCACAATCAACCCAAAACCAAAATTGTTTGCAGGCTTGGATCTACCATATAAGGCAAGTTCAAGGAAAAAAAACACATAGGATAAACTCTAATCGTCGAAAAAAACTCAATAACATCAAAATAACCTCTTTTTTTTTGGTGTTGATCGATGTAAATGATGACTTTTTCTCTCTACTATTGAAATATGATCATTTTCCCTCTCCTCTCTAAAACAATGGACCAAAAAGAAAGGAAAATAAAGTTTTGGACCTAGATTGACTTTGTTCTTAATATTTGAAAATTGAAGGAACTGCATACTTATAATTGGGAAAGCTTGGGGATTAAAATGTACATTTCATGTAAACTTTGTTAGAACCACTTATTTTCTTTGTGTTTTTCACCTTGATCCCCTCTCTCTTAATCTCACTACTTTTTAAAAATTAACCCAAATCGGCCTCTAATTTGGCAATTTAATGGTAAAATTAAAAAAAAAATGTTTTAAAATAAAGAAAAATCAATTGTAAAAGTTTATAATGAATTGTGAGAAAGACTACGATAAATGGAGTAACAATAATTTCCCCTCATCTTCTAGTTTATGGTGTAATATTAGCATGTATCATGTGATGTAGAAGATTTTAGTAATTAATTGACTTTTAACGAGATAAAAAAAATCACATGATTTTCACACGAATACCTAACTATTCTATTAACTTAAACCAGCAAAAGAATCCAATTAAGAATCCGTTGATACATTGGGAATATAATCAAGACAAAAAAAGGGTTAGGGACTTATTTGAAATTACCCTTATAGATAGGGGACTTTCTTAATGTTTGCACTTTGTTTTTATTAAGTCCAAGAAAAAAAGCTTACTATAAATTCAGTAACCATCATATGTACTAGCACTTGATAACTTACGTAAATAATTTTTATTTACTGTTAAGCATGGAGTTTCTACCTTCCTAGAAATTTACGATAGACTCTCTTTGATTAAAGAGGTTGTTGACATGACCCCAATAAATTCCAAGATGCCGAGAGTTAGTTTTTGAGCATGAAAAACCCATAAATACCCCTGATACTTGTAAGTATCAAAACAGCTAAATTGGAAGGTTAAAACATTGTGGTTTTAAGACTCAGTTTATTATACGTCGTTATAATGTAATGATTATTTAAAAAAAAAAAACAAATGTGCTTGTCTTTAAGGGTAATATAATATCTGCGCATTGTTCATCGGTCATTGTGAAATTAACCGGGGGCAACTAAGATTTTTTTTTGCTATGTTTGCACTGTTAAATTACATAAATACCCTTATAAATACCCTTAGAAAGTAAAAACTGATCAATTATCATCCAAGGTCATTTACGTCTTTTTATTTTTATTTGCATAGTGAAAAGACGCTTATACCCTTAAAAAGCACAAAATAATAAGCTATCACCGGGACTATATTGTCTTTTCACTATTTTATGTTTATATTTATGTTTGCGTGGGAACAATTTTATTTTTTAATAAATAAAAATATATTTTAAAAAAAAATCATTAATGTGTGCATAGTAGACGTATATCAAGAACTCCACCGCCATTAACAACAAGCTTCTTTGGTGTGGTCAAATATGTTTCAACAACCCATTCCCTTCCGAGCGGTGCACGTGGCGTTCTTAGCTCCAGTTTGGTGTTAGTGAGTTTTTTTTCTCTCTCTCTGCCTCGGTTTTCACGAGTGTCTCTTCAAAATTTAAAATCATTCATTCAATTTGTTTTTTCTTCAAATTTGATCCATGTTTTTTTAATTACTATTTTTTTATTTAAAATAATTTATTAAATTAGAATTTCTTTTCAATTTCATTCTCCTTTAATTTTTTATCTATCAGATTTAGTCTCTGTTTTTTTTATTGTTATTTATTTGATTTCAATAATTTTTTGAATTGAAGTTTTTTTTTATATGATTTCATCATCCTTGAATTTTTTTTCTATGTAATTTAATCCTCATTATTTTTTTTCAATTAAAATCTAGGATTCTGCGAGTTGCAAATTTGAGGGATTAACTCAGGTCTAGGAGATTCACATGGGTTTGTTTAGTTTTTTTTTTTTAAGTAATGTTTTTCCAGCTTCATCCTTCAACGTTTATTTATTTTTAAGTTTCATCCTCCTTTAATTTTTTTAATCTAACATATTTTATCCTTATTATTTTAATTGCTATCAATTTTATTTTGGATGATTTTTAGAATTTAAGTTTTTTTACTATGTCATCCTCCAAATCTTTTTTCTATGCGCTTTGGTTCTCATTCTTTTCGTTGCAATTCTTTTTGCTTTGGAGATTTTTTTTAATTGAGTTTGTTTTTACGATTTGATCCTCCAACATTAAATTGGCTGAGGATTGAGTTTCTTTATTGAACCCTGGTATAGGATTTTACAAGTTACGAGTTTGAATGATTAACCCCGGTCTAAGAGATTCGTTTGCGTTCCCTTATTTATTTTCTTTCTTTTTCAAAACTAATGTTTTTCCAATTTCATCCTTCAATATTTATCTATCCCTTAAATCTCATCTCCATTATTTAATTGAACCCGAGGTTAGTTGAGATATGATCAAGGCTTAGTCAAGAGAAGAATAAGAGAAGGGAAAAAAAAAGGAATCATATTGTCCAATAGGGTTAACCCATTATGGTTGTGTCCATTGCTTGGGTCATCAATTTCACGGGTTATGAAGAGTCAATACAATATGTTGCTATCTTTTTACTTCACTCCATAGATTTTTATTACGATTTAATTCGTTGACAACCTGTTGTTTTATATTTAAGTCAGGGTTAGATAAGAGTTAAAATGATAATGATTTTAATTTAATTTTAACCTGATCGTCATTTAAATTGAACAAAAAGTTCACTCTTATCCCATTACATTGAAGAAGCAACACTAATTTTTATTTATTTATCGACGTATATGATGGTAGAGTTTGTCAAGTTTCTAATATATTTCTCAAGTTTTTAATCTTCATTCAAATATTTTATCACATTTTAAAAAACAACAGCATTTATATTTTTTATTTCAAATATTTTATCACATGTAAAAAAAAAATAACACTTACATTTTTTTTTTTTGAAGTAGTCATTTGATTTTGATATGACTCGTAGCTGGAACAAATATAAACATGAAAAAGAAGGCAAATTCTCGTGTATGTGTGTGAGTGGCACGTGGGAGAAGGGTTACCTGGTTAGTGGTTAAGAGGAAGAGCAGGGTGTTGTGTTGGGTTAGGTTAGGTTAAATGGAACCTAACAACTAACCAATAACCAGCAGGTAATGTCAATCGTCAAAGCTCAAAAAGAAAAAAGAAAAAGGAAAAAGGAAAACGTTATATGGGTTATATTAGCTAGTTAACGGCGTTAAATGTACTGTTTAGAGACTTTTATGTTGTAAGGTACTGTTGTTACTGCATGGGTGGGTCTATAAGAAGGCCGTTATGTTGGAGCTCTAAACTCTGACTCTATACTTTAGGTTCTTTTTTCTCTCCCTGCCCTTTACGTTTTCTTTTATTTCTCTCTATTCTCAAATCTTTCCACGCAGAGAGAGAAAGAAGCAGAGAGAGAATGACAATGGCGGTGCCTCAGAAATGGGTTTGTGTGTTTTCTGCTGTGATTGTATTGTTGTTCGCTGGTGTCGTGGCTACTTCAAGACCCGATGTTGTTGGGATCTCTGCTCTTACCAGGTAAACATATAAACGCACAAAATGTATATGTTTACGCATACGCGCCTCTCTCTTGTCAAGACACAGAATTAGCTGCTCAACTTCTCTGTCTTTGTGCTTGCTTTGTGTGCGTTTTGGGTTAAAAGAAACAGAGCTTTCTCTGATTTGTATTTTTATTTTTTGTTCTCCCAGCTTCTGCCAAAATTGAAATTATGTTAACTGTTATGCAATGAGCTTCTTTTGAGCTTGTAATTGAAATATTTTTGACGTACTTGATTTTTTTTTTGGGTTGAAAATCTCATGATTGTTAGAAAACAAAGCTACAATCTATGGTGTTTTAATGAAAATCTGTAAAACCAAGATTTCGGTTCTCTGCTTGTTGATTCAACTCCATTAATGCCCATTTTCACAAAACTAAGGGGAGTTGCTTTCTCTTCATCAATGGAGCACACAAACTTAACAGAGAGATTGAAGGAGAAAAAAAACAGAGAGAGACCGTTCAATTCCACTACTTTTTCTCCTAAAATGTTTACATTATGGGTTTTTGTTGTATTCTCAGGAATGTAGAAGCAGAGAAGGAACAGAGCTCAAGCAACTCAACAATGGCGGCCAGGTATAACGTTAATTTTAACGGTTACTCTGAGCCGTTGTTTATATGTCCTGTCTTTTTTTGGTCAGGTAGATGTCTCCTATTTATCCAAATTAACCGTAGGAATCTTGGCCGTTGAGATCATTAGATCTGGATCGTTTATTCTGTTATTTGCTACTACTACCACCTTTGGATTCCTCGGTTAAGATTAACGAGAAACCCCAAGAGTCCTGCTTTCCAATATTGCCCTCACACCTTTTCCCGAATTCCGCGTTCGTTTTCACTGCTCACTTGAGGACAAAATAAGGGCAGTTTAGTCATAAAAATATGTTCTCGCCCTCGAGTCGACCCTGTGGTTTTACTTTCCTGGAGAAACGCGTTTTAACGGTGTCACTTAGCAGTCAGTGACCGACGCCTTGAGCAATGCACACACTCCACTCTCCTCTCTGTACATATTACTTTCGTTGTGTGTCCCACATGTTGTCCACTCCCTTCCTGGGATTCACACCTTTCCACTAGTCCTTAATTGGGTTTGGTTGATTTAACTTAATACTCGAAGGTTGTTAATTTTTGGTGGTTGTTTTAGGTCTCAAGAAGAGGCTGATGCATTTAATGAGAAAGCAGTTGCTGCTGATCCTGAAGAGGTGGTTTCAATGGTTGAGATGTATGTCACTTTCTCTACCCTCTCGTTAATGTTTTAGGAGCGATTAATTAATAATATTGCTATTGCCCTTTAATTACATTCCGACTTAGCACTTGAAATCTAACTGAATTCACTACTAGAGCGAGGATTTGGTGCTTATGGTAGGTGTTTAGAAAATGCTACTCTCGTAATTACTTACTACCACTGGACCAGTTAACTGTTTTTTTTTTTTTTTTTTTTAAAAAAAGAAGAAATTTCCCTTGATGCCTTAATCTTTCTTGTGGGATTTGCACTTTAATAAAAGGGACAGTGGGAATATGTGGAATCAGCCTCCTTCCACGTTTCTCTCCTAAATCTGATATGCTGTTCATATTTTGACCCTTTTCACGCTGTTTCTCTCCACTACCTGCCAGCTACTGTAGTTGTTGTAGTAGGGGCAATGAATGAGTGAGATCTGTGTTTCAAGAATATCATTCTTTTGTATATTTTCTTTATTCATGTAAATTAAATTATACTTGAGAGGTACAGATTTTGATTTCTTATGAACACAATTATACTTAATATCTCTATCGGTCACTGTATTTTACTTAACATGGGACTGATTTAGAGACCTCCTTTTCACATAATTTAACCATTGATGTCTTAGTCGGATGCTTTTTTGTAGCTGTGATTTAATTGATCGTGACCTACCAGTATGGATTTTATAAAATTATATATATATAAAAAAGAGTTTGGCTTTTATAAAGGGAGAGACCCAATTTTCTACTTTTTGTCATTTTTCAATTTTTTGTTGATAGGCCTTTTAAAATCTCAGCTGCAGATCAATTTATTTAATTGGGTTTTTTTCAAGTAGCTGAAGATGGGTTTGTGAAATTTCATGGAGTTGATTGCAGAGAGCATGTGGGTTCTTAATTCGCATTGTCTATGTGAGGTGACAGCTTCAGTCATGTATGAAGCTGGACAAACACAACGTACATGTCATGTACACCAAGCCAAGATAATTCTACCCGTTAAAATTGAAAAGACCTGATGGTCCTCACAATATGACAAATTGTTTGTTTCCTGGAGCCACTAATCATATGTCCGAGTTAGCTGTGGCCTTTTTTCCACCGACACAAAAGTCAGCAGATTTTAGTGTTGAAATGAAATCGGTAATAATTATCTGATGCAAAATAGTAATTAAAATGTTAATGATTAAAATTATAAAATTATTTTGTGTGGCATTTTGGAAATGGGAAACGGAGTTGAAGTTCAAAAATGGGATTGTAATTATCAAAGATGAGCTTTAATTTTTGGTTGAATAGCATTCATGATATTAATGTTGATACTGATAGAGCATTGAATTTGAGATTGCAGGAACATCCGCAACAGTACTGAAAGGAGGAGGTTAGGCTACTTCTCTTGTGGAACAGGCAATCCTATTGATGATTGCTGGCGTTGTGACCCCAACTGGCACAAGAACCGCAAGCGCCTTGCTGACTGTGGCATTGGTTTTGGCAGAAATGCCATCGGTGGCCGTGATGGTCGCTTCTATGTTGTTACTGATTCTAGTGACCATGACCCTGTGAACCCAAGGCCTGGAACTTTGCGCCATGCCGTGATCCAGGACGCTCCTCTATGGATCGTGTTCAAAAGGGACATGGTGATTCAATTGAAGCAGGAACTTATCATGAACAGCTTTAAGACCATAGATGGCCGTGGGGTCAATGTTCACATTGCTAATGGTGGGTGCATCACTATCCAATTTGTTACCAATGTGATCATTCATGGTCTACACATCCATGACTGCAAACCCACTGGCAATGCTATGGTGCGTAGCTCACCATCTCATTACGGATGGAGGACAATGGCTGATGGTGATGCCATCTCTATTTTTGGATCAAGTCACATTTGGGTGGATCACAATTCCCTTTCTAACTGTGCTGATGGCCTGGTTGATGCTGTTATGGGTTCGACTGCCATCACCGTCTCCAACAATCACTTCACCCACCACAATGAGGTTAGCTTGCTGATCCTTTTGGTACTCTCAATGTTACTTATTTTTCTTGTTGATGGAAGCTAATATTGTCTTGCATGCCATTTAATACAGGTAATGCTCCTGGGCCACAGTGACTCTTATACCAGAGACAAGCAAATGCAAGTGACCATTGCGTACAACCATTTTGGAGAGGGACTGATCCAGAGAATGCCAAGGTAACATTTAATTATATCTTTCTTATTGAAAGGACTTTGGCTTCCCGAAATTACCTCTTTATTACTATAAACTTGCCCTGTAAAATTAACACGACGGGAATTATACCCCAATAATTGACCACTAGTGATTATATAGAAATAGTTTCTTTAACTTGACCAAGGGAGAAAATTGCCTAATTCAAGAAATTAAACCATCTTTTGCTTGAATTCATGAATTATGCAGGTGTAGACATGGGTACTTCCATGTGGTAAACAATGACTACACTCACTGGGAAATGTATGCCATCGGTGGCAGTGCAGAACCCACCATCAACAGCCAGGGCAACAGATATAATGCTCCAGCCAACCCTTTTGCAAAGGAGGTATTATACAACCAGTTAACTCTTCTCATTCTCTGTCTCCTTGCTTTTATGTTTGCGGTGAAATGCACCTTGCAAAGGAGGTTACTGATGATTCATTGGTTTGACCAGGTGACAAAGAGGGTGGATACAGCTCCAGGCAAATGGAAAAGCTGGAATTGGAGGTCAGAAGGAGACCTGTTGGCGAATGGAGCTTACTTCACTCCATCCGGGGCTGGAGCTTCAGCTAGCTATGCTCGCGCTTCAAGCTTGGGTGCCAAGTCTTCTTCCATGGTCGGAGCAATGACTGCTAATTCCGGTGTTCTTGGCTGCCGCAGGGGCCATCAGTGCTAGTCTTTTCAGTCAAATTTAAGTGGTCAAAAAGAGGCCACTTGGTTTTCTCTCTTTTTTTTCCTTTAATTTTTTCTTACAACTATATAGTCCTGCTACTTCTGCCTGTTACTCGTGTCTCAGCCATTGTTTCTGTCATATCTATCTGCATTCATCACATATATTGGCAAGTGTACAATTTTTACACATGTCATACCTATACCATCTCGGCATCTCTATTCCAGTTTGTCTCTGTTATTTCTCAACCTCGGCCTGCTTCAGATGAAAACCAACACCTTATACCATTATCCAGAAGAGCAGGCGCAGAAGCGTTGTTCATTTTATTTCTTTCACCTCTTTCCTTCCATTTCTTTTGCCCTTTCCAGTTTCACATCTCCTTTACTTCTAGCTACCAGTCATGCATCTATATCTACAGTGTCAGTCTTGGTCGATCTCCACATACTGTCTAGGCTTTTGAGTCTATAGGATTTGAATGATTTGTGATCTTTCTTTCTTTCTTTCTTTCCTTTCCTTTCCTTTTTTTTCTTTTAATTTTTATCTGTCTAGTGATACAAGCAAGCAGTACCATGGATTTCAAATCTGAGTCGATGGAAACTTTGTTACAGAGTGCAAAGAAATAGCAATGAAGTTCTTTACCTCTTACCTTTTTTCTGCTTTTTCTTTGGCAATGGAAGCTTTGCGTATCTTTACTTTTTCTTGTGCAATTTACAAATGATCCCTTGTTTGTTCTTTCTATGGTAGAAATGATTTTATCATGTGAGCACCAGCTGCCTACACGTGATATGAAGCTATTAACCAACTAATAACTAACATCATCACCTGTCCAATGGAATCCCTTGTGATTCATTGCTGGCCAGGGCCTTGAGGAGCGAGGACTTCTTACTTCAGTAAATATATCTTGAATCTAAATCAACAGAGCATCTATGATAATAAGATCACTCATGAGCTTGAAACCGTAATGTAAATGCTATAAATTTCCATACTTCCAAATGGTAGATTGAATAAGCAAAACTTTCATTAAGGTTGAACCACCACCAGAACGGCACATTCTGCCTAGCTGCTTTGGGTGGAATTTCAGAGCATATAGATCTTCTCAATACAGCTAATTAAACCCCTTATAAATCATTTCAAGAAACAGTGACTGGACATTTGACGCCCCTCCACTCACAATGGCGTGGTGAACTCCCTGTCCCCTTCCATGTGGTTCACAAGCACCACCACCACCATGGTTTTTGGGCAATAATGGAACTGTTGATTTATGCACAAGTCTCTCAACATGTGATGCTTCTTAGCCGATGGCTACGGAAGGAAGAGGATAACCCGAAGGAGAGGTGGTTAACAGGTATGATTCACATGGAAAGATGATAAAAATGCATGGATTTGCTGTGAGTCAGGGTCCCATATGGCATGTGAGAAGTTCTGTACCTGTAAGAAATGGGGCCAATTTAATTTTTTAGCCAAGTTGTACATGTAACGACAATACATGGTTTTCATGTGAACGTTGCTAGCGCTGTCATCTCAGACCCTTCTCCAGAGTTGGCCATTTACATTTAGCATCGTTCGTTGCTCTGCTTCATTAATTCCCCGTATGGCTTTACTGTTTTCACATAAAATGTACAGATTCCACCATTGGAGTGAATTCCTTTCAAAATACAATGAAGTGTTATGGACAAACTGGAAAATGACAAACTGTTGAAATGTTGGAAGCACAAACTAGTCCTTATAGGAAGTTTTCTAGGTGTCGAATGAATTCTACCAAAGAAATCATGAACAGAATTGTATGAGGGCATCTTTCTGCTTGTTCATTATTCTCGGGAATCCTAAGATTCTAGTAAGATCAGAATCTTAGGACAACAAGTCTAGGAGATGAATACCAGAAAGGATAGCAAGTTGTCCGTTTATGATTGTGGGGAAGACTATCTGTCAATTGTCATGATCGTCATCCACAAAATCTAAAAGAAATCCCAAGAGTTAAGGCAGGCGAACTTATCTATTATGGAAAAGATGATTGATGGCTACAACTTGGACGAGTAGGGTAAGAAGTCCCCAATGTAGCGTGATTGTAAAAAGTTTGAGATCTGCACAGCAAGCCTTGAGTTCGAGTCAGGGCATGCACCTCTTGTAAGAGTTTGGGATAGCCGGGGTTTTACTCGCTCACCTGGGTCCACAAAGTACGCTTTTCGGGAGGTGGGGTTTCCTCGAATCCAAAAAAAAAAAGAGTAGGGTAAGAATAGTAGGATTGAATGCTGCTTGTCACATAGAAGTGCCCAGCAATTGAACCAAAACTGTTTCACAATTTTCTTAGACATAAATATAGACTTATAATTGCTATCATAACATTATAATAGACTAAATGTGTGCAATGGATATGATGTTTGTGCCCTTTGTTTTTTTAAGCAGACGTAGAAGGATCCCAAACTCTGGATTTCACCTACATATGGTGCCTGACTTGTTTGGGCAGAAAAAGGTGGCCTAGGAATGGAAATTTTAACGCCTGTTTTTGCAACATTTGGTACAAGCCGCTAGGCTGGTGATATCTGCTCACATAGAGAATCTCTGCTTAAAGAGGTGAAAGCTACAGAGTTCAAACGCTAGCGCTAACAATTCAATGTCAAGCTGAACTCATCCAGGGTCTTAAAACACTGGTACAACAAACAAGATATTAACCTGGTAAGATCCAATTAACCTGACCAGGTTTCTAGTGCTTCGGTTGACCCGACCAGCCTTATCAAAAACACTTATCATAATTAAAAGGTAACAAACATGCAATAATATAATCAGCAAACTTGCAATGAGATATCAAAAGATTCATATTAACTATTAACCAGAGCATCCTTTCCTGGTAAAACAGATGATCATCCAAGAGAGTCAGAGGTAAAATTTCGCTTTTCAATTAAGGTTTTAACATTTACTTTTCCACCTCAGTTCAGAGGGAAATCATTCATATATGTTAAACAGCTACTTTGACTTTTTCTACGCAGCAGAATAGTAGTACAGTTGTCGGAAATCCTTCTTCTTGACCCCCCCCTCTAAAAGAACCCTTCTCTATTCCTCGTCCTTTTTTCCTAACATAAGACAATCATGGAAATAAGCAAGTGTGGATCCTGCAGCACAAGTAAATCTTTTTTAACTGCCAAAAATCTACTATAGCTCACTCTTTTTAGAGTCATTTGTCTCGAAAATGTATCCAGCTTCAGCAAAGTGGGATTTAACCAAATCAAGAGCCCTGGAACGGTGAGAAATCTTGTTCTTTTCATCCTTTGGCATCTCTGCATAACTGTAAAAGAAGAAAATTAATATAATCTAGCTGCCTCTTGGTTCAATTATCAAGCAAGACTGGGCCCAAACATCAGGAATCAAAGCGGAAAATTACGTTTGCTCGTAGCCATCAGGTTGAAAGATTGAATCCCATCCAAAATCATTAGGTCCCCTCGCTGCAACTATCTTCCCCTAAAAAATAAAGCCACAGATTGTATGTTGTTAATTTTAAACTTTTAACTAGTATTTGTCAGTTTTCCTGAGAAATAGCTGTATCTGAAATTATATATTTTTGGTTCATTAAAATAATTATGATTTCTCAACTTAAGCATACAGCAGAAAATCATTTTCCTGATTTGAGTTTAATAATCTTGACAGGAAAGGACAAAGCAATGAGTCAGTGACTCCTAAATCCTATTTTATGGAATTTTCCTTAGTCATCTATTTGTCTGGATTGTAAATAAAAAGCATCATGCAGCTTCTTCCAGGATTTTTTTATTCTTATGATAGACTATTGCATTTTTCAACCAAGAACTTCAGCAAGATTATCATCCATCCAGAAGTATTCAGATGACTAAGAATGGGATGTAGGCCTTGACTAAGTGAGAAAAAAAAATGAAAAGAAAAGGAAAAAAAAAAAACTCAATAGCAAACGTAATTGAAGTAGATATAAGTAATCTAGATACATGTTCCCAATGCAATTAATCCTTCAACTCTTCGTAACATTTTTCAAGTGTTATGGAAAAGATGGAGCCAGAAGTATCTGTTTTGATATTTGAAAATTTTGATTAACTGACCAGGAAATTATATGAAACAAAAGGGTCAAGGCAGCATGTGTGTGCTCTTTTTCTTGAAATAGCCACCAACAAAGTTATCTGATTCATTATTAATAGACAGCTCTTACACGCATCACTGACACAGCATAAAATTCATAGGATAAGTTACTGCTAAGAGAAAGATCGTAGTCAAAGTTCAGTCATAATTCCCTTCAAATTAAAATGGCACAGTGGCCTCCTAAATAACATAGGCTAGAAATTATTTTGCATAAAAGATTTAGGAACAGTTATTTGCATTATAGATGCATTAAATCTTAAAAGAAAAGAGACTCGGGGTAGGAATATTTGTTACATTCTTGTAAGTTTTAAAAATGTACCAGAGTTTTTCCAAGAAATGTAATTGGTTCAGCATCAGGCCCAAGAGCAAAAGAATATGCACATAAAGCATAGGCTGATTTGTCCTCATATGCCATCAGCAAGTTGTTCAGACCTAGGAAAGGAGAAAAGACATAAGGTGTTTTGTACAAGAAACCAACAAAAATGACAACATAAAAATGATAGGAACAAAAGACTATGAAAAGAAAAACCTTCATGACCAATCTTTTGCAGAAACCACTTGCTGCGTGAATTGATAGTCTTGTTAGATGATGGCAGAGAAAAACCACAAAACAAGATCGTTACAACTATATTCTTGAAAATACTACCAAAAAACTACTAGATGAACGCTTTATTGTCTGATGATACTGAACTGTTGAATCTTTTAAAAATCGAGGTCGAGCTTGATAAAATTAATAATTTTTTATTTTCAAAGAAATAGAGGAGATAGGAACCTTGCCAATATCATTACAAAGAAATACAAACAAAAATGGTAGACCTCATTAATCTTCCTTTGAAAAGAAGAAAAAAAAGAAGGGAAGAGGTAGAATCATGCAAGATCTTCTAAGTCATCAGGCACAAAAGGATAAAAAAAACGAAAGACAAGGTATGCAAAAAGCATAAGGCAAGTTGAGCATCAAACACCTTTATCTCCTATGTCATTTAGATATTCTGGAGGAGTTAATGTGGCAAGGGCAACGCAGTATTAGGAAACAATGACCCCCTCCAGTTCTTTCTACTCTACCTCAATGAACAGAACAAGGTTGGAATTGCATATAAAATGAAAAAATGGAACCTTTGTGTTCATGAACATTCTAAGCAGGTGAAGAGATGAGTTATATCTGTTGACAGAGTCGATTATCATGTCAACACTGTTACCTTGGCCTATTTGCATGTTATTATGATGGATAAATCATACTTCTTTAGAAAAAGATTAAACAACTTAACAGAACATCTTTTGAGAAGAAAAGGTTACTGAAAGCTTAATCCAGGCGCTTGAGAAGATCCAAGAAATCTTAATCCTGAACTGTTAACCAATGAAATATTCCTCGCGACTGTATTTTCTTTTCAACATCACATTCCTTCTAATATTGGAAAGATGGGATGGTTCATGGCTCTGGTGAAGTGTTCTGAATACAGTCATGGGGATAATCCATGCTAACCACTGAAATCTCAGCTTAGCACGGGAGTATGATTTGGGCATGTTTGGCCTTCTTTCATCAAGTTGGAATTTCCCTAGATACTATTTTCCCTCCCATCAACAATCATTCTAAAACTCCTCTGATCGATATTTATGAAAGTAGACAAGAAAAGAAATGCAATTCGATATGTAATCCATAATCAGAAGGCCTGTTAAAAGAACGAAACTTCACCTTGATAATAGAAGAAAAAAATATCACAACTTACATGTATGGCCCTGCAAACAAATGCACGAAAAATCATAAACTGGAAAAAAAATCATACAAAAATAAATAAACACGAACAAGTTATCAAACAAACAAGGTCATTAGTACCTGGAAGACCCTTTAAGGCATTGAAGCAAAGACAAGTATCCTCCACCAAAACAGGCCCTTTCACCTTCAATTTCCAATAGAAATACAAACATTATATATTTATTTACACATAACAAAAAAATAAATTGCACACACAGAGATAGTACATGTTGTACCTCTACGGCAGCTAAACGAGCTTTCTCTTTAGAGATTTCTTCAGGTTCTCCTTGCAGCTCGGGTACTGTAAACGCCAACAACAATCAAACCCAGAAGCATAAATTTTATATTTTCTACAGAGAGACAGGGATATGTATATAGAGAGATTGTACGGTCAAGTTTGAGAGATTGGAAAGGAACGGTTTGGCCCAAGATTGCACGGACTTCTTCAAGCTTCTTTGCGTTTCCGGTCACGAATGTCAGCGGCCGTGACACCACCACCACAGACGCTGCTTTTGCAGCCGCCATTTCCATTGCTTTTCCGAAGTAAGAAACGACAGGGAGAAATGGATTCGTTAATTGAACAGAGAGGGGAAAAAATAGGCCCAATAATCGAGTCCAAAGATGCTTAATGGACTAAGAATATGGCAAAAAGATCCACGTAGTTGCAGCTGTGCCATAGCATGTATTACTGTAAAAAATAAAAAAAGAAGAGGAGGAGGAGGTCACAGAAATCAAGGTTCTAACCTATTCCAATAGGCCCAAGAGGCCTTCACAAAACCAAAAATAATAAGCCAGGTCATTAAGTCATTGACGACACATTGACCCAGCCCAGGCCCACTTTTAATAGAAGGCCTTAGTGATACGCCGGACCTCGTCAAGTGTATTAACCAGAGTGAGCGAGTGTGACTGTGTGGGTGCTTTCTTTTATCACATCACCAGAAAAAGAAAACAAGAGAAAAATAAAATAAAAACCTAATCCAACGGTGACTACTCAGACCAGATAGAATGGTTTTAAGACCCGGGAAGGTCGATTCATGAACCGGCTGATTTAGAGCTGAAACCAAGTCGAGTTTAAGAGAAAATAAGGAAAGATAAAAATCTAAGTTGACCTGATAAAAAAACTCAGTCATAATCCGTAGACTATTTATTTTTTAACAAAAACAATATTATTTTATTTTATAAAAAAGATTAAGGGTCGACCTGGGATGACCCGGTGACCCGGGTCTTGGGCCAGGTCAACCACCGGCCAAATAGTGTGAGTGCTCTCTTCGTAGCATGTTTTACAGCTAGGGGTGATCATTTTCGATTCGATTTGATTTTTATCTATAAAAACAACCAAACTAAAATTTTGTAAAATACAAAAAATAAAACCAAAACAAGTTCAAACCGACCGGTTTCGGTTCAGTTTTGGTGTGGTTCGGTTATTTTATATTAAAAAAAAAACTATATTGTTTTTTGGGGTTTTTTTCGACTTTTTAATGGGTTTGATTTTGGTTTGGTTTGGTTTTTTTTATTTTTTTCAGTTTTGTTTGGCTTTTTGGTTTCAGGTTTATGAAACCGAACCGAACTGAATATTTTTTAAAATATTCTAATCGGTTTAATAGATTTTTCTTTATGATTTAATTTTTTTCTTTTTCAATTTAATTAATTTTTTAATTTTCTTACTCACCCTTATTTCCAGCTATATTATTTATACCCACATCCAACCATTTTCCAAAGTTAACACTGGCCATTGGTGTCGGGCTAACTTGTGAGGTTTGTGACAGAAACAAAAACGTGTATAGATTCCCATTGGGGGATTTCCCGAGGCCACGACCCTTGAAACAGGGGGCTTGAAGCTGCGCCGTTTAGCTTTATTTTTTTGGCCCTTTATGGTCCTAAAGAAAGTAAAGTAAACAATCCGAGGGGGCATCAAGGCTTACATGGAACAAAATAATTTGCTTTATCCATATAAAAACAATATACTATAATTCTACAGTATAGTTTATGGCATATAATAATATAAGATTGTGAAACAGGATTTGGTTTTGGTCAGGCAATTAGTGGGCTACAGAATTTGGATTCCCTTCCTCACGTGATATGGCCTCAAAATCAGGGATGTGCTGATGTTAAAGCTAAAATCCCCAATCGACTCCGGTGCTCCAAGTTCATATCATGATTTTAAATTATTTTACCCACAAATAAGGTTGCCTTCTTCTTCTTCTTCTTCTTCCTCCTTTTTGTTTCCTTCCCCTTTCCCCTTCTTTTGATGATTGTGGGGGTGTAAGGTTGACCCACTTGTCGCTTGTTGGAGCTCCTTGGCCTCATGATGGCTAGCCCTTGGCTTGTTCTTGTGACCACAGTCAACATTTACATGGATCATGAACTTTGGGCTAGAAATTATGGGAGATCCCTCTGCTGTTAAGATAGATCATTATCAAATTGATTTTTTTTTATTAATATGGATGTTCGGGTCAGTTTACGTGTATTTTAACTAATCTCACGGTTCCTAAAGTTAATAATCATGTAAGTCTTCAGTAACCATCATATTAATAACCAGATAGCTCGAACCTGAAATTATAGAGATAATAAACTCTTTAATTTTAATCTCTTATCACTATCAATCTCTTAATTTATGTCTTGGATTGCATCAAGCCCCCCTCCGTCCATGTTTTTCATGAGGTTAATCACTAACATTAGTTCACTGAACCAGGCCCTCCTTGTTTATAACACTCGGACATGTCATGATTCATCTGTGTTATACGTACAAATGTGAACTCCCCACCCTCAAATTAACTATGAAAATTGTTTACAAATAGCCAATTAAACTACACATATAAAGTAGCTATATAGAGGATTGTTCAGACTATTAATTAAAATCTTGTCTGGTTGGTAGATTCTTAAGGGGAAATGATATCTAGAAAAAGAGGTAAATTAGTGATATAGTTTTCTAAATAATATAAATATTATTTTTTATTTATTTGTATTCAATGGAAAATAAATTATTTAGGAAAGCTAATTATATTTTAATATGATTTGGTTGATTTTACAGGTCTAAAAATAACTCGGAAAATTCTTAATCAACAAAATATTAAAGGATAAAATTGAAAAGAATTCAACTAAACAAAAGATTAAAAAAAAACTTTAGTCAACCCGAATGAACTCTTCAAACCCATGATACAAAATAAAATCAGGATGATCTCATAAAAATAAACTAAAAAAACATAGATTTAAAAGAAAAAAAACTAGTGAAAACTTTTTCATAATGAATATTATTATATAAGATTTTGATATCTTTATAAAAAAAAATAGTATTTTAACATTTTATTTAATATTTCTCCTGAAATATGTAAAATAAACATTGAAAAATTAATTTAATATTTTTTTTGACTTTTTATTTAGCGCATCCCTACCCTTAAATTAACTATGAAAATTGTTTAAATGTAGCCGTTGAAGCTACGCATATAAAGTGGGTTGGTACACCAAAAAGAAAAAGAAAAAGAAAAAGAAAAAGAAAAAAGTGGGTATCAAGTGGCAATAAATAAAAGAGAGGACTGTCTTGAGTCTTGACTATCAATCAAAATTGACTACACTGATTAGTTAAATATTTTTCAAGTCCCTCATTAAATTGAATATATTACTTTATTGGTGACTCGCAGTACTGAAGATGCCGGTGCAGGCAGACCTTGACTTTTTTATATATATATTATTTTAAAACTATTTTTTATTTTAAAATAATATATTTTTTTATTTTTAAAAATTTATTATTAATATCAAAACATTAAAACAACCCATCAAAACAATTTAAAAATAATAATAAAAATAATTTAAAATAAAAAATTTAAAAATTTCTTAAAATATCTTAAAAACACAAAAATAAACTATTTCTCCTAAAAGTCTTTATTCTCCAGAGGTAAACAAAAACAAATACATGATCCTAAGAAATTTTGGAGCTTCTCCTGTAGTATATTAAAATTTAAAAACACACAAATTAATAACATTGGATCTGATTGTGATCTCTACCTAATCTCTTCGTTCGAAGGATGCTCCTACACATTAAATATATGTTTGTCAGGTCATTTTTTTTTTAAAGCAAAAATATTGCTACCCATGTAGGCTGTAGCTTCTCGGTCAGAGCGTGACTGGACACAGTAAAATGCAGATAAATCAAACTTAAAATAAGGTTAATATTTGTAAAATTGCTTAATTAATGTAGATTAATTACTTACCCACGCTTAGTACTGCGCATGATCTTACACTATTCAAGCTTGTAGAACAAGTGATCATCGTACCATCATCTTGATCACACTTTGTTCCTTTCAGTGCAAGTTAAAGATGACTGTTTGCATGTCCAAGGAACCCATGAGATGTTATTTTAGCAATTTTATAACGTTTTAAAATTGTGTTTTTAAAAAATTATAATTTTTTTTATTTAAAATTATAATTTTTAATATTTTTGATCGTTTCAATGCACTGATATCAAAAATAAATTTTAAAAAATAAAAAATATTATTTTAAAGTATTTTCCAGCGAAAAGTACTTTAAAAAACAACCGTTATAGGAGTATGTTAAATATTACTTTTCAAAGTATTTTTCGCTTGAAAACACATCAAAATACTATTTTTTTTATTTTTTAAAATTTATTTTTGATATCAACGCATTTAAACAATCCAAAAATATAAAAAAATAAAAATTTTAAAAGCATGGTTGGACTACAATATTAAACATGGCACAAGCATCCCATCAAACTTCAAACTTAGTTGTAAGATTGCACATTAGAGTTGCTTTTTTCAAAGTATTTTTGTTTCTAGAGTTATAATTTGATAGCTCGAATCAAACAAGACGAGTTGAAAAATATCTTATTTTGATTTAGGCTTTTCTTGATGGATAAGTGGACTTAAAAATATAATTTAGACTTCAAACTTGATTTGCGCTCTTCTGCAAAACAAATCCCCTTATATATAAGGGACTTTTGATACTATGTTTGTTTTAGTTTTTATGGTTGAGGTTGTGATTGGGTACAATCTAATTATACACAAAACTCAACTACAAAAACTAATTTTTATTGCTTTTTCTAACTTTTTTGATGGATTTCACATCCAAAACTCAACCTCCACCTCTAAAACAAACACACATCCCGTAAATTAAAATGAGTGAAGCGGTACACCACTGCGAGGACAGGTTTTTTGTAACACCCTGTACTAAGCTTTCTGTCTTGACGAGAATTCGAAATCAAAATATGTATTTAGCACACTCTCTATCCTCAAAGAAATTCTTGGCACTAGAGAACTAATTAATATTAAGTGGTCCATAATGCATTATGTATCTTATAATCTTGGTGGTGACAGAACTAAATACTTTATCAAGCCCCCCTGTTCATCTGGTCGGGAACTTTTTGACAAACACTTGTTAGGTGCTTTGGTAATTACCTTTCAATTAATGATATTCTAAGATGGATTGATCGATTTTATCTGGTGATTTACTGTGCCGTTCTTTAAGTATGTTTCCCGTTCAGACAAGAGGAGGTTCTTCAATCTCCATCGCTTCTTCCCCCGATCAAGAGTTGGTTAATTTTAAGTATAGAAAATCCCAGATTGATCCTTACTGTTCAGAAGTTTTCTATTCTGCCTGAAGCTTTCTTAACAGTTTTGATGTTGACCGTCCACCGCCTTGAAACCGTTCGAAACCTCACATGATATTCAAAAATGGAGATGGCCTGAAAACCATCGGGAAAGTCCCAAGCTAAGGGACGTTGAAAGTTCTTGAACTTTGAAACTAAAACCAACCGGGAGTTTGTTTTTGTATTTTAAAAAGTTTTTTAAAAAAATTTGAATTTTATTTTATTATTTTATTTTAAATTAATATTTTTTAATGTATTTAAATAATTTTGATACGCTGATATTAAAAATAATTTTTTAAAATAAAAAAATATTTTAAAAAACAACCATAATTATATTCTTAAATATGTTATTGTTGCGTTAATGACATGCACATCCATCCAATTGATTTCAAAAGGAATATTTACCACAACATTTTCTTTTTATTATCAAATAATGCTATTTGTTTCCACCTAATTCAATTTAAAAATTATAGTTATTAAATATGATCTACCTGCTAGATTGATTTGATATATATATATCATTAACTAAAATAACAGAGCTTTGGATAAAGATTTTGAAAAAATTAAAATAATATTATTTTAAAATATATTCCAATAACCTAAGCTATAATCATATTAAATCTTGAATAGGTTTAACAACTATGATAATAATTACAATACAAGATCAATCTATATGGATTAAAAAAAATATTAATAGCACATAGAATACAATCCATGGTCAATATAAGGGAATTTTCCCATGCATACCCTAGATTAGCTATTTTTAAAAGGCATGTTCAATGTAAGATTCATGTTATACATAGTATTATTCAAATTCAGTTGCTACTCATGTACTTATCCTTCCTAACCTTAAAATGTACATTAAAGTAGTCACTTGCCAAAATAAAGTGACACATTATATACCTTTGATTGATTATCAGACAATACGAAAAAAACAGGATGTTCTTGTTGAAAAGAATGGTAACTATTGCATCTAAATTTTACACAGACGCAATGCATACACAATATACATGTGTGTATACATTGTATTGTATATTTTCCTTTTATGACACTTCCAAGCGTGGCACCACACAACTAGGTTCCGTAATTTTTTATTTTTTTTAGTTTAACGTGGGTGTTCGGGCCAGCTTGCGTGTACCTCGACTAATCCCACGAGCCCTGAAGTTAACAACCATGTAAGCCTCTAGTGGCCATCATATGAACAACAATAGGGTTCGAACCTGAGACCACAGAGGAAGCAAACTTTTTAGTCCCAACCTCTTATCACTGGATCATCACCTAGATGGTTGGTTCCGCAAACTTAACTATGTGTGTTATAGTAAGCCCATTGTCTGTTTCTCTTTTAAAAATTCCTAAAGAGATGGTGCTAACATGCACACACTTTCATTTCTTTACTACAGTTTCTACATGTGTATGCTTAAGTGTAATGGAGTCTAAGAAACTAAACTAGAATAAAGCCAAACCTGTTTTTCTGCTGAACAATACAAATTAAACAATTCTCTGCAAATAAACAAAGAAAGATATTAAAAGTCATGTGCCCATGTGGTGCCTCTCTTCTCTGCGCGTGAACCCTCCTAGCAAAATCCTTATTTATTTTTTTGTATGTCAGAAAGAGGGTGCGACACCAGTGGGATTCTATAGGTGAGGGTGTGTGATGGTGGTGGAGGTGGAGGTGGTGCAGCAGTTTGTTGATCTCTAGGCTTTGGTTTTTCACTTTGTTCAATGATATCTTAGAGGGTTATTTTTTCTTTTGTTTACGGTTTTGTTTGTGCTTTGGTTTTGCATCACTAGGCAAAGGTGCTGAACACTATAGTACTTGTTTTGAGTTTGAGTTCGAAGCCAGAGAAAGAAATATAATGTTTCAGCGCGCCCAGAGAGAGAGAGAGAGAGAGGTAGAAGTAGCAAAACCCAATGATGCAAACCCGAGGAGAAAGTTTTGGAAATTGAGGCAAATGTCGATACCCAGCTCGAGGCAAAACCTCCTCTTCTCTTCTCCTCCTCCTCCTCCTACTTCATTATCTTTCTTTATCCTTAACACTCTTCTCTCAGCTCTTCTTTTCGCTCCTGCTGCTGCAATACCAAATCATGAAGCCTCTATTCTCTTTTCTTGGCTACATTCCTCTCCTTCAATACCTTCTTCTTTATCTAATTGGAACAATCTTGATTCCACACCGTGCAAGTGGACCTCCATAACTTGCTCTCCACGAGGTTTTGTCACTGAGATAAACATTCAGTCAGTTCCTCTTCAGATTCCTTTCTCATTGAACCTCTCTTCATTTCACTTTCTTAGTAAACTTGTCATTTCTTATGCTAATATCACTGGAACTATCCCAGTTGATATTGGTGACTGTCTCTCACTCAAGTTTATTGACCTTAGCTATAATAGTCTTGTTGGAACCATACCTGCTAGTATTGGCAAGCTTCAAAATCTTGAGAACTTGATTTTGAACTCAAATCAGTTAACTGGAAAAATCCCAGTTGAGCTATGCAGCTGCTTTCGACTCAAGAATCTGCTTCTTTTCGATAACCGTCTTGCTGGATATATTCCACCTGAGCTAGGCAAGCTGTCCAGTCTTGAAGTCCTTAGAGCTGGAGGCAACAAAGACATCATCGGAAAAGTTCCTGATGAGCTTGCAGATTGCAGCAAATTGACTGTTTTGGGACTGGCTGATACAAGAATTTCAGGTTCTTTGCCTGTTTCATTGGGAAAGCTAAGCAAGCTGCGAACACTGTCCATTTATACGACAATGCTTTCTGGTGAGATTCCTCCTGATTTAGGTAACTGCTCTGAGCTTGTAAACTTGTTTCTTTACGAAAATAGTCTCTCTGGATCCATTCCTCCGGAGATTGGTAAACTTCATAAGCTTGAACAACTGTTGTTGTGGCAAAATAGTCTTGTTGGAGCTATCCCCGAAGAGATTGGTAACTGTACTAGCTTGAAAATGATTGATCTTTCTTTGAATTCTCTTTCCGGGACTATACCTATTTCCATAGGAGGCCTTTTTCAGCTTGAAGAGTTTATGATTAGTGATAACAACGTGTCTGGTTCAATACCATCCGATCTTTCAAATGCTACCAACCTTTTGCAACTGCAACTTGACACAAATCAGATCTCAGGTTTGATCCCACCTGAACTTGGAATGTTGTCGAAGCTCACCGTGTTCTTTGCCTGGCAAAACCAGCTTGAAGGAAGCATTCCTTCAAGTTTGGCTAGTTGCAGTAGCCTCCAAGCACTAGACTTGTCCCACAATTCACTCACCGGTAGCATTCCTCCTGGCCTGTTTCAGCTTCAAAACCTCACAAAACTTCTCATGATATCCAATGACATTTCTGGTGCTTTACCACCAGAAATTGGTAACTGTAGCTCTCTAGTGCGTTTAAGGCTTGGTAACAACAGGATTGCTGGTACCATTCCTAAAGAAATCGGAGGTCTTGGGATCTTGAACTTTCTTGATCTCTCCAGCAATCGCCTTTCTGGGCCAGTGCCTGATGAGATTGGAAGCTGCACAGAACTGCAAATGATAGACCTTAGCAACAACATCTTACAGGGTCCTCTGCCCAATTCATTGTCTTCTCTAACCGGCCTCCAGGTCCTGGATGTTTCAGCTAATCAATTTACTGGTCAGATACCAGCAAGTTTTGGTCGTCTCACATCACTGAACAAGCTCATGTTGAGTAGGAACTCATTCTCTGGATCAATACCTTTGTCTCTTGGCCTATCATCTAGTCTTCAATTGCTTGATCTCAGCAGCAATGGGCTCACTGGCAGAATCCCAATGGAACTGGGTCAAATTGAAACTCTTGAAATTGCCCTCAATCTCAGCTGCAATCGACTTACAGGACCAATTCCACCTCAGATATCTTCACTGACTATGCTATCAATATTGGACCTTTCGCATAATAAGCTTGAGGGACATTTAAGTCCACTTGCAGAGCTTGACAACCTTGTTTCTCTCAACATATCTTACAATGCCTTCACCGGTTATCTCCCTGATAATAAGCTGTTTAGACAGTTATCGCCGACAGACTTGGTAGGTAACCAAGGATTATGTTCTTCAATCCGGGACTCGTGTTTCTTGAAGGATGCTGACAGGACAGGGCTACCAAGAAATGAGAATGACATAAGGCAATCACGAAAGCTTAAGCTAGCTCTTGCTTTGTTGATCGCATTGACTGTAGCAATGGTGATTATGGGAGCAATTGCAATTATGCGGGCACGAAGAACAATCAGAGATGATGATGATTCTGAGTTGGGCGATTCATGGCCCTGGCAATTCATTCCATTCCAGAAATTGAATTTCTCGGTCGATCAAGTACTGAGATGCCTGGTGGATACCAACGTAATCGGGAAAGGATGTTCCGGGGTTGTTTATCGTGCTGATATGGACAGCGGTGAAGTAATTGCAGTAAAGAAACTTTGGCCAAATACAATGGCTGCATCCAACGGATGCAATGATGAAAAATGTAGTGTCCGTGATTCCTTCTCGACAGAGGTGAAAACACTTGGTTCCATCAGGCACAAGAACATTGTTAGGTTCTTGGGTTGTTGTTGGAATCGAAATACAAGATTGCTTATGTATGATTATATGCCTAATGGAAGCTTGGGTAGTCTCCTCCATGAAAAAACAGGAAATGCATTGGAATGGGAACTTAGATACCAAATTTTGCTGGGAGCAGCTCAAGGTCTTGCTTATTTGCATCATGATTGTGTCCCTCCAATTGTTCATAGGGATATCAAGGCTAATAACATCCTCATTGGCCTTGAATTTGAGCCTTACATTGCTGATTTTGGCCTTGCCAAGCTTGTTGATGATGGTGACTTTGCCCGGTCATCCAATACAGTTGCTGGATCTTACGGATACATTGCTCCTGGTAAGTCCTCTTGCTACAGTTCAGTTCTCATGTGTCCTTTTTGATTTATACAATCCTGCACTAATATTTCTCGGTTGTATGCAGAATATGGATACATGATGAAGATCACAGAAAAGAGTGATGTTTATAGCTATGGTGTGGTGGTATTAGAAGTCTTGACAGGCAAGCAACCGATTGATCCAACAATACCAGATGGACTACATGTGGTGGATTGGGTGAGACAGAAGAGGGGAGGAATTGAAGTGTTAGATCCAAGCCTACTCTCTCGACCGGCGTCAGAAATTGAAGAAATGATGCAAGCATTAGGCATCGCCTTGCTGTGTGTAAATTCATCCCCTGATGAAAGGCCAAATATGAAAGACGTGGCTGCAATGCTTAAGGAGATCAAACATGAAAGAGAGGAGTATGCAAAGGTTGACGTGCTCCTTAAGGGATCACCGGCAACTGATAATCAAGAAAATAAGAAATCGAGTGGAGTAGTTCCAGCAACATCATCATCAAAGCCAGTAACGCAAAGTCTGTATCCAAAGAGCAAAAACTCAAGTTTCTCTGTTTCCTCGTTACTATACTCATCGTCTTCTAACTCCAAAACAGGTTTCAAGTGAGAAATTTGAATGGTCACAAAACTATGTAGAGGAGAAGCTCGTTTCTTATATGTTTCGTCAGTTTGAAACTCTTTGTTCTTTATAATGTAAAGATGGAAACGTCAATAGCATTCGTTATTACTACATGAAGTACAACGAATAGAGCCAATATAATAGCAGGCTTTAGCTTTTGGTACTGTAATGCTCCACAAGGGTCAGGTTGACACTGAATAACTTCTGCTTTCTTACAAATCTTAAGTCCCAATTTATAGATAGCATAGACAGTGATAGAATAAATTAAGATCAATACAATTACAGGATAAGTGATCAGCTTCTTGGAAAACCAGATGGATAAACATTACATCATATCATTGGACAATTGGTCTTTAATTGATGGGTTTAAGGCCATGTCTATTGGACCCCAGCACCAAGCTAGCATCTCTTCTTAGTTGCTCGGGTTTCTCCCAGGGGCCCTGCTGCTGGCTGAGCAAAGACTCGGGACTGCTTTCTGGTTCACTGGAGAGAGTATAGAAAGCTGAGTAGTGAGAAGAGTATTCAAATTAAGACATTTCTAGGATGGATAGAAAGGAATTATCAAGTGGAAAGTTCACAAAAGATTGACTGACTCAAACATCAAGTCATTGGATTGACCATTAAACTCCAATGGGGTGGGTCTCATGATGGGTTGGGTCTCTGATTCCCTTCATGACCAGGCACCCTGTCCGTGCATAAACGGGGTCTGGGTTTAACCTTTTTCTCATTTCCCAGTTGGGCAATTAACATCGAAGAATTAGATTCCAAATTCGCACAGTCCATTTGTACCTTTCCAAAGATCTTAGACTGCTGAGCTACTTTAGCAAAGGCACAACTTTACGCCTGGAAAGGACTGCACTATCATCAGCAGTGAAGACTGTAGTTTGTGTCTTGCACTATCATATGCAACCACGTGGCCTAATGCGTGGCCTCATAATTTCATCTTATGCTTGTTATTTCTGGATAATTGATCTGCAGCTGCTCTTTGAGTTTTCGTGCCTCGAGATATAGAAGACGAGAATTTTAAATAATATTTATCTAGTCTTATTTATTAAGGTAAAATAATATTTTTAATTTAATTTATATATAATTCATTTGTATTTAAGTTAATTTAAGCATTCATAATAAACAGATTATTAAGAATTCTCTAGCCTCTTTTTATGTTTAATCTGAATTACTTTAACATGGTATCAGAGCCTGGTTGGTTAAACCCTTATCTTGCTAATTCTATGGAACTCACTGCCCCTGTAGAAATCATGTTCATTAATGTCAGAGCCACTGCTGGTATCAAAATTGTTATCATCATCCACTTCATTCCCTGTAGGATGTTCCAGCACACTCAATGCATTCATTTGAAACTTAACTTCAGATTCATTTTTCAAAACATCAGACATGGGTTGTTTGACCTATTAAAAGATAGAAAATGAAGATCAAGTTCTGTGCTTGAGGCTAAAGAATTAATATCTGAACCTTTATTTTGAATTCTTCAGCCTCTGCAATTTGGTATTTCTGTTCTGTCTTTGCAATTGTTTTGGTATTTCGTCTTCTTTTCAGTTTCTGCAATTTGGTATATGCGTTCAGTTTCTGCAAAAAAAATAAAATTTTGGAGTGATATTTTGTCTTCCGCTTATGCAAAATCTGGTATTTCGACATTCCTTCAGCTTCTGCAATTTGGTATTTCTGTTCTGTCTCTGCAATTGTTTTGGTATTTCGTCTTTTCTTCAGTTTCTGCAATTTGGTATTTGCGTTCAGTTTTTGCACTGTTTTTTGGAGTGATATTTTGTCTTCCGCTTCTGCAAAATCTGGTATTTCGACATTCCTTCAGCTTCTGCAATTTGGTATTTCTGTTTTGTCTCTGCAATTGTTTTGATATTTCGTCTTCTCTTCAGTTTCTGCAATTTGGTATTTGCGTTCAGTTTCTGCAATGTTTTTTGAAGTGATATTGTTTTCCGTTTCTGCAAAATCTAGTATTTCAACATTCCTTCAACTTCTGTAATTTGGTATTTCTGTTCTGTCTCTGCAATTGTTTTGGTATTTCATCTTCTCTTCAGCTTCTGTAATTTGGTATTTGCGTTCAGTTTCTGCAATTTTTTTTTGGAGTGATATTTTGTCTTCCGCTTCTGCAAAATCTGGTATTTCGACTTTTCTTTAGCTTCTGCCATGACATCTACTACCAAAGAGATTGTTTGGTTACGTTGGTTACTTGCTGATATGAGAGTTTTCTTTTCTCATCCTACTCCTATGTATTGTGACAACCAGAGTTCTATTCAGATTGCTCACAACTTGGTTTTTCATGAGCGAACTAAGCACATTGAGATCGATTGTCATCTTACTCGTCATCATCTCAAGCATGGCACCATTACTTTGCCTTTGGTTCCTTCTTCCTTGCAGATTGCAGATTTCTTCACCAAGGCGCATTCCATATCTCGTTTTCGTTTTCTAGTTGGCAAACTCTCGATGCTTGTAGCTGTCGTATCGTGAGTTTGAGGGGAGATATTAAATAATATTTATCTAGTCTTATTTAATAAGGGTAGAATAGTATTTTCAGTTTAACCTATATATAATTCCTTTGTATTTAGGTTAACTTAAGCATTCATAATAAACAAATTATTGAGAATTCTCTAGCCTCCTTTTATGTTTGATCTGAATTACTTTAACAGAGTTCACCATCCACGATCATCACTGGCAAGATCAAGAACTATAGAATTGGAATCCTGAGAGTGTAACTTAACTAGTTAGATTTAAGTTTGCTTTCTGGAGGTCATTAGTTCGAGTCTCATAAACTTCAGGGCAACTGAAAGCTTACATGGTCGTTAACTTTAGGGCCCATGGGATTAGTCGAGATGTATGTAAGCTGACCCGGACACCCACGTTAAAAAAAAAAAACTAGAGAACTAGACATTGCTCATCACTTTTGATGCTTCCCTTCAACCCCAGTTTCGTTGTTTCGCTAGGTCCTTTCTGCCATCCTTCTTGCCCTTTTAGGCGAAATTATTTCATGACACTACACCGTTACCGTTTAAAAACAAACTAGTGATCAATGTAAATTATTCTTTTAATTATCTGAAACTCATGTTAATATCAATATTTGCAATCTAGAAGATGCGTCTTTCAAATTTTGAAACATAAATTGGTCCACAGTTCCTCTTTAATCTCGAATAAGATTGAATAAGAAATGGGTTCGGTGTTAAATCTATTCAACCCAAGCAGCTCTAATCTTAAACCAATTTATGAGTTGGATTGAGATTTATAACAACGAAGACGGACCGAAAATTTTTACTCGGTCTCAAATTATCAGAGAAAAGGAAAAAGGCCCGTGAAGGATCTTAGAGTCTTTTATGGGATTGGGTCTGGCCTGATTAGAAATCAGTGTTAACTCTTGTACTTGAAATTTAATACGGAGACAGATTTAGTTAGTTGCCTTCCCATAATCGAGTTTAGGCTCATCCTGGCCTGTAAAATAGAGATATTTGACTTGACGTCATTCTCCCCCTTGATTTGCTTGGTTAATAATATCATTATCGGATCGAGAGTAGTGTTCTGCAGTCTGGGTGAGAGTTTTCTTTCTTTTTTTAATGTTTGAGAAGCAGAGTGAGGCCGACTCAAAAAAGGACGATGTACGCGCAAGGAAGAGTGAAAACTTGCTCATAAGAAATGAGAAGTTGCTAGAGATCGCCTATTGACTGAAGAAAAAAAGAAGTGAGAAAGTAAATTTAACATGAAACCACGACACATATGAGTGTACGACTTTAGCTGACGAATTTATTCATGGCCTAATGGTCGGCTAATTCTTCCTAGTAGAGAAATTGAAAAATACATATGGCCAATGTCTTCTACATTTTCTTCCACTAAGAACGTTTGACGCTAACATTCTTTCAGGCCATAGGCAAAGATAGAAGCAAAGGCGTCCATTTTGGCCTTAGGTAATGACAAACCAATTTCAGTATCCCCTTCTCCATCTATGAAATCGCCAAGTGATATGGTTGCTTCATCTATCATAAGCAACTCGACCCTTTTACACCTTCCCACCCCAAATTCAAAAGCACCGCTTCCCTTTCAATGCTTCCAACTCTGACATCCAATTCTTTGCATCATTCAACACTCCTTGCTCATTGTTTAGCCCCTTATGTATTGCCTCTCCTACACTTTTAGTTGCTACAACAAAACCACCTTCTCCTCCAAGTAATTTGCTGCCTTTTGGGCTAGCCACCAGGCAGTTGCCAAAATAATTTGTAGGCAATTGGGGTTGAAACGAGTTCTACAATTTGCCTGGAAAGTACTCCTCTTCATCCTTATCCACCTCTTTTCTTCATTTTCTGCTCTTGCCTTAACCATACACGACCAAGCATAACTACATGTGACTGTGAAAGTTGATACATGTGGTAAAGAGGGGCACAGGGCTGTAACACGTTTTTTAAGTTGTTGAACACTTGCTTAACTCATCACGAAAGTAGCTCGAACCTTGTTTCTTGGTAATCTAGGTTGTGTGGCTCTTCATATTTTCTTGGTCTTCAGCAGGTTCCAAAAAATAGTTTCAAGTTAGAGCCCTTTTAAGATCTCTAACAGGAGCCCTATCGTAGCATGGTAGTAATCCCACTAAAAGTTTTTTCTTTTCCTCCTGATCATGACCTTATATATGAAATTTGAGATGGTAGTACCATAACAGCGTGTCGTTTGACATGGACCCTGGCGAAGTTGAGCTAGAAGATCATGGAAATCAGATGCATTTCTGGCATAATTTTCTACAAGATGGTTAAAATCATTACTACACTTAGCAAAGATTAGTGTGACCGAGTCGCCATCTTTTTAACGAATTTCAGGCTTGCTGGAATTGGAAGGAAATGCCAAGTTTCCAGCCAAGGGAAGAACTGTTTGAGAGTGACAGAAAGTGTTAATGCTTAAGGGTTGGAATGACATATTGATGAAAATGATCCTCAGAAATGGGGAATTCAAAAAAGAAGAGTTGTTGTGACTTCTCAGAGACCGTGCCAGGCAGTGGGGAGACTTGGCAATGCTGAAGCGCGCGCACCATCTTGTATATTGCCACATAATGTAACTCGTCTGTTCTATATATTGCAGGGTTACTTTGCCTTTATATGGTGTTTCTAATGACAGATGGTAATAGCGCTCAACTCAATCACTTAATTGGGCATGGACGTCAGGTTAGATGATGTAGTGTCTGCCCGTTCACAGAATTCCCACCTAGGATCACTTAATTAGCCATGTCCTGGTGCCACTAAACGTCACCGGCCCATGCATGTTTATTGCAGCAACTTCAGTTCTAGGTATAATATGATATTGTTGATGATACAGCCACAGCTCACCTGGCCCTAATATATTTTGAAGCAGAAGCAGAGCATCTAAACCCAAGATCATGCACGAACGTCCCAAGAGGCGTTTCATCTAGCTTAAGGTCTTTAGTTTATTATAATGTCTACGTTAGTATTCCAGAGAAAATTAAATTAAGAAGGTAAAAAACAGAGAAAATCGAACATTTATTAACTTGCGAAAAGGCAAGTTACAAAAAGTTGAAGGAATTAAGAAACTAATAGAAATGAAAATATTAGTCTCTTTGTGTTCTTGATCATGATTGCAAGCATCAATCTACTTGCCAACTACTTTTTCCTTGATAATTGAAGCAGCCTTGTCTGTGATGGCTTCTGCAGTTTCAGATACTTTTTTTGTCACCTCCTTACTCATATTTGTCACCTGATCAACTCGCACAAAACAATAACAGATTTATTAATATTCTCTATAATTTATGCACAATTCATACGTTCTTTTGATTGAAGTCTATATATATATATATATATATATATATATATATATATATATATATATATATATATATATCCACATTTCTGTACAGAATGATGTTCATTAACACTGCTCTTACAGTTTCAGCAGCTTTCTTCACTGATCTTGCACCATCTTTAACTGATTCTGCTGCCTCTGTTACACTCTGACATGCCTCTGCTGTCTGTTTATCCTTTTTGTCCTGCAGATCTTGTTAAGTTTTTTGGAGAAAAAAAGCACTATATACTCCGAATCTTTCATACACAAGTTATAAAAATGAATGATCGATCATGATGTGTTTTAATTAGCTAATCAAAAGCATGGCCCGTTTGTTTACTTTGTAATTTTCAGTGAAAAAAGTGGATGGATTTCAGGATTTGAATTGGTTAGAGACCACACATATTGTCTTCTCTACGGGTTTAGTGGAACATGCCATTGTTGTACCAATGTATCGTAATCCAAGAATGTTATTGAATTGAAGAAAATTTGTACGAGAAAACTAATCTCTTTCTTACATGTTTTTAAGGTATAAAATATGAATGGCTGTGAACAAAAAACTGAACAAAATTGTTCAGACACACACGTACACACAAACATGTTTATATATGCCAGAAATTACAGGCAACTCACTTGCAGTGGTCTAGAAGTGGCAGTGACAAAAACACGATGGCTCGGGCTCCCAATGCTTGTCGTTTTCCCTCTGGCAGTAAGGAATTTGGAAAGCATCGAAGTAATTTTCAGGGTTGACATCTTCTTGGTATGCTAAATATGCCAAGCTAGTTTTTGATTGCTGTTCTCCTTTTCAAGTGAAAACCAGCAAGGTTAGATTACTTCACAGGTCCTAATGGAACCACTTCCACTTGTCAGTCTCTGGAATGCTTCTCTGCCCTCTGGTCGGTTACCTCCATTGTGGTGATCCATCTTTCGCGGGTCATTCTTTGTTTAATTTCCGGGAGAATTGGATCACATTCTGTGCACCTTTTTCTCCATGCTTCCATAGCTTATCAATTCATCCTTAGAGGCTTAACCTGAATAGTAAGTGAGCTGAGGAGTGCCAGGTCAAATTGTTTGGACATCTCTCCTCCATGGCTCGGTCCATACCTTCTCATCATAACTTCGTTTCCGGGGGACTGGATGACAAGGGTTCAAAAAGATATATATATAAAATGCAGCATTAGTTTTCCTCACTTGGACTTTGTAAGGTCAAAACTAGCCTAATATAGATTTTGATTTGAATCGGTATAACCAAACCCAACCGAACCCACCTTGGGCTTGGTTGTATTTTTTTTTAATTGGATTTGACCATAATCAAATTTAGTTTAACAAGGGTTTGGTTGGATTCTTTTGAGACCCGGTTTCATCATGATCAAACCTAACCCAATATAAGGTTAAGTTTGACTTGGTCAAACTACACAAAATCAAGCTCATTTTTGGCTTAGTTGGATTTCTTTTAGGTTTAGTTTGACCATGGTGAAACTAACAGAATATATGCTAACCAAGTCTAATTATTATTAATTTTTATTTCAAAAAACATTTTATTTCAATCTACATCATACGGAACACCAATCTAGTAATTTTTCTATATCTCTTTATATTTTCTTCCCTTTTTTATTTATATTTAGGAATAAAACACAGCAAAGGTTAGCAAGGTGAAAAAAATATAAGAGACGAATAATGAATTTTATTCCTTGAGAATGGCATTATAACCATCCTGTTTTATTCCTCGAGAAAGGCATTACAACAACTGTCTTGCCACTAATAATAAAGAGAAATCCATCACCGATTGCAACAACATTGTACGTAAACTGGTGGAAGACAGTGGCCTCCTCTGTAACCAAGGCGATTGCAAAAGGCATTACAGTCAGGATGGACTCCACATCTTTCTACGCAAACCAGCGCAGCCTCTCCTGCAAGCAAAGCATCAGTAAGCGTTTTTTTCCTTTTCCTTTTTCTCTGAAAACATAAACATAATCTTCTATTGTTAAGAGTTTGATTGTATTTAGAGAAGAGGAGAAAATTAATTTTCTAACTTCCACAAGGTAATACACACACACACATGTCAATATGATAGTTTTTCTTAAAGGATAATTGGGTGCTCTCAAAAAATAAAAAGAACAAATTATTTTTAATCTCACTGTTTTTAGTGAAATAATCAATTAATCCTTTGGTTTTAAAAACCCATTATTGAATCCCAATTTTCATATTTGTTTGTTATTTAGTGCTTTTATTGGTTTTTCTTATGATAACTTAATTATATTTTTCTTAAAATTAATGTCCTAAATTTTATAATCAAAATCTTTAATTTCACCTACTATAGAAAAAATTCAAAATACATTTAAAAATAATTAACCTTCAACTTTGATCATAAAAGAACACAGGGACTGAATTATAGTTTACTAAAAATAATAATTTGACATTTTTACAGGCCACGGGAACCTTATACCTCAAGATTTCACTAGCTTTGCATATTTCGTTGTTAGTCCATATATCATCTGAACAGAAGATTCATGAGAACCAACCCTTTACGCCTTTGAGCGAGGTCCTCAAGTTTTAATCTAATTATCTTGACTTATAATCCTATCTATCTAAACTAAGAAGTGAATAAAAACATATATAAAAACCCGGAAAATCATTGTTCCAGTGCACGCAGCCAACGAGGTTTTGCTCGAGTACTCTTGCAAAAGAGATTAAGTGTTTTGAAAGTTGTCTCTTTGATAGATTTATTTATTATAATTATATGTAATCTCTTGACCAATTACTGTTTGTGTGATCTAGAAAAGGATGTTAGTTCACTGTGAAGTTGTAAAGGGATTAATTACGAGACAGAAACAAAAGTTTACAGGAACATATCACAGATAAGTAAACATAAGCAACAGCTTCAGTTTCTATATATATATTTATGTGTGTGTGTGTGTGTGTGTGTACCTATTGCAAAGAGGAGAGCGATGACCATGATTTCGATGATCGATATCTTGACAGAGGAATGTCTTACAGCCATTTGTTCACCTCTATGATTTTCTGCGATGGTAGTGTTGGTGAGTTTTTTTTTTATCAGTACAGTACACCTTTTATATTTCTTGAGAGGTTCAGCAGGGTTTCCATATATTTATATCCCCTGCAATAATTATATTGGCATATTCACCGTTTCCAAATATAGCGTAATTTCTATATTATATGATTTAATTAGCCATACAATAGCAATCCTAGAAAAATTTCTACATTATATGACTGGTTCACATGTTAACACAACGTACGGTTGACTATTACAAAAGAAAATATATATATATATATATATATATATATATATATATATATATATATATATATATGTAACTAGTTATAAAATAGGAATTATAGAAGAATCTCTATTTCTAGAATATATATTTCCATTATTACGAATTGTTATTTTTGAAAAAAAAAAAACTAATCGGCAGTATAATTAATCCCATAATGTACTTTCTTTTATATTCAACATCATGAAAAGTTTTTAATTAATCACAAAATGGAAATTCTACAAAAGTCTCTATTCCGATAATATAGATTTCCATGGTTAGGAGTTAGTATTTTTTGAAGGAAAAAAAAACCATAAAATCTTATTTTTTTTTATTAACAAAAAGCATCCGCCATCATGATTCATGGAGTACTTGTTTGCAACTCCCTCCTTCCTTGATCGATTTGCCTTTTCCTTTTTTTGGGAGATAATTGATCATATGAAATAGTTTACCATAAAATCTTTTCTAGGCTAGATTTGACGCAGAACTCTTTTTCATTTTTGTTTTGTATTTTGAAACAGTTTTCAGCACATCTCCACGATAAAAATTCCAAAATCAATTTATGCCGTAATAGACCTGCGCGCATGGATTTCAATACTAGCTAGGTCCAAGAGAGTCTTCAGCCTTCCCTTAGAATATTTCAATCCCAATTTTCTATGTGTGAAAATTAATAATTTCTATTATGATAGAAGTTATGTAACTTAATTTCAAATTAGTTTTGAAAAGGGAATCCTAAACTTAAAAGATATGAAAATATGTTTACAGTTAATCTTTTCTCTAGAGAATATGCTTCCATATCAGGAGCCGTTGGTGCATAAAAATTAGCAATCCTTGAAGATTTCTGTTTTCTTTTTAGGAATAGGATTTTTATTTTTATTAGTCATTATTTTGGAGAAAGAGTTTCTCTACACATGAAAAATCTTCTTCTTCTTCTTCTTCTTAATTTTCTCAGGGGTGGGAGGGTTTGATATGCTTAATAATTTCGTTGATTGTTAACAATAAAAATTATTCAAAACTTTTAGCGTGATTGGTCCATGTGTTCATCAAGACATTCTTTAATAATAGGATTAAGATTAGCATGTCAAGAACGTTATCAGGGTTTAAAACTACATAGTTATGGAAAATACTTATTTGCTTAAATATTTCTTTATTCGAAAAATTGTTTGAACCCTCCCAAATTCTTTCTTTACGTGGACCAATTATTTAGAGATCGAATAATATTTTGGCTAAATTGCAGAACTAAGCTATAATTAATTCAGATTTTTATCTATATAGTTATTTTTATACGATCCCTTAAAAAAAATGATATATATATATATATATATATATATATATATATATATATATATATATATATATATATATATATATATAAAATTTATGAAGGATGATCGTTTCAGAATCTGTTAATCCGTACTCTGTCCCAGAGGACAAAAATATATGTATTTGGCACTGTTTAATGAGGCTTAACACCACAGACAAACCTGGCAATTCACTTGGATGACATGACACATGACTTCCTTAAATTTTACTACTTTTGATTCACCTAACTCTCTGGTTCTAATTTCAAAGAATTTCCCTTTTCGAGATTACGAGAGCTATGTCTCACTGTCATTTACTCTAACCCCTTTATTATCCTCAACCGTTACCCGCCCTTCAAATCCTTATAAAATCCACATCCATGCAACAACACTAGCTCAAGTATTGCTTCAAAAGTATATCAGAGAGAAAGAGAGAGGGCGATGGCTAGCTGGGTTGTGATTTTTGTGCTTGTTTTAGCATTTGTGCATGCAACTGCAGCACGTAATGTTCCAAGTGATGCTGATCTTGATAGCAATAATGTTGTCCCTAATGAAGAGCAAGTATTGCATGCTAGTGCACCAGCTGCCGATTCACCTAGCAGCACTGGCCTTAAAGACAAAAAGAATTTCATCTATGGTGGTGTTGGTGGCTTTGCTGGAATGGGAGGTTACGCTGGTATCATTGGTGGTCTGCCAGTTATTGGTGGCCTTGGTGGAATTGGCAAATATGGAGGGGTTGGTGGAATAGGAGGTGCTACTGGCCTTGGCACTGGTGGTGCTGGTGGTGTAGGAGGTGCAGCTGGTGGTGCTGGTGGTTCGACTCTACCATCCCCTTAAGTCAATAATTAGCTTAATGTTTTTGCTTGGTTTGGTGTTTTAGACTTTTAGTGAACTATCTGAGACAGGTCGTTGTGTTAAGTGCGAGTTATTATCCTTGTCAAATAGCTGTTTCCTTGGACACATCTTATGCTGTATGTGTTGTTATCTTTATGTTTCAATGATAATTGTAGTTGTTGCCTTCGTGTTTTAGCAAAACCTCGTGTTAATGTTGTCCCAGCTGGGATTTATCATTGTAATTACCTTGTCTCTTGGCATAATTAGTTAGTTGTGTGATTTGTGAAGGCAGTGTTTGGGAACGCGGCTGCGGCTGCGTTCCCAAAAAATTTGATTTTTTTTTTTGGCTAAAATTGAGTGCGGTTTGTATTTTTTAGATCGTTTTGATGTACTGATGTCAAAAATGATTTTTAAAAAATGAAAAAACATCATTGACATGCATTTCGGCACGAAAAGCTATTTAAAAAGCACCCACAACCACATTGCCAAACACGCTCGAAGTAGAAAACAAAACCAGAACCAAGCATGCATGCCAGGCTTTGGCGATTTGGTTATCACCAATAAAATACTAAAACACCCTTCCATCTTCTCACTTGGAAGTTGGAACCACCACCACATCTCCTTAAACAACTACCTGTATACATCACCATCCCCAGCCCCCCTAAACTGCCACCAAAACCCTAAAACTTCCATCCATTAGATCCATCAATGAGCACCCAAACTCCGACCACCACAACAACTATTAGAGAAATTATTTATGATGGAAATAAATAAAGAGTTAGTTTTAGAAGGGTAAAAATATTGTCTTTAATTTATTTATTTTATATAGAAACAATATTTTCTCTATATAACTAGATCTTCTAAACCTCTAAAAAAATAAGGAGAAAAAAAAATATCTTTTTTCTGTATATATATATTCTTTGTGTAGTAACTGATTTTATTTTATATAATATTTGAGGATTTAATTAAACGGTCAATCTGATTATAAAAAAGAATTTAAAAGAAAAAAAAATAAAAATACAATGAAAAAAAATAAAAGTTATTTTTACTTTTACAAGAAACACAAAAACAACATCAGCAAAGTCTCAAGAAATAGTCAAATATCAAGAAATTAATGAATCAGAAACTATAAAGCTCTCTCCGTTTCATTGTGAGTCTAATTAAAAGTGTCGTAAAAAACATTTAGACAAATAAAAAAATAAAAAAAATTATTGCTATTAGAGATAATAAGATTTATACGAGATTGCTTTATTAAGATATTATATTATTTATCAATTAAACTTCAAATCAAACACTTCAAATTGGGGGATGGATAAGAAAATAATTGATTTTAATTTGGGTGTATAATATATAAAATCGAAGACTATAATTAAACATGTTCAAAATTCTAACACTAAAATGTAAAATTTTCTCTGAAGTTTGGGATGTCATAGCCCCCACCATTCAACGTAGTTTCGCGAATTGAACCACAGTTTAAAATCATATAAAAGAGAGTCCAATCATACGTTTTCTCTCTAAAAGGATAAAATTTGCACGCAGTTTCAGCTTTTGTTATTTAATCTTTCTAAGAAGTTGTTTCTTCGATTCGACTATTACAGATAAAATCAGAACTCGAATTTTGCATGTAAACCACCTGTACAGGCAGTGTCATGCAGCAGTTCAGATCAGTCTAATGTGCATTTATTGACAATAAATCCCAGACAGAAGAAGTATATATACATTAACTCCAAATTAAAGAAAAGCAAAAGTCAAAATCGTGGAGACAGGCATTGCCTTTGTTGCTGTCACAGGCCTGACTGTGTCTAGCTAGCTAGTCAAATGCTATGAAAGCAACTAATATAACCCATTGAAAGCAAAATTCAGACAGTGTAAGATAATTAAGTCAGTAGCAATCACATATATAATTATTGTGTATTTATTCAAGACACTGTCATCTACTACAAGATAAACATTACGAGAATTAAGGTAGCTAGCATGTATGAGAGTGATATGCATGCGCAACCCTTGAGATGGACTGCTAATGCGACAACCTTACCACCTGAAAACAAACTTACAAGACATTAACTAAGATAATGAAAGACAGTTTTGCTAGATGCACACAAAATTGAAGGGTTTGTGCGTGTATTACAAAATGGAAACATCATGGAATAGGCACTGATGCGAGCATTAAAAAATTAAACCAAGCTGGCTCTGCATCCAACACACATTTGACATCCTAGCTAGGAGCACCGTTGACCATGATCACATTCACCTACACTGCCACTTCCAACTCCACCGCCACCAGCATCTCCTCTTCCTCCATAACTGCCACATCCAAAACCAAAACCACTGCCAAATCCACCCTGCCCTCCTCCACCTTCCCATTTGGCCACCACCACCACATTGATCTTGTCCACCGTCAAAGTCCCCGCCATTATCATCACGATTGCAACCACTCGCATCATTGCTTCATCGACAGCCACCATAATCAGGATCACAACCATCAACCCTACAATAGAAAATGTACAGCACAGAGAGGACGATAAACAAATAATAGAATTGCTTCATATTTAATTTAGTTCTGATAAAAAATGTTTTTTGGTTATGCTTGAAATTCAAGTTCATTATATAGAAAGCAAGCCAAAGAGAAGGCACATCAATCCATTACGTGGCACATGTGTATCTCTGAAAAGTAATGTTACATGAATCCATCCCCGTGAGAACAACTTGTGAAAGACTTCGGTCCTTGTTACTGTTTTTACCTCAGGTCATCAGGGACATAAAATCCAAGGTAAATTTGCCCATACATTACCTGCATGCAGTTTTCTACCAATTATATGCAGGCATCAGTAGGGGCATAATGAGCATGCATACATACTCCCACGATGCCCTAACTTCTGCTTTCCAATCTGAAGCGAATTCGAGGAAAAACATTGCATTTGTCATACATGTAAATATAGAATCCACTAGCAAGGAGGACTCTAATACATGTGCAAACTGATGACTGTCAATGCATAACAGAGGGAAAAGGTAATATCATGATCATGTACTGCATAATGCAGGATTATGTCCTCTAAATCAACGGGAACTTTGCCAATAAAAAACCAGCTCATCAGTTTTTTCAGACTGAGAGTTCCAGTCCATGAACTTGCTAGCTAGTTTTCAAAAGGAAAACCAACTAGCCAGTACATGGATCAGAACTTGACTCTAAAAAACTCTCTAAGAATAACTCTCTGCATCTCTGTGTAAAATCTCTCTCTACGATGGTCATGGCACTTGAGTGGTGAAAGCATGTGCGTTTTCCAGGAATGATTGCACAATGACCATGTAAGCATGTGGAATAACAAAGATCCTGGAGCTTCCACAAACTCAACAGCTTGGAGTAGAGGTACACTCCCTGATCTAATTTTGGTTTCCCTGCATGACTGAAAGTTGTGTTAGAATTTTTAAATAATGTAAGAAGCTGAAATGAGCGTTTAGGAAAAAATTGACGATTTTGACAGTTCAGAATTCTAATTAGCTGCGTATTTACCTAAAATGATAATTCTTTAATATAACCATCTCTGCCCCGATTGCATTTCATTGTTGCAATGGACAGGTACACCTCTGCCCTCATTAGCTGACCTTCGAGTTCCCAAACCTGAGTCCCTGGCACCAGCCATCTACCATCATAGCTAAAAGAACACTAAAGCAATTGAAGATTGTTCTCGCATATATGGCAAGCAATAAAAATAAAACAGGACAAAAAATAAATGAAAACAAAATCAAGGACAAAAATGATGTGCTACAAGCAGCAAGGCATCGTTCAGTATCTTACTCAAAACTTCCACTACCTCTCTGGCTTTTCTCATGATTTTCCAGTGGCTCCAAGGCAATTTTCCCTTTGGGATCTATCCTCTTCTTTGATAAAACTAGCACTCAGCAGACATATGCTCCTTGCTCCAAGTAAATGCAATTCTATTTAGTTATAGCGCAGCCACATTCAAACATTTTGGCAAGGAAGACTGGACAGTCAGATGATCATCTTCAAACAAAAGGATTGTTGTACAAAAGAAATGAAACGAGTCAATTTTTATTTACAAAACAACATATGAAATCAAAATGGCAATCAAAATTGTTTAGCTTTTAATTCTCCCTAATAAAAGCAGCAAATGAAAAAAAGATTAGTGAATGGATAGATCGAGGTTTGTACATGGCCAATTGCTCTTCTATTGTATTTGTTACAGAAAACACATGATTCTAGATTGAAACCATCATCGTCCACATATGGCACTTCTTAGGCCGTTGTTTCATTTTGCTGTAAGTTTTCACCGTACCGAAACCATTTTCAACTACTGGAAGTTCCTAAATCCAATGCCCACGGAATTTGTTAATATCTCAAGTTAAACTTGGCAAAATGGGGAAGATGAAACGTCACAATGAAAACTCTTCTGCTGGATTGGAAACAGCTGCTAGTTTAATTTGATCCCATTACTCAAAATCACATCCTCATGACTCCAAAATGCAAAGAAGGAACTAAAACACACACAGGAAAGCTAACTGTAAGAAAAGCATATTAGACTAACTTGTGCAAGCATTTATGCAACCTGCAAAAGCTTAACTTACCAGCATGATGACCGATTAGAAGGGGAAAAGAAGGCTCGTTTTAATGTAAAGAAGTATGAAGAGAAGCCCACAAAAAGAAAGGCTATTAAGATAAACAATCATTAAGTAGAGTTTTAATACCATCAGAAGATTCAGAACTGCCCACTTTTATGTATCCATCAGGCAAAAACATTTACTAGAGATTTTCGTACCAGAGTGCTCTCTTCGAATATTGATTATGTATAATTGTCTCTGTGGCTCTTGTCATCCCATCATGTGCCCTAATATTTCAGAACTCACACCTTGGCGTGCAGTTTTATTTCCCTAAAATTCCTTTCAGATACAAAAATTGCAAGTCTTCACAATCATCAAATCTTCTTAACTGGAATATTATCAAATAAGCTGTGTACTTGCTTCTGCTTGATTAGCTTCTTTTAGCTACTTCGGCTGATTAGTTATTGTGCATGCCCATATCTAATTCAAATGTGTCCTTGATCAATAGCATTGCATCCAACCTTAAAACAATTCCTTCGTAGTTACAATAACTTCAATAGTTCTTAGCAGCAAGAGGGGCCAAAAATTTTGTTTGAAGATTTATGCTTGCAGTTTTCTCATTCTACTGAAACGATAAATTCAACTTAACTCTCCCATCCCACCACTTTCTCAGCAATCAAGTATTAAACTAAAAAAAAAAAAAGTATTCTATGACAAACTATCCAATTTAACGGCATGCGTTACCATAACACTAATTAGCTGTTTAATTACTGAGAAATCAAAGGAAAGTTAACAAGGAAGATACCTTCTCTTGATGATATGAGCATGACAATCGCAATTCAAACGTTTTACTTGCCTTCTTGAGATAACCCACCAGCAAATATGCCTCTGCCGCAAATTTGTTTACTGGACCCCAATTGGGAGCCTCTTAAATTTACCTACACTGTTTCCTATAGCAGCTTTATTAGCTTAAAAAAGACAGTCGTTTAACAGCTTTAGCCCATACATGACCAACATGGCCTTGATCTTGACAGCAAGATCGCCACCTTCTAGCCAAAACCAGTGATTCTGCTTCTTAATCTATTGCTCGACACTGGAAGGCATCCAAAAGAGAGAAATTCTCTTTTTATTTGTGCAATTTGCAAGTGAGAAAAACTGCTGGTTCTTGGTTTTTCTTACAAGTTACAACTTACAAGCCATGTTAATGCGTTTCGATAGTCCCACATCGGCTAAAGAGACCATGTAAGCGAGACGAGTCGTGTATATAAACGAAAGCTGAACGCTAAACAAATCATACCTTTCTCGGCCTTTTGGCTAAGATCAAGTGTAGTATCTGTTCTTATCAGTTTAATATCTGATACGTGGGCCATAGGTCCACACGATATTAAATTAATTTTTTGAGGGGGAGAGTTCATAACAGTAGCTTGCTACTGGGGCTCTTAGGCGTCGCTCATGCGTTGCACTAATGCAAGAGCCTGGCGCACCCCACCAAGTCTAAGTCCAAACATGGTCGTTCGTTCTTGACAAGAAATCAAGGCGTAATTCAGCGGTTTTCAGAAAAAGGTGGAAACCAACTGCTCGGGTCTATGTTGAATATAATTTGTCTTGTTTCCTTTCCTGTTCTTGTTTCTTTGAAAACGAGAAACTCGAACTTTTAATGAATAACCAACATATTCCTTGTCTAAGTCCAAACATGGTCGTTCGTTCTTGACAAGAAATCAAGGCGTAATTCAGCGGTTTTCAGAAAAAGGTGGAAACCAACTGCTCGGGTCTATGTTGAATATAATTTGTCTTGTTTCCTTTCCTGTTCTTGTTTCTTTGAAAACGAGAAACTCGAACTTTTAATGAATAACCAACATATTCCTTGTCGGAAGAAAAATATACCACATTGTACTTTATGAGAACTCTGCACACTGAATTCAATCGCCGAGTTTGGTAACCCGAGCTTGTGACCCAGGTGAGGGCTTCATGGTGATTGGACATTGTCTCAACTTGCTCGGGGTCTGGTAAGGCAACCAACTGCTCGGATCGATCCAAGCCTGAAGTGAAGGAAGGTGGACTACAGTCCCTGCGTAAAAATACACAAACAGTTGCACCCTCGATATATATAAAACTAAACGAATTTCCATGCGAGTATTATATTATAATTATATATATAAAAAAAAAACATTAAATGATATCAGGTGTAGACACTGTTCTTAAAAATAGCAAACCACCTTGAATCTTTTTTTTTCTGGATCATTTTATTTATTATCTAATAATTATAATTTAATTTTATAAAATTGACTTTGTAATCCATAAAAAAGTGTTTGAATTATAAATAATAAACCATCTCAATTCTTTTTTCATTCACATCCTTTTTTTTTTTGGATTATGTTTTTTTTATTTGCATCCTTTATTTTAGAGGGAGTCCAAAGGGGAGGGGGGTTTGATTCGGGGCACTTTGGATGAGTGGATTTATCGATGTGAGGTAAATCTATGGGTATGGGTATAGATACTTTAACATAAAGGCATTTTACTTCCCATTTAACACTTTTTTTTTGGTCCTTTTTTTTATTTGTATTTTTTTATTAATTTATTTTGCTTTTTATTTAACAATTATGTTTTGATTTTATGAAATTTGCATTTAGCAAACCATGAAATTGTGTTTTTAACCACCTCAAAGTTTTTTTTTTCTCAATCATTATTTTTTTACTGGTTTTTTTTTTATTTACATCATTTTTTTTTTGTTTGTCTTTTTGCTTCTCAATTATTGTAGTTTGATTTTATAAAATTGATGCTTTATAAATCATAAACACTTGAAGCATAAGAAATATAAAAAATAATGGAAATGCAATATAAAAAAAAAAGATAAAATCTATTGTGGATTCTAATAATTATCTACAATGTTTTTTTTTTTTATCACTTGTGTTTTTATATTTTTAATTTAACCCTCTTATATTAAGTTGATCTCAGATTGAGTTTGATATTTTATTTTTGAAGGTTTTATATGTGTCTTTCACGATATTAAAAATAACTTTTTTTTATATTGAATTGATATTCAATTTGAAAAAATAAAATTTAAATTTATTAATTCAAATCAATTAAAACTTTAAAAGCCTAATTTAAAAACAAAAAAAATTTGAATTTTTTTAAGAAATAATATCTTTACCTCAACCTTCCATCCAATTATCAACACTTATAATTTTTAATTGAATGTATATATAAATCTTTTAGTTTGTAATTAAATTTGTTTTTAGTGAGAGATCCATTAATAACAGTAGAACACCACAATTTTTTTTTGTGTCGAGAAAAAAAAACTCTATCCCACAGCGTAAACACAAGGAATCAAGCTAGCAAGATGAAAACAATAAACCAAGGAATGCTTAATAGCTTTTCATCATGGATGATTCTAATATGTGTGTGTGTGTTTGTGAAGAGAGATTTAATAATAAGGTCAATAGCGCGAAAAAAACTGAAAAAAGGACCCAATTGTAAATACAACTTCGGCAAGCCCTTTTCCACTTCAATTTTTATTGAAGGCGGGAAAACAAAAAAACAAAAAACAAAAAACCAAACTCAAACAGGGAAACAAAGAAAGCGGAAAATGGAGAGAAAAAGCTCCAGCAAGGGGTTGCAGGATCTTCTGCAAGCCATCAAATCTTCAGATGTAAGCTAGCTCCTTCAATTCTTCATTTCTTGCCTTCTTATTTTTTGTTGTTGTTTGGCTACCAAAATCGAAATTAGATCTCTCAAAAACAGCGACGAAATGATTCATCTCATTTATGATTTTGTGTATTTTGTAATCTGAGAGGTTTCGAATGCTAATAATACAGGTTGTTGAGAGCCGGATTGAACTGGTTAACAAGCTTCGGCATTTTGATTTCCTGGAGATATCGGATTTGGCTTCTCTTCTTGAATTCCTCACAGTATCCTCCATTTTACTTGTTTCTATTTTTTTTCTTTTTATTTATTCGGAAAATGCATCACTGATGTAAAATAAAAAATTAGGGTTTGGAGATTAGTTTGGATTCCTATGATTTTGGATGCTTACGATAGATGTTCTGAATATCTTTGTTGTTAGATTATTATTATTATTTTTTTTTTTTTGCCTTAACAAGAAGCTGGACATTTTGGGAGGACTTTACTTGCTTGGATATATCTCAATGCATGTTAAACAAGACTATTTTGAGCGTGGCTGCGAAATATGTAGATTCAGATGTGTCTGGATGCTTAGTACAGTTTCTTGCTCTCGGGACAAAGGTAGAGTTTCACTTCAGCTTAATTCTGTTTGTTGGTATTCTTGTTAGACATTCTGTTGAGTGGTATGTCTGTTCTTGACCTTATTGAGACCGTGTGTGCATTAGGCAAGTGGGTGGTGTGGAAAACATCTGAAGATGACTGCGATGTCAACTGAAGAATCTCAAGAAGAACATTCAAATTTATTCTTTCAGGTATGTACTGATCTCTGCAGCGCCATTGGGTGTAGATTGTTCTGTTTAGGATAGTATTCTTAGGTTTTTCTCCATGATTAGCATGTGGTTTCCCACTCTTGATCTGTGTTTTTTTGAGCAAAGAGGCTTCCTGGAACGAGCTGGATTGGAGCCAACATGACTTTGATGGTCTTTGTTTATTGTTATAGAAACTAAAATGACACTGGCAGTCTTTAGTTGTATGTTTTCTGAACTTTTAGAAACCAGTAGTGTGTTATTACTTAGTAAGGACAACTTTTGCAGAATATAATAATATTTGAATGCACTCAATCAGTTGCAGGCCCATGTAAATGTTAGTTTTCTCAATGCTTAACTATGTTATATCATTAGCTATACATTGAATGACAATCTTGCATATTAAGTTGTGCATATCCCCAATGGGAATTTGTAAAGAAGAAAGTGAGTCGTTCGCTATAATGTCTGTCTCCTTGCTAAAAGCTTTGGGCAAATTATTTAACTTGCATCAACCAACATCTTTTGAACTACTGGTTACCAAAATGAAAAAGGTCATGAACTTATCTTGGAGTTGCTGCAAAGCAGCCAACCATAGAAGTGCATATTTAGTATGTGAGAAAATTACTAATGCTGATCTGATGTGTCTAATAAGAAACTGGTCATAACTACTTCTTGAGTAATTCATATCGTTTTTAGGTGCTTAATTTGTGCTGTATTAGTTAACTTTCCTTTTGTGCAATATATTTACAAGTTCTCCAATGATGAACATCCTCTCTTCTTGACAATAATATTGGGGTTTATGCTTTTGTAAAATATGGGCCTTTTGAGCTGAAATGTGATTTTTGTGATAAAATCCCAGTGATTTTATCATATATTTTCTGAATAACGAGTGGTAGCTTTTGGTTTTGTTTTTTGACGTCTTAAACTTATCTTTTGCAGCTTCTTTTGGATTTATTTAGTCTCTCTGCTGCCAGTATGGTTGCTTTGAAAAGACACCCTGTTTTTGTTGACAATGCATCAGCAGCTATTGTTGAGAAATTCATTTTGGAACAGCTAAATTTGATAAAAGACGTAGTATCAGAGATTAAGGTACCAGGTCTTTTATTTTCTTCTGTGCTTTTACATCATCGAATAGCTTGTGACTTGGGATCAGGCTGCTTGCTTTAAATACCTGTTGCCCATAACCTCATTAACAATTTTTACATGCAACAATTGTACTTGCGGTGAAAGTCAATGGTAGATTATCTGTTTTCAGGCTTATAGGAAATCATAATTTAACATCTTCAATGATTCTGTCTAATTTAGGGAAATCCTAAAACCGTGATCCATATCAGTGAGTCCTTTTCATCTCCTTCCCACTCTAATTTTTGCTTCTGAGTAAATTCCATCATGCATGGCCTTCGTGACATCCATAGCTGTCTACAACCATGAAACATAATTGTACTCTGAGCCTTCGAGGCATTTAATTACATCTTTACGACCATAATGATCATACCAAGGCTATCATCAGGTGGTCCATTTGAATTGCATTTTAGGTGAAATTTCGTTATCCTGTTTATGATATTAATTCATTGCTTAGAGGATTTAGTTAGTATCTCTTTCTAAGAATATTCTGTTACCGTTCTCAAGCAGAGGATCAACTCCTTTGGCTCAGAAGCATTAAAGGCTGCACAGACTGTGATTGATACTGTAGTGAGACTATGCAAAGGATATTTTGATGCTGTGAATTGGGATCTTTGTGATGCAAGACCTGAGAAGGATGAAAACAATACAGATTCAGAGAGAGCCAATATAATGAATCATGTTACGAACATAACAAAATGTACAACAGAGAAATTGTGTGAACTGGGGATCCTTGCAGCAAATGATGGTGGGAGTCTGGTAACCATTCTCAATGTGTCATGGAAAGGTGTGATTACCTTGCTTCAGCAAGGCAAGAGGGTGTTAAGAGAGATGTTAAGCGTGCAGGATATTATTCTAACCCTAATTTCACTGGTGAATGAACCTCTCAGGTGTGCAGCCGGGGCTTGGTCTTCTTTATTGAAGGAAACCATTTCTTTAACTGAAGCCAGGAGGACATTTCTTCCATCTAAGTTTTACCTTACCAACGCAGTGAAAATATCTTCCCTCTATCCATGCCAAGCATATTTGGTGTACAAGGAGGTGACCCTCTGTGTCATAATGATCTCATCCTTTAGAATTTTACTGAGCTATGAAAAACTTTTGAACACAGCTAGTGAAGTGTTGTCAGAACTTTTGGAGAAGACATCAATAGATTTGCTGAATTCTTTACTCAATTCAGCTGAAGTGAAACAAGAGCTCAAGTTTGAACTTCTGGACTGGTTGTTCAATGATGATTTCTGCTCAAATTCTATGCATGGAGATTCAAGTAGTTTTTATCACATGACTTCAATGGTTGAAATCTTTTCTGTGAGCTGTGAAGCTATGTCTGAAGCAAGATTATTGTTGCTTGGTAGGATTGCATTGTTTCATAATTTACTAAGATATTCTATGGATCTTGAAGATGACATAAAGATCAAGATCACTAGAAAACTCAGATGGTTTCTGGATATGTTAGTTGTTGAAGATGTATACTCCTTCGTTCTTGATTTGCAGATTCCTGTGCCACATGGTTCGGGGAAAACACTGGAATTGATTTGGCAACCTATGTTTTCAGCTCTTTTGCATGCACTAAAAACCTTCATGATTGTGGTGTCTTCAAGTTTTGCCTGGGCAGAATTTGAGGCTTTCCTGCTTGAAAATCTTTTCCATCCACATTTTCTTTGCTGGGAGATTGTAATGGAACTTTGGTGCTTCTTAGTGCGTTATGCTGAAATGGACATGGTGAAAGGCATCATTGATAAACTTTGCTCATTAATGAAGCTACTGGAATCACCAGAATCAGTTCTTATTCCAGGTTCTCCTCTGAGGAAAGTGGCAAGGATAATCTGCTTGCTTGCTAAAAGTACACCACCTATGGCAGACCATGTTTACAGCTCTGTTGTTGGTGACGGAAGATCTCAATTGTCATCAGTTCTGTATGCAGCCTTGCTCTTGGAAGGGTTCCCTCTAAATTCACTATCAGATAACATCAGAAGTGCTGCAAAACAGAAGATCATTACTGACTACTTTGGCTTCATAGGGAGTTTTGATGACAAAGTGTTGACTACTTGTAGTTCTGGTGCATTTGGGATTCCAGTTCATGCTCTATCTGCTTCCTTGCAGGCACAGTGAGTAGCCAGTTTCTTTTATTTACATACAACATATAAGCTGTTCTGATAAAATGGAAAAGGAACTCTCTCATTTACATTTTGCAATCCTGACCAAACTACGAAGCTTATACATTGCCTCTAACATTTATAGCTCTCAAGTAGTTTTTCATATATAGGATTAAAATCAGAGCTTCACCATCCCCTTTTTGCTGTTGCAGCGCTTCTCTCACTCTTATGTGATGATTGATTCCTTCTTTTATTTTCAAACCATTTTATCTTATTCTAAACATAGTCTTGCTAATGGTATCACCAAACTTTTCTGAATGATCCTCTAGTTTAAAATCGTAAATGCGTGAGAGAAACCCTAAACAGATTTATCCTCGTACCTTTTTTTTTATTAGTTAAAATTATATGATGAAACTTTATGTTTTCTAGGCAGGTTAGCATATCTGATGTTGATGTGAAGACCCTTAAGTTTTTAGTTGCTATAATTCGTAACTTCAGAAACCCTGTCGAGAAAATAATGAAGGAACACTGTCATGAGCTTTTAAGTGAAATGTTGGGAATTATGTCAAATATGAAGCATCTATACAAATCTGATGAGATGGAGGGAGTCCTATTGGAGCTTCAGAACCTGTTTGTCTCAGGGCCAGCAGCATCAAATACCCAATTGCATCAATGCAAACCATATCTTGCTCTTTTTATGGGAGGACTTGGAGACATGGAGATGACAGAGAGTGATGATTGTGCAAAAAGCTCTGCTGTGTGGGAGTTGTATCACATGCTATTCAGGGAGCGGCATTGGGCACTTGTCCATCTTTCAATTGCGGCATTTGGATATTTTGCTGCTCGTACTACTTGCAATCAGCTATGGAGATTTGTGCCACAAAATGCATCGCTATCTTATGATCTGGTGTCAGGGAATGAAGCAAGCGAGGAGAGGTTTATGTCTGAGTTGAAGGCATTTCTGGATAAGGAAGCAGCTCTTCTTACCACTACACCTAGCACTGAGCAGCTTGAGTTGCTTGTGAAGGAAGGTATGATGCTGAAAGAAATGGTTCCGAAGATTTCAGGTATAGATGCTATGGAATGTCAAAGTATGGAGATTGATGTTGACAACGTATCAAACAAGAGAAGGAAACTCCCTGATGGAATCAGCAAGGGATTGGAATTACTCCAGAATGGTCTGAAGGTTATTGGTGATGGTATTTCTCAGTGGCAAGAAAATCACTGTGAATCCTCCGAACTTCATGACATATTTTCGAGCCACCTTTCTCGCCTTGAAGATGTCGTTGCTCACTTGACAGGCTTGGCTGGTAACGGTTAAGTTCCATTTTTTAGCTCTCTAGTGGAAAATTGTCTACAGAGGACGAAGGACCAAATTACTGACTTCTAATTGTACAGGTACTGCAGGAATGAATGTAAATAAAAGAATTAAGTGCTGAGCAGGTATGTTTATTTGCCTCCTCTTCTTTTATTTTTTAAAGTACAAATTTAACGTGCTATGAAAATGGTATCGCTTCTCCCTCTCCAGTATAGCGTTTGAAAGAATTAACCCATGTAGGCATGTAGCGGACCCATAATCACAGTAATTCGAAACTCCAAGTGCTATAAATTTAACAGAAACGAGCATTAATTCTTAATTATAGATTTGTCATTTTAATCATGTTTGCTTGAGGAAACCTGATAGACAAGAAATGAAGACTTCTCTATGTAGTTTTTTTCTAGAACTGGATTTTTTAGGTTTCACTTTCTTATTAATTACTGGAGTTTTTTTTTACATGCAACAGCTTATGCTTGGAATATAGGCTGTCAGTAAATGCAATGTTTAATCTGGCTGACTAAACCTGCTCAACAAGATCTTATGGTTACAATGCTCAATCCTTTAGCGAATGGAAATAAATTACATTTGGTTACTAAAGGATTAAAAGAACAGCTTATCTTTATATATATTATTTTTAAGTAATAATCTTATTAGTTAATGTAAATATTTTTAACATGTATTATGTGATTTAATATGATTAAAGGGGAAGATAGAAATCTTAATGAATTATATAAAAAAGCAAATCTATCTCTCTCTCTCTCTCTCTCTCTCTCTCTCTCTCTATATATATATATATATATATATATATATATATATATATAAACAAGAATATAGTAATAAAATGGGCCGTCAGCCCATTGTTTTTCATATTCTTGTAAAATCAATTTCATTTCCAAAGAGAATCAATTTTGTCCTTCGCTAGTGGCCTAGCTCATCCTACAGGCTACAACACTAGGCATGCTTTCCTAGGTCAGTGGGCTTAGCTTTTCCTTGTTTCAGTGCTGGGTTTCTGTGTGTCAATCTAATGGATATTTAGAGCGCATTAGCATTTGTGAAGCCATGGGCTAATCTAGGGGCAGTGGCGAAGCCGATTTATTTGGATCAAAGGAGGCAAATCTGTTTTAAGGGAAAAAAGAACCCGAAAAAGCTTCCTCTCTCGCGCAAAAAAAACTGTGTTATTAATTTTTGACTTGTTATTTCCATTAGAAGTCATATTTTATTCAAACAAAAAAAATAATATTTTTCTATACTGATTCTATTTCCAATTATACTTTTCAATTCAGTATAATTGAGTTGATTAATATATCAATCATGGGTAATATATCTTTTTTTCAACTTATGATTATTTTTAAAAATTTAATTAATACCCTTTCCTTTATTTTTTTATTTTTCTTTTCATTATTTTTTTATTCAAGTTTTAATTAATATCCCTTATTTAGTTCAATTTTTTTTTTAATTTTTTTTTTTTTAAGTTCACAATGCTTCGAAGCTATTGTTGTAATTTATCTTTGTTGCACGATATATTTATAAAAAAAGATTAATTTGAAATCCTATCTATAACACAGCACACATTTTAGAAGTAAATTAGGAAGTCCACACGAGGCAAATTACATTTCATTTTAAGAATAGAGAAGAGCTAAACGACCGTGCTTATGAAATTATTTAAACCGATACAAAATTAGAGCTCAGCTCGGAACCTTGACTCTGTTTTGCTGTGCCAAGGGCGGCGCAAGCCTAGATTATAATCTTATATGCATTTTTTAATTGTATCTTTTATATGTAAAGGAATAGATAGAACTAGGCCAAGGAACATATAGACATGTACCAACAAATAAATAAATGTTATTTAACCTTAAAACCAATCATTATCATGGAAATGCATACTTTTTTAAATTATAGAAAAGTCTATAGATACCAAAAAAATATGCATTAGAAAAGGTAAACAAATCTCTATTCTGATACGAAGAGATTTCATCTATAATCAGGCTTCCCAAATACAGCTCATATATGCTTTAAAACTATACCAACGGTTTTCAACTTTAAATGGTAATCTCTTGAATCTGGAGGGAGGTGGATTGGAGTCAAGCCCTACCCTTATAATCGATTTAACAAATCTACCTGCCAGCCTATATTCAGTCCTCGAGATTTTCATCTCACAAGTCACAAAAATGAAGGTTCTCACTAACATCTTTCTTGTAGTTAGCCTGGCCATAGGCATCATTTTCATGTCGATATATCAACAAGAATATTTCTATGGACTAGAGTACGATGTTCGTGTCATCAATGGGTTTAAAAACAACTCATCACTGCCACTGGTCATATGGTGCTCATCAAACAATGATGATCTCGGCGGACGTGCCCTCCAGGAAGGTGATGATTTCAGTTGGAGCCTGAAGACCAACTTCTGGGGCACTACTCATTTCTTGTGCACCATGAAGTGGGATGCAATGAGGAGGAAATTTGATGCCTTTAAGGTTCCAAGGGATCTTCAGCGTTGCAGCCTTTTCAGGAAGTGCTCCTGGTCGGTGAGAGAGGATGGGTTCTATTTCAGCAATGATGAAGTGAACTGGAAGAAAGACTTCTCATGGTTATAATTATTTTCATTTTCTGGGCAACATGGCTTCTTTGCTGTTGCTAAAATCATTAATCATGTACTTTCGAGGATTTGCAAATCTAATGATGCAATAGTTATCAGCATTTGGCAATATATATGTTAGCAATATCCGAACTTGTATTTTGTTACAAGTTCGGATATCCAAGAGATCGTCCCAGCTTGTAGTCATCTTTATTGCAGGAGAGAATTATTAATTAATTAATTAATTAATAGAAGTTCTCAACTTTGTTTTTCAATAATTAAATTAGTGTTTGCCTGAATAACAAGTTTTTCGTCGATCACTTGCACCCATGAGTTTTTCTTCTATATGAAACACTTAGATTTTGTTTGGAACGTTTTTGAAATGTGTGTTTTAAAAGTTTAAATTTTTTAAATTGTTATAAAATGTTAATGTCAAAAATAATTTTTTAAAAAAATATTTTTTAATATATTATTAAACAAAAAATATTTTAAAAAGTAACCGTCACTATATTTCTAAACATCTTTTTAATATTTGTTTAGAATTAAAATGTAAAATGTTTTTTAAAATAATTTTTCATTTATGATATTAGCATATTAGAATTATCATAAAACATTAAAAAATATCAATTTATTTTTTTAAAAAATTAAAAATATTTTTGAAAAAACACATAAGTATAACACTCTCGTACACACTGGAATGTTGTAGTACCATTTTTTAAATGGTAGCTATTGCGGTTTAAAATATTTTTCGCTTAGAAATATATTAAAATAATATTATTTTTATTTTTTAAAAATTATTTTTAAGATCATTATATCAAAATAATTTAAAAATATAAAAAATATATTTTTTATTAAAAAATTTAAAATTTAAAAAAATATAATTTTAACCGTATTTACAAATCAAGGATACCAGTAATGAATTTTGTTTTTTCCTCTCACTCTCTGTCTCCTTTCACGGTACATAAAAGGAACTTATTGCAAAAGAAGGATACTGTTTTTCATTCAACAACCTGCAAAGAGCATACTGCGTTGAGAATAATGATATAAATAAAAGAATCTAATTTCAATTCGGATATGTTCTTGTTTAGTTTAATTTTTAGAGAATTGTATGAAAAATAATAACTAGGAAATTTTTAATTATGTTACTGGTTAAAAAAAAATTGAGCATAAAACTAAACAATTTAAAGATTATTAACTATATTGGTTGAATTACTAGAATCAAGATTATAGAATGTATTCCAAACATGAACTAAACATATTTTAACATAAACATAAATTTGCATAATAATTATATAGTCATAAAATCAAACTAAAGCTTTTTTGAAAAACATATAAATAATATCTAAATTAGTTTGTTAAGAAGAAATTTGAATTAGATGAAAATTTATTGTTAATGATTAATTTTTTGTGCTTAAAGCTTTATTTCTTATTTCTTGGTGTAAACAAAAAACTGCAATTAGTCTCTTATGATTTCAACATCACTTTAATGAGATGCATACTTAAACAAGATCCACAAATTCTATGAAATATTTATCAAAATCTCTCATCAATATAACAAAACCTAAACCTTAGAGTATAGATGAAAAAACAAAGGAAGGAAAAGGTAATTTGAAAAAAAACCTAGGTGGAAAAAAGTCTACAAAATCTATGTGAAACACTCTTCCTTCAACCCACATTTCATAGTTGATTTTAGAATAAAAATTAATTTATAATTAATTCTGATAATTATTAGAAATAATTTGCACTATTTATCAGCCTTAAGTATTTGGATTTAATAAAATTAACATGAAAGTTTATGGCTTTAAAATTTAACTTTTTTTATTTAAATCAAAATTATTCAAGTTAAGAAAGAAAATTGTTCATACTATTTATTCATGAACTGGATAATTAAAAAGTGGATAATTCTATATGAGTTTTAAAACATGTAATAAACACTTTTAAGATCAAATTAAATGTGAGGTCCACTCATATTTGGATTAAAACCATGTTGAATTTTGTAATTCAATATGAGTACTTTAATATATAATATCAACATGTTTAAAAATCAACTAAAGATGAATGATAAATTGTTCTCAAAGAATCTTTAGATAATAAAAGTTTTAAACTCAAAATAGTTTTGTGCACAGTGGCTTGAGTTTCATTAATGAAAAATATTTTTTTACTATTAAGTTTATATTTGATTAGTAATTTTTGGTCCCTGAAATATCTTGGTACATGAACAAATACATTAATTATAATATGATAAAAATCAATGTATTTATGAATTTTCATTAACTATAAATATTCATGAATTACAAGTATTTTGATTCTCAAACCACCCTGTAAATAGAAATCTTCGGATGTCTGGAAAGACATTCAGAAATTTCTTCAATTCTTGTTGGACTTTCTATATAAGAAAATGTGGAAATTTCAATTACTAAAGAAAGAATATAGAAGAAAATTAATGCTGGACTTTATAACTTTCTATAATTGCAAGTTTTTCGATATTATACATGCTCTCTCTACAGAAGATATCTACTGCATGCATGTATTTTGATAAATAATATATTTACACTGTCGAAAGAAATTTGCTTTCTCTTAATACATCATGGCCACTGATTGGATCCACTTTCTTCTCTTCTTCAACTCTGCACTCTGTGTTTTGAGTGCGAGACCAATTGAAGATGAGGCCGAGCAGATTCTACAAACTGTTCAAATCATCAATTCTTTGCCACCGAACTCACCACCACTGAATGTCAGCTGTTCTTCCAAGAACATCAAACTGGGTGCGCGCTCATTTTCTGTTCCTGCGCAGCTCAATGGCAACGATATTTTGAATCGTGGCATGGTTAATTTGAACCACCTAGAGATGAGAATCATGGAACTGTGTATTGGTTGGTGAAGAAAGATGGGTTCTATCGTAGCTGGGATAAAGCCAGTTGGGTGCTGGAAGATCCATGGGAAACTGAGTGATTTCTTATGTTCGTGTTTGCTAGCTGTATTGTCGGAGCAAGTGCATTAATGTAGCACATACAATTCTATCTAATAATAATAATAAATTTATTGTTATTGCTACTTGTATTATTTGATGTAACCGTACTGCACTGTGCATAGTATTTCGAATTGATTTTGAATGCAAGATAAGAAGACACTGTCATTATGGATTTGTTTTTTTAATATCAGAACCACCACTTTCATTGAACTAAATCAATTAGCGCTAAAATCAAGCTTTTTATAGTTAAAATATGGCTAGACTGTCGACCCTTCCTCTATCCTCTCCCCTTTCCAATGATGTTTTCTCGTATCTTTCATATATAACCCAAGAAACAATGCCTTGGTAAGCAAGGAACGAAAGGGATATTAAAAGGTGTGTTCATGGCTACTCGTTTCCTACTCTCACATGTTGGAATTGCAATTCTAAAATTTAATTATGAATCTCTTTAATGTGTTAACTAACATGCACAGTATTAATAACATGGATTGCACTTGAGGGTCTAGCTGTTGTGGTCAACCATGTGACTTGTTCCGTCCCCGTCCCGGGTTCGACCCTCTATGTGCACGCCTGTCACCCCCGCGGTGTCTTACCTGCTCCTGGGCTTGCAGGATGTCCAGTGGGCCGTGGGGAATAGTCGTGGTGCGCGCAAGCTGGCCTAGACACTCCACGTAAATCAAAAAAAAAAAAAAACATGGATTAACAAAACCATAAAGGATATTACTCAACTGATCAGATTTTAAGTTTACTTTCTAAATGTCACTCGTTCGAGTATCACAAACCTTATTACCACTAGAGACTTAACTTCAGGACTCATGGGATTAATCGAGGTACACGTAAGCTAGTCCGGACACCCATGTTAATAAATAAAAAATGAATTAACAGTAGCGACTCCTTTTAAAAAACAAAATTAATCCGAACCTTTCTCTTATATATAAAATAAACTCCTATGACAAAAATAAAATAAAATTATATTAGCAGCCCCAAACGGACTGGATTTTGATCGGAATTAGATGACAGGTATGGGAGCAGGTAAGATTATTCCAAAAACTTATCTTCAAGTAGTTCAAATATTGTACTTTACCAAATATATTTTTGTAAAATAATATTTTTTTCAAATATCTAACTTATCGGATTGATTTCTGTGATTAACATACTTTTTAGTTATTATTATTTATCATATATTAATATTAAGGTCATTATAATATAAGACAATACTACAATTTCAGCGATAATATATGATTTACAGTATAAGATCTTGGGTACCCAAAAAACTTGGTATCATGATTCATTAAAATCTGCCATATCTACCAATTTAATGTTAAGTATGTAAAACAAATTACATTACTTTTATATCTGGAAAATAAATTAATAAGAATCTAGACATTAATCTCTTACTTTTTTATATTTAATTTTAAATTAAAAAAATATATATTTTATTTTATTTTTACTTTTGAGGTTTTAGTAAAAAAAGAAAAACATAGTAAATATAGTTATTTTAGCCTCTACATTAAAGAAACAAGGAGTGAATATTAAAGGGTTGGTTAGATGGTTAAGAATTTTTTTTTTTTTTACTTTAGTTCAAACCTTGAGATTAGTATCTAGAGAAATTCTCTGAATATACTAGACTGAAATGGGAATTTGCCTTTGAAATTATTTCGGGAAAAGACTTAGTCCTTGTTTATTTGATGAAAAGTAGTTTTTTTAAAATTATTTTTTAAATTTTTTTGTGTTTGTTTGTCATTAGAAAAGTTGGTCAACGAAAAATACTTTCCAGTCAAAAAAAAATTTAGCTTGGTTTTTGTGAAAGTGTTTTCCTATTATTTTGGGTAGAAAATACTTTCTAGAAGTTGTGAAAATTTAAAAATATCATATTATTTACTGATTATATCAAATTTGATCCTCAAACTTTTAATCGATATATATATATATATATATATATATATATATATATATATATATATATATATATATATATATATTGTTTTGAATATTTTTTTTTCAATTTCATCATTTAGAATTTGATTTTTATATTAATTTTGATCCTTATTTTTATGATTGTTATTTGCTTTTCTCTTATCATTTTTTAATTGAAATTTTTTATCTATCAAATTTGGTCCTCATTCTTTTGATTGTTACTTATTTTATTTGAAATAATTTATGAAATTGTAATTATTATTATTATTTTAATTTCATCATCTTTCAATCTTTTTATTTGTTAAATTTGATCTCTATTATTTTGATTATTATTTATTTTATTTGAAATAATTTATGAAATTATATTTTTTTTTCAATTTCATTCTCATTCCACTTTTTAATTTGTAAGATTTGTTCCTCATTATTTTAATAAACTTGAAAAAAAATAAAACATTAATAAGTTATTTTTCAGTTTATTTTTCATGACATAACCAAACATTGGAAAGTGTTTTTCAACTTATTTTTCATGACACTACCAAACATCGAAAAATAATTTATTTTCTCGAAATTTACTTTTCAAAATAAAATTATTTTTCAGCAAACAAGCGAGGTTTTAATAAGCTTCCGAGAATATTTCTTACTACATAATAAAAAGGAAATAATAAAAAAATGATGATGATAATAAAAAAAAATAAAAAAAAAAACATCCCAAGTAACGAGAGAAAACTAAATATAACCTATTTTAAATGCATGTTTGTAACTATATTAGAGATTGTGATTTGTACATGAAAAAAACAACAAGAAAAAAACAAGAAAAGCTATTTTTTATGGGTGAAGTTTCTGCATACTTAAGTTATACTAAATCTACCTAAGGGGTCCTGGTGGAGTGGTTAGGCGTGCTCGCACCGCTTACGAGGTCAGGGGTTCGATCTCTCTCTTCGTCTGCAAAAGGTCCCTTGGGGAGCTCTTGCCACCCGGGGCGGGGATTAGTCTGGGCCAGCGCCTGGGATACCCTGGTTAGCACCCAAAAAAAAAAAAGTTATACTAAACCTCAATCTTAACCTTCACTGCATTTCCATACACGCAATATAGCTGAGGCACAAAAACCCGCACAGAGCAAACTCCACAACGCCGGACCAGGAGGGTGATTACTGCTAGAAAAAGGTGAAAAACAACTGATGCACAGTTCCCACTCGCTCCAATATTTGCTAGCAAAACAGCACAGAAACTCCCTTCCCTTTGAACATATTTCCTTCACAGTAAAATGAATAGCAGTTTCACCATCAGCACAGAAACGCCCAGAGACGGCAGCATTGAGAGCCCCTTCCATATGCTCTTGGATGACTTTTCTTTAGTAACCCATCCATGCTAAATTGAGCCCAACTTTAACTCCGCATGATCATAATTGCATATGCCTACCTTAATTTCCACTGTCTTAGCAACCCACCTCCCCAACAATCCCTTGATATTTAATTGGTGTTTCTTCGTCCCATAAGAGATTATTCCACTTGTTCTTCGTTGGTGTTAGCCCGTTAGGTATAACTATTTAGACTGTCATCATGGAATCATGGTTACGGTCCCTTTATCCATGAACACTTGAGTGATTCGAACCGCATGCCGGGAAAGTTTTGTCTGGGAGAATTAATATTTAATTATATAAGAATTATGATTTCAAAACGGTACTTATCCTTTAATCACCAACATACAGAGCCGCACAAAAAGAAAAGGAAATGTCTCTTTCCTTCCTTGAATGGAGGGTGTAATTGAAAAAAAGAAAGATACACAAGATATAGAAATATGTTTGATTAGAAAGACAGGAAATGAAAATAAAATAAATATATTTTATGATGATATTTGAATGGATTTCTACTTTTTTTTTTAAAAAAAAAAAAAAGATACGAAAGAAACATATCTTCTTTATCTATATTTGTCTATCTTGATTTAGTAACTAAATCTTTATATATACTTAACAAAAAAGAAATTATTGCTAAGTTTCTAATCCCACGACGAGTACATTGACTAAACTTTTTTATTCTAGTGGAAACAATCATTCATGCATTTTTTTTAAACTCACTATTTAAATAAACTCAGTTTTATATTTTCTTAAAACTTCAAGATTAATTCCAATATTTCAAAGTTCTTATAAAAAGGATAGCAGACTAATCAGGCAGAGCACCACTCCTAACAAAATGACTTCTTGGATCAACTTTCTTCCCTTCCTTGTTCTCCAACTGTGCTTTTTGAGTGCTGCAACAACAAATGAGCATGATGACCATCCTTTACCCACTGTTCACGTTATCAATGCCTTGCCTAAAAGCTCAAAAGCAATGAATGTCAGCTGCTCATCCAACAATATTGATATCGGAGAGCAGTCACTTGTTAATGGTGAAGTCTACAAATGGAGGGTGTCACAGAGGAAGCTGCACTACTGTGTAGCTATCTGGGAAAGATTTTTTGCATCCTGGCATGCATTTCAACCTCGTAGAGATGGGAATCATGAAACTCTGTTTTGGATGGTGGAAGAAGACGGGTTCTTTATTAGCTGGGATAAAGCCAAGTGGGTGAGAAAATACAGATGGGAAACTGAGTGATTTTTAGTTTCTACTCTCGTACCGAATGCATTTATATCCATAGATTACTTGTGTTATTGTCGTTGAATTTGTTTGGAAAATAAGCATGTACGTACAATATGATGAATATAATATTTGTATCAGAGTTTTGGTTGTCAATGAGATAGCAGTTTGATAACAAATGGTTGTGTAGTTTTTATTTTCTTTTTTATTGATTAATAATTATTATCCATCGATTTAATGACTTGCCTGGTGACCCGGCAAACAAATTGATGGTTCACTGCAAGGACGAAAACAAGGACCTCGGAGTCCAATATCTGTCTCAGAAACAACAGTTCCATCTTAAAACAGATATTGATGCATTTAGTGCAAAAAGAGACGAGAACAGATGCAGCAGAAAGCATTTCATGTGGCCTGTCAGGGAAGGATGGGTTCTATTCTAGCAACGGGAACGGCAATTGGAATCGGGCGTATCAGTGGTAATGGAAGTTTTCCAATTCAATAAACAATCATAAAAAATAAGGAAGACATTATTGCAATAATACTGCTTGCTTGGTTGATTGTTATTTTCTTTGTCTTTCATGGTTACCCATTTTTGCTGTGTTCTTTTCCATCTTTTCCTGTAAATCTACAGAGAAACCAAGTGATACTGATTGAATTCATAATCTCTTAATACCTATCAAGTAGCCATTACTATTTAAACTAAAAGTCGATTCAAATTACCCATTTCTCCATTGAAGTTGGTTTACCAAGTCCACCTCTTCAATCTGGCTACAGGCATGCCCATATAAGAAATTTGGAAAGCAATGTCTAAAGAATCGCTTCTCGCACCCATATATGAAGGGACATTTAGTAAGATTTCACCATAGCAACCAACACCATCAGAAAGTTATGTTAACCTCGTAAATTATAATCAGAGGAGATAGAGAGTAACAGTAGCTACAATTCAGACTTTACAGCTATATATAGCTTAAAAAATTAAAATTAATGACAAGAAATAACAGGAACTGGTATTTAGTAGTACTCATGAAACTTTATCACATCAAGATCTGTAAAATACATGTATGGGGGGTTGGTACTTCTATCTGTACAAAAGGTCGAGCCTATACTGATTGCAAGACAAAATACAGATTTTGAGAGTAACATCAATTACCCTCATGAGCCATAACGGAAAAGGTAAGGATCTTTTCTTATCAAAAAATGTACATGATGTAATCACTTGCTGTTGCAAATCATATCAGGAAGAATCAGCACCAAAAAACCATCTCAGTTAATAAAATCTGGGAAATGGTCACCTATTTTCGTGAAATATCATCTTTCCACAGAAAATCATAAGTCGAAGACAGAGTCAAATTACCTTCTCTCTCGTTAGACTCAATAAGCATCAACACAACTTCCCGCATCGATGGCCGATCAGAAGGTGACATACTCGTGCAAAGTAGAGCAATTTTCAATGCACTAATCATGTGAGCAACAGTGCTTTGGTCTTCAAGGTCCAATCGATCATCTAGTATCCCGGATGTCAATGAATGGTCCCGAACATAATGTCTCGCCCATGTCACAAGATCACCTCCTTGATCTAGTGGCTGTACAGGAGTTTTTCCAGTTAGCAACTCCAATAGAACAACTCCATAGCTATAGATGTCACATTTTTCAGTAACTTTCATTGTGTACGCATATTCTGCAGTGAATAAGAGGCAAGCCACGAATAAGTTAGAAGCTTATAATCTCTTCTCTAACATCCATTGAGTTTGACCATGCTAAGCAGATGGTGTGTGAATGTTAAGAACATATTATAACAGAAATGAAAGTTTTCTTCTCTGATAAACAAAGTTGACATCTACTACTTTTTTCATTTAGTTAAACTATATCAGCAGCAGAGAAATATCAAGAAAATAAATAACTTATACAACCTTAAAAAGAAATAAAACCATCATTAACAAAAGAAAGATAATTTTATTAAATCTGAATTGAGGAAGGGCTCACCAGGTGCAATATACCCATATGATCCTGCGACTGCTGACATGGATTTGGACTGGGGCATGTCAATCACTTTTGCCAAACCAAAATCACCAACATGGGCTTCAAAGTTATCATCTAGAAGAATATTATTTGACTTTATGTCACGGTGAATAATAATTGGTTTGCAGTCATGATGTAAATAAGCAAGACCTTCAGCAGCTCCAAGAGCAATCATGAATCGAGTTGACCATTCCAAGCTACAAGAGGGCCCATGAAGCAGTTCACCCAAGCTCCCCCTAGCCAAGTACTCATAAAGAAGCAGATTGGAACCTTCATGATAGCAGAAGCCATAAAGTTTCACAATATTTCGGTGCCTAATCTTTCCGAGAGTCAGAATCTCAGCCTGAAAACTGTTCTCAATGCTACTCCCCTCCCTATCAGAAGCAAGCTTTTTCACAGCAATGGTTTTCCCAGAACGCATAACTGCCTTATAGACTGTTCCACAAGCTCCCCTTCCAACAACATAACTGTCATGAAAATTGTTGGTGGCCTGAACCAGATCTTGGAAAGTGATTCCGTCCTTCAGAGGGAAGTAGATATTTGATTCTGGAGATGGATTCTCCTTATCATGTACCGAAGAGGCTGTCACAGTGGGATGTCTCATGAAATATAGTATCACTATAATCAGAATGAGAGAAACACCACCAACAACGGCTGCAACAATTGTGATGATCCTACCTCGAGGAGCATCCATATTTTTCTGTGGAACAGAACCAGAAGATGTATCTCCACTGCAGTAGCCAAGAGGCCCACCACAAAGCCCTTTGTTTCCAAGAAAGCTGCTGATGGCCATGTTCTGAAATAGTGATACGGAAGGCAAAGACCCAGTGAGCTCATTGTACGAGAAGTTGCATCCCAGTAAACTCGACAGATTTTCAAATGTTTTGGGAATCTCACCGGTCAAATGATTGTTATTGAGCAGGAGAAATTCCAGTAAATTAAGATTGCCAAGCTCTGGTGGTATGCTGCCAGTAAGACTATTATAACTGAGATTCATTGCAATCTGCAAGCTTGAAAGCAAGCCCAATGAGGGAGGAATTCGACCAGAAAATGAGTTGCCACCCATCTGCAATTCAGTCAAATGTGAGAGATTTCCTAATGCCAGGGGTATATTTCCAGAGAATTTATTTTCTGAAAGCCTAAGAAGCTCCAATTGAAGAAGCGTTCCAAGCTCATCTGGTAAAGCATCAGAAAAACTGTTGTGGCTGAGATCGAGTCGTTGAAGCATCTTGCAGTTAACAACTTCGGGTGGAATCTTTCCGGTGAGCAAATTTGATGATGCATTAAAAGTCACAAGTTGAGACAGATTACCTAATTCCTTTGGCAACTCTGACGTAAAGTAATTGTTTGCAATATGAAGTCTTTGCAACCTTCGGCAGTTCCCAATCTCTGGTGGAAGTGGACCAGTAAACATATTCTGGTTCAGTTCAATAGCAGAAAGGTTCACCAATTTGCACAACTCTGAAGGAAAGCCACCTGTAAACTTATTTCCAACAAGACGAAGTTGTACCAATGTTTGGCAGTTCAGGACCCCAGTCGGGATATTTCCATAAAGCCTGTTAGAATCCAGATTCAGCAAAATCAGATTAGAATGACGGCAAAGATGAGGAGGTATTCTTCCAGTCAGATCATTATCTGAAAAATCAACCACCCAGAGTTGGCTATAAAGTCCAAGCCCCTGAGGAATGCTACCACTCAGAGAGTTGTTAAAAAGCTGTAACTGAAGCATTTCAGTCAAATATTGAAACCCAAAAGGAATAGGACCAGTGAGGTGATTAATTGAGAGGTCAAGCTTAGTCAGGTTCCTCAAGATACTAAGCTCATTTGGTATGACACCAGTAAGTTGGTTCTGGAAGAGGTACAAAAGTCGTAGACCCTTTATCTTACTGAACTCAGTTGGGATCTTGCCAGTCAAAAAATTCTCTGAGAAATCGATTTCTGTTGCCATTGAAAGTTTCCCAATTTCTCTTGGAATAGTTCCATTCAATCCATTCCGATAGAGGTACAGCTTCTTCAGAAACTTCAGGTTCCCAATTTCCATTGGTATTGGTCCAGCAAGGGCATTTGCATATAGAGCAAGTGTCTCAAGGTTTGTACAGTTCCCAAGCTCTTTTGGTATTAACCCCGAGATCTGGTTCTCCCATAAAATCAATTCAGTTAAGTTCCCAAGCATCCCAAGCTCCGTTGGCAGCTCCCCTCCAATTTTATTTTGGGCAAGACCAAGCAATTTCAAGCTTTGACAACCACTTATTTCAGCAGGAATACTACCAGAAATTTGATTCTGCCCTGCACGGATTGTTTTCAAATTCTTAAGATTCCTTATAGAACGAGGCAACGGGCCAGTCAGCTTGTTGGTATAAGCCACAAACTCAACCAATGAAGACAATCTGCCAAACTCCTCTGGAAGTGAACCAGATATCTGGTTGTTGCATATATTCAAACGTTCAAGAAAAGACAATCTACCCAGTTCAGCAGGAATTTCCCCACTCAACTGATTGTTATTCAAATAAAAGTATTGCAACAGGGAACAATTTCCGATCGCTTTAGGTATATCTCCGGTGATTTCATTGTAAGAAAGATCAAAATATCTTAGGTTGACCAAACCACCAATACCGGGGCTCAGTGTCCCAGAAAGATTCATTGAGCTCAAATTAAGAGACCAGACCACAGGCTCATAATCTAAAGTGCAACTCACGCCAGTCCAGCTACATGGTGTCTGATCAGTGGACTTCCAATTCTGCAGATGATTGAACTCGTCATGGAGGGCATTCTTCAGCTCTAGGAGGTGATGCCCATCAGAATTCAACCCCTCTGTGGTAAATATCAAAAGGAAGGTAACAAGCAAAATTCCAGCAAGCCCCAATTCAAATACTCCACTTGATCTGAAATATGCTGACATATTGGTATCCCTCCACCTTATTGAAATTTCAGAATAATATCATCATTAAACACCTGCACATCAGGGGATACTTTAGAAATTTGGATCACAATTGTGAATTGTCAAAGAACCAAATCTATGACAAACGTCAACCAGATAGTGCAACATTTAACAACTGGAAGAAGAATGGGAACTCTAAAACGATTGTGGTATTTTTTTTATAATGAGAAATTGTTTAACAAACCATTCTCCTGTTAAAAGGAACTCAACTGTGAGTATGATAGAGAAAAGTAATTACCACTAGAAAGAACACCAATCGTTTCAGTATTCAAAGAATTCAAGAGCTATGATACGTCACAAACTAAATATGAATTTGGTTTGTTGAATCTCTTAATGTGGAATTTTAGTTTGTAGGAATTTTTTGAGCCTGGAAATTCAGTCACATACAATTCATAGAAATCCTAATCCCGGGACAAACATAGAAGCAACAGTACTCATTTTGAAGAAACAAGGCAACGACTCTAAATATAAGAAGCCAAATTACCAAAGAGAAAATTTCTGCAGGAATTCACATATCAGACAACCAGAGACGCCAATTTAAGCAAGCAAATCAACACACAGAATAAGCTAACAATTGAAGAACGAGAGATATACCTGTTAAAGCCAGATAACCAATCACTCGTCAAAGAAGAGATAGTAAGGCAACAACTGCACCAGTTCCCCGTAACTCCTTGAGACCATAAGGCTAAAAAAACCATGGAATTCATGAATCAATAGAGAAAACTGCAGCCAAACCAGTTCAGCTTTCAGCATAAATGGTGGGGATCTTAGGATCAAAAGGCCTAGGATTTTGTAGCAAGAAAGATATCTTTTTTTCTTCCTTCTCCCACTCTCTTTCTTATTTGCTTTTCAAAAAAATAAACAAGCAAAAGGAAAAGGGAGAGATCTTTTATGGTTTTCTAATGAGATATTGAAACAAAAACAGTGAAAACTGTGTAGTCTTTATGTGAATTAAAAAGGGTCGGGCCCGAGCTACGAATTGAAGCTCTAATGGCTGACAAGGCAAGCCCTCATTTCATCTCTCTCTCTCTCTCTCTAGCCTATATATGGATGCAAAGGTTGTACCTTTCACACTCACTCACTCTCTCTATCAATATATGTAAGGAATGGGTGAGTCTGCTTGGCGTTATCGTTAGCTTCTCTCTCTGGGGAAGGAGGTGGAGGTGGAGGTGGAGGTGGGCTTGGCTGGCTAGTTTCTCTCCTTTTTTAGTGCCTTCAACTGTTACTGACTTTTTGTTAGGCAACAAAAGTTTAAAGTTTTCTTGTCCAAATCCAAAAAAAAAGTGGACTTTTTCTTCACCAGGGTAGATTGGTGCTGCAGTCTCCAAATTCCACGTTCTAATTCGTAAAAACTGAAAAAGGAAATTGTGAAAATCCTGATTAGTAACAATTTTCGTAATACGATGGAAGATATTTTCAAAAGTAATTTTTAATTAAAAATATATTAAAATAATTTTTTAATTTTTTTGACATTTAATATTAGCATGTTAAAATTATTAAAAAATATCTAAACATGTTAATTTAAATTTTGTATAAATAAAAATAAATTAAAAAATATTTAAAAAAAACAGTTTAACCATAATTTTTTATAATTTGATCTAGACTTGAGAAGCAACAATCTTCTAAACATGTAATTGTATTTGGGAGTGTGGTTATGGTTATTTTTTAAAATGTTTTTTACTCAGAAATATATTAAAATAATATTTTTTATTTTTTAAAAAAAAATTTTGATATCGATGCATCAAAATGAATTAAAAACACTAAAAAATATTAATTTAAAGTAAAGAAAAAAATTAAATAAAAATTAAATTTTTTAAAAAATATTTTTAAAACATAAAAACAAACAAAATACTAATAACAACTAAAAGTAACTTTATCCGACCAACAATTTCAAAGCTTAATAGACACTACTATCACTTGTTCGTGTATGCTCGTAAATAATTTTTTTGCGGTTGAATGAATATTGAAGCTTGATAGAACAAGGGATCTCCACAGTAGCAGCAGGAGCAAAACTCACAGAAGGACAAAAGAAGGTTATTGATGATGCCAAACCAAAGGGACCTGCAGGCTAAGAATTTTAGAGATGGTGCATTGTCATATGCAGGAGCAAGTTGCTGATACAATGACTAAACCTTTAAAGCTTGATATGTTCCTGAAAATATGCTATTTATTGATTCCATTACTAATTTCTGAACGAAGAGGATGATGAAGTCTCATAAATCTAAATAGTTTAAGAACATGAATCTCAGGTTATATAATTAGTTAATCAATTGGTTTTAATAACCTCATTCATTTTCTTTATCCAATGTAGTTAATAGCTTATACTTTATGTTTGGTAGATCAAAGTAGCTTGTGACCAGTACCTGTAAAAAAATCTTTTTTGGTGAATACGAGGACTCTTCGGTGCTTAAATAAATATTTTTTTTAGAAAAAAAATACAATAATATTATAGAGAGATGCTCTAAAAATATATATGCAATAGAAAATGAAGATTGTGAACCTATGAGTCTTGTCTTTTTTATGGAGATGAGGGACTGAAGTGTAATTTTATTTTTGTGATATTTTAAGTTGTATTATGAGTTGTAATCCACTCATTTTATCAGGCAAAAAAATAGAGACATGACGAGTCATAAAAGACTTTAATATATCTAATGGTGTTGATGGAGTGTAGACTTGTTTAATTGAGCCTATTTGTTGAGAGGTAAATTCTCTAAGATTTTATATAAAAATCTATTAAATTGACTACGTTAAATTCAAGTATTATGCTTGAATATGTGTGTAGCAAATCTGGCCATGCCTAGTGAAAAAAAATCTTTGGGCTCGATACTTTCAAGAAACACGTGCAAGGCTCACCTTGTTGACCTAACAGTGCATCATGCCAAGCTATTAGGCTTGGCAACACCTATCAGACCCAGTAACTAGGTCTAGCTCGCGCCAGACCCAAGTTGTGTCTTGCACCATCTGTCAAACCCAACAATATATAGGACTAGTGTTGGTCACACCTAGTAACCTTTAGATCTGAACAGTGCTAAACCCAACGTGTCAGAGGCTTGGCACACTGTCAAACCCAACCGTGACTTGGTCTAGCTACCGTCGGACTGGGCACACCTCCACTAGAATGTGTTGTGTTCGATAAATTCTTTATTACCTAATATTTCTTATTCTTTATTGTTTTTATATGTTTTTATTGATTCAATATTTTTCAGGAAAGACTTACAAAAATATACACATAAAATCTTGGCTCATAGAAGGTAATATACGTTTGATAACTCTTTTCCATAAAAATCCTCCAAGCAATTCTTCTTACAAAAAAAAAAAAAAAGAACTGGCCTGGTTTATAAATTATATTTTACAGTCAATAATCATGTCATAAAAAAGAAAGAAAGAAAAAAACACTCTCCAGATATGCGTGTGAAAACTAAGATCACGCTCGTACATTAATTGGATTAAGATAGAGCACGTCATGAATGATGGGACTTGGGGGGCCCTCCAGAATTATACAAATGTCCCACCAAACTCTTGGTAAGGAGTGGGGACCCACAAAATGGCCGAGACAGCTTCAGTAGCTGTCCAACCATCATGCCTTACATTCATATCAGACGATCCAGTTTTGTGGGTTCTTGTCTGACAAGTAATCATGCAATCTAGAGAGGATAATCTGTGGGTCCTGAAATAGCTCTATAAAAACACTGAATTGAAGCACATGCGAGGCCCTCCATCACTATGGATTTGCTTGTTGACTCCCATGGATTCTTCATTTTGTGTTCGGCTCTTCTCCACTGGCATAAACCCTAATCTGTTCCGGTAGGTTAACGACCTCTTGAGCGTTAGGAAGACAAGGAAAAAATGGCAGTCATGGTTCTGGTGCAAAAATTCTACATGATTAGGCAGGACGAGCCTTCTTTCTTTGATTTTGCATGCTGATTAACCACTTGAAGTCGGTGTTGACCCGTGTTTTGAAGATATTCAGATATGCTGCATTATTCATTCATTTGCAAAGGTCTTAGCGTAATCCGTGAGACTAAAATTGATGATGTTTCGAATTTTATTATATGAAATATAAAGTAAGAAAGGTGTCATCTATTAGCTGAACTTGAATTAGTGGATGCTTAATCAGTATTTTTTATTTTATCCTTTTTTTATAGATAATTATTTCTTCTCTATCCAGACAATATTGGTTGCTTTTGCGTTTGAATTCATTTTAAAAAGGTGTTTAGTTCAAGAAAAAATTAAATTAAAATTTTTTTAAAATTTTTTTTATTATAATTTGAATTTTTTGGTGTTAAATATAAAAAAAATTAAAAAATCATTTTAATATATTTACAATCAAAAAATAATTACTAGTTCAAAATCAAATTCTCTTCCTGACTACCTTTAATGACATATTTTTCACCTTGATCTTGATTTGGTGTGCTTGGGTAAAATTAAATTCTAGATATTAATTATTTATGTTTGAACAGGAGAAGTAAGAGAAAAGAAGCAAAAACTTTATGTGTTTGTTTGGGAACGCGGTGTAAATTATATTCTTTTAAATTTAATTTTTTTTATTTAAAATAATTTTTTTATGTTTTTAGATCGTTTTGATGTGTTGATGTCAAAAATAATTTTTTAAAAATAATTTTTTTTATTTTGATGCATTTCCAAACATAAAATACTTTGAATTGCTATCATTATCATAATTTCCTTGTCTACAAATTGCAAGGCTTGTGTAATTGGCATGGGAATCTTGTAATATTTCCAAATTGATTTAAATGTTAATGAGGATCTCAGATATAATAAATATAAAAAGAAAAATTAATTAGTAGCACTTGACTAATATATATTTTTGTTTTTACTGTTCATATATCCAAACTAAATTAATTTTCAATAAAACTAGATCTCTCATCACTAGTAATAGTGTAACCTATTAATTATCTAAACGGCTTTGTTAAGGAGGTCCAGTGTTCTTTACGGATGTTTATCAATAATCAACGCACAATATTCTACTAATCAAATCCTACTGTGTGCAAAATTGAGAAAATGCGCATGCCACCATAATTGATCTCATGACCTTGGCGCCCTAGTTAAGTTATTAATTGCAGTGTAGATTGTAAATTATTTATGCCCTTTCCAGGATTTCACATCCCTAATATGGGTCATGTTCCTTTTTAATCGGCAAATATTTCAGGGTGCATGTAATGGAGATTATTTTTTAAAGTATTTTTTTTATTTAGAAATATATTAAAATAATATTTTTTAAAATTTTTAAAATTTATTTTTACAAAAAATAAAAAAAAATTAATTTTTTTAAATACTTTTAAAATATAAAAATAAAGAGACTTTTTATACACTCGAAGCCTCGATTCATGCATCGAGTCAAGTATTCATCTCAAGATGGGTCCGGGTTAATGGTTTGCCTTTACCCAAAAGCTTCCTCTCGAGTTTTATATACACAGATTGAACATCATTTCATGACAAAAACGAGGAAAAAGGAAAAGGATTCCTTTACGTCTTTTGAGTTCATTGATTGTCTTTACACAAATAAATAATCATTTTCTATCTTTTCATTACACGTAATTAACTCACTCCCTTTTAATCTTTTTTATTTTATTTTATTTTAAATGTGCTGGACTTGGTTTTGTCCATTAATAAAAACAACTTTGAATGATTTCAATACTTTTTTCCTTTTGTTTTCTTTTTATTTTTCATTGAAAAGTTCATTGAGTTTTAAACTAGACAATAAAAAAGTTATTTATCATTATTATATAATAATAAATAAACTTGAATCATATCATTGGAATTACTCTTCAAGGTTAAAAGAAGCTTTTGTCATGGATCTGTTTGGAAGTAGGTATCCATTGTTTTTAAGTCTTTTTTAAGAATATATTCACCACCTAATAAATTAATATTTTTATGATTTTAATATGTTGATATTAAAAATACAAAAATTATTTTAATATATTTTTAAATAAAAAATATTTTAAAAATTATTTTACAATACAATATCAAATACACACTATATTTCTTTTGCCTTATTGTAAAATAGTATTTCCAGACGAACTTTTACATAAAAATACTTTTTTTTTAAGCATTGAATGAATCAGACTAAGTGTCTCTTTTATGGATTGGGGTGAAGCACAATGAACAAAGTATAAATATACACATAGATTGGATGGTGTTTGGTACTGTGATAATATTTATTTTTTAAAATAATTTTTGTTTAAAAAATATTAAAAAAATATTTTTTAAAAAAATTATTTCTGACATCAACACATCAAAATAATAAAAAATTACAAAAATAAATTAAAACAGAAAACAAATAAAATTTTAAAAAATATATTTTTTAAAAAAACACAATCAGAGTTATTTTAATTGACTCCTGTTTTTTTTTTTACTTGGGTGCCTGTTTTTTTTTTATATAGTTAAAATTAGAGTTAAAATGTCCAATTAAATTAAATGTGGCAGAATTGATCCAATAAAATTATAATACAAAATACATTAAAGACCCGCAGGAGGGTCATTAAAGGAACTTGGGTGCCTGTTAGATCTGCATACCAAGCGACTTGACTCCACCGTCAACACGTAAAACTTCAGCAACTTCTGTCCTCATCTTCTTTTCTTAATTTTTTTCTCTCTTTATCACCAAATCCTAGTTGGCATCACGATCAAAGCATCATGCATGTTACGCTCCCTCCCGTGAACCTTGATCCATGGAGATCGAGGGATAAATACCATGAACCATGTTTTTAATAAATGGGTCTCTTACTTTTTTTATTTTGGAGCATCGGTCTCTCGCGTCCTTATGTTATAGAAAACTTTCAACTAGCTTGTGGTATGCTGTAGCCTGTAGTAGTCTTTTAGCTAGGGTGGCAATTGACCAAGATGAGCTAGCTGGATCAATTGATTGCCACAGTTCAATTGAATCTTCTTTTTTTATAAATAAATAAAAATAATGCAATTTGACCCGTTTAATCAATTCAATTCCTTAAGCTTGATTACAATCAAATTAGATATATATATATATATATATATATATATATATATATATATATATATATATATATTATCAATGGTTATGGTTTAGGCATAGAAGTTAGATTTTTTATTTATAAAAATGGCATATCTATAAAGTCAAGTCTTCTTATTTTATGCTGAAAAGTAGAAATAAGAAAATGCTGGGAAAAATATCATGTGGTTTTGTCCATTTACATTTAAGTGATCAGGTCAATGCTACAGATGTTTGATACTGCGTACAAATATATTTTTTAAAAAAAATTGAATTTTTTTTATGTTTTTTTATTGTTTTTATATATTAATATTAAAAATAAAATTTAAAACATAAAAAATATATTATTTCAATATATCTTTAAATAAAAAGAATTTCAGGTAGTTATTTACATACATTAACGAATGTCTTGCAACGTCATTTAAGTTACTGAAGGTGCAATGATAATTCCGACGTGTCAATTTTCAAGAATTATACACCAGTTAACACACACACACACACACACGCATGTATACGAACTCGATGACGATGACTCGTGGGTGCGTGCTCCACTCACCAGCATACGCATATTGCTCCTTTTTTTCAATTACAGATCAACTATATCAAGACCGGCTCCCTTTCGACGTCTACATTCATCAGGCCATAAAATTCTGCAGAACACCGCCGGGCCAGGTGTTTATCATAATGAGGGAGAGTTTTTCCATATGGTCATCAACATCGAATTCTTTCGTAACGTCGAGTCTAAGTCTTGATACAGTTAGGTCGATCTCATGTTTTCGTTTTGGATCTATCAGAGGAAAGTTTTCAGAAGGAAGCTGATGCTGGTTGCTTGTTTAATATGACCCAAAAATGGATTTAATCTAACATTAATTCAAAGCTAATCCAAAGATACTATAATCATTTTTAAAAAAAAAACACCAATGTGCATGGATGCATTATACTGATGTCTCCTTCTAATTAACAACAGGGGTGGTATTAGTTCGATAATTAAAACTTATAATACTCTAAGAATATCTCTATTTAGCACTGCAATACCTGCTTAAATTAAGTTATATAAATAAATAAACTGACAGTCACGTATGATTTTAGTGATTTGAGAAAATGAAAACATATAAAAATCATTTCATATATATGTCAGTTTGTCAATGCATCTCAATTTAATTAGCTGATACGTTAAAAGATGGATTCTACCAGAAGAACAGAATCTTTCAAGCCAGATTTCCATTCGAACTGATAAGTTGACAAGGATGTTTTTTGCTCCTAGTTTTTGTCTGAATTCAAACAGTAAATAATAATGTAAACACAACTAGTTACGTACTATGTAGAAACATCTTGAATATATTTTCTTAAGATTTAGGATTCTCCCTTCTAATCTAACTCTTCGTAGGGTTTGGACTGTTCTTCGGCAATTTTAGACATATTAAACATATTTGATTTGAAAGGTGGAGACATAGATAAAATAAATTCACATTCAAGACAGTTTTTTAATTAATCTCTGTCATTTCAAAATAAAAAATATAAAAAAAAACATGTTTTTTTTTTTATCTTTATCTTTCCTATATTAAAATAATATTAACTAAACGTAACTTAGTATAAAATTCAATTTTACTTGTAATTTTATCATTTAGTCTGCATGACGTCCACTACATGCACGTGATGGTTGTTGACACCGAGAACTCTTGGACGAGCAAGAAGAAGAGCCAGCTCATATAATTAAGATTTACTCTTTATTATTTTATTATTAATTATCATTTCAAAAACCGGTGCCTCAGTTAAAACTCAAAACTTTAATATTGAACTGAATCGAGTCTGAAAACTATAATATATCTCCACAACAATTCCTTGAAAAAAGGGCCAAACAAGAGAAAAGAAATGAAGGCTTGGCTCAATAGAAAAAAAATGGTATTTCTCATATTTTTATTTATTTATATAAAATTTATTCATCAATATAACACACAAAAGACCCATGTCTAAGTTCCTTGTTAAAAAAAAAAATTCAAATCCCAAATAAAAACCACTTCTCTTAATAATAGAAAAGAAATTAATATCAAGACACCTAAATACCATATTTCCCTACACTTTTATTGGCCACAACAAGATCGCGACTCCAAATGGGGTCCTTAACTTGTGGTCCGTGGGACCTTTGCAACACATGTGAATTGGAAGAGGCCATATGGATTAGGCCTAACTTATCGAGAAAAAAGCCCGTAGTGCATTTAATAAATAAAGATATTTTTTCTTGTATTTTGACACATGACCAAAAACAAAATTAATGATAATAATATCTTTCCTTAGTAATTTTTACTAATAAAATATTATTAATTACTCCATATATATATATCTCGTAAAATGTATTGGGAGTCAGGAGTCAGGACTACTTTCAGACAAAGTTAGGAAAAACATATTAGGTATGGACCGTGGTACTATTGTTAGGTATGGTGTGACAGCTTTCAATTAATTATTATTATTATTATTATTTTTATTATTATCGTGGGGTGTCCGGGCCAGCTTGCGCGCACCACGACTATTCCCCACGGCCCACTGAACATCCTGCAAGCCCAGTGAGCAGGTAAGGCACCGCGGGGGTGATAGGCGTGCACATAGAGGATTGAACTCGGGACGGGGGCGGAACAAGTCACACGGTTGATCACTGAGCTAGACCCTCAAGTGCAGTTGGGTCTTTGTTGAGTTAATTATAGTTTTCTCAATTAATTCTTGGTCAGAAAATCTTCCAGATATATTTCTCCCAGTTCTTTCTTCCTCGACCATTATCTTACGTTGCAACTTTGTATTTCTGCCCCAACTGTGAAGGTTCACAAGCCATTCCTTATTGGTTGAAGTTTTGAGTTTTGAGTTATTTTTTCTTGCCTTCTCGGTGGAATGAGATATCCCTGTAGTCAAGTATGTTTCTTTTCGTGGTTACTTCTGTGTTTGAAGGAATCACAACAAAATAAATATTTAGTTATATAAAAAACACAATTTATTTTTGGTAAGCCCATTATAATTCACGTTTGAAACACAATTTTGCCGAATCAGTTCCAAGCTGCTTTTCTTCTTTAAACAGTGTTTTAGTGAATTGTTTTTTTTTAGTGTGATAATTTTTTTAACAATTTTATTTAAAAAAAAAAACTAGTTTAGAGTGAATTAAATTCACTCGCATTGTAATATCAATTTTATACTTGATAATATTTTATCTAATTTTATTACACGCTTAAAAAATTATGGAAACTGTAGTTCTTGTCGGATGAATTTTATACGTAATGGAATTATAGATGGTTTAATGGAATAATAAAAAATATTTATATAAAGTATTATTTATTTCATGATGTAATAGTAGTAAGTAATTCTACAATATTTAAATTTAAAACCATCAATATATATATATATATATATATATATATATATATATATATATATATTACTTATTTTATAACCTCAATTCAAAAGGCATTATTAACCAAACACATTAAACTACTTTTTGTTCAACCTTAATTTTAACTACAGTTTTAACTAAATATATATAAATATCATATCAACCTTAATTAAAAGTATCTTTTATAAAATAATTTTTTTAAAATCACAACCATAAAAATTACTATAATACCAAACACACTTGAGACGGTATGGATGGGATGGACTCTTGTTTGCCATATATGAACAGTCATTCTTAATAGTTAAACCATGGAAAAAAAAAAACCTCTTAAACTCAGGTCCGCCAGCAATTATACAGTTGTTTATGTCTATAGATTGGAGTATATAGTTATTCCTAGAAAATCACCTATGGCTCTAGCTCAAAACACGCTTAACTTCGAAGTCATAAAAAAGATTTTATAGATATACCTATAGTCAACTTTGATTTCTCATTTGAAGTTGTCACTTATTCTTATCGCATCTAGATTTAAATTTAATATTTCTCAAATTATCCAACTATATATAGAAGTTGCTTGTAAATTAAAGATAGGGTTAGATTAGTGTGCAAACATACGATTAATAAAACTGATTAAAATTTTAAAAAACTGACCGGCTTGATTTGATTTCAGTCTTTAACTAATAATAAAAATTTTAGTTTGTTTATTTTTTTTATAAAAACCGAACCGAATAGAAAATGATCACCCTTACTTATAAGTAGGTGCATTTTTTATTTTATTATTAGTTAAAAACATGTATTTAGTTGTTTGTCAATGTAATATATTTTAGCTAGAAAAAATATTTTGATTTTTTTAAAATAAATCATATAATTATTAAAAAATATATATATATATATATTTATTAAACCTCATCCACAAACCACGACACCAAATGAACACTACTCTCTCATTTCCTCTCCTTATTATGGTCGTAGCTTTATAACCGTCCATCTCAATCATTAGTGCAAGCACAACCCATTTGCATTTTTCATCAATTATTGGACTGAATCCAATGGTCATGGACTGTTCACTTTTCTGCTGAACCCATGTTCAAATCTTGTGGATTTGAACTCCTCTATCTCCATGAGAGAAATGGGTCGGTTATTGTTTTACACCTTCGATGTTATGCTGTTGCAGATGAAGTTTCAAATTTGAAAACTCAGAGAGCCAAGAGAAGAGAAGACGAGAGTAAAAGAAAAGAGAGAGAGAAAAGAGAGGAAAAGGAAAAAAAAAGTAGAAAGGTTTTTTTCTTTTACAATTGACTCCGTCTGGTCTGAATTGAATCTAATCATATCACTCAAAAATTTTAAAATCTAAACAGATTGAATAAGAACTCAAATTAAAATTTTCATCAGTTCAACCAGAAACTCGAGTCAGTCTCTAAGTTTTGAATTTTCCGGATCTTGCCTTGCAGGGATAGATCGTGTCACGTTACAACTTGTGATGGGAATCGACACTAGAGATTGGACAGGAGCACAACACTATAGATGAATAGCGAACCCAACAAGAATTCCTTGCTAACTTTGTTGAAAATTCATGCCGAAAGCCCAGCATAAATAAATGGATGACAAACACAGCGAAGGACAGGCCAACAAGGCTCCCATTTGTGGCGAATCATCCAATATTTGCTTTGTGAATTGCGACAGTTGTCTCCAATCAAATCAAAACTACTCCCAACTTCCACAGGCAGCAGCATACTCCCACGTTGAGGAAAAAGGGGAACACTTTATACTGACGTTAGTGTGTGTCAAAGGCAAACCCCATCTGAAAAGGATCTGGCTTTTCCTAGTTGGAAGGAAAGGAGCCCGAGTCACCTCACAAGGCCTGCATTTATGACAGGAAGCTTTGTGAATGCAAAAGATTCCTTTGATCACTCCATGCAAAAGAGAAGGGGCTATGTCTACGAGGCATACGTGCCTGGTCTAAACTACAAGACCCGGAACTTCTTTCTTCCTTTTGATGTATATTACTCAACATAACGAAGGATTAACGAATAAATAACAAACCTTGTAGTGCTTTTTTCCCCTTCTTACAGGTTACCAGAGACAGGTCCTGTTGATTTCCCTCTGACACCTTAGCTCTCACTGTGAATTTGTCAATGAAACTGATATCTGCAGAGCATGATGCTAACAAGATACCCTGTAATATACAGGGATGAACTGATTGTTAAACCAAATGCAATTGTTTCATCAGTCTGATGAGTGGAGTTTTGGGGACGAGTCTATCTCATTATCAAACTCAATCCAACCTCTTCGGAATGGTTTGGTTGGAAATCCTCGGAGTCTTGGATTGGTTTTGGTTCCAAAATTTAAGAATTGTTATAGATAGATGGATTCTAATTTCCAAGTAACTGTGTCATCAAAATCCTGCTCTTATGTTTTGTATTTCAGATGGAGTTTTCGACAAAAGTTTCTTTACCTCTTCGGTTTTCTGCAGTGGCTAGCTAGTGTCCATCATCAATCATTGTGTTAACCTTTTAGCACCAATTATTTTAGTCCTTTCTCACGATCACTAGCCAAAACCAGCGCATTCATACAGTACCCCCCATGTGGCATCTCTCAATCCAACTACATGCCAAAGGTTCATTGTCCCCTCGTTAAATTATAGGTGCAGCAGTCCCTCCCTTACCACACATGACGACATAAGTTAAGGAAGATTAGTGCTTAAGTCAAGTTCATTAATTAAACATTGACACTTAATTAGTCACCTTTGAGAGCAATTTGTTCGCTTAGTATTCTAAATCCAATATATTTTCAGCGACAAAATTGATGTACTCAATGCCATAACTACCGCAAACGTCTTAAACCAATCAAACCCATGTGAACATGCCGATTTGAATTATTGCCTTGCTAAAATCATTGAATCGGTGATTTTTATAACATTCCAAGTTGCCCTCATCTTTCACAAATTGTTAATCAAACAGGAATGGCAGATTTGATTGAACAATTGCCTTCATCACTTGTCAAAGGTTGGCCCAGATCACCCTTGTTTCTGCTCTCAAAATAGACCATTGACCATCATCTGGCATTGCACATGCCATATCAAATATACTATTTATATAGATTTGAATCATCTTAATCAGGGAGGAAGAACAAGATTAGAGTTGTTTTCATTTTTATTTTGTTTTAACACTAAATCTAAATCTCATTCAATTATTCATCCTTGTCATGTTGGAAGTATCCCAACCCAGTTTATATGCAATCTTAACAAGAAAAAAAAGGCACCCGTCAGTCTGCCAAGTTCTTGTATCCTGCAGTTAAGCCCTTGTATGATGCGTCCAAGTCTTAAATAGACTGACGCCTAACATTTCCAGCCTTAAATGGCCATCAGAGCCATTTACTTGCAAACAAAAACTCCAAAGCAACGGCTTTTTAGCAGACCAGCAATGAACTTACAACACATAGAATGCTTTCCATAACCTAGAAATCATAATATAAAACGAACTAAAGCAGGGATCTGTTATTGCTTCTCCTCAACTGACATCTGAAACTATGATAGATTCAGGGATCTCCAACCGCCTGAAAAGCACATTCTGTGGAGCTACTTCTTATTTAACAGTTCTCTTAAACTGAACATTTGCATACATGTAGCGATCTAAGTTAAGGAAACAATTAAAAACATCATCTGAACAAGAATTTCACAAGGAAGAACAGGCAACAAAATTTGCCATGTGGACAAACAAAACTTACAATACACTTGTCTGTGTTTAGGAAATTCATGGAGGGTTTTCTCTAAGCAGCCAATTTGGATTGTGTAACAGCTCATAAAATTGCCCTCATCCATCAGAAATTAGTTAGTTCAAAGTGATCAAGCACAACCTCAACCAAAAATTATAACCAAAACCGACCCAGCACACCGAATTAACCCCAAGCCTCATCATCTCCTATCCAAGCAATGGAACAAAGAATTAAGATACGAGAAAAACCAAATATAGCACTACCTTGCTTTCTATTTCTAAAACACAACCAAGCACACTAAAAGTCAAAATTCCCCTAGTAAATTTCCTTCAAAACAAAGCATCATCACTAATCACCTATCCCATTACATCAAATCCCCTACTCCCTAACTATGCTAGTAGTAAAATGACTCCAAAAAAGAAAAGAAAAAAAGAAAAAAAAGTACTAACAACCACCACCCTACCCTTTATCCATTGGCTTCACAACAAGTGACCCCATCATCTGCTTCTGCTTCCTCATCTCCACAACCTTCCGATGTGAATTCGAGTGCAATTTGCTGGAGAATGTCGGACTATTCGCAGGCCGATACTCAGGCACCAACCTACCAGACTTGTATCGCACCCCGCAAGCATTACACAACGTTTTAGGCCCATCTGGACCTGCCCGCCATTGCGGGGTCTTTTCAACACCACAATGCTGACATTTTCTCCCCATTTTTGCTACTGACACAGCTGGTTTTCTCCTTGTAGAATTTTCCCGACTCCACCAGCGCTCTTGCTCTCGGATTTCTCGAGGGCGCCTGTGGTGACGCTTGCTGCGAGCCTTGACAGGCACGCGAAGGCTACAGTAACTCATAATAATGCTACTATTACTGCTATTCCCACTGATGCTAGTGCTGCTAGTGGTACTGTTTTCAAGAACGGAGACTGGGCTGTGGTGCTTGGGAATGCTGCCTGGCTCCTCGGAGAGAATGCCGAAGCAGGTTTCCACTGCTGGGAAAGCATCTTTATTTGATAACCATTCCAGTTCTTCCTCTGCAAATTCCTGAGATAACAAAAAAGGGAACAATTGATCAGCAACTCAAAAGTCAAAACCTTCAATATTTTTCTCAATGAGTCTGAGTTAACTCGAGGGTCAACACTCGAGAACTCAGAATAATGTTTGGACATGGTAGGGAAATTTAAAGGGATGTCGGGGGCAGTATTGTCTTTTTAACATGAGCATGAGATGAGATCCTGGAAGTGACAAGGACAATTTATTGGGTCCATCTACACCCTCGTGAAAGACAGCTCACGACGATAAAGACTATACGTCCTTTGTATTAAATGTCCAAAACACCCCCCTTGAAAATGCCGTCCTCTTCGGAGGGGTTGTGACCATGTGGTCAAAATTGTCCTTTGCAAAAATTAAAAATTCAATTTGTACCGTTATTCAAGGCCATCCAATTTGACTCAGCTGAGTCACCATCATGCCGAGTCAGTTAAACTCGGCCGCTAACCCCGGACAGAGTCGCCGAGTCGGCGAATAACAGACGCTAAACCAGGCCGGGTCAGGCACAAAAGGCCAAAAAAACACAGAGCCAGACCGAGACGGGCCTAAAAGAGGGCAAATACCACCAAAGGCAGCGACTTCCGGACTTAAAAACCCATAAAAGGAACACCCAGATAAGAGACTTACAGGTAACAAAGCATGTTCCAAAACGTTGAAAGAAGCCGAGGCAAGGGCATTAGGGTTAAGGGAAGGAAGTCCCTTTCTGGGTTTTTTGTTGTTGTTCTGGTGTTCTTCGTCATCATCTTCCTCTCCTATATCAGAACCGAAGTCCAAAAGGTCATCAACCATGAAACCAGCAGCCGTGTCTAGAGACTCCATTTCTTTGAAGAAGAAGAAGAAACCCACAAGGGTTGTTTATTTGTTGGTTTATTTTCTAGAGAGAGAGAGACGTTTTGGTGTTTTGAAGGTAAGAGAGAGCATTTCACCTTTTTCTTTCGGCTATATTATCTCACGATGGACTCGAGGGTTTTTCCTATTTTTTTTTTCTTTCTTTCTTTTTTTAGTGGGAACGAGGGGGTGTGGATTTTTTTGGTATTTATTATTTCCATTATTAATATAAATTTAGTTGATTTTATAACGTCTAGTGGGTAGGGCAAGTATCCCATGTAATACTGTTCATTCATGGGTGATAAATAAATTCTCCACGCCCGTTTTCTTCAACGGACCCTTTAAAAAAGAGCACTCCACTCCACTACTTGGCATAAAACGGCATGCTCCACTTTTTGTCTCGTGGATTAGTAGGTGTGATTGAGCTAATTTATACTTGATGGCACTAAATCAAACATCATGATTGGTGATTAGCATGATCTTTTGGATTTTCCTGGGTTTTCTTTTTACATGAATAGTAATTAAGAAAGATTTTAATCTTTAAACTCTCAACGTGCTCTTGGGAACGTATTCTTAATGCAGTGAATTTATGTTTTGATTTACAGATTTTTATTTCTTATGCAGATAAACTTCATATGATGTATATATATTCTTGGGAAATAGTCATGGTTAATTTCTTAAGAAAAATATATTAATAGAATTAGTCCATGTATATATATATATATTTAAGATTTAATGTCCATTAATAAAATAAATAGATAAAATATGCAATTATTTTAATGTCCATTAATAGTCAAACTAAAGGACCAAGTACACAAGTGAACAATTCATAGATCATTTGTTGTCATCACGATGATAAAGTTGGAAAGTACTATAATCTCCCTGAGGCCAGCATGACAACATTATTACCACCATCCTCCCTGTATTTTCCAGAATTTTAATGCTTTCCATATTCGATTTTCAACGCGGTCATAAACGCAAATAAGGTAGAGCGGGAGGGCGTTATGGTAATAAAAGATACGTTGCGAAGAGATAAGTAGATACGATTTGTATTCAGTGGTAGTAGAAGAAAAGGAAGGGGCGGGCCGCTTACGCAACGGGCAGCCCTAAAAACGGAACGGTCAACACAATGCGTGAAATGCATCCCTCCCAATAAGGTCCACCACCCACGTCACCAGACCAATAACATACTGACACGTAGAGACGGGGGGGAATTCCCCCAAGCTTTTGACCTCCCTGACACCGCACGTGGCGGCGATGATCTTGTGAGAGCTGCACCAATCACCGGTATTTTAACTAGGTACCAGTAGTTGAATGGGGTGACTGATCTAATTATAAATTAGTGTAGAAATAAAAAAAAAAAAGGTATTTCAGATTAAGTGTAATTGGTCCAATTTTGTGCCCTTTGATTGATTTATTTTTTGGGGACCCTTCTGCATGTGCATAGAGGGGGTCCACCAACTGCACGTTACCCCTCTGGGATGATGGCTGGTGGGTAAGGGAGTAGTAGGGGGTGCCGGGTGCGTTGTCTTCTTCTTTCATGAACGTGAGAGTCACGTGCTATTGATGAGAATTATTGTAAAGCGATACCAGAAAGATTCAATGAATTGCCTTTGCCTCTCTTATTTTTGTTGTTGTGTGTGTTTAGAATAAGAAAACTGAGATTATTAAAACCCCTTGTGGCTTTAGTCTAATGATCTTTGCATGGTTAGGTTAGGTTAGATGTTCTACGAACGTAGGTAATCAGCTCGCATAGAATTATTAAAAAAATAATATAAATTATATTTTAGATCTTATTTAATAATTTAAATTTTTTAACTTTAAAATTCTAGAGTATTTTTTTTAATTTTACATAGTATTATAGTCTTGTTTATTAAACAGTGATGAATTTCAAATCTCACCATTTTTATTTTATTTAAAAAAATTAAATATAAAATAGTATGAGCTTTTACTTGTTCCAATCTCAAATAACTTTTACTTGAAAAAACATATTAAAAATAATATTATTTTAAAATTTCACCTGACAACTTAAATTTTTAAGCTTAGATGGTTTGACAACCTTTGTAAAAAATGAATTTCATAATTAAATATAATATATCTAGTTTGATGTTAGAAATTATTACATGAATCTAAGTTAACCGTATGAAATTATTGAACGGATGAATTAAAGTCTTAACATTTCATTAAATTTGTTTACACCATTTTGATGATTAACATGCAATTAATTATTTTATTTCATAACCATGATTGTGCTATAAAACGTGAAAAGATTCATATTTTAATATACAATATATTAAATTGATAATCTAGATAAACTTGATTATTTGTAATAATTTTACCAGTTGGTCATAATCTTAGATGTCGAGCTAGACTTATGATTATGATTTCTTTAAGAGAGAGTTTTGCCACCAAATGACACGTGTTTGTTAACTATTGTTTTTTAATCTAAAGAGAAGAAATATCTCGATATTAAATCTCTATTCCAACATTTTTAATAATATATTCTCCACTCTCGAGAAAAATAACAAATATCTTTGAATGTTAGGCGTAAAATCTAAATCTAAAAAATCAAGGAATTAGGCAAGCTTTACTAATCACTATCACCGAGACTAATCTCGTTAACTTTCATGCCTCGAAACCAAGATCATCCTGCAAGAAGGCAATAGATTGATGCTGAAAAAACAACCAGAAATCAAGATGGTAGGTCCATTTCGGCCTACCTTCATAACTACTAGCATGCAGCCAAATGGACCTGGACACCACACACAAGGCAAAAGATCTATAATTGTCGAGGCCCAGGCACCACTTTCCTAAATTCCTCCTTCTCCTTCACATTATAACACGACACCGAACTATGCTACAAGTTAAAATAAATAATACATAAACCTGAGCGGCATTACTTCGGTTCTAAGTTTATTCTTTAAAAATTATAAATTTAAATTTTATAAATATCAGAATCACTAAGAATTTACATGATCATTAACTTCAGGGATCGTGAGATTAGTTAAAGTATACACAAGTTATTTCAGGCCCTCGCATGAAATAAATAAATTAATACATGTTTTTTTTAAAAATATATATAGAAATTAATTGCAAAAACTATCCAAAAAAAATATATTTATTTCACATCCATATCTCTATCTCTATAACCAAATAATTTTTATTCTCTCTATATCGATCTTTCATGTTCTAAAACAGTAAATGTTATCGAAAAGAATCGACTGAATCTCTCCTCCTGACTCTGGATGTTATCCTTTGGACCCTTCACCTGTCTTCCTCTTCCCCGCTCGGATCCTTGTGTTAAAATAATTGAAGAGAACATTATACAGTGCACGTGTTACTCACATGTTTCCTAGCGAGCTCTAATTTCTCCGAGCCTATCGTGATAAAATACGCTATGGATCCATAATAGTCGAAGCCCAGTCACATGGTCTTGATTTATGCTTTTTCGTGCTCAGAAATTAATTAGTAATATATTATTAATTGGAACTCACTTAAAAAAATATAATTAAAAAATATAAAATTTTAAGTAAAAATATTTTAATCATCACAAAAACTTTCCTATCTTCATCATCCCGTATTCAAATTCAATTTTTTTATTTATTGCAACTAAACTAATCAAGGAGGAATTTTTTTGATTATTATTTAAAAATATTTTGATCCTAATTCATATACGAACAGGAGGGAAAAAATCACATTATACTTGACCTAACCGTCCACAATTTAAATTCATTACAGTCAACATATTTTATACAAATTAAAATTAATCAAAATTAAATTAGAGAATGGGCCTTCCTCAAAGGAGTTAGAACTAGAAAAGACTGGACAAGAAGGCCCATGACATTTAAACTCCTCAACAATTTTCCTTTCAAGAAAAAGAACAGAGAAGGGTCCAGGGAGAAAAAGCCCGGATGTCGAACGTCGTCGTTCCTGATGACAGTTGCGTTTTATCTTATTGTACACGTGGCAGCCAGCAGCAACTCCACAGAGAAACGAAATAAGCAGACCACACTGATAACACCGATAGAAGGAAAAGAAGTAGTTTCCCATTTGTAAATCAACCAGTCTTCATTCAAGAAGCAGGGAGTAGTTCCTTCGTTGAAGACTATAGGAGCTGAAATGAATTTGTGAAATATTTTTTTGAAGAGAAAGGCGTAAAAGATGAAGGGGCTGACTCTTCCAAAAACACCGCTAACTTCAAGTAGCAGCAGCAGCGCAAGGCCTCCATTACTGCCTCTGGTTCCATGTTTTGCTGGGATTTCTAGAAAAGCCATTTCATATTCATGTAAGTTCTTTTGTTTTGTTCACTTTGATTTCCTTTTGTGTTAAAAAAAAAATATTCTTTGTCCAGAGGAAATGATAAAGCTACTTACTTGACTGGTATTTCATTTCCTGTTCATCTGTATGTTGAATTTCGGCTGCTTGCTGTGCTAAATGGTCAAGTTAGTATAGGTGGGAGACCGACCTCAGAGTGAAATTTTAGTTGAGCTTATCTGGGTTAAGAAACAAAAATTAGCTTAGATCGAGTCAAGTTTTTGTTAGGATGAGGTAGAGAATTTGAGCTTATTTTGAGGATACTGGTTTATTCTGTTGTTATTATTGTTGTTTGTTTTTTTCTTCTTGCTGGGATTAAAAGGTGGAATTATATATGGTGGAGCATAATGGGTGTGGAGTTGCAATTACCATCGATCATGATTTGACGGTTTTGTTCAAGTGCATGGATGAAAAAAAATGTAATGAGTCCAAATATAGTGAGGGGCATTTTTGTGTTGTCAGAATATGGTACTCGTTCTAGCACAACACCAGCAGTAATCGCTTTTACAATCAATGTTTGAAAATCATTCCTAGGATTCTAGTAGGATTTCTTCTTGGTTAAAGTTCAGATATACACCATGCACTATAAACCTTCAATTTCCATGGCTGATTGATTGGATGGTGGATGTCTTTTCAGGGATCATAGATGTGATTTCTTTTACTATTGTATGCTGTTTAGTTAGTTTAGACGAGTGTTCATTGTATTCTAGCATTCCAGATAAAATAAATGGGTTTTGGGTGAATGGAAAACTAATAAATTTTTGGATGCCTATAGCTTTTTTATATTTGTTGATGCTTAACGAAGACAAAAAGAAAAGGGGAGTGCATAGATTTATAATAAGATGCCTATAGTAAATATATTTATGTTCTATGTATTTACATCATGTCTATTGTCAGTGGTCGTGGTGTTCAATTAGTGGGTAACATGTTCTTTAATAGTAAGATGCAGAGAGATCTCAAAGTTGAACAGATTCGACACAATTAGAGCACAAGCATCCAATGTTACTATAGGATCTGGGGGCTATGAAGGTGAGGAGGAACAGGACAACAAGAAAAGTTTTGGCAGTGGTCCACCTGGTGACAACTTACCTGAAATGTAAGTGATATGAAATACTGATTCTTATAAAACTACAATGTGGTAAACATTTGTGTCGTTTAAGCCTTTATGATGCACTATAATTCCTCTCTTTGATTCATCAAGTTCTATGGCACTGTGAGCTTCAAATAGACATGTATGGTGTGCGATTTCTTATTTAGCAACATTTGTATGCATAATTGGAAGAAAAATCCTCGAGTGTTTTTATTACTTAGTTACTCTTTCAGAAAGTGGAGCTGGCAACCTTTTTCAGTTGAAGAAGTTATCTAAATCTTATTTAAATAGCTTTTCTTTCTGTACTGTATGATTCCAACCCCTCTTTCCCCCTTGTTGGAAGCTAGAAGCAGCCTTTCACTGTCAGAATTATGAAAAAAAGATTTCTGCACCTCCTCTATTATCCTTTATGAAAATTACATGATGTGGACATCAATGAGGAATTATATCTTTTTGGGGATAGACTACTTCGCTGTTTTGAGTATTCATTTGATTTCAAACCCAAACTTGTTTTTGGTCCAATAACCCTCAACATTGAAAAGACTGTTTCTAAATTTGTTTATCATTGATGATCTTAAACATCTAATCAGTACACCTGAACTCTAAATTGCCAGGGGCCTAGGATGGACAACGTTTAAGTCAGATGTCACTCATATTTGTTTCGTATTTGCAGTATAAAACCACCCAGCAAAATTCCTTATCCTCTATCTATAGCTATCGTGCTACTTGGATGTGCTTTGGTATTTTCACTTATTGCTTTTGTGAGAGGTGGACCTTCATCAATTTTAGCAGCAATCGCAAAGTCAGGATTAGCTGCTGCATTCACATTAATATTTGTTTCTGAAATCGGGGACAAGGTAACCAGTTTACAGTTATAACTTTTTTCTTGAATTTCCAACTACTTCTATGTCCTTGAAACTTTGTATGATATTGTTCTTTGATTTACTCAGTTCAGTTCTTGTCTCCTTTATTGAAGTTCTGCATGCAACGCCTAGACGGCTTGACATTTTTCAATGTATCCATCTAACCTTTTGCTCTTAGCAGAAGTTTGTCAAAGAAGGTTCTTTCTTATTCAAATCTTTCCCTAAAGGAAAAGGTAAGGAGAAATACAAGAGAAAAATATGTAGAGAACATGGAGGGTATAACAACTTCCCTGGGAAATGAAAACATGAAGTATGACCTAAAGCATACAATCCAATTGCTCAAATTTCTTGTCAGCCGAAGAAAATTAATTACATTATTTTTTTAATATACTGATGGCTTCAGTTGCTCACTTTTTCATGATTTTGCTGACCAAATAACAACCACTACTATCTCAAGACTTTTTCCTCTATTATCTGCTCTTCCAACATTTGAGGAAAACATCTTACTACTGTTTATAATTCATTTGAGAATAAGTCAGCTATTTTGTGATTTTCACCACAAAGTTAAAGTAACCAAACTTTTGGAGCCTCCCAAACTATAGATAGAGGAAATAATTTTTTACCATATCAGTTTTCCAAAATTAAGGGCAAAGGAAAGCCAACCGCAATTTGGTTGCAACTGCAGGCAAACTTGAACAAATGATAAATAAAGCGTACATGCTGGATGCTTTTTGGCAGTCAGGGAGGCAGCCGGTGGCTGCTTTTAAAATTGTGTAACATATCTGTGCAACAATTACATTTGAATTCTCAAAAAAAAAAAAAAAATGAAACTGATTACCCAAAAATAAAAGAGGATACTTCACCCTTTGTTGAAATAATTGATGTTTAACCTTGCACGTTTTCATGTTTGTGGCACTCCAAGCTTTCATGCCCTTTTGCATTTTCTGCATTCTAGCAGCCAGGCTTGATAACTGTTATTCATGATGACCTCATTGGCTCCTGCTGGTGAGATAGATTTATTGGACTTGATCTTCTAGTCTCCTTGAGTAACGAGTACAACAGAAATATCCAGAGACTGACAGGAAGTGTGAATATGTTTGCTCGTAACTTGTTCTTTCTTTGCTCTCACTCTTTTTTTTTTATGGCTTCACACATAACAAATGAATGGTGGAAATCCTATTCTAAGGGAACCTTTTGTTTTTCTAATTTAATTGAGGGCACCATTCAAACATAAGCAGAATGGTGATCGGGAGGAGCACAAACTGATGAGAAAGATTCATGTAGCTAATGTGTGAAAAATAAAGGCAGTACAGCTTAGGGCTGAGTCCGATTGGGATATGTTTTACGCATTTGAGGATTTTGTTTCTTACATGCGAACCCATTTGCTTGCTGCAGTCAACTATTAGTTGCAAACAGGATGAAATTGTTGAAAGATCAATAGTCATCACTTAGTATGGTTACCACATTCTATCTTATTTGTACCTCCAAATTTCTGGAGCCTGAAATTAACTTTCTCTTGTATTGACAGACATTTTTTATTGCTGCACTCTTGGCCATGCAATATGAGAAAGGACTGGTATGTCTCTCACAAGCATTCACCCCATTCTTACTTCACCATTGCTTAATGTTGAGTTATTAAACTTATTGATTATGTCATGTTCTTCAATGTTTGTTCTGATTCAATTTTCTTAACTTACTCCCAAAAAAAGAAGACAAATGAGATAGTAATAAGTGGCACTGATTGTCATTGCCATTCATTTCTAATCAGAAAATACTAGTGGTCACCCCTCTTTGAATTGCAGAAAGGATTTATTATAGATTTGACTTAGTGTGTCACTGTTGTCACCAGAAAGCTTCTCATGGATGTGTTTTTGTGAGGCAGGGTGCAAAGGGACTGATTAAAAGCAATGAAATAGATCAATCCTAAACATATCTGAAACAATCACATTATAGTTTTTTTTATTCAATCTAGTTATCTTTCAGTATCTTTTGGATTGGAGATCAGAATCTTCTTGTTTATCTGTTGCCTTAGTTTTGCTATGAATAAACACCATAATATTGAGTGTATTTGTATACAATTTCAACATGAAACGATGAATCTGAAGCACTTAGCAACCATCATTAAGTTAAGATTTGTGGTTGTTTATTGCAGATGTGTATTATAGTATCTAGATATGATGATCTCATATCAATTAACGCTAACTTTTTTTTACTAAATTTTTCTTTCAATGCCTTGAATAATTTACCAGGTTCTTCTGGGGTCAATGGGTGCTCTTTCACTTATGACAATCTTGTCAGTTGTAATTGGACGAATCTTTCATTCAGTACCTGCTCAGTTCCAAACAAGTAAGCTGTAGTCTTGGTAACTGTCAACTAACTGACTTGCTTGTGTTCTTTATTAATGACTTTAGTGAAATAGAAACACCTCTTATCTTGTTAGCTTGTGAACAGCCCTGCCAATTGGAGAATATGCAGCAGTAACACTTCTCCTGTTCTTCGGGCTGAAATCAATAAAAGATGCATGGGATCTTCCAACAAATGATGTTAAGACTGGCGATGAAAGCAGTCCAGAACTTGATGAATACTCGGAAGCTGAGAAGCTTGTGAAGGTAATCTTGTAACCTGGAAGCCTGAGCTTTTGAGGAATATATTCAGTTCATTCTTTCCGAGTGAGTTGCAAAAGGAAAATGAATGGCGTATACTTGTCTGATGATTTTAGGAGACTTTGTTTTGTGTTGGAATTTGTTTCATTGGGTGTTTCCCAAAAATTCATGGCAGCAGATACTTTCTTAACGTCTACAGGTCTCAAAACTGCTCACAAATCCATTTGAGATTGTTTGGAAGTCATTCAGCCTTGTATTCTTTGCGGTAAGCATCCATACTTCCATCTTTTTTTTTTTAGTTTAATGGTAAGAAATTTTTTCCCCGTATGGTCTCACTTAAAGGGCCCTTGATAGGGGGGATTTTGACATGGTCCTCTGTGTGGTTTTTGCTTGAATTCTTGGCTCCCAAAGCTCCAGTATGTTCTCTCGTAGTTTTAAGCTCAAGACTTCACCTCTGCACCAAGCAATTGCACCTTGAAATTGTCATTAAAATTGTAGCATAAACAATTGGATACAGTTGCAGATTTTCATATTCGTGCACTGTTATTCCTTGTAATAGCTGGCAACTTCACTGTGAGACAGAATGTTAAAAGGTGTTGTTTTATGAACCAAAGTGTTCAATTTCACCATATCCTAATTGGTTCTAGGAATGGGGAGATCGCTCGATGCTTGCAACAATTGCTCTTGGAGCTGCGCAGGTGCAATTTCATGAACTGTTGATCATATGATGAGTCTCTTCACAATCGAGAATCAATCACAGTATTGCTTCTCCCCTTTGCCCTTTCTGCAGTCTCCATGGGGCGTGGCAACAGGAGCCATTGCTGGACACCTGGTTGCAACATCCATTGCGATTCTAGGAGGAGCCTTTCTTGCAAACTACATTTCAGAAAAGCTGGTAAGAGCCGCAACCATGCATTTATAGGTTATCATAAAATATTGCTACTGATATTCTGTATTCTACGCAATTCACTCTGCCTTCAAACCAGGTTGGCTACTTGGGTGGAGTGCTGTTTCTTGTTTTTGCTGTTGCCACTTTTTTTGGCTTCTTCTAATGAGTTCATTGGAATCAAGAGAAACAGTTTTCAGGCAGCCATACTGCCTGCGGATGTTGGACAGCATTAGTTTCTAGGGAAAAGATAGCTGACGAAAAGGAGCAAAATATGTGCCACGCAGCTCTATGACAGAGATTCATACCAAGACCCCAACTTAGGTCAAGTGTAATTCATGTTGTAATACTTGAGAATTCAGTTGAAACTTGGAAGGGCGAATCTGTGTATTTTTCACTGGATGCAGAATTAAATCCTCTCTCATGAGTAAGAAACTGACACTTTCGCTAGTATGCTCTATTTTGCTGGTTGGTCATCACAAGCTAGTCCCACGATTCAAAAGTATCCGTACGTACCTCGTTACTGTTCCTCTTACCATCTTACAACAAATGAACAAACGCCTCAAATCAGAGCATGTAAAGGAGAAAAGGCCAGCAGATTATTGCAAAACTATGTTCAATGGATTCTGACTGTAGATGCAGCGTGGCTAGTTGTCATTTTTTCTGGGATAAAAGATGATATAACTTCATTAAGATCTCTCATAGCCAGTAAGAAAATGGCTATACAGAGAGAAAGAAAGAAAAAGGTACTTTACAAACTAAATAGTAATAAACAAAACAATATCATAACAAAAACCAAACATTGAAATTAAAAAACAAACTAAAACCAAGCTTTTCTGAGTAGTCTTTACTTTGTCAAATGATCTGCGACATAATTCTTCATCACCTTGTAAGTGTCATGATGTCATGATATTATTGTTCTTGATCCATGTAATGATATTATATGAATTAGACTCCACAATCTAATTTCTATCAAGTGCATAGGAACAATCAATACTTACTTTTCTAATTGCTAAAATCTCAACCACATTTGATTTTTTTATACTTGTAGAATAAGAGAAGACACAGAGAAAATTTCCTTCATGATCTCTTAGAACCCTAACAATGCCAAAGGGATCTAGTTTACCATTTGAAGAACCATCCAAATTCCATTTTAACATCCTTACCGGAGGTGGTATCCAAGTCAAATTACTTCAAATTCTGGTCGTGTTGATCCACATAAGAAGCTCATCAGTTACTGGTCTAAGCAAATCTATTCTAGTATAGAAAAACCTTTCACAACCACATTTTGCTTAAGTTACAACGTACTTCATAGAAAATGGAATGATACATATCTCATCCTAATAAAAACTATCTCATTAAAAACCAAATAATTCAAGCATTCTAGAGACCAGACAATAGCATAGAAGAACAACAACCACACTTTTCATTGCATATAACCCATTATCATTTCACGTCACTGTAGGAAGAGAGAGTGCATCTAAATTCTCTAGAAAAATCCATTGTTGACCTAAACATGGTGACCATAATTTCCACACCAATGACAATAAAGTATAAAACATATATGTTTAGAGGTTTCATCCCCTTGGTTACAAAAAAACATGTTAAATCATTTTTTTGCAGCAAACCTCTTCTCTAAAGAAAAATATTTGTGGGTAATTTATTTAAAATAGCCGGCCAAAGATTAAAATGTATCTTGGGAGAGCAAAAGAGGACCAGATATCTGATTAAAATGGTTTATCAATGTCTGGCGAAAGAATTGTCTCTAGATCATGGAAAAGCCTTTGGGATCTGACTTCCAAATCTTTCTATCCCTGACTTGTAGAAAATTAGAAATCTTAGATAGCATCTGCAATAATTCCCTTTCCTTGACCATTTTCCAATACCATAGTCTCCTTCGCCATGTTAACTTTCATTTTCATTTGATGCCATTAATTCCATGTTCTAGCTCAATATATATCTGATACAATAATATATATCATTATGATTCTCCTGAACAACATAAAAACTATGATAATTGTTCTTAATGACTATATCTCCTAATCGTTTTGAAGTCCCGGACGGATCTAGGGAGTTTTAGTATTCTTTCTAACAACCACTAAAATTGCATCTTACGAGGCAAATGAGCAAAATGTTGAAGGAACAAGAAATCAGGGAATTAACAATCGGATCTGATTTCTCCATATATTACAATTTATTATAAAACAAGAAATCAGGAAACAATCAGATTGCACAATCGACATTCGTGTAAAGAAAAAATAAAGAATCAAAACCCTAATTTACAATTCGAACCCCTCGCACAAATCGAAAACCTAAATCTACAGTTTTCAAGAAGACATATATATTGCATGAAAAACACGTACAAAGAGGGATACACACACAAATACATTAAAACCTAACAGGCCATCTTTGGTGTATAGATGGTTGGTACTGTGCCATAACAAGCAACTGAACGATCAAAACAGCCACAAACCACGGTGACACTCTCTCGAAGGACAAGTAGGGTTTGGTCATCATTTGCTTCCCAAACAAGCCTTTGAATGAAGATAAACATTGTATGATAAACAGCATGGTTATAGGCGTGGCAGGAAGCACCCACTGGAACGTCATCCGATATTCTGGACCTTCAGCCTCAAAGGAATGCATAGATGTCACAAGAAGAAAGATTATGGCAAAGAGAAAGAGAAGAGCTTTGTATGGAAGAGGGTCCAGAGAAAGCATCTCTAGGGCACAAGAGAGCTTGCTTCTTCTATTTCTGTATTGCATCGCTAGCTAGCTATACGATCGATCAATGACTTTTGCCTGATCTTTTTCTTGTCTTGAAGGGATCAACCAAACTAAGCACTGGGCTGGTTATCTTTTTAATTATGACGTTGAGAGAGATTAAAGATTTGCAAATGTGTCGGCCATTTACAGGGAAGTGAAGATTTGAGATTTCTCGGTAAGTATATCGGAGTAAATATTTGTATGAAACCCTAGAATATCTCAGATTCCCTGAAGAATAACGGGTTTTAAATATCCGTGTCGTCTTTACGCTGTTCTTGTTTCGAAAAATAACTGGGAGAAAGTGGGATTTTCCCCCTATAGATCTGGATGAAATAACCAAAATAAAGCTGTTAGAGAGATCAACAGTTTTGATTGAGAAGAGGAAATCTTCTCTAATCTTCATGAGTTACACAATCAGAAGAGGAAATCTCTCTCTAACAAAAGCCAAGAGTTCAAATTAAATAATTTTCCCCTAAGAGAAGTGAAAAAAGAAACAAAGAAAAAATAGGCTCCATTAATATTTACAATTTAAATATTAATTTCACGTAATTCATTTTAAACAAAACAGTATTTTTCAAGTTTTTTGTTTTTTGCATGAATCTACAAGCCTCTATTTTCGGCCAAGATTTTTTTGCTTGAGCGTGTGTATTTATTTATTTATTTATTTGAGTGTCTGTACGTACTTTCAAAAACTTATCAATTAAGTGTTTTTAATCTTAAAAGCTAAAAAGTATTCACTGCGCATAATTTAAAATAATTTATGTTTTGACACCCTTTGCTGTTATTTTAATTTAAATAAAATCTTAAAATACTTTGTTATTTCAACTTTTAATTTTAATTAATTTGGTCTGGTCTAAGATTGCACAGTTTATATATATTTGTTAAAAATCAATAGAGCTCAATAATAAAATTTTAAAAGTACAAACACTCAAAATTAAATAAAGGACTCCCTTTCTAATATTTAGCATTCAGAAGTTGCTTCTTATATTATAGTTGTAATTTATGTCTACGTGTCTTCATTGTATTGGACCTGTAAGACTGAAGTATGGAAATAGGCATTTGAACTTTTTCTTTGACAGGTCAGTACTTAGAAAACAACTCTAAAGAGGTGACCTAAGAGGTAAAACCATTAAATCAACACTAGATTAAAAATTATTTTTACGATGTTTTTTATTTTGAAATATATTAAAATAATATATTTTTTATTTTTTAAAATTTAATTTTGATATTAGTAAATAATTTTGATATATATTCGGGCAGACAGGGCAGCCCGATGAGAAACGTAGGTAAAAATAATAGAAGGATTTGATTTTAAGTGAAATATAGCTGAGGGGGGTCAAATTGAGGATCAGAAGTTAAGGGATCCAATTTCACATGACTTAAAATTCAAGGGGAGGTTGCACTTTTTTAGCCTGGGGCTGATTTGCAGAACATATTATTCTTCGAACCACCCATTCTTTGGTACATCTGCAACAGCGGGCCACTGGTTACCTGAACCCGAACTCTTTCACCTGCAACTCCCTCCCTGTCTCCTCGGCCATCCAGGAAAAACCATAACCAGCAGAAGCAGCGACACCTCCAAAACAAATAACAATCCACCTAGAAATATACAGCCTTTTTTGACGCACAGAGAGAAAGAAGCATAATAGAAATCCATGGAACCCAGCAACCTCAACAAAGAACAAGACCAGAACTCGTGGGCCCTTAATGCTTGGACCCTTCTCTCCAAACTCCGTGACCAATCTCCACTCATACAGTGCATCACCAATTTTGTTTCAATGGACCTTATGGCCAACACTCTCTTATCTGCTGGTGCATCACCAGCCATGATACACTCTATAGAAGAAATTCAAGACTTCACTCCCCATATCCACGCGCTTTGTATTAACGTGGGTACACTCTCTCCTGCCTGGTTACCGGCCATGAGGGAAGCTTCTCTGGTAGCTAATAAAGCAGGGAAGCCTTGGATTCTTGACCCTGTTGCTGCCGGAGCTTCTCGTTTCCGGTTGAAGGCTTGTTTGGAGCTTGTGGGGTTGAAGCCCAGTGTTATTAGAGGAAATGGGTCCGAGATTATTGCTCTTTCTAAGGCTTCTTTAGGAGCCACTAAGGTATTGGATTTTTCCTTACAGGTGAATTTATAAAAGACCAATTCAATTCAGCACCATTGTGAAAATTGCAAAACTTGAATTGCCTTGCTTGAAATTGTTTTTTCTTGAATGAATACAACATGGGAGTCTTCAATTTTGTGTCAATTTCTTTTGCGTTTTATGTTAATTTCAACTTCATGATTGAGTTTCATTTTCAAGGGTGTAGATAGCTCTCATGAGTCGATGGATGCAATGGAAGCAGCAAAGTCCTTGGCTCAGTCAAGTGGGGCCATAGTTGCTGTCTCAGGCGCTGTTGATATCATTACAGATGGCCACCGAGTTGTTGGTGTTCATAATGGAGTCTCCATGATGCAAAAGATCACAGCAACAGGATGTGCTGTCACTGCCCTTATTGCTGCATTCGTTGCTGTCGATCCATTGCATGCTTTGGAAGCAACAGCTTCAGCATTGTCCATATTTGGCATTGCTGGGGAGATGGGAATGGACATGGCCAAAGGTCCTGCTTCATTGAGAATGCACTTGATCGATTCCCTGTATAATCTTGATCAAGCTGCTGTATCTTCTCGCTTAAAGGTTTCCAGTCTATGATGACACTGGAGGAGTTCTATAAAGATGGTATGTCAAACAATAAAACAATCTATTTGAGATTTTGAGCTGTATTAGTGCTCATAGATTAGTGATACAATAACTGGCCGACCTTTACAACTTTAACCGCAATAAATGTTTTGTATCAGGCAATGATCCTGTAACTGATTCTCAGTTTTTTAGAAAAATGGGCTGCTGTCATCTTGTGTAGATTCCGAATTGCTGCGTGGGATAGTTTGTCTTCCCTCCCTCCCTCGTGGGAGAGGGATGCTAATTTTCTGTTTAAAACTTATACAGTGACGATCCTTGTCTGCTACAATTGTTCATAAAGAACTTATTAAATTCATGGAGAACATAAGCTGATTTGGTGCCTCTTAGTGTGAAATCTGGCATATTACCATTACTCTTTTCTAAGGCGTTCATTCAGTAAAGAAATTTCCCTTTTTATTTTTGCAATCTCAAACACGAGCTTGGTGTTTCAGAAAAGCATGAATTTTGTAAACTTTTTCTTTGGATTTGTACCTCTAGTTTCCGGGTCGGACTCAGATGTCTCTGTTGAACACAGACTAAAGTGCGTCATTACTGTTGGTTTATGTTCTTGTTTACTTTCTCTTTCCTTTTTTGCAATTTGTTTGGCTTTTCTGGTGATATACGGATTTGAAGTATGAAATCTTTTATATTCATAGGGAAAATCAACCAAGATCATTTAATATTTTCATATTCAACATTTCAGTTGCATTGTCTGATACATCTGACAGTATGAGAGTCTATTAACCAAGAGAAACCACAAACCATGACCACATAAATTTTCACGCCAACAAACAAACATTTAATCCAATTAACTTGTATTCTTAGTATTTCAAATGGACAGAGATCCTCAGTAATGTTTCTGCACCATCCGTGACTGCTTGACCTGATGGGATAAGTCCTCGTACTTCAGCAAACCCGATAGCATTCTTAAACTTGCCCGTTCCTCCAGTCACCGACAAACGTGACATTGCGCTACCAATCCTGTATATGCCATAAAAGTTTAGGCCATCACCAAATTCTCCCCCTTCAAACATGGCTGTAAATGCCATCATCTGTGTGCTCCCATCTGCAGAACTAGCCACATAAAGTCCTTGAGCTTTTCCCAGTTGTTGTGACCCTAACTCAGGGCTGTTGGTCAAAGTGTCATCGATGACAGTGATCGTTCCAAAGCCTAGTCCCAATCCGTCTGGTCCAAGTTGGGTTTGGATCTGACCATTTGTGTTCTGACCATTAGGATGTCCTGCAAAAGTCGTACCAGCCAAGCCAGTACCTAGTGGAATGCCATTGAGACCATTAACAGTTGGAAGGGCACCATTGGCATTGGGGATGGCAACTGCACCTTTTGGAGGAACGAATCCTACTGGCCTTGCAAAGGGTACTTGGCCACTATATATGTTCCCTAGCAAACCAGTGATTGGCCTTGCTGTAGGGTTACTGCCCCCTAGAATGTCATGCATGTACAGCTCAAGAACAGGCTCTCCTCCAGCTGGTACTGGTTCGATGGCAGCCACATATATTGCTGTGTGTAGGGAAGCAATTAGCACTGCAATGAAAAAATATGGAGATGATAGCTTGAACATCTTGTGATTTTTGTATATGAGATTCCTGGAAGTCTGTCAGATGTGGTAGATGGAGGACTCTTGAAGGAGTATGCAACTGGTTTGTAGTTCTTGATGTTTAAATAGAAGGTTATGAAAAAACTGAGATAGTAGTTGTGAGGCTTCAGAGATGTTGAAGTAGTTGGAGTGTGTTAGTTGTGGCCTTATGGGAAGTGGAAGTCATTCTGTTTTAGGTATATCTTCATTTTCTCTTGAAATATAGCTAATACTCAGAAGTGGAGTCCGTACACAATAAGTTCTTCAACATTATGTATCACCAACAAAATCGACCGATCAAATTACACCCATTTGAAATCGTTAGTCTTTCCCCCTCGACTGATTTAGTTATAGGTAGATAAAGGTGACAAGTAGTTGGTGTTTTGCGAGTTTGTCCCAACTCTGAACTCTCCCTTTCAAGGCTCTCATTTCAGGGAAACCATACTGGTTGGCCTTCTATGCTAGTTTGGACCGTGTTTTTGCCAAAGATGAAAACTTTTGCTGCCCTGTTCCCAGATAACATCATGATATTTTAGTGTTTGTTTATATTGTTTGCAACTCTTGGCATTCATTTCAAGTGCAACTGTATAGTGCTCTGTGCATTCTTTTCTGCATTGATCAAAATATTTTGCAAATGATGTAATTACCGAATCCTGTCGCTAGGAAAGCTAAACTGTAAATTTGCTACCTGTCACTCTGAAAAATTCCATGCCCATGTTCGACTGTAAAATAGAATCTTCCCACACAATCTACGATCCGCATCCAAAACTCTATGAGCCATTATCAGGTATTGTCTAACATGTCTGCATAAGATACAATCTTTGGAATTATAAGGTACTGCCTTTTTAGAGTTTTCTGTCATGCTTCACTGTTTACATTGTGGAGTTGGTGCAAACAGGTGATAATTGTTCAGTTGATCCCTCCTAAGATTAGATCTGGAGTGGGTGGTTGTTGAGAAATTTGCTCGAAACACGAGAGAAAAATATTATTATCTTGCAAATGTTATAGCTAACATTCCATGTCAGTGCTGTAATCTGTTTGTTCTTTTAAAGCTCTTTTTCCTCCGGGGGCAATGTTGTAGAGTGATAAAAGGTTCAAGACCACCAACAAACAGAAAGACATCGCTCACCAGCATGTACAATTTTAACAGGAACATGAAAATAAGAGTTGATGAACCTTAGAATATTTGAATGGCTTATCTCCAATTTTAACTGGCACGTTGGAAGGGAAGTTGATGAACCTTAAAATTCTTGATCCAAATATAAAAATCTTATGGCATATGTTCTTTATTATTTGGATTGTGTTGTGAATATTTTTTTTAGCTTTTCTTTTCCTTCAAAATTCCTTTGGCATAAGTTCTTTATTAGTTGGATCTCACAAGAACATTTTTTTTTTCAGCTTTCTTTTTTCTTTAAAATTCTTCCGGCACAGGTTCCTCGTTAGCTGGATGTTACATGAATATTCTTTAAATACAAATGGCATTCAGGGAGTAGTTGAAAAGCACTGTTATATGGGGATCCACCGGAGATCACATAATCAGAACCTTTCCAGATTGTGATGTTCTCCATTACCACTCCATCTCTATATGCTCTCCTGCTAACTGACTGCTCAATAATCTGTCATGTTACTTCGAGTATGTGGCACTAGCTGACAAAACCAAGGCCCTTGGGGGCTTAGCTTGGATAGCGAGTGAGCATGCTCTTCCACTTTCAAATATTATCATCCAGAATTCGAATCTTAGAAATGGCTACAAAGAATTTTTTTTTTTTTTTTGTGAAAGCATCAATTAGATGTCGGTCATAGGATAGGTTGCTTAAAACCCAATTTTTCAACGGAAGTGGAGCTTAATCTCAGTGTGCGAAATATGGCCAAGAATACCTTCACTGTTGGGGAAGAAAAAAAAGGTCATTTGTTAATATAATTAGAAGGTCAAATGTGAAATGGTCCAGGCAATTGACAATTTTAGCTGTCTCTACAAAGTTCATCCTTAATCAACAAACATGAAGTCTCCAGATTTGACTTTTGAGATTTCTTGCAGATTTCCATGCATACAATATTCAATGCCCGATTTGACTTTTGAGACCTTGAGTCCCAAAGACACGCACGAGATGAGGGAATGCTTATTGCAGGAAAGGAAATCAGGGTTAACTAGATGCAAAAAAATGGTACATGATCCATTGATTTTGTGGTTTTTACGTGTTCTTTGGGTTTTGAGCTTAGGACGCCATGAATCTGCCTATAAATAAATGATGAGAGAATAACGAGATAAACCTAAGTGCAGGGGAGATATGCTACAATTTCAACTGCTGAACGAGATCACGGCAAGGCTACATTAACAACTGTCTGTCTAACTGAATCTTCATGATCCATGACTTCGGTCTGTCTTACAGTTGGGGAAATCAACTTCCATACTGCACAAGACAGAGAAAAAAGAACCAAGAAAAACAGAGATTATTTGGGGAAAAAATTATGATTCAAGACCTCTAAAGTTATGGTTCCATTCATGTGGGAACTTAGAAAATTTTAGAGTAGGACTCGACCGAGGGAAAGATAAATTTCCATCACATAATCAATCTGAAGGAAAAACACCGGTGGATAGATTCACTTACAGTATATTGTTGCTGCAAACCACTCATTCACGATTTTCACCCATGTACTTGCCCAGCCAACATCAATGCTCCACCTTGAACGGTTAAAGTGATTTAGGTAAGAAATTCAGTTCATAAAAAATAATGTGATGACTGGAGGAGTTCAGAAATCTAGTTCCCTTACTTTCTTGCTGAGTTGTTCAGGTTCCAACTGATGAATAACATTCCGAAGTACATGGCCCCGAAAGCAAATACAAGGTGGAAAAACCCATAGTCATAAGGGATATCATCATCCTCTTGAACATTATCATTGCGGAACTGAAGAACATGTGAAGAGCAAACTATCTCTTATCAAAATGACAGACATCAGAAGTAATTGCCAACCCCTTGCAGTCATAGCGCAGCATTATTTCATGTTATATTTTTGCTCATGTACTGGTAAATTGCTAAGAAACTAACGAGGATAGGAATTGGTAAATGTTTTTTGATCCATCTCAACCAAATCAATTACTTTTACAGTGTGATTGGGGATTCACTGACTTGAAATGGAATTGAATGATCTAACTTTGCAGTGCTAACTTCAACAGAGGAAAGCAATTTACCTGAAATGATTGTGAATCAATTCCTGTGGAAAATGTGGCCATAACAATGGCACCAATTGCGAACAGGAAACTCTGGAAGAATACAAAATAACACAAACATAAGTGGATCGAAAAATGGAAACAAATAGCTAGGAGGACACAGGAGTTTGAGATGCTGATGCAACAAATCAAAGATATGTCGTACAACACCAACAAAGATAGAAGTGCAAGTTATACATGCATGATGCGTTTATATCTCTTAAAGAATAGATAAAGAATCCGTTATGAGTTTTGAAAGAATGATAATTGTCATACTCCAATCTAATTTAATTCAGGCCGATGGTGCAATGTCTGCCCCGTTGTATTTTATGCATGCAAATGCAAATTTAAATGGTCTTGTTTACAGTTTGCACGTGAGCTTAGTCTTCTGATAGAATTGACTGCAAGAGAACTTTGATTTTGAGGGAGGAGGCTGTATCACTATGATTATAGTGATGCTGAAAATGCCCAGTCCAACATGAGTAGTTTTTACCACTGTGCTATGGAGCGAAGAGGCCAAGACCCTCCTTTTACATATCTACCTTTTTAGTGATACTAAATGACAAGGAGGTTATATTTAGTTGCCATGCTTAACAAATGATGCCTCAGTGGTGTCCATGATTATCAAGTTAATAGTTGGAGTTGGAACTATTATTTGCAAGTCCACAAAAACAGAGCTGCAGAATCAAGCAACATCAAGTAAAAGCCAAAACATGATTTAGCACAACTGTTCTGGAAACACCAAACAAGAGATATTGAAGAGAAAGCAGAGCTATTGTTTGGTCTTACAAGTATTGTGGTCCAGTCACTATTTCCATTTGCTTTTTGTTTGTTGCAATAGTCACTGGCGGGTTCACTGTAAAGCCATGAGTTAATTGCAGAAATTAGTGTCATGTTGCTGGAGAAAATCTTCAAGTTTTGAGTCAGTTAAAAGGGGCCATAACAATAGATAGGAAAATGTGACATCAATCCGAACGTCAGAATTTCGAGTGTGAAAAGAAAAGCAACTAATTAAGATTTTTGAAGGCAAGATGTTTTGAGATTTAAAGGTAAGAACTTCAATCCGTTCCTTTATGGAACAACATTGGTGCCAATATCCTACCTTCTTATGGCAGACCAACAGAGGAAGACAAGGTACGAAGCCATAATCCCAGAAGACAAAAGGCCTCTATTGACCTGTACAAAATGAACAAACAACAATCAGCAGATTTTCATATGTAAAACCTGAGCAGAAGACAACTTCTTGACCAGATTCCTGGTACAACACCAAGTCAAATAAAAAGGGAAGCTTATATATCACAAAAAAATTTGCAGATTAGTAATTCTATAGCTATGATAGAAAACATTCCAAAGCACACATATTATCATTGACAACCACTGAACTGATCCTCTTTCCAAATCTGAAGTATGTACTCCTTGATGTGAGTTCATTTGTAAAAGTGAGGCTTGTTAAACAGATTAAACTAGCTGCCCCTCAATTATGTTTAACAAAGAATAAGAGTCACAGCTTCTGGTGTCAGAAATGCTGCAGGAATGGAACATTTTATCCCGCAATACCTGGGGGAACTTGTTTATGCTTGGCAATGCAGATTTCTAATATGCTTGCACCCATTAAAATTATTAGCTTGGCCAATCCCAAGTGATGGGTAAAGGAGATATCAGATTTTTTTTCCTTTGTTTTCCTGATCGGACAAATTTGAACATCAATTAACTGTCCCTTTGACCATAACGAGGTTTTTGTACCTCAATCAGTTTTATCTCATATAACAGTTTGGAAAGTTTAAGATGTTGAGTAGTTTACACTGGCACTCTTAATCAATGGGTGAACCTCAGTCAAACTTTATCTCATACAACAGTTTGGAAAATTTAAGAAGTTGGGTAGTTTACACTGGCACTCTTAATCAATGGATGGTTTCTCATATCATCCATCTCTTAGTGGCAGACATGTTAGATTAATTCAAAGAATAGATAAGGTTTCTTGATCATGGAAACTCGTATCTTTAAAATGATTACCCTATGTCCAACTCTTACAAATGTGCAGTCAAATAAAAGGACATACCTTTGAGTGTAAGGACATAGCCATCATCACTATAAGAAGAATGGCAGTCCACGTAATGAAGAATATGTTTAGGGAACATTCAACTTTCCGTCCATAGAAAGCGTACATCACCACAATTCCACAAACAGAAGCAAGATAGAAAATTGTTGACATGAACAATCCAAGGGAGCAACTGCCAAAAAAAATTTATCACGGAATTCTCATTTGCTTACATAATAATGGGAACAAAGTTTCACAGTACCATTAAACATGAGAAAAAAAATTCAAATTCTGCATTACACATGCTTTAGGTCATAAGAAACTGAGAATCAGAAAACTGGGATTCGTTCAACTTATCCAGCCCATTAGCCATTGTTCAACTATCAGGGTGTAAATCCAACACCCCACCTCCCTGTCTTTTAGATTCTTTTGCTCTGATACCATAAATCCCAATCGGGATTGGGGCATCCAGCAGCATTCCAATTCTAGATTCATGCTGTAGTCAAAATCCTTAAAAGGTCGATTGTAGATTTTTGTTTCCAAACCATAAAGGCATTTGTAGTGAATGAGAAACATATACCTTTGCTTCTTTTGTTCATCAGGCATCCAGTAATTATTCCACCAGGTGATGAACTCAATTACGCTTACAAGTTGAAGAACAAGAAAAATTCTGCAGCACAACAACAAAACAACAATTATTACTTGTAACGCACATTCCAGGTAACAAATTAAAAGTACTTTTAGCAATCCCAGTGGTAATTTAAATATAGAACCAGATGGCTCATCGGTTTGAAATAAAATATTCCCCTCACAGAAATCAAGACCTCGTATGTCCACAACAAGAAAATCAGCAAGTTCTTGTTAGCCAGCCACAAATTCAGATTTTTACTTTTGTTATTAGCAGGGAAAGGATGGATTGTTCTAGAGACAAGACAAACTACAAGAAACGGTACTTGTCTTTCTTAAATGGTACCACATTGTTTATTGTTAGTGAATGATGTGTAAAACTGGAAATTGTCATAGGATGAAATTCTATTTCTAGAGATTAGATTGAAATATAAGAACAAGAAAAGATCAGAAGATTACCCAGCACCAACTCTAGCAAATTCTCCTGTAAGAAATAGCAATGAGCTTGTTAAACAATATTACATTTCCTGATGCTAAGCAAGTTGACAATAAACAGAGGCAGTTCAAAATTTGTGAAGGAATAGACAAAAATTCAGCTGTAGCACTATCCCGGCTAATAGAGATTAAAGGGGAAACTTCTTATAAGCAAGTTAGCTTTATTATCAATCATCTGATAGAGTTTTAAACGTAAAATTTGCACGAAGTGGGCCTAAAATTTGAAGACTCAGAGAACTTTCTCTAGTTAGACATACCATATATTTGAATGTATTTTGAATGGAGGAAGAATGGTACTGCCATTGATACAATCAATAGAGCAAGCTTCACTGCCCACCATCCTGAATGCCAGCTACTGCGAGCTTCATATAATTTTCTTGTTTTTATAGTGGTGAAAAACATAACAGAGAAAAATATCTGAGTTCGATGTCAAGGATGCTACATGAAAAATATAGAAACACCAGAATAGATATCAATAATAGAAGACAGACTGTTTCTGTCTTTGTAGCTACGTACATGCATGTCCATTCCCACAAACATTGCATAAGAGATCCAAGAAGCAACATAAAGATTAAACTGTGCAAGGAAGGGTAAGGAAAGAAAGGCAAAATCTTCCTCCTAAATGAGGAGAAATAAAACAAATCTAAGTTTAGCCAACATTTCTGCATTATAGAACCAAGTAGCAATATTCTGGCAATTAGGCAATGATATATAATGATGTAAGGCATCGAACATGTGAGAATTCAGAACAATTAAAGTCATTGTTCTGTTAAAACAAAGATACGAAGCATCCTAAACTCACACGAAGAACGCCCAATGTATGACAGCAATCTTGTCCGTCAATTCCACAAGCTTTTATATCTGCAAAAGATATTAACAAGTAAAATAAAGATTCGAGTAATATTTTTTTCGTTTCAGTACAGGTTCTGCAACAAATTCACATCTGTGGCAGAAGCTCAAAAACAAATTTATAGAAAAATACATGAAAAATACCTTTAACTTGGACTTAATGTTGAGTAATAACGAAGTTAAACTAGGATCAAAGAGCTAAAAGATGCAATAGGTAATAGAAAATATGGAGCACGGTGAAAGCAGAGTGCAGTAACTTATAAATGGCAGTAATCACTTGATATAATTCAAGAAAGCATTGCTTTCATATATGCTAATTTTCTCTTTACATTAACTGATCCAGGGATGCATACTACATTCGTAAAGCTGACATGTGATAATTTTTGTTATCACGTAATCTTCCAAATATTCAAGTACAAACTGAGAATGCAGCCTCAAAGTAACTAGTACCAAAAGAGAAACAGCAACCATAGGCCTTCACCAGAAATCTTAACTGGGGTAACTATACAATGCTACTAGTCATTTGAAAGACATTATCAAAAGATTCAAGCTAGGGCGGACACTGACATAATATTAGAAATACCAATTGAAGTGATAATATCAATGAATAAATGATGTATCACAACTTTTGCATGATTTATGGCAATCTCAGGGACCAAAAATGATTCATTTAGGAGTAAAAGAATGCTACAAGTCATGGAAAGGGAAGATGATTGACTCACTATAGAAATGAGATAGAACCCTTTGCCCATAATCGCGAAAAAACCAAGCTTTAAGATTTATGATCAAGAAGATGATGCCGTATATATAACGAGCTTGCAGGGTCTTTTTCTTTTCACTTGAATAATCAATCCTCTTTTGCTCTAATCGACTATTCACTCCCCCCTGTGGAACCCCGGAATTGCTTGGTCTTATATCCACTGCCCCAGCTTCAGCTGGTCTAGCATACTGGTCCATTCTGCAATTTCAAGTAATACAGTGTACAAGTTGATTAATTATTCCCAAGTTTTATTTTTTAAAAAATTAAACAAAATCAAGATTTCTTTGCAAATTTGACACATTTCCTGCTTAAAAGACCTGGTATTCTACTAATATTGCACAAACAACCCAGAATGGCAGCTGAAGGTTTTAAAGATCCCTTGAAAAAAAATCAATTAAACTGGTACTAGAGAAATACTGAAATGTATTACTTTGGAGCACTCAAACTCAAAGCTAAGACCTTGCTCCACCAGTGAGCCATATCAAAGCGACGTTATATATTCTATAGTAATACAATTAAATTTTGAATTATGGATGGGAAATGGCTGATACTTGATGTATTGATTGTGTTTTCTAGCTGACAACTAACTTATGCACAGAACCATGGAAACCAAAATGCAGGTACATAACACTGGAAAGTAATGAACTCGAAGAAAATTGAGATTCGGAAAACTAAGCAGAGATACAGAAATTGGATTGTGAGCAACCCAGTAAATGATTAAGAAATGCTGGCCAGTAATAATGTGAGGAAAGAGAGCACAAGCTAAGTGAGAATTCTGACATTCTGAAAAAAATCTAACCTTCCTTGGCACGGAGAATGCAGTTTGGGGTTTGTTGTTCCTCGGCAGAACAGAAGCCACTGAAGCAGTTCCTTCTTCACTTCTTATACAAACTTACAAAAGGGGAAAGGGAAAAAGGAAAAATCTCCATAAGTCACTACTCTTCAGAAAAGTCTGTGTATTGGTTCACTTTTTATCTACAAGAAAACCCAAAATTAACAGGTTTCTTGGGCTCATAGCCGTTGGATATTTGAACAGTTTGCCTGTGTCCATTTTCACGATGATGTCATGAGAGCCCCTAATCAAACATTACAGAAAGAACATTTATTTAATCACATGCATAGCATTGCACATTTGTTGCATGGATTTCTCTTCAATATTTCAGAATAATTTACTCTATCTGACCATCTTTTTCCTTCTTGTCTTTTTCTGACTTTTCGAGGTATGAAGAATCTTCAATGTCACTTTAACCTCTAGCAGTGTCCATACAGCTAAGAAGCGAGAAGAAACCTTGAAGAAACAATGGCATGCATGTTAGGATAATAGGAAAGAAGCAACTAAGAAGGAGGGGAGACCTTTTTTTAATGATTTGGATGAAACTGAAAACTTACTTTTCACAGGGATTAATTCCTTGATGAAAGGAGGTCAATGCTCGATATACGCTACGTATAAGAAAGTCTTATACTACCCAACCTAAGAGAGACTTTCACCGGTTAATTGCAATCTCACGTTAACGGGTGGCGTCCGGTTTCTTTTACCATTCCTACAAGTAAATCTCTCCTGTTATTAGCCGATGTATTACGGAGGGTTAACTCAAGAAAATACCGGATTCTGTTCAAATTGGAAATAACAAGTAGCCAATACGAAAGCGACTACACAGGAACAAGACATTCGAGATTGTTTGCAAGAAACTTGAGGTCATTGACAAACAAGACATGGCCATGGAAATTATGGCCCATCTCTGACAAAAAAAATTTAAACGTCCCTCTCAGTATCAAGCTAGCTCCAACTGCGTGCTTTCTAGAGGGTCAGGGGAGGGGGGCTTTTAATACGCGCTTGTACGACTTCCGCGGACCGTTAAGGCTAGGGACACGGTGCTCGAAGCTATAAATGTTTCTTTAGCAGCGTTTGGATTGTTTTTTGAAAGTATTTTTTTATTTATAAATTGCATTGTAATGCACAAGGTGGTCAAATATTGTAATTCCTCCTATATTTTTATTTTCACTAAATTGTTCCTTCTATTTTGCCCTCTAAACTAGTTAGATGCGAGGTATCATGCTGGTAAATCAAGGAGTATCGGTGTCTCTTTTTATACCAAAAGTTTCTAAATCGAACCATTTATTTGAAATTTTTAAAAAAAAATTGTGAAATGTAACAAGTAATGAGTTTTTATCCTTAAATGAAAATTATCATTAGCATTGTTTATATTTTATTCCAAATGACACCTTGTCTTCGTTGTTTCATAAATTATAAAAAACATCATTATTCAACAAAAAAAAATTTAAATCACACCAAATAATCAAACCATCAAACAACAAACACAAAATTATTTTCTCTCTCGTTACTTATAATTTTAAATAAAAGCTCTCTAGAATTTGTACAAATCTCAACTCGATTGAACCTAAAATTATATTAAAAAAAAAAGTTTGGGTGTTTCTTAGTCAATTCTCTTTATATCTTGGTGTCTGTTTATGTCTTCTGGTTATGGAATTACTCTCTTATATTGTTGTTGTTCTTAACAAAATAAGGTATACCTTCTCACTTGTTTTCTTAAATCGTGTATTCAATAATTAAGTTGGTGGAGTTAGTGGTTGTTTAGTTATTGTTATTTCATTGTAATGTTGTTTGGTTTACTTGATTAAACAAAAAAAAAAAGAGTATAAAATTAGGGTTAATATGAAACCTGTAGATCCCCAGGTTATTTCTTATTCATTCTTCAATGTTCAGAAACTCAAAGGAGTTTAGAAAAATGAAAAAACAATCTAGATCATTTTCTTGAAAGCCTAAAAAATTATCAGATTAAAAATTAGGGATATTAGTCGTATAACCCTAATTTTATGTTCTTTTATTGTAATATAATATTTTAATTAGTGTTTAAATATTCAGGAAACAAAATAACCAGCATTATTTTACATCATGGAATTGCTTCATGCGTTATAAGTAATTGTTTCTCTAAGTATATGTTTTACATAGACCTTTTATTCATTTGCAAGCAAGTTTATGACATGGACTTGCATGGGTTTGGTATAAGGGATAAGAGGGGTAACAAAATAGTTTATGGTGCCTCGACAATGCAAATATTTAATACTCATGAAGTAGAAGGAAAGGGAAAAATCCACATTTATATTGTTATTGATCCTAATGTTGCTCCACTACAAATAAAAAATACTTAAAGTGTTATATATGCAAACCAAATGTTGTTTGTAAGTATACATGAATAAAATATTCTATAAACAAAAATGGTAATAGATTTATATTGATTGTTAGGGAAAAAGACTTAGATTTTGATGAAAATGATGATGATATTGGTTCAGGTGCTGGTAAAGATAAGGGTGCAATTGCAATTATGGGTATTTGTAAAGATGACAAAAGTTGTGTTGTTAATTTTGATGAAGGCGTGAATATTAACGTGGACAATTCAGATTATAATATTAAATATGAGAAAGATCACTAAGATGATGATTTTAGTGAAGATAATGAGGATTATATTATTTAAATTAAAGAGAATTTGAATTCTTGAATATAAATAAAGATTAATGGATTGATAATTTTCAAAGAGATGTTAGTTTTGGTCAAACATTAGATGGTGTAGCAGACTTTGAAAATGTATGAAAGTCAAGAAGTGATGAAAATGATCTTGATGTTGAAGGTACAGAAACTTCTAGTAGTAGTTAAAAAGAGAATGAGGATAAAAATGACAAAAAAACACAAAAAAAAAAAAGATTGTTAATCACAAGTTACTATTATTTGATTGGTCTTGATATAAAAAATATAAAAACACCTCCACTTCAACTCAAAATAATTATTTGATTCTCTTTTTTTTTTTTTTTTTTGCCTACACAAGTTACTATTAGAATAACATGAAATTTCTCAGTGTGATCATGTTTTTAAGTTTCATTTTTCTCTGCATCTCAACTCCCCCATTGAATTTTATATATTTTTTGGTTTCGTACAAAGAAGGGTAGCCTATAATCGTTCACTGTCCTATTTTCCTTGCATTATATGAACATGAACTGCCTTTATCTTCACGTTATGGCTTGACTCCTTTTTCTCTGGGTTAATCTTGCTCTCATAATTAAGATCATATGGGATTTAATTAGGTGTGGGACCAGGTAATTATAATTATAATTATAATTATAATTTAGTATGACTATTTGTAAAACTTGTAGAGGATGGAATGTTAGGACAAATGTGGGGAGATGTGGTTCGGTATAGGTTGGCAAGAAGAGAGGAGAATGCCCTAATTAGCTTCTATCGTCTATCGAGTGGGTCAGAACCTTCGCTCAAAACAAAAACAGAAACATGGGCTCCTATTACAAAAATGCCCCCACGCAGGATCGAACTACGGACCTTCAGTTTACAAGACTGACGCTCTACCACTGAGCTATAGGGGCAATTTGAAACCCCCCTGGAGACAAAAGTATAAATAATTATTAGAAACGAAGTTTCCTCCTTGCTTTAATAGTAACATCTTCTTATAAAGGAATGCACGAACAGCGGAAGCAGATGGGAAAAGGCCTTTGATGTTTCTATTTTTATATGTAGTTTTTTTGGTACATGGGAGGAAAGGAAAGGAAAGCTGCATTTGCAGAACACCGCTTGATATTTCTATTTTTATATGGAAAAATGATATTTGAAAAAATAATTAACGGATTCACGTTAATTAGAGGATCGAAGTCATTAGAGGGCTCACTAATCTGACATCTTCGTCATCGCTATTTGTATAGGTCTGGTGCTGCTTCAATGCTCAGCATCTACTCCCGTTTAATCTGTATTTCTCCCCTAATCATCATGATTTGGTTCTATGAGAAGTATATCCTTATAAAAAAATATTGAAAATGTCCTGGAAGTTCCGAGAAGAAGGGGGGAAAAAACCTACTGGGAACAGTGAAACCTACACCATTTTTAGTTGGATTCGAATAGAGTCCTTTGTGTTCCTTAAAACATGGCTTGTTAGGAGCGTGTTTGTCTACGTTGTTGTGTTTCTGTTTTGCTTAAAATACAGATACAACAATTTTTGATAACAAAAAAAACATAAGTTTTTATTTATGGTCCCACCAAATTATACGCTTGAAATGCATGGAAATCAAAAGCAGGTCCTACCTGCTTCTCGCGGCTGCACCATGCAGCATCCCTCCAACAGTGCGAGTGAATTTTAATTCACTCGCACTGTTTACTTAAGCATTTTTTTTTTTTGAAAAACCAGTTAACAGTTTTTTTTTTGAAAAACTAGTGCAGTTAATTGATTTCACTCGCATTGTTCACGTGAATATGATAGTAATTTTTATTTTTTAAAAAAATTAGTTTAAGTTGAATTAAATTTATTCATACTGTAATCTCAATTTTATTCCTGATAATATTTTATCTAATGTTATTGCACGCTCTAAAAATCATCGAAGCTGTAGTTCTTGTCGGATGAATTTTGTATGTAATAAAATTGTAGATAGTTTAATGGAACAATAATTTTTTATATATATAAAGTATAATTTATTTCATTATGTAATAGCAATAGTTAAATCTACAATATTTAAACTAAAAACCATTAATATATATATTTTTTTTAAAAAAATTATTTTTTTAACCAAATACATTAAAATAATTTTTTTTTCAACCTCATTTCAACCACGGTTTTAACCAAATATCTATTTTTTCAAACCAACCTCAACTAAAAATACTTTTTATAAAATAATTTTTTTCAAACCACAATCACAACAGTTACCGCAATACCAAATATACTTTAAATGTGTCGGATCTTAGATTTTTGAATTGCAATCAATAGAAAGATTGTCATGTAATTTTTTTCATTTTAAAATTGAACTTACGTCGTTTTAGTTATTTATTTATTAAAAGAATCTCAAACTGCATTGAAAAATATCTAGATACAAACTTATTGTCATGGCTTACGGGAACAATGCAACGATGTATTTGACCTTTACATTAAAAAATTTAATAATAGTTATTAGAGGCATTGGAGTCTTTTTATAAATCTCATTCGTTATTATTAATTTGACTATAAATAAATAACTCATTTTCTTTCTTGATTGTTTGGTGAAATAACTAAAATACCATTAAAATAAAAAAAAATAGAATTAAAAGGCAATTACATGATTTTTATATGATTATTAAGTCAAAATGAGAGGAAATTTGGTATTTGTGAAAAATAATAAAAAGCACAGCACATAGTGAAATCTAATATTTTTTCAATTTTATTCTTTAATCCTAATTTTTCATGTGTTGTTTTTTTTCATTTTGATTTTGTTTTTTTTCATTTTTTATTTTCTTTCTTAACCTTTTTGTGCTGGTTTTTAATTTCATTCCTTAATTTAAATTTATGATATATTATATTTTTCAATTTGATCTTTGATTTTTTTATTTTTTTATTTTTTTGTCTTTTTGTTAAAGTTATTTTTCTTTTTTGATGTCGCCCTTCAATCTAAAATTTATAGTTACCCTTTAATTTAATTTTTATTCCAATTTTTACCCTTATTATTCTAATTGCTATTTTTTTTGTTTTGAATCTTTTCGTGTAATATTTTTTTTTCCGGTCTCGTCATTTAATTATTTGATTTGCTGGGGATGTAGTTTCATGATTTTTTCATGTATGGTTCTTCCATTCTGATAACTTGAGTCATGAGTTTGAAAAGATAATGCGGGTCAACATCCGATTTCATCATTTTTTTTTCAATTTCTTCGTTTGACATTAGTTTTTTTTAAATTAGCTTTGTGGTTTTTTTTATTTGTTTTCTATCATGTTGTCGTGTTCGAATGACATGGGCTACAGGTTTTGTTGATTAACCCGGGTTAGGTTGCCTTTTATTATCCAGGTCACATGTCTATCATGATATCTCAGGTTGATTCAAACTGTTTTTTATCTTTTTTAAAATCTAATTTGTACCTCCAATGAGGCTTTTTCGTGTTATTGTTTTTTTAAAAGAAAATCTGGTCCATTTAATATCATTGTGTTATTAAAATAAAATCAACTTATTAGACTTGATTGGGGTTGTAACTCGAGTTGTTGGTTTTTTTTTTTTTCTTAAAAAAACTCATGCCTACAACACCTAAACATCATTATTCATGAGAGAGAGAAAATATAGATTCGTGGCGTAGCTTGGATCCATGTCAAGTACCGTACTATATACCTTTCCCTCGTATCTTGAAAATGTAAAATGAATGCCTTATGGAACTCATGCTCTAACTCATAGTTATTAAACTTAGCTTAGCATAATAGAGTTGACCTAATTAATCTATTGATTCAAAACTTAACTTAGACTGAGTTTATTTTAACCAAATAAAGAGCTAAACCAATCAAACTCGAATGATTTAACTTATCAACCTGTGATGCAATTAACTTAACCAACTCATGACTTGCCAATTCAAAACTTGATTAAAGCTAGGTTTTTTTAAATAAGGTAAAGAGTTAACTTGGTCAAAAAATAACCTAACATATAAACTTGAGATTATGTTGATTTAGCCAAGCTCAAATGAGACCTGATCATATAAATTTTAATTTTTTTTAAAAAAATTTTCATATAAAATAACGCTGTCTTAGTAATTTTTTTTTAATATCTAAAAGACATCATTTTATTAAAAAAAAAATTAGTTTTAATTTTTTATTTTTTTTAAAATGACACGTTAAAAAAAACATGTAAAAAGAATAAAAATACTATTTGACTAAGCGGCTGACATATATTTGCCAAAAACTTGATTTTTTTATTTAAAATTATAAATTTTTTATGTTTTTAAATTATTTTAATGTGTTAATTTTTTAAAAAATTAAAAAATATTTTAATATATTTTTAATAAAAAAAACATTTTAAAAATAACAGCAACGCAGTAACAAACAATACCTAAAAAATGGTTGGGCCTGGTATCATAACCACGCGCCAACATACACGCGTCAACCGCAAATCCAGCCGCTTTGTAAATGGATGCTAAAAACCGAAATCTGTCTTAAAATTTCAATTTGTATTTAAAATCTAGGGTTTAAAGGCGGGATCCTTGAAAAATCAAAATCCCAGATACAAACCCTAAAATGTCCTCCTTCGTCGATGAATTTCAAGCCAGTAATCCCTTTCTCTCTCTCTATCTCTCTGAATTTAAGGTTATTGTTTCAGTTTCATAATTGTTATGCTTGATTGTTTTTTTTTTGAAGTTATGCCAGTAAACCCTAAAATGATTTGCTGTGCAGATCTGGAAGCGCTTCCCAATATTCTGCAAAAGAAGTACTCATTGTTGCGTGATCTGGACAAAAGTTTGCAGGGTATGCTTCGCGCTAAAAACAACCGTGCTTTGTTGTTTATTAAATCGCTGTTTCTGTCATATCCTCCATCGCTTGTTTTAAGTGTCGATTTAAGATTTGATAAGATACCCTAGATTGATTGAATTGATGAGAACTGCAATAGCTATTTGGGGGTTTTGACTGCTTAGGGGGAGATTAGACTCCTAATTGAGGGAATTTTCTCTTATGCTCGTTCTTATCGTATGGCATTTTGAATCTGTAGGTTAGGGAAACCATAACTTGTAGAGAACTCTAATTATTTTGTTAAATTTACCTGCTAAAGGAAAAATATGTCGGATTTCGTTTTGTACTTAATCATAATAGGACTTGAGTGCCAGAAACTCCAAGATAATGGAAAATTCCCTAAAGATCAAAAGGTCACTAGCTTGGAAAAGCTGGCACTAGCTCAAACCAATAGAACATGGGTGGCTGTATGGTTCCTTCTTGTTTAGCTGTGCTTTGTGATATTCTCTGTGCTTTCCCTTTTGCCATCTGTTCCCGCTGCCTCCCTTTCTTGGTTGCTTTTGCAAACAGAAATCCCTTTCTTGGTTGCATGTTCAAACAGAAAAGTTAATCGATATTCTCTGTCTATAGTTAAACAATCCTTGTCTCCTTTAAGCACACTTCTCAAGGGACAGTTTTAATGCACGTGAACAGAGATTCAACGCCAAAATGAACAACGATGCGAACAAGAAATAGAGGACATTAAGCGAGGAGTTAAGGCTGGAAACATTACACCAAATACTTCACTTATCAGATTCTCAGATGAGGCACTTGATGAGCAAAAGCATAGCATCAGGATTGCAGATGAAAAGATGGCATTGGCTGTCCAATCATATGATTTGGTATGTTGAATCTCGTAACTCAGCTTTATATATCATCAATCCTTTCAGGGCATGTGTCTCATCATACCTGATTTATGTGATCAATTCTTGCTCTTTTTCTCATCTTATATTCGTAGCTGTTCATTCTCTTTACCATCTTCTGTTGGTGCAATGACCTTTTCTTGTTTCTGGGAATTACCTTACCACTCCATTTTTTTTCCAATTAGAAAAGAAGAAGATATGTACAGAGAACACAACATGCAGAAAAATTGACTAGCCTTTAAATGTTCATGCAAAGCTTTCTGTAACTTTTGGTTGGAAAAACCTAGCATCCCACCATTGATAACCATCAGTTTTCCCTAGATTAGCTGCACTCAACAATGGTAATACAAGTTCTTATTAGTTGACTATCTGTACCAAATAGTGAGTAGATGTTATGAGATTTTTTTGAGTTTCAACTTAGTTTGCTGGAAGGGAAAATTGGAGATTAATGGTTCAGGGGTCAAAGCTCAATTGCAAGATTTGCTTGTAATAGAAGTATTTTCATTTGTCAAGTGTGGACACATTTTCTGCTTTCTGCCATCAGTGGTCCTCCATTTAGGATGATGAGCTTTCAACTTCAAAAGTCACAGGTTTAAATTTATTAACTACATAAACAGATCCAGTATCCTTACCCTCTAACTAAATATTAAGCCCTTTTATTTGGTTAAAGATTGAGTGAAGTGTTTTGTGTGAATGATTTTGTTGCTTGTGGCTATTGATACGTGATTACTGGACCAATGACAATTTTTCTGCCTTGAATAGCTGTTCATGTCTTTTTGGAGAGGCATTCCTCTTAGATATAAAGAAAAGCCATGTAGTCCATTGATATGGTCGTGGAAATTGATTCAACTTACTTCGTTTTAATGAAAAGATGTTATTTTGGATATAGTTGGTTTCCTTTTCCTGCCCTCCCATTGCTATTGGAATGGGTATTTTAGCATTTATGCTGAAAAGTGGTCCTATTGGTGTAATCATTAATGATTTGGATTATCTTCATGACACTACCACCCTACTATGTGCTTGCACGTAGTGCTTTTAGATAAAGCGTCACTGCCATCTGCGCTATTATAATCATACACCGTGATGCTTCTTGTACCTTTCTGTTTGTATGCAGTACTTCTAGACATAAAATTACCTAATTGACTGCATATTTTATAATTGTTGCCTCAGGTAGATGCACACATTCAACAACTTGATCAATTTCTGAAGTTATGTGACGAAGACAATCGGCGTGGTAATTTGCACACATTTTCAGTCCCCAGGGTTTGTTTTATTCATACTTGATGATGAAAGGATCTACTGAAAGGTTTTGTTTTGTATTTCACAACCATTTTAGTATCTCCATCTTTACTAAATTTTTGTGATCATATGATATAATCTTTGATAGAAAGAGATACTGCTGCTGCTGCTCCGGCATTGCTTGCTTCAAGTCTTGATGGCGGTACAAAGTCTGGAAGGGGTAGTGAGAGTGGTAGAGGAGGGCGTAAAAAGTATCTCTCTTCTAATTATACTTGTTCATTGTTTCCTTATTTATCACTTTAAGCACATTAGTTGGTTAAGCTTCTCAACTTCATTTTACTCTCTCTTTGGAAGCTCTGTGTTGAAAACTGAAATGTCTTTGTTTTCAAGGATAGTGAGAGAAATCTTTATACTGAAAATCACGAGTCACAGGATTAGGACTTCTTGCCTTGAAAATAGAAGACACTGATATATAAATAAATATGAGATCAATGATTAGGATATTTTGCCCCAAAAGTAGAAATCTTGCTTTGAAAATGAAATTGCTGACAAAGATGCAGGAATTCCTTTCTGTTACGATGATGGGAAACATATTGGGAGCATCAACCCCATGTCAGCCAAGTGACAGGTTTTCTTGCAGGATACAGGTCTCTGTCAAAGAGCATAAGAGAGTTCTGTCTGTGAGAAACTGCCTAAAGCTAGTATTACTAAACATGAATATAAAAAGGATAGGAATGAAGTAAATTTGTTTAAATTCATGGCTTAGACTGAAATTCCATGGTTTATAATGACAATTTGGCAAATCCGAAACAACAGTGATATACTTCATTTGTCATATATATGCATTCCAAAGCCTAAACTGTTATCACTGGTGCTGCTTGGAATTTGTTTTCTTTGTACTCAAACAAATCACGAAACATTAAGAAACTTTTTTGGCTTAATCAGATTTCATAGTTTCTTAATTATCCCTTGTTAACTGCACATTTGTGAAATAGTCTGGCATTAATGTCGCTTTGTGTAGGAAACGTTATTTACAATTATTAAATCAAAAACTTGTTAACTGCACATATGCAGAACACGCCTTGTTGCTGCAGAAGAAGCAACAGAGACAGAGGTGGCAGTGGCGACAACATTTGCAAATACTACCGGTATGCAACTAGATTTGCCAGTGGATCCGAATGAACCGACTTACTGTTTCTGCAATCAAGTTAGCTATGGGGACATGATTGCATGTGACAACCCCGATGTATGTAACCAGATTATTGTTTTTTTGCTTTTTTCGAGTCTTATCCCCCAAAACACCTAATCCTCCTTCTTTGAACATGCAGTGCAAGATAGAATGGTTCCATTTTGGTTGTGTTGGATTGAAAGAAAAAGTAAAAGGAAAATGGTATTGCTCTGATTGTGCCCCTTTGAAAAATCGTCGCAGAGGTAGATAATGTGTTGTTAGGTTCATGTATGTGTAAATTTATGGCATGAAATTTGAGATTTTATGGGCAGCCTATTACCTAAATTCTGCTCAGTGCTTGTTTTATGAATCGTTTTGCTTTATGCATATGTACGACCATAACATGCAATTTGAGATTCTATAGCAATCTGTATTGTAAATAAATCCATCTGTGTATTAATTTCAATTTTAATAAGATTCTATTTTTTTTATTTTTTATCTTTAAATTTTTATTCTTTTTAATTTTGATTCTAGATGGAACTCGATTTTTTCTAGATTGTTTTGCTTACATTTCACTTTTTATTCTAAACATAAAATTTGATTAATCTTTCGATTTTAGATTCTCTAGGTGGGTGATTAACGATATTGAATGGAGAACGGACAAAAGTATATGATTGAAAATGTTAGATAACATTAAGGTAAAATTAATGAATACCATTGGTTAAGTGCCACATTGATGATGAGCCTATAAACAAGTATAATGACACATTGATCAAAAGAAAAGGAAAATTCTGTACAACCGTGCTGTTAAAAAAATTTGATTTTTTTTTAAAATTAATTTTTAGTATTTTATATATATATATATATATATATATATATATATATATATTAAAAATAAAAAATATTATAAAAAATTTAACAACTTACGCTTAGATGATACCTTTCTATCAAAAGCCCCGTTGTCTTCTTTCTTTCAAAATGCCATCTGAAAATTAGCTGGTAAGAAGGGTAAGATTCATGTCATGTTTCCTGAACAACGTGAACTCACTCAACCGAGAGATCGCGGCTACAAAATTGTTACCGGCAACCTTTCGATTTGAACGAGAAGACACAAACATGACAAATTCAGCTTCTTCTTTTTTTTTTTTGAAGTTCTTGTTTTCTTATATTTCAGAGTTCTTATCCTCTCACCTCTCTTTCCCCAGATTAAGTCCTTGCTCGCTTAAGTCATTGTTCCTCTTCTCTTTCCTTTTGCCTTGTTTACTTTTTCTTATTTTTTCTTCATTTTCTTGCTTCATTTGAGACTTTGTTCTTGTTTCTTTTCTTGCTTTAATTTCTCTTGAAAAACCACGCATCAACGCCTGACAAAGATCAAACTCAAGTTGATCTTGAAATTGGGAAATCACTTGCACAAATGTGTCATTGTGGTGCAAACTTGGTTGATAAAGTTAATCTCTTAGAAATCGTGGCTACAAAAATTTACCAGGCAGTAATTGAACCGCTGAAGGGTTTAAAGATGGATCTTCAGTAGTATGCTCCCACATGAACCGATCTTTATCACGAAACGAAGACAAAGAATGACCGTGTGAACGACTGGCTGAGTATGAAGATAACTGATCTTGAAATACAGTCTCTATTTCTAGTACAGCTGAGTCAATATATTGAAAACGGTGATGGAAAGAGGGGCTTCAATGAGTGAATTATGCAATTTTGAGAGAGAAAAACATACTGATCTTATTCAATTCAAGCATATATAAATATTGTACATAATGTTTACAATGATAGAAAGAGTAAACTTAGGGGTACGTACATGTAAATCAAGTAAAAACAATCAGTTTATCTTTATTTTTATTTCTTGATTATTATATCTTAAATTTTATATTTTGATGGATTCTAATAAAATTTTATGTTGATTTTCTGTACATGTTAATTAATTTTATTTTTAATTTCTTGAGTAAACAACTACTATTTTCAATAACATTTATTACAGGAGCAATATTCAAATATTCAAAATCACAATTATTTTTCAAATACTTTTCTAGCTTCTACCCTTCTATGTTAAAATAGTAAAATACCCGTTTGAGGAAAGCCGCATTGTCCTTGTTCTAGGATCTTGTTTTAAGGATATTTATCCATTTTGTCTAAATAGATTGATCTGCTAAGGAATTTGATTTTTGCTTATTACAGCCAAGCAGCGAAAACCATGCTGCATTCTGCCACCACTTGCTAGGCCAAGTCATCAACAGAGGAGGAGTTCAAGGGCGTGGGCAACGACCACATTGTGAATCTCCCCACGATCCTAACTCAAAGAAAATCCTGGCAGTATCATATATCTGTATTATAGCTGGACTGGCCAGAAGGTAGAGGACTCGATATTTGAATTGAAGGCACTGCTTTGGCTTTCGCCATATTGCCCTCTCATTTTTTTCCACAACGGGACGGACAGTTTGCATTGCAAAGCGGAAAAATAACATTTTAACACAAATCAGATTCAAGTAGAAACCCTAATCAAATTGCAGATTATTCTTGGGTTCACGGAGAAGGAACAAATGCCTGGAACATGTAGAACAAAGAAAACAGGGCTATAACGACCAAGCTCTTGGTTGCCAAGGATAAGGATGTGCCAGGTGGGAAAAAGAGCCTTACATGCAAGTTTTCCCAAACAATAATCCATTATCCAATTATCAAAAACTACCTACATGCCGAGACTCACTCACTATGATTAGATGATGCCTTTTGATCTTAGGAACAATGAATCGATAAATTGGGTACAAAGGGTCAAATATCTATGTCAGGCAGGTCGGACCAGTCTCTAAAAATCAACCTCAGTAATCCATGCCCATGCCTGGACCCATTGCCGGAGCATCATTTTCATCCTTTGGAAGCTCAGTTACAACAGCCTCAGTTGTTGTCATCAACGAGGAGACACTGAAAGCGCAAAAAAAGAGAGTTAATAAGTGCTACTTGGTAAGAAGATGCAAAAGGTAATAATGAACCCAGCCCCAAAACCCTAAAAACAAGTTATGATTCGAAGAGGGCTATTCTCTGAAAAATGCCTTTTTACCTGGCGGCATCGACCAAAGCAGTTCTAATTACTTTCAGCGGGTCAATAATGCCAGCTTTCACCATATCAACATATTCATCTGGTAATACATGAACAAACCGAAAAAATTAGTTAAAAAATCAGTTCCTTCAGTGGATAAAGTAAGCAAGCTTCATAATAACAACAATGATAAATCACTGACCTTTGGCAGCGTCATACCCTAGATCAGGGTTGTCCTGCTCCAATAGCTTACCAACAACAACAGCTCCTTCGACTCCCGCATTAGTAGCAATTGTATGCACAGGGGTCTGACATTGATAGTTCAATTTTGGGATTCAGTGATAACATTACAAAAAGAACACCAAATTCACATGAATGTTGGAATATTTGAAGCTTGGCTATGCACAAAATTATAAAGTGCATGGATCTTCACTTCAAACTTGCACCCAGATTCAAGCTTAAAGATTGAATATTCAGGCATACTCATACACATGGACACACATGATGAAGGACAAACCTTCAGGGCGTTCTGAATAATTTGAACACCGATCTTCTGGTCAAAGTTGGCAGTTTGCAGCTTATCCAACTCTTTTGATGCATAAAGAAGTGCAGCACCACCTCCTGCCAAAGGAAGTAGCTTGAAGAGGTTGGTGATTTTAATTCAACCATGTACAACATGAGGGAAGATGGATGGAAATGTTACCTGGCACAATACCCTCTTCCACAGCAGCCTTTGTGGCATTTAGGGCATCTGTAACTCTATCTTTCTTCTCACCAACTTCAGCTTCACTAGCTCCTCCAATCTGCAATGACGGCAAAATTGTCACTTAAGTGACCCTAATTTACAACTTTTAAGCAATAGATATTTCTCCAGTTGGAAGATGGGGGGCTCAGCTAGAATAAATACCCCATATTTGTATTTACAAGTCAATAGAAGAAAATATGCAAAGTGTGCAAGACAGTTCACAGACCTTCAGCACAGCAACACCACCAGAAAGCTTTGCCAGTCTTTCATGCAACTTCTCTTTGTCATAGTCAGAAGTACTCGACTCTATTGCAGATCGGATCTGTAATTCCAGCAGTAGACAATAATCATGTTATTCATTCACATTGGAGAATAAACATAGTCCAGCAATGAAGCAAAACTGACCTGTTCACATCTTTCTTCAATGGACTTCTTGTCACCAGCACCATCAAGAATAACAGTGTCATCCTTTGATACTGTAACCTATAAGACAAAACCCAGCTAGTCAATCATCAAAATACACAACTTTTTACAGGCACCCACCCTTGACCCATTCTAATTCTTTGAAGTCATGCCTTCGCTACTGCCCCTAAGATCTAAATTAAAATCCACCATACCCAATCTAGCCCACCCAGCACCCCCAATGCACTGCTTGTGCCCAGTAAACTAACACCAGAATCAACAATTTGAGCTCACCTTTTTGCAACTGCCAAGCATATCCAAATCCACCTTTTCAAGATTGAGGCCAAGCTCTTCGGTTATAACCTGCAAAACAGAAGAAAAGAACTTGTTCAATGAGACCAGAGAATGTGACACAGAATTAAATTTATGTGCAGAGGCAAACTCACTTCGCCTCCTGTGAGGACAGCAAGATCCTGCAATGTAGCCTTCCTGTTCTCTCCAAAACCAGGGGCCTTAATGGCACAGACCTTGATTCCAGCACGAAGCTTATTTAAAATAAGTGTTGCCAGTGCCTCACTCTCCACATCTTCAGCAACAATCAGCAAGGGCCTTTGTCTCTGAACAAATACAGGAAAATCTAGTTAAGGAAGTGAACAGCATTGTAGCTGTGCTCCAGCTTCCAATAAAAAGTGATTGGTAAACAGAATGTATACCTTTAAAGCCAACTCTAGTACTTTCACCACAGCATGCAAATTTGAGACTTTCTTGTCATGGATCAGAATGAGAGGGTCATCCAATTCCTGTTTGTGAACAGATATAGAAAATAAACAGGAAACTCAATGGCTGTAGAAGTTGTTATTTCATATTTTGTACTATGCAGTCATGTGGACACAGCCTAGGTCTCAAGACATATGTCATGATTGGAATCAGAAGTGAAGGCTTACACATTTTTGGGTTTTCTGGTCCGTGATGAAATAAGGGGATATATAGCCCCTGTCAAGCTTCAATCCCTCAACAACTTCCAACTCATTAGATAATGTTTTCCCATCCTGAAACCAGAATAAGACCAAAACAACATTTTGGGAAAAAAAATTAAAACATGGGAGAATGATTAATTGAATTAGAAAAGAAAGAGAAAAGTAGCAACAAGTATCCAACTGCACGTGTCAAGAAAACCAGTACTCAATACACTTTACATCCTTTATAACTGGGGATGTATCACCAATCTAATGCACAACTTACTTGAATTGTTATAACTCCCTCTTTCCCAACCTTCTCCATGGCCTTGGCAATCAACTCACCAATTTCTCTCTCCCCATTTGCTGATATTGTACCAACTTGTGCAATTTCTTCAGATGTGCTGATCATTCTTGTTCTGCTTTTCAAATTGGTAACAACTGATTCCACAGCCATGCTGATACCACGTCTTAGGTCCATTGCATTCATTCCTGCTGCAACTGACTTGCACCCTTCAGCAAATATTGCTCGAGTGAGGACCGTAGCACAAGTGGTCCCTGCAAAGACATTGGAAAAGCTCTCATTGCCCAGTGTCACAGAAACATCAAAGAAGCAAAGCTGGGTGGTACAATATCAAGAAAAAAATACATAAACACTGGATTTAGAGCCTGTAACATAAAATCCTAACCTAACGATCAGATGCTACTGCAGGATCAAAATTCCAGTGGTTCAAAATACTTAGATAACAGCTCTCGAGGGGATGAAACCTTACCATCGCCTGCAGCATCATTCGTGGCATTTGCAACCTGCTTCACGAGGCTAGCACCAACATTCTTGACTTTATCCTTGAACTCAATGCTCTTTGCAACAGTCACACCATCCTTAGTCACTTTGGGGGCACCAAAGCTTTGTTCAATAACCACATTGCGACCCTGCAAATAAAAAATCATCAAGGATAATATCATTAATTTACCGATTAACCCAACGATTCCTTCAGAAAAAAGGTTAAGCAAAAAAAACCAAGTTTCACCAAATGATGTCAAATGCATTAAGATCCATCATACTCAATCAGATGCTGCTAGAGAGAGAAAAACCCACACTTAGGATATCATAGAGACAAGCCTTACTGTTGATGCAATATTCCAATTGCGAACTGAATTTGGTTTCAATTGATAACAAGAATCTAATGACACCATATTCAGCTACAAGAAATATTCAAATTTGACTTCTTTCCTTTATTGGACAGATTTCATCCACGGGCATCAAACATGAATATAACATGATCAAACAGACAATCAGTCACAATACCTTAGGGCCCATGGTGACTTTGACAGCATCAGCTAGCTCTTCAACACCCTTAAGCATCACAGCACGAGCCTCCACACCGAATCTTATGTCTTTGGCAGCATAGTTTCTGCTCCAACTCAACCTACTTCCAATCTGATATAAACACAGAAAATTCACTTCTTAGAGAGAGTCATTATAATTGCTGCAGCACACACAGGATCAGATCGAATATGATCATGTAAAAACTTGAAACCAAACCAATAGAACCACCAGCACTCACTTGTTTGGTGGTGCTCCTAGCAATCCTGTAAAACCCACAAAAGGCAAAACCCATCAATGTAAAGCCATAGAAATCACAAAATCACAAGGAAATCCAAATCCAGCTTCAAACAACGTTTTTGATGGATTAGTTTTAGTCAATAAATTGCTACTGTGATAAATAACCACCAAGCTATATTTTTTTCTCCTTTTGGGTTTTGACATTTTCTCGCCAACGAAACGGAAAGCGAGGAAGATAATGAAAACCCAGATGAGAATAAAGGAAATGAAGGAGAGGGAGGAAAGTACCGAGCCTTGGAAGCGAGGCTAGAAGTGAAGCGGTGCATAGTATCGCCAAGAAGAATTACGAGAGAAGAAACAGAGATAATTTGTGGGATTGTAGAGAAAGTTTGACGAAGTGGTAGAGACAGAGAGATCACGAATGGAGGCCGAGGAAGTGGAGAGCGAGTGCTTTTTGTAGAGAAAGAGAAGGCTCTAGAAGCAGCTTCTGGTTATTGGCAGGGTTTAGGGTTTTGTGTTCATTTCACTGTTAAACGAGGTTTACCGTTGGGTTGGATCCGGCCTGCTTTTGGCAAAATGTTTGTCCCATTTTCACCCTCTAGTCCGTTGCCAAATTACAAATGCTACCTTATCTTGTTCATACATCGAAAAGATTGGGTTTTCAGGGGGTGACCAAGCCCAAGTATTCCACCGGGATCCGCCCGATAGAGTTTCGAATATAAGTTCTCTTCCCGTAGGGGCCGAGTGGGGTTATGCGGAGGGTGAGGAACATGCAAGGGCAGGAGTGAAAACAAATGAAGGAAATTTGGCCACGAGTGTAATAAATAAACCTCTCATGAGGGCCTAATTGACAGTATCCTAGAAGTAAGAATGAAAATTGATTTTATAAATTTTGAGAAGGTGATGGCCCCTTTTGATATTGTTTGTTTTTATATTTCAAAGGTATTTTTAAAAAAATTAAAATTTTATATTTTTTTTATTTTAAATTAATATTTTTTTTGATATTTTTAGATCATTTTGATGCGCTGATGTCAGAAATAATTTTTTAAAAATAAAAAAACATTATTTTGATACATTTCCAAATAAAAAACATTTTAATAAACAACCACAACTATACTTCTAAATTGATTAAACACTTAATTTCAAGCCTTCCCATGTGCACTTAGTTATAAGATCCTAGGATGTTTATATATATATATATATATATATATATATATATATATATATTTTTGTCATAAGAAAAATATATAAATATTGAATTTAAATCTTATTCATGTTATTTAAATAAAAATAAAAATCAAAATCAAGATAACATTACAAAAAAGCTATACCAAAAAGTCACCAGGGTATTTTAAAATAAACTCAAAAATTATTTTCATGATTCTATCTCTCTTTTTTATTTTTCCTAATAGAATAATTATTAGTATTTGTTCCTTAATAAATATAAAATTTATTTCATCCCCGCGACAACTATATTTCATACCACAAATATATTTGCAATTATAGAATATGTAAATTACAATTCCTTTATCATCAAAAGAATTATTACTCCATTTATTAGCAAAAGAATTGCCAAAAAGAGCACTTGATAACCTAACACGAGAAAGTGAAATTAGTCACAACAATGGCCACGTGTCTATCCCTAACCGGATCCCCTAACATTCCCACACCACACCCGCGCGCACATAACAGCATTTCCCCCCAGCCTCTCCACTATTCATCATGTCTTCCCTTTCCTAAAAATCACAAACAGAGAGAGAAGAAGAAGAGCAACAACAAGAGAAAATGACCGAGGCAGTGATAAGGAACAAGCCAGGAATGGCTAGCGTGAAGGATATGCCGATCCTTCAAGACGGCCCTCCTCCTGGTGGCTTCGCTCCTGTCCGATTCGCTCGTAGGATCCCTAACAAGGGTCCTAGTGCTATGGCCATCTTTCTCGCTACTTTTGGCGCCTTTTCTTATGGAATGTACCAAGTCGGCCAGGGCAACAAGGTCCGCAGGTGAAAAGGGTTCTTTTTATCTTTGAAGATTTTCGATTGTTTTATGGTCTTGGCATCTGTGTTTTATTTTAATTAGAGTTTCGAAGGAAATGGATTTTTTTCATGTCAATTGGATTGGATTTTTAAATTGAAGATGTTTAGGAACACTTAATATGGCTCTTTAAAATTATCAAAATTTATGTTTATGTCTGTGATAATTTTTGGTTGCAGGACTTGTTTGGATTGTGAAATTAACACTAAAATGTGGCTGGTTATTGTGGTTCGTCAGAGTATTAATAATATGAGATTAAAATTTTGCTAGAGTTTTCCTACTTTGATTGCGGTGTTGACTGGTCGCTACTGGGCTTTTGTTGTTTTTAAGGGTGAAAGGTAGAAATTGTGAAGTCTTGTGAGTGGACATAGTTTTTTGTAGCTAAATTTTGTATATTTCTGAAATGGACATTAGAAATGTTGAGATTTTAGGAGGGTTTCAAATGCGTGCTGCTGACTGGTAGAGAAGAGAGGTCCATTATTATAAGCACTAAGATGTACCAAGGAACTGCCAAATTCATTGACTGCACTTCATATTTAAATTTAATAACCTTCGCTAGCAAAATGCTCTCCAGTATGCTACAAATGTATAGCTTTTAATTTTAACTAAAAAAATCCTTAGAAGAGTTGAGAGTAGATTCTCCCCCCTGAAATACTCTTTTACAAAGTCTGCACTAAAAGCATAGACATGCATGCATTTGCAAGTACAAAAGCCGCAACCTTTCCAGTCAAATGTATATTGTTCAATATAGTTAGTAGAGGAGACTTGAAGATCAATGAATGTGTTTTTTAATGAAAAAGTGGGTTGCTGTAGTGAAGTTGGATTTGGTTTTATTCAAATACAGGGTGCAGGAGAGGGGTTATCTTTGATTTTCAAGAAAGTGAATTTGTTTAGTAATTTAAATTTATTGGTGATTTGCTGGTCTTTACTTGCTAATGTTTTTCATGAAATAAGCAATTTTGCATATCTGATATAACATGATGGAGATGTCTATTATTTTGAATCGGGAAAGAGCATGTTTGGGACTGGTTGAGTTGGCAGAAGGCAGGTTGTGTCATAAAAGCAGGTTTTGTGGATGTTATGTTACCTTTTCAGAAACCATGGTTTTGAATTCTCAAGGCACTTACTCTTGGGGCAAACCATAGTTTTGAAAAAAAACATTGAGGTTTGTAAATGACAGTGTAAGAAAAATCTTTCAGTTTTGATGAGGAGATGCTGGTTTGTCATATTTTGAGGAAGTTGTTTGGTGTCGTTGTCTTTTAGTGTTAGTGAAAAGGTGAAGGATTGTTCCTGTGAAAGAGCTAGTGTGTTGCTTAGGCAGTCAAAGCTGTAAAAAGGTTACTGAAGATTCTTTGACATGGGCTTATAGTAAGTGTTTTCATTGTTATATTTACTATCCTTTTGAAGAATTGGCTGTTTGTATTCAGAATGGGGCTGCAGTGGAGACATTACCTGCAGATTATATTTTGTTCTTTGATGAGAATCAACCTAGGTAGACTATAAGTTTGGAGGAAAGCATTTTTTGAATGGAGTGATTTTAGATTTCAAATTTTATGCAGTTTATCTCCTCATGTTCTCCTTCTTAAGGTGTAGAAAAGACTCCCTTTTTTGGGAAACCACACCTGGGTGATTTGATTGCCCATAAAATTCCTTGGAAGTTGTCATTTTTGTTGGTGTATATCCGAGGTGTCAGTGTCAATGTTTATTTATTTGTTGAACTACATGTATCGATTACTAGGAAATAGTTTCACAGGAGAAGAAGGATTTTGAGGCGTCTTGAGTGCCAAATATAGAAAGTAAGCATCATTTTGAATTCAACATATATTCCCTGCTTCCAGTTCCTAAGTAAAAGTACAATCACAGTTCATGTTATGCATATTGCCAATATACGAGCGTAAATCTTAATTTGAGCTGAGGACATGTGAGATATTGGCCATTGAGAAGCTGGATTACTTGTACACTTGACCTTGAAGGTGTTTATATGACTGTCCACCTCATATAAGAAACCTAGATTATTGTTTGCTGTATAAGAGAAGTTTTTAAAATATCATAAGTTTATACCGATACTGTACTTTTTTAGTGGTTCACGCAGCTGTCTGCTTTATAGCCTTGTATGTAGTAATTGTTGATATAGCTATACTGCCAAAGCAAGTTTCCTTATCAGGGTATGTCATCAACTGTAGATTTGCTCTTAAATCATTTGCATTCTGCAGAGCACTTAAGGAAGAGAAGTATGCTGCACGGAGGGCAATCCTGCCTCTGCTTCAAGCTGAAGAAGATGAAAGGTAGCAAACAGCTCTTTTCCTCCATCACTAGCTAATGTGTTTCCATCTCTTATTGTAAAATATTCAAGTTTTTTTTTCCTCCCTGCTTGCTTTTATTTAGATTTGTCAAGGAGTGGAATAAGTATCTTGAATACGAGGCAGAAGTAATGAAGGATGTTCCTGGTTGGAAAGTTGGTCAAAGTGTCTATAATTCTGGAAAATGGATGCCCCCAGCAACTGGTGAGCTTCGTCCAGAGGTCTGGTGACACCACTCTGTATCTTGTTATGGTGCATGTCTAGCTGTCAAGTGTCTTCTTGTTTTTTCTTCATCTAAGTGTCCTCTGTCACTTGGTGTTCATGGAATAAAAATTTAGCTTTCAATCTCCTGAGAGATGCACTGCAAATACTGCCTACAGTAATTTTGTTTTCTTTCCTTTTCATTGTATCCTAATTACCTGAAAATTGGGAACATAAAGATTGAAAACCTTTAGCGCTGTTTTCCCATTCAATTTTATGGTAAATTCCAATCTATTGGTAATGGTGTGGAAGTAAGGCACCGGAATCATGGATACTGGGGTGATGATTCGTCAATCCGTTGATTGGTTTCTGTTTGATTTTGTATACGAAAATTTCATTTTTTGTTTTAGTGACTCTGAATTTGAATCCAATCCTCGCTATTGCGTCGGGGGCTGCTCTTCTTTGGTCTTTCTACATTGGAGCTTTAATTTGTTGCAGGTTTTTATTTCTGCTTGCCTAATCAGACCATATTGACAATGTTTGTAAGATATTCTTAACTTCAATACTTGATTCATCAAGATAATGGGGAGGTTCCCATCAAGAAGTCATCTTTCAGTGTTAGATGTGTGGCACGAAGCGCACAGATCATGGATGAATGGTAGGGAGGGAGACCTCGCCTGAAGCAATTTTTTCTCCAAGTAAACATAGTAACATGCTAACACGGGAATGTAAAATCCCCACATGATTTGAAATGTCGAAGATGAAGTGTGATAAAAGAAAAAAAAGAAGAAGAAGAAAAAAGGGTGATCGATTGGGCACTAATTTATGTGTCACAATAAATCTGTTAGTTGGAACATTTTATGTTTGCACCGCCATTTATTAGAGTGATGAAATGCACGTGGTTTAGATATTTTTATTTTTTATAAAAAAATATATATATTCAAGTTTTTTTAATATATTCTTATAGTTTAAAAAATTGAACTTTAAATTTTTATAAATACATATAATTAAATAAATTAAAAACTATATATATGAATAAATAAATAAAAAGCTATTAACGATATAAAAAAAACTTGAAAAATTAAAAAACATGTATATATCAAGATATTTAATCTCGAAAGACAAGACATTCACCTAATTATACTTAGTAAATTTTTTTATTAAAATAATTTTTTATTTAAGCAAATTATAATAAAAATAGAAATATATTAAATTGTTTAAACAAAAAATAAAAGAGAAAAAAGCATCATACAAGGCTACACATATTAAAAATATTATCTGAAAATATTTTTTTATTTTCAAAAATAAAGTTCGTCCATACAAAAAATTAATAAAAATATAAATAAATCAATAAAACTCTTTAAATTTAAATGTATAACTAAAAAAATAATTATCATTTAAAAAAAACTCTACAAATAAAATGAAAGAGATAAAATGTTCTATTTTAAATATAAATTAACAAAATTTAGACAAAAAATCATTAATCTTTTTTTAAAAAAATATTAGAAAAAAAATAATCAAGCATCTGCTAGGACTAGGAAGCCAAGCTAGCATGCTGGTCCACTTTGTTGGGGCCTACACGAGGGCCTGCCCTAACAAGCTTGCGCAACTAGACTTGTAATTGTTTTTTTTTTGCAATTGTTACCCGTAATTTTATTTTTTTTTGCAACTAGAATAGATTGGTCTCCACAAATCATTTTTTTATAAACTTATTTTTAACTTAAATATATTTCGACTTATTTTTCTCACAAATTTATAAAAAATAATTTTGAGATTATGACTCAAAATCAAAATTTACTTTTGACGCATCCTCTCAATGGACAATTTAACATTTGATTGTAATCTCATTTGCTTCCCAAATCATAATTAAAAAATATTTACTTTAATATTAAATAAGTGTTTAAAAATATAATACCAACTATAATTAAAAATATTTTTTTACTTAAAAATGTATTAAAATAATATTATTTTTTAATTTTAAAAATTATTTTTAACAATTTAAGAACATAAAAAATTAAATTTTAAATAAAAATAATTTTTTTTTGAAAAACCCAGCGTTCGCAGACACCCTCTAATATTATATAAGCTTATAGGTTTTTCACAACCTTCTAGTTCCTCTAATCATCATTTGGGATAACCACAGGAGATTATAGCTCTCAACTTATAATAAACTTGAAGGAACAAATTCCATCGCCTTCAAACTGCTAACTGGGTGGACAAACTGTTCATGAAGCTTCTTATTTCCAAGTATTGCCTATGGTGCACTGGTCATGCTACAGGTTCCATCTATGAAAAAGTTTCTTACTCGTACACATGATTTACATCCATAAACACTTTCCTCCCGCTTTATGGTTAGGATCGCACTTTAATTTTAAATCTCACTGTCTTGCCAAGACATTCTCAACAAAAGAGAATGTGGTTTTCTTGACATTTTAATTCTGTAATAAATAAGACAAGGCGGAATTGTTTATGCGTCCCATCTCGAATACTTCAAATTCACTTTGAAGCTACCTTTCAAAAGGATCTCCTCTATTTGAATTCAACGGAGGGTAAACAGCTGCAGCAATTTTCTGCCGAAGATTGTATTTCTTTGCAATTAGAGGCCTCACATCTTCAACCCCAACCAAGCTCTCCAAAAATGGAAGTAGTGAGAGCAATTCTTTATCTGAACGATCTTCAAACCAGCTCTCAATTGGTATACCATTGTCTACTTGGAAGCCAAATGCCTGAAATGAAAACCATCGGCCTTGTCAGTAATTTAAGCTCCAACAATTTAAAAAAACCTGACCCCTCCTACAAGCCCCAGGTCATTCCGCCCTTTTGCCTTGCCTCAAATCTCTTCCTTACCTTCTGTCCTTAATCCACTAAGCTAAACATTGCTTTTATCTTGAAAGATATACATGGGTTCTAAAGACAGCGGACACCCACATTCAATGGTTACTTGTGTACAGTCCTCAGAGAGAATTTCAAGGTTTCAGACAGTAACTCAAATAGCGTTATTGATCAAACTATTGCATGAATTTTAATTTCAATGGCATCCCCAAAAAAATGCAAGTGTTTAGGCAAATTAACTAAAGATTAGAAATGGTTTTCATACAAAGTAGATATCTTTAATCAATTTTGTGCCATGGATAGAATATAATGCCCGATGCCCCAAACAACCCCACCCCACAACCCCAAAATATTATTGAAAAAGGCAAAGACCAAGAAAACAGATGAAGTAACTGTATCACCAATTAAATTAGGACAAGTGCCAGGTAAATCAGAAAGCACCGAAAGATAAGAATTCTGCAACAGTACCTGGGGAGAGTTGTCAATTATAATAACACGGGCCAAATCACGACCAAGAACTGACAAATCCTTGAGGTAGTTACCCTCGACAAAAACACAGGATTCACGGAAAACACGATGTCGAAATATCCTCCTCTTTGGATCAAGCACATTTAGAAGCTGTTCTGCGTAGATACTTTGACTAGCTGTAAATATTATGATCTCAAAAAGACTAGAAACTCTCTCCATGAAATCTCTGAGGTAAGGACGGCACCGGACAAAGACTGTGTGCTCCTGGAGGTTGAAGTTGACAGGAAATGTGAAGTCCGCATCATTACAAGGTTCAAGGGCAGAGTGCACCAGAGTCTCTGAAATTAAAAAAGCAATCAACACTTTCACAAACAGAAACAGATCGAATGCAGGTAGCTCAATGGCCAAATATGCATGTTGCAAAATATTAAATGCAAAACTGCCACTTCATGGAACTAGGCAGCATCAATTCCAATTTTTCTTCTGATTAAACAATCCTACCTTCCACCAATAAGTCAATATGAAAAAGACCAATGTTCACTTCATTATCACAATCAAAATTACATATAGCAGATGACCAGGTACATAGAAATCAAAAAATTACATTTCATGAGTCACTAGTAAGCTATAATAATAATAATAATAATAATAATAATAATTAAAAAAAAAAACCTCAATTTTTTTCACACCACAATTAATGCAACCTGCAAATTAGAATTGCAAATGAAATATTGCAAGGCATTCTTTTTTTAGAAACAAATAATAACATCAAGAAGCTGTAAAAAAGTTCCAAGAAAAAATAAAAAAAATAAATGAAAGGTCTCTGCAAAATCCCCTCCATGGATGCAACTAAAAACAAAAGATTAAGAGACAAATTGCCCTGACATGATAAAATGGGTAGAATAACAAGCTTTTTGTGAAACAAATCATTAATAAATACACATAAATCAAAAGAATAGAAAATCCAACACTAAAGTTGGAGACCACATATGATAGACATGTTTGATGGCAACATCATGTACAAAATTAGCATAAAAAAAGTGTCTAAAATTGTGTACCATCCAGGTCCAAAACAAGGGTTGTCGGAGGACAACTCCGAGTCTGTTTAGGTAGCAACATAGGCCGAAAAGTGGGGACTACTGATGACAGCTCTGGCAGGTTCTTTATAAATAGATAAGGGTCAAAGTCATCAAAATCCTCATAATCATCCTCCTCCAAGCAAACATCAGTTGACATAGAATCTTGACCGTGCTCATCAACACATTCCAGTTTTGAGTTCTTCAATGCAAGATATATAGTTGAAACATCAGAAGCAAGACCAACTCCATTTGAAGCTGCAATACTATAAGAATTCACAGTAGTTACATCAGTAGAGAGCACCTGATCACCACAGCGATCCCCATATGAGTTTTTGGCTGATATATTTTTCTCCAATTCCATGTCACTATGACATGTGTTGAGTGAAGTTAATGTGCTCTCATTGTGTTCTCCAAAAGAGGATTTAAAAGTTTCATGTGTAACATGACCATCCAGCATATCAACCCGAGAGTCTCCAGTCCGAAACAGTTTTATCAAGTCGACTAAACAGGAGATTACCAAAAAATAAAAGAGCATCACATGAGAGGGAAAAAATAATGGAACATCAATGAATATACGTACACATATAATACCTTTAAAACAAAAATATCAATTTTGTCACCCACCTCCACCAGAAATTTCTCCTCCAGCAATTTTAGATATGTGAAAAGAAGGAGAAAATATAGTTTGCAACACACATTGAGCAGATCCTTCATCACAACCCTGCAATCCAAAATAGCAAATCATATAACAGAACCTTAATACTTTATCTATTGATTCTTTTTTGTTATTTTTTCACTCTTTTGATATACGCTTCAGAGAGCTATTATTTTAAACATGACTAATACAATTTGATGAGAAAATAATAGGAGCATGCCAAATTTTACACATTCATTGCCAGACCCAAAAAAGAATCTAAAGCAGATTGGTCAGAATGGAGCATAGCACACAAAGTTGGTGCGGTTACCTTAGGATCCACCGCATCACACTGGGTGGAAGCATTGGAAGCCTTTTGATGCACATTGTTGTATCTAGTATTCGAATTTGTTGCCGATATAGGCTCCTCATTTTTCTTTGGAAGAGAGCCTGATAAGAGTGTTGGGGATTGAATGCAAACAAAATTAACAAGCTTTAATGGTTCTTGCAATGGCAATAAACAAGAAATTCATTTCTTAATAACACAATGTGTGGTGCTGAGTTCTGTTATATTAGAATTCCCTCCTCGGAGCCTGACATTGAAGCAGCAACAGTGAGGATGAAACTTGATGCTATCAGGAACAGAATCAAGTACATTTAAAAAAAGGAAAGAAAAGAGCACTATTACATTTTCTTAAACAAATCACATCCTTTATCACTAAATTCAATATCCTTGAACCAGTAGAGGTCATTTGTTGAAGCAATAGGAAGTTGAAATGCTAAATTATGACAACAATGCAAGCAACTAAGGAATTAAGCTTAATTCAGGTACCTAAATTCATGCAGGAATCTGCTAATATTGTGGTAAATCACATTTTGCTTCAACAGATCGAATTGCTTGACACTGGTTAGTACTGCACAGGTTTGATGTCAGGCACCAAGAACAGTGTTTTGTGTTGATTTTGAGTGTTAAGTTCAAAACAGGATTCAACATTTCTCCTTCTTTTAGATGAATGGTTTGCATCGGAGGACATCCTTCAGCAGTATACTTGGGTTCCTAGCTCTTCTCGATTTTTCTTTTAAACTAGACGAAGAAAATAAACATTTATACTGAAGGTTTCAAAGACAAAAACAAAATTGTACAATACTTGCTCCACTGAGCACTGACCCCCCCAGAAAAAAATAAAACAAATCCAACACTCAATTACAATCTACCCAAAACTAAGTTGACAGTGTATTCTGTGCAAGCATGCATGAACTGAAAATATATATATAAAAAAAGTAACAACATACCACATTTTTGCTTTCTGGCTGAAGAAGTAATTAACTCTGAAACTTTCTTTTCAGCAACTTGCAAATTTTCCAACAATTTCTTCTGAGCTCTTGAAATCCTGGGACTTGCAGGCTCTCTTGGAGCATTTCTTCCAGAAATTCTTTTCTTAGTTTGCATTTCCACAGGAAGATTATCGCAATCTTGAGTCTATTTCACCCTATGCAGCTCCAGCAGAAAATCCAGAAATTGGAGATACAGTTCTGATTGGAGCACCCTGTACTCAGATCAATTGAATACTGTTTAGTTTTTTACATTGAAGTCAACCAGCTCTAACTTGCACAGTATGGTGAAAAAAGAAAACAGCAAAAAGAAAGATCAAAATGGATTTCCTTAAACATGAAAGAGTTGGTTTTTAACACTATATAAATGTCCTCCAATACAAGTCACAGACCACATTATTGATGGTAAACTGGAAGACTCCCACTACACGAGAAAGAAAACAGTACAGGCTTCTACACAAGGCATGGACTTCGTAATGTATTGGCCGCAAAAACACATTGGCAACATATTGAAGCAAACATTCGAAATTAGAAAGACTGGTTAAAAGCATAATAGAAAGCCAACATATCCAAACACAAGTCACAGATTAAAGCAAAAACCCATAAAAAATACATTTTTCTAAGCTTCAGACTGCTTAGCAGCAATCAATAGGTACTTGCTCGACTACAACACCTGAAAGCAATTGTGTTGGAGCACCCGTGAAAGATTTAAAAGGACACGTGAACAAATCTTAAATGATTAGCTAATCTAAGAACTCCAAACCTTAGTATGAAGTCAAAATTGGAACCTTAGAATCCCAGACTCTGAAAAAACAGCTAAAGATCACATTCATTATGCACTAAATCTTACACAGACAAGTTAACATTTTGAAATAACCCCTAGAAATTACTGGAAACCTTAGTTTTCAATCAAATTAAAACACATACAGAAATATTTTTTCCCTAAAACCCATTTCAAAAACCGCCCCAAATTGAAATCAAATTCATGCAACTACATAAGCATGAAACCCTAGACGTACCCCTTCACTTCAAAATCACTAAAACTGAATTCCAGCATGCAAAACTTCATAACCCCATCGCTAAACAAACTAAGCCCGTCAAAAAAAACCCAGCCATTCACAACATCAAATTCATGAAAATCTTAACTAGCAGTACACAGCTAGAACTACAAAAGGAAGAAAGCGAGAGCAGAAAATCAACATTAACAAGAAAAAGATTACCTGGTAAGTTAAAATCGAGTATGAGCAGATCACAAGTGTTGAACTGACACTGATTTTTTATGCTGGAAATCAAAGAATTGAAGGACCCACGGTGAAGTAAATTACCAGTAGGGTGTAAAACCCTAGAGATACACAGCAGAGAGTTGAAGGTGAGAGAAGGAGAGGAATTTGAGTTTGTTTTTAATTTAATTTTTGAAGAAGTTTTTGTTTCCCTCCGACTATGTCAAAAGAGAGGGAAACCATGAGACATTGAAATAACTTTTTTTTGTCTGAAATGAAACTAAGCTACGATAATTTCTCGCCGTTTGTGCGTATATTCATTAGGTATTTAATGTTTTTTTAAAAAAGAAAAACAAATCGAGAGAGAGAGAGAGAGAGAGAGAGACAGTGAAAAGGAATTTAAACATTGTAATTTGAAGTTTGTGAGAGATTCCTTACTCGCGAGTGCTGATGTAATGGCTGTGAAAAGGAGACACGGGCAAGAGCTTGAGACTTGTGCAAGTTGTGCAATTGGAACAGCGCGTGCATTTTGTTTTCTAATCTGAGATTAGGAAAGACTTTTCTTTCTTTTCTGGTTAGACTTTGTTGGAGTTATGACTGCGTCGTTGGGGGGATTGAATTTGTTGGAAAGGAATTTTAAATTTATTTATGAGTAAGAAAATGAGTAAAGAAAGAGGAGGGTGAATTTTTATTATTATTATTTAGTTTTATTGGATTCTGTTTCTGTGCCGTGATGCACTGTAAAGTTGTATAAAAATATGTGTAAGTAAAAGAAAAATTATTTTTTATTTAAAATTTTTATTAAAATAGTATTTTTTTATTTTTAAAATGTAAAAAAAATCTTGATATAAAAAAAAATTAATTTTAAATATATATAAAAAAATGTGAAACACGGCTGCCTTCCCGAACTACAACTAAATTTGTGAAGAAGGGTTTCTCTACTTCTTCGATTTGCAAATTTCTACTTAATTTATGTGGTATTTACAACTTGTATCTAAAATGAAAACAGTCTTTCCAGGTGTGCCAGATTTTATGAAATACCAGCTTACTTCATTACTGATGTTATGTTTGATGTAGAGATTTTTGAAACCGAAGACGGATTATAGTGTTGAGATTCGTAAGAAAGAGGCAAGAACTTTAAAGAATTGTAGTTTATACGGTGGTGGCCCCTAATTTAATTACAAGAAGATCGAGGGGCTGCCTTGCAAACACATTAACGTTCTGAAAGTTTTAGTGTAATTATTGCATTGCCTCGTGTGAAGAATCTTTTGTGAAATTTTGAAACTGAAGTTGATGCCTTTTTTGAGCTCCACCAAAAAAAGCTCCATCAGTCCACCTATCAGTTTGAACTTTGAATCGCGGACTCACACGTGTCGGATGGATCGCAATGCCTCGCATGATCCTGGTTCTTTGTCTACGCGAATGTTTTACAGTGTGATAGTAGTTATTTTTTAAATAATTTTTTGTATTAAAATATATTTTAATAATTTTTTTTATTTTTTAAAAATTATTTTTAATTTTAGCACATTAAAACGATCCAAAACATATAAATCATATTAAATTTTAATAAAAAAATTTTTATTTTTTTAAGAATATAATTTGCATCGTGTTCTCAAACATATTATAGATAAAGGAGTTGCAGGATTACAATTTCACTCTGTAAGTTGCTTATTTTTATTTTGATATTTTAAAAGTGAATTTAAAAATATTATTTTTATTTTATTTTTTTAATTAATATTTTTTAGTATTTTTATATTTTTAATGTGCTGATATCAAAAATAATTTTTAAAAATAAAAAATATATTATTTTGATGTATTTTCAAGCAAAAAATACTTTGAAAAACAATCACTACTACACTCTCAAATACACATTTCATGTAATTCATGAATTAGATTTTTATTGAGTTTGACTGGTTAAAAGTATGTTTGTTTTTTTATTTTAAAAACAATTTTTTAAGATTTACTTATCAATAAGCCAAATTCCTGTTTAGTTTTTTAATATCTCCTTTTGAATTGTAATTTTATTTTCAGTATAATGTGTGAGTTTTTATCCTATTATTTGTGAAGGTTTTATATAGTTTTATGTATTTAGACTTTATTTTATGTTGTTATGGTTCAAGAATATGGTTCTACAGAGAAGAGTCCAATTCTCATCCCGGTGTTTGGAATAAACCTAGTCTTGTAGATTCGACCATATGTAAAAACAACCACAAAATCTTCACATGGACTAGGCCTCGACATTGATATCAGTAGGATCCTTGTTTGTAAGGCAGAGCTTACAAGATAGTGATGGAATATTCTGAATGGTGTGAAGTCAAACACACCCATATCGGAGCCTCCTGGTATTTTTTCATGGTGAGAAGTATATATAAAAGCTGTCCGTGAAGTGTATTATTCCTCTTCAATTCAGGATATTCTAGAGATGATCTCGACTCTGAAGCATTAAATCTTACAAACAATATATCATCTCCGATATCTGTAACTCTACACCACTGTGAACAAGTAATGTCAAGCTTTAAAACATTAAATTACATTGTTTCGTGTACAAATTTCCCTTCGTGCTTAATACTTTTTGAAATGTTTACTTTTCGTTGGACCAACAAAAGCTGGTTAGAAGATTCTACTGTTCAGAGTATAGAATCCGAGGGCCGAGGTTCTCTGGCATTAGGATATGGCGAAGCTTTGCTTTCAGCCTGTGGATGCTGGTGAATGTCAGTAACCCTCATCGATCCATCATAAACCAAGGTTGATTTCTTCTAATCAATCATAAATTTGTAAGAGTTTTAAGCAATTTATATCATCCATTTATAATTTAAAATTTTAGTTGAAACTCATAGCATGTTTGAAGGGAACAAGTTTTTCTCAGCATACATACAAACTCAACTCGTCATTGTGTTTCTCAGCATGGTTCGGACTTGATAGTCTATGAATTTATCAAGGCACCCAACTTGCCCAACTTGCCAACTTGTCCAGGCACAAATTGCTGTTCATGCATTATAATTCACATGCATAGAAGAGAGGGGACCGTTTTTCTTCCTTTTTATTCATAAAAACAATATAATTCGAAGTGCAAAAAGACATTCAAACTGTGGATACTACGCTGACCAGAATCTTGCTTCAATCCAAGAACAGGAATAAACCGTTGTTCGTTTTATCACCATTGATATTGGAAAGGAAACAAAACTGAATTTAGAGCCCCAAGCAGCCCAGCAAGAAAACACCAACACCCCACTAATTGCTAAACCAGTTTTCTCTAATCTAAATCATCACTTTGTGATTGTGATGGTTACTAAAACTATATTACATTAATTACGACTCAAAACTTACGTTGTTGCTTTAAAAAGATAAAACATGTACTGTAGTGTTTCTTTTGTGATGAAAAATGAAGTTTTGTTTATCAAAATTTAGCCAATCATGCACCATGGCTTCCTTATTTTATCAACGCAAAACACATATTCATTAATTTATCTGGGCTAGTTTGATAAATCATGTTTACTATAACTTGGGCCATTGAAGGTTGAAAATATAGTTGATCGATGGGATTGCCGATAAACCTTACTAGAAAGGGCTATTCAAGGCTAATAGAGGCTAAGAAGATGGTAATGTTGAGCTATATATCAGCCATAAAACTTACAAAACAAGTTAGCTTTTTAGGGGGGGGTGGGGGGGCTTTTAATGCTTAAATTGGTTTTGGTAGAAGATGACTTATCTTGAGATTCAAGATTGTTGATTTGGCCTAGAAGGCTAGAACTCACATGGGTGTGTGTACGAGCATGATGATCACTGTACTTATTATTTATTATTTTGAACTACTTGTGATAAAGACCCACAATGACAATGAACCACTGCAAAGATGGTTATATATATATATATATATATATATATATATATATATTGTATAATTACACGAACGACCATATAAGTCTGTAATAATTTTAAGAGAAAAATCACTGTAATTTTTGGTTCTATGAATTATGTGATTTTGTTGGTTCTATGAATTGTGTACTTTATATATTATTGATGATGGTCACTATACCCATTATTGTAGTGTTGTATGATTTATTTTTATGTTTTATAAGTGTTTTTTTTAAATAAATTTTATTTTTTTAAATTATTTTTCTTTGTGTTCTCATATTATTTTAATATACTAATATAAAAAATAATTTTAAAAAAATCAAAATATCACTACTACACTTTAAAATATCTTTGATGATGATTACTATATCAATCCTTGTAGTGTTGCATAATTTGTTTTTGAGTTTTAAAAGTATTTTGAAAAATAATTAAAAAAATTTATTTTAAATTATTTTTTTATATGTTTTTGGATTATTTTAATATATTAATATAAAAAATAATTTTTAAAAAATTAAAAAAATAATTACTCCCTTCCTTTCAAATATATCTAAGAGGTGTTTTTGTATTTAATTGATGTATATCTTGCTCCCCTCGATTGGTGGGCCTTGTTTGACTAGAGGTTGTGCCATGGGGTGAGCATATATCGTCTGCGGAAGAGGAACTTCAACACTCAATAACCTGTTGGCCCTAAGACATCCCCGAGCCCAAACCACGTGGTGGCACGCCGGGATGTGTTGGGCCAGTAAAGCACACTCGAGACCGTAGGCTGTGTTTAGGCAAGCTGGGCCAATTTGAGCTTGTGATGGCAGGGTCTCGAGCTGTTTGCTCTCACATGGGTATGTCTAGGGATTCACGGCTGCGCTAAGATCTACTTTAGACACATTGGAAGAACAGGAAAACAAAAGCTAGGCCCATGACCACGATGGAAAGGCACCGAATCCAAAGGTTTTCAGGATTTAAGTATTTTTTATTTAAAAATATATTTTATTTTTAAAAAAATTATTTCTTACATCATCAAAATAATCTGAAAATATTTTTTAAAAATTAATTTTAAATAAAATAAATAAAATTTAACCGATCTCTGTTTGGGTTGCAATTACTCTAAATAAACACTTTACGTGAACGATAAAACATACCGTTTTATAATTTTGAAATTCTATTTTAAGAGTTCTCTTGAGGAGTTGAATGAATCTTCCCTCTAGAAAACGAGTTGAACATTGCTGTGGTTGCATTTTCAGAGGCAGTCTGTGATTGCATTACACAGAAGATAGACCATAAGCACGAGAGAATTTAAAGGTGGGCAAGTTTGCCAGTATCGATTGAAAAATATACTACCAACTACACCTTCAGGAAGCAACATCTTGAGAGAGTAAACATAATTTTTCATGAGCCTTCTGGTTTTATTAAAAATTATAATAAAACTATTTTTTGATTTCTTATTTAATTAAGTTTTTTTAATTCAAATGTTTTTTTTTTTTGGCTGGCAGACATGATCGAGGAGATCATGACTAAGTTTCAACCATTCTAGAATGTCGAAACCTAAGACCCGTTTATTAATGCGACGCATCGCTTAAACAAAAGCATTCTTAGTACACATTCTAGGCGTGTTTAGTAGCGTGATGCTTCACGCACCAAACACACTGACATCAACAACCACTTTAAACAATCTAGAAGAGAGATACATTCTTAATTTACAATTAAACACACCACACGGTTCGCCTGAAAAGGTCCTGCGAAGTTTAATTTCTGATCGAAACCAGTAGCTTCATTGCGTGACTTTGCTCCGTCGTTGAACCACATGACATTCCAGTGGCCTTTTCATTTCGAGAGAGAGCCTTAAACACTCAGAAAGATCCACGGGTTCTGCGGGTAACCATCTGTACTCATGTAAAAGCCGTGCGAGCCATAGGTGCACCGTGGCTAGCCCAAGTGCCTTGCCTGGACACACCCTGCGCCCTGCTCCAAATGGTGCGAGCCTTAGATCGGAACCCATAATCAGCACATCCTCTTCAATGAACCGGTCAGGATTGAAGGACCATGGATCCCTCCAAATGGAAGGGTCATGTGTTATGGCCCACATGTTAACCATCACTGTTGTGCCGGCAGGGATGAACGTTTTGTCCACGTGCACATCATGGATGGCTAGGCGGGCCCACGAGAGTAGTGGGCCAGGTGGGTGCAATCTCAGGACTTCTTTGACTATTGCTCGGAGGTAGGGGAGATTAGGGATATCAGAATCTTGCACCTCCCTGTGGCTGCCAATGCACGTGTCAAGCTCCTCCTGGGCCTTTGCTTGGATTTCTGGGTGCACCACCATCCGAGCCATTATCCACTCGAGAAGCAAAGCAACCGTGTCTGTTCCTCGGAATATCATCTCCTGTGTTACATTGTCCCACAACAAAATCATCCCAGTGAGATCCTCTTGGCACATAGAATTAAAAATCTTCTCCATTTGGTCCTTTGTACAGTTAGGATTACAGGTAGAAAGAACAATGAAAAACGTGGAAACCAGCAAACCACAGTCAATTGGTAACAAGTGTGGAAAAACGTAGGTAAAATGAGATGATATTTGCCATACATTTGGATACAGTACTATAATCTAATAAGTATCTAAATAACTTTTATGAAGCTTGGAGGTGAGCCCTAAGATGACGATGGTTCCTTTCCTTTGGAATCTTGAAAACGTAGCAAAAAGACAAGGAACCTTTTAAAATCCTTAGCTTTTTCAAATATCAATAGAAACTGATCGTCCTAGAACGAAACAAAACACGAACAAAATCTGTATCCAGCAACAATATCTACGTTAAGAATCTGTCAAAAGAGAAGACTGAAAAGGATCTCGTGCAACGAATGACCTTAGCTAGTGGTAATAATTGAGGAATAAAAGAGGTTGCTGATTATAAAAGATTATGAAAAGATATTTCAGATTGGAAAAAGAAATTCACCAATAATATTTAAGATATCACTATTGAGAGTAGTGTCTCAACATTTAATATTTACGAATTTTCCCTTGAGTTTTTTATAATTCATAAAATTAAATAAAATCGTCTTCGATAAGTATATTCAAAGAAAATTAAGAGCATAGTTTCTTTCAGATTTAACTACAAAATTAAGATAAATTGTTCTTCTATAATCTTCCTCAGATTTTAGATGAGAAACCATCCAATTCTCCCCAGCTTTTAAAGCTTAAACAATAATTTATTTATTTTACATAACACAACTTTATAATTCCCTTTTGCAATATTTGCACTGTAAAATTTATTTATTTATTTTGTCAAATATTAGTTTAATTTACTTTTTAAGATTTAGCCAAGAGAAAGGGAGAGTCTTTTACCCATAGAAGAGCCACCATATCTGATTCATTCAACTGGTCTTCCTCAGGCAAGGATAGCAAAGCACTAAGAAAGTCACTTCCACTCCTTGAGCCTCCAGCTCCTTTTCTTTCCTTCACAATTTGACCCACAACACTATTAACCTTGCCAGCCAACTTACAACACCTTCTCTTCACTCCATGAAAGTCCAAAAACCTTAGTGGAAAATAGTCATCCAAATTAAATTCTGCAATCAAGTCAAATCCTTCTTTAACCATGAACCCTAACTCCTCCCTCTCTATAGAGACATCAATACCGAAAACACTCTCTAATACATTACTTAATGAACCTTTCTGCAATATGTCTCTTAACACAACAACCCGTCTCTCCTTCATCTCCTCTCTCACTTCTGCCACCATTTCATTAGCTAAACGTTGCCTAAGTGGCTCTAGAGCAGAGATTTTCCTCGGGGAAAACATGTAATTTGCCGCAATTCTACGCAAGTGTCGCCAATAGTCTCCGGAAGGAGCAAAGCCAATGGCACGCTCAAACATTAACAAACGAGCTGATTCCTTAATAGGACGGTCAGCGAAAGAGCACCCGCATAGGATTTCCCTGGCTGTGTCTGGATGGCTACTAATTATCACACGAGTTGAGCCTAAACTGAATGCCATAAGCTTAGTTGCCCCTAATGAGGCAGCCATGCTAGCTAATTTTCGATGAGCAAGTGAACCCATTTGGGGTAAAGTGCCCAATATAGGCCACCCAATTGGACCACGAAATCTTGAAGGGTTTTGATTGTCGTGATGGTTTCTCCATGCAAAACCTCCAGGGACTAACCAATAGTTTAGAGAGAAAGCAAAGAAAGAGGATAACGAGAATAAAAGGAGAGCAACAGGCCATGGAGTTTGGTGGGTGATGACAGCTAAGCAAAATAGTATGGAAGAAAGGTTTGCTGGTATGGACTTCATATCAGAAACTGTTATCTGGGGAGTGATGATTGGCAAAAAGGGTCTTTCTTTGAAGAAAAGCAATCAGAATTGTCTACAGATAGACTTTTGTCATGGATTGGATCTCATGTGGGTCTATATATAGCATGTGGAAGGTTTATTCTGGTAAAATTATGTGGCCACCTACTTTGCTGACCTTGTTTGGTGGCCAAACAAGACTCATCGGTGTAATCTCATTTTCTTCAAAGATTTTATCGGGAAAAAAACAGTTAAAGAATCACTGGTAAGATTTTCCTAACCTTAGTTTTTTATGCATTTCATGAGAGTTTCCGTCAAAAATATTTTTTCTCTGGCAAAATATCTTAAGAAACAAAAACTTTTCGTCTAGAAAAAACATATATTCAAAATATTTTTTCATCTGAGATTCCATCATGAATTTATATATCATCTATCCTAAAATTTTATTTTATTGTTAATTTTTTTCCACAGTGCATGCATTAGACGAGATGCCATGCTCGCGCGATTTCGCAGACTTGTGGCATGCTTGTACGTTGTCGTGAGTTTATGGAAAAAATAAAAAAAAATTATATGAAAAAAAAATGTTGCAATCCACAATGTTTTCAAAGAAAAAGCTACATAGTTAAATTCTTAACCAGATTAATATTTAAAAAATTAAATGAACAAAGAAATTTTGGAAAAAATCATAACAAAAAAAACCGAAAAGGAAAAAAAACATGCAAGGAAACACTGTAGCAATCTATAGTGTTTCATGAGGAAATCTACAGTTGTAATTCTCAATCAACTCAATATCAAAAATAATAAAATCGATAAAGATAATTTTGAAAAAAATCATAACAAAAAAACATCATGTAGAGAAACACTATAGTAATCAACAATGTTTTAAAGAAACAAACTACGAAGCTAAATTCTCAACCAGCTTAATATGAAAAAAATAAAATCGACAAAGACAATTCTAGAAAAAAACAAAAAAAAAACATGTGGGGAAACACTGGGTTTTAGTGTATTTTTTGTTAATATATTTTGGATTTGGGCAATTATAGAGTGATTTTTTGGCCCATAAAAAATTGTTTTTTTGTCAACACATGAATAATTAAAGAGTTTCAACAATCAATTTTTTTATTTTCCTAAACAGCTTTTCAAAGGAAAAACATATGATTTTAAATCTAAAAACAGTTATTTTTTTATTATTTCTTCATCAGTTTTGGTTTCAAAATCAACATAAATAAAGATTAAAGGGGAGATGTTCTAAACATTTTTACAATAGTTTTCTAGTCTTTTTTTCTACAACTTTCTAACATGTTTTGCCTACCATTTACTTCCCTAAAATAGTGTTTAACTTCCCATCTTGGTAGGGAGTTGTTGGAAATCAATTTCTCAGGTTCTTTAACCTTATTTAGTAGTGTATCTAAATAAGGAGTTGTTGAAATCCTAGAAAATTAATATCATAACTAATGAGAAGCAATAAAATTTAAAGGACAAATGATTAATCATTAACAACAACAAGTTACTATTATCTTAAACTTACATATGTTTATTTTTAATTAATTTTTGGCTTTGTAATAATATACTTTTTAGGATCTTCTATGCTTAAACTATAATGTTATATTGTCTATATAAGTTTAGTATGCAGGCTACGTCGCTTTGATCTATTTACTAATTTAACCTGATCACATAAAATTCCATACGATACACCAAAATTAGGTTGACATCTAGTCTAATTTATAGCATAGAAATAACAATAATTTACAATTAAAATCATAAACACCTAATTATATAAGCCGAACATTGTTTGATCAATTAACCAACAAAAACAAAGGGAAAGCAGGGAGTTTTGTTGCTGTTGTTGTTGCTGCTGCATGACGCCGAGAAGATAAGGAGGGAGAGATGGACTCTTCGAATGGGGTGGGGTTAAGCTGCTGTCTTGGTTTTGTGAAGGAAGGGATAAGATAAATGAAGGTTATTGGATGCATGGGGGTTTACTGATTTAACATAACCTCAGAAAATTTAAGTCATAGATTTCAAAAGTTTTGTCAATAACTTCATTGGTGATGAACAATTTTCTGATAGTGAATTAATTACATAAATACTACAAATTTTGTAGGTAAATTAATGTTATTTTTTATTTTGACAAGCTCAAAAAACTCCTTTAACATGTTGAAAACCATGAAACACAAGTAATAACTGATATCGACATGGCCCCTAGTTAAACTGCTCTTGCTCTTTCTGTTATTAATTAATTTTTTTAATTTAATTTCAAAGATTTTCGATCTCACCACGATCTTATTAAATTGCTAAATGAATCTGGTGGCAAACCCCTTCTTAAAGCTTTTCAGGCTGTTTAGTACTTTTAATTAATTATCAGATATCATCACATGTTTACAGGTTCAAGAGGATAGAGATGGAAACAAGAAAAAATAAAAGGATGAAGAAAGTTAATTGTGATATTGCATAGTTAGTGCCCCAAGTTTTAAGGTTTTCTCAATCAAGTCCTCTGAATTTTATTTTATGCAATGCATCACACTGAATCGAATCAATAAAGTGTTTCCCAATTTTCTACAACCAACCCTCCAAGATCTGGAAGGATATTATGTCCATTGTTCAAACCGATGTTCACCACGTCTTCACTAATCATTGCAAATTCATGATAGGGAATGGCAGTTTAACATCCTTTTGGCTAGACAACTGGATTGGTGACTACCCTTTCAAAACAGCCTTCCCTAGGCTATATCTTTTGTCTTCCTCTAAATCTGCTTTAGTAGCTGACATGGGTAGATGGAGCAATGGAATCTGGCTTTGGTCCCTACAATGGCGCAGACCTCTATTTCATTTTAAACAAGAACAACTATCACTTTTATCATTCTTGCTAGAATCCAAGCCAATGTTCTGCCACAAGATGGATATGAAAATCTGGACCCTCAACAGCGATGGCCTCTTCAGTGTAAAATCTTGATCCAAAATGATGGACCAACTGCTCCACGGTGGTGTCAAACCATTCCAATCTTCTGTTTGGATAAAACTAGCCCCACCAAAAGTGCAACTTTTCCTTTGGCTCCTTGTCCAAGATAAAGTAACCACAAGAGATATTCTATTTCAGCATGACTACCTCACCCTTCAGGAATCAAGATGCGCTTTCTGCAATAAAAGCTTGGAATCTTCAAGTCACCTCTTCATTCACTGCCACTTCACTTGGAATATATGGATGAAACTGCTTTCTAATCGGGGCTTTTGCAGTGTTTTTCCAAAATCTGTTGATGATATGTGCTACCAATGGTCTTCTATGGTTAAAGGCAAGCAACATAATCTCTCATGGCAGCTTCTTTTTTCATGCATTGTTTGGAATCTTTGGCTTCACTGAAATGATGTTATTTTTAATGACGCTGCCCCTAACCTTTAAATCTGTTTCTCCATGGTGCGCCAAAGTATTGCTTTATGGCTGAGGCTTGATTCCAACTCTTTAGAGCTTAATATAGAGAATGTTTAGTCGGGAGGAGTTGGTTTCTTATGATTTGTTTGTTCCCCTATTTGTTGCTCTCCCCTGTTTCATGCAACAATTTTTGTGCTTTCCTTTCCTCTGCTTGTTCATCTGATGTAAGTTAGACTATTATCTTTATAGCCTTTTTTTTTTTAATAAAATTTCGACTATTAACAAAAAAAAAAGTGTTTGGGTACTTGTCGAATGATGCCCCATTTGCCAAGAAATGGCAACCAGAAAGCCATGTGTTAAACTTGATCTATCTCTACTTGGTTTTTGTTAGAAGGAAATTTTCATTCCAGGAAGATCCATTTCCAAGTTTTCAACTCATGATGGAGGTCAAGGCCAGAATATTTTACATGGAGAATATATATAAGTAATTATAGGACGCATACCTAACTTATTTAACTTTGAGCTGTGGTCCTTACGAGACTAATGAATCTAGACTTTTCTTTGGACACGATAAAATTTTGGGTTACAGGGTTTAAGAGAAAATAGTAGATTGGTCAGCACTCCATAATATACTAATCTCTTTTTTTTTTAAATGTAAGAATATAATGTCAAGGTTCAAATTATTTTTTTTTAGCAATGTCATTAAATTTTGCTAAATAGGTTAATTTTTAAATCTCTCGGTTCAACTCTTTACTTGGCTTGAACTTCAAATTAAATCGTATGAGAGTTGTTTTAATATGAAACAATTAACTTCGTAGGTACGAAAACAACTTGTATGACCTATAAGAACATTGTTTAGCTTCCAGAAAAATTTCAACATGACAAGTTTTTTTAACTATTAAGACATTAGATCAATCCCGGTTAACTTGCGTCCCGAGGCATAAACTCTACTAGTTTTAATAACTTTGTTTTTTTAAAAATATTTTTATTTAATTATATGATAAAAATATTATGTTCGTAAAATCAAGCACTAACACAATGTCAAGATATTTGTTTGAGATCATAATAACACTACAATAAGCAAACCAGAATAAATCATGAAGCCTATTTTTTAATAATCAAATATTAAAGAATGAAGTGAATTGGGTCATGGACTCCACTAAGATTAATAGCTTAATAACACTACAATAAGCTATTCTTTATTTATCCATACGGTAGCAAAAATAGGCAATCACAAAATTGAACATCAACCCATACCGGGATATTTGTCAAGAAACTGATAACCCCTTAGAAGAAAAATGAAACAAATTATGAAGCCCAAAACCACTCTCAATGTTGAAGAATGATATATAAAATAAAAAATAATTTAAAAAAAGTTACCATGTCAAACCCGCAAAGTCAGACAACCTGAATTACCTCGCCAAACCTATAAAATGATTTATGGACTCCATGGAGGTTGATAATATGGTTGTCAAAATTATTTTTTTAACTGTATGATTAAAAAAAACAATCACAAAATTGAGTTCAATTAAACAAAAAAAAAATTACTCTACTAAACCTGTAAACCAAGTTAAACCTGGTTACCTCGCCAAACTTGCAAATCAGGTCATGGTCTCCATGAAGTTTAATAGTATGATTTTTTATGAAACCATTTTTTATTTAATTACATGTTAAAAAAAAATAGATGCTTATAAAATCAATCATAAACTCAATATTAAAATGTTTATTTGAAACCGTAATAACCCTATAGAAAACAAAACAAATTATGAAGTTTAATTATGGCTCAATCAAATATTAAATAATAAAATAAATAAATATAAATTAAGGACTAAATCAAAAAAGTTTTAAAAATTAAGAAACTAAATAAAAAGGAGAGAAAATTACTTTGCGTGTGTGAAACAAACACACCAAGGTACGAGGAAGGCCTGTAATATTTGGGTGGTGCAGTGAGCATTCCTCAAAGTTCTTATAGATGTTATTTTTAAAATTAAAAAAAAATAGAAAGGTTAAAATTAAAAATATATATATATTTTTAAAATAAAAATCTAATTTATTAGAAAAAAAACTGGAAAAAAAAATAAATATACAGGCCTACCCTGTCAGCCCCCTGATTAATTGTCCTGACTAAAAATGATGAGGGAATTGAACTTTTAGAGGCACTGATAAAGTTTACATAATTAAGGACTCTCGATGGTGTACGGAAACCTATATTTTATCTCATGTATTGAACTGGAACGACCGTGGGGAGTGCTCATTCGCAGACAAGATATTATTGCTTCCTAGGATGAAATAAGTCGGGTAGCGTTACTGCACGCGCTCGCTCATGTTCCTAGAAATTCATGCCAGACACGTTCATCATTCTAAGAACCTAGTAATTGCATGCAAAATCCAAGGTACGAGAAAAAGGTATGCATGCACAATGTAAAAAATAAAAACTTATTTCATCCTAGGAAGCAGAATCCAATTATTAAATAAATTTCAAGATTCGTGATGTATAACTTGAAATATTGACAAAAATCATCGATAAACCCATCAGTAAAAATTATGCTGATGAACTAAATATTTAACTGCTGATATGAAATATTTCATCTGAAAATTAAAAAATTATACATATATGAAAAAAAATATAATGATCCTTGCTTGATACGTAACGGTGTATATTTTTTACATGATTTTATCCATGAATCTCATGTTTATTGACTTTGTTTATAGATAATATAATAAAGCATGTCTATCTAGGTTTATATATATATACTCCATCTAATCCCTTTAAATATTAGAAAAATATTAATCCTTGACATTTTTTGCATGCAACGGTAAAAGATGATCATCTTGTTCATTGTTGTCTTTTCTCCTTAGTTCATTCTTATTTCAACGAACAAAATGGTCTTTGTTGCAACATTTTGCCAATAACACCTTCTCATGTTCTAATTTTACAAAAAAAAAAAAAAATGTTTATCGTGATAGAACAATAAAATAAGATATAATTAATTGTTTCATGACGTAGAGTGGTGACTACTAGACTCACCTAAGAGTCTCTTCTTACCATATTTGTTCATTAATTATTCGATTTCCATATGCACGACCTTTCCTTTGAAAGTTGCCGACAGGAGCAGAGAAGATATGAAGGCAGGACAAGTCCTCTACACTAGATATTTTCTGAATCCATCTTGAAAAGAAAAATAAATAAATAATTAAAGAGAGAATCATTGAGGGGTAGGAATTCCAGTTTGTCATTTTTCAGTAATGGTGCCACCACCTAAAAGTAATCCTCTACACTGCGACCGACAACCTGTTTAACATTGAGTGTTAATCGTATTTTTAAAATTTTATTTTTTTTTAGTTTGAAATGATTTTTAAATATTTTTAAAGTATTGATATAAAAATAAATTTTAAAAAATAAAAATATATTATTTTAATATAATTTCAACATCTACAGATTAATAAACTTTCCTGGCGGCAAGAAAATGACAACCATTCTGGCGTCCTACCTCCATTTATACAACTAGGATCCCCAACCCCGTCGTTCCGATTATTTTTTCATTCCTTGACAAGAGGCTATATATAGCTTCCAACACATCTTGGTTGTGTAGGAAATTTTCTTGTATATGTATCTTATACGTAACATATCTCTTTCAAAGAGCCATCCAATAGATAAAAAGATTTAAGGATTCGTAATTATTTGTTTTTTAAATCGTAAAAGGCCAATAATTCGATTGCCAAAATGTTTAAAAACTAAATATAGTAATTCTAAAAAACAACGTAAAAAACCAACAATTTAATGTCAAAAATTTTAATGTCATCACAGTGGCTTTTGGTGGTTTTAAAATAAATTAATTAATTAATTAAGCAAAAATAAAAACCCCAAACGATGCTTAGTGAGTTTATTCGAAAATTTAACGTTTGTGAACTAAAATAAAAAACTGCTAGTTTCTTAAATGGACGCCACAACACAAATCTTCGAACAGAATAGATTCTGTGAATAACTTCGAGGTGGCCGACGCAACCATTCTTTTCACCTAAATTTGACATGCATCCACAGGGGACAGGCATAAAGGCAATGCTTCTGTTTTGGGTATTACCCACTTATGCCAAAATTATTACCTTCTTTCCAAATTATTCCTCACCTACTCCAAATTTCGAAATGGAGCTTCGGTCATCCTTACTGGCTAACCACAGTTACTAAACTCATTTTAGCTTGGTTTATGAGTTAACTCGATCTCTTATGATGAACCAAACATCCACATCCATATTCACATTATCTTATTAATTCAAAACCCGACTCAGATGGAATTTTATAATGAACTAGTTGAAAGTTGATTTCAACAATCCGACAAATCAATCATAACTTGAACAAAACTTGAATAGGATCTGGTTTGATTTAAAAAAAAAATTTAAAACGATTTAATTTTAATTTTTTAAAAAGAAAATCTTAAAACAACAATAACAATATTTTAGATTTACCCGCAACCATGCCTTTTTTCCCCTTCATTTGGCCATTCACTTCTCTGAAAGAGGATTGGGATTACTGGTAAAAAATGCCGGCCAAAATTACTACATATATACACCGCTATAAATCATCTGCACAGCTGAGAGCTATAATTCACAGATCAAGCTAACCAGACCAACTAGTCATGTACACGAGTAACATAAATAAAGGATCCCGAGAACCAACCAAGAGCCAACCCATACAGATGCTGTCTGAATTATTAGCTGCATGTCCCTACTGCTTCTGGAATAAGACAACGATCTGCTGTAGTTGACCTATGAAGATATTATCGAATTAAATAGTAACCTATGGATGCCCTACCACCAACAAAGATTGGATAAAATAGTCGGTGAGAAAAGGACCAAAAGACGGGGCAGTCCAGAATAATCCAATGCCTCGCAGATTTGGCCAAACAACATTGAGAGAAAGCTCTGTATGGTTTGGTCCCAGCTAGTTTTAAAACTTAACGGGAGATGAATTGCAGGCACAAATACAAGCAAGAAAAACCAATGATCAAGTAAATTGATAAAAAAAATGAATGCAAAAGTTGATCAGATTCAAAAATCTTCACACAGTCCTGCTTAATTAAGGTGCAAATATCATCTCCACCTTACTCCTCGCCACTCTTCTAGTCCACAAATCAGTAGTCTTCAGCATGCATACAACCACTCTCTCCCATTATTTTCTTGACAAACCACAATCATGGAGGGATAAACTTCTGCCAACAGAAGCATTTCAGAGTGCAAACATCTACTAGTTTCTATGCTTCTCTTCACAAAAAGCATTCATATAACTGCATGTTCTATCCTTCAGAACAAAGCAATGGTATATAGAATAAAGTTGGATAATAATGATAATGAGTGCCCAGCTTTATTAAAGCAAAGCAGAAGGTAGTAAGAAACACCCCCACTAAGTCCTGTATTTCTTCTCCATCACCTACTGGATGGAAGAACCACAAAAAAAGGCCAGTTAGGTGTTGCAGAATAAAAAATAAGACAAAAGCTACCATTACATTTTCACCAATAAACCTATAAAAGAGGGTTGAGTCAACAACTCCACAAAAGTAAGGTGTCTTTGCGGCAGAAAATGTCTCTCTCACACCTTCTGGGAGCATCCCTTAAAAGATATCCAAAAATGTTTCTCTCAAGCCTTCTGGGAGCATCCCTAAAAAGACATCCAATACAGCTAATCAAAGTGGAATGCTTAGTTAACTTCTGATTAATTTAGCATTATCATAGCACTCACTAGCTACCTCGTGAACATAAAAGGCACAAACCCTGATTCTTTCATAGTGAGATTTCTTTCCACTAATAGAAAGGTGTCCAACATGAATCTGCCAGCTGACCCCCACTACATTCCAATAAGAGAGTGGTGGACCTCAAGCAGCAAGGTAACCTGATTCCACCAAGGAATCATAAAATTAGCATCAAATCCTTAACTATCCATTACAATAGTACCCTAAGGAGATAGAAAGAGGATCCTATTGCTAGCCAAGCCTATACTACAAGCAGTCAAAAGTGATCATCACTATGATAACTGCATAGAATACAAGTAATTGCAACAGCAGCATGCTAAGCTAAACAATAACTAACTGGACCTGCAAGACACAAACCAAAACTGGGGTGACATCTTGAAATCCTATATCTCGGCATAAAATTCAAAATCAAGCCAGAATTGTGGTCAAAACTTAAATAACTCAGGCTTTAATTTTATGGACTACAATAAAGAAGCGAGGAGCCAAATTATAAGCACATGATGAAATACCAAGCAGCGGATCAGCCAATAAAATCTGATAAATAATCAGTGAACATATTTTCAATGGTCATTTAAATACTCTAACTTGTAAATTAAATGAGTATTGTTTTACTGAAAGAAGAAAGAAGCCATTGCCTACACAATTGGATCCCACTGAGAACAAGGGTGGAAGCCTGATAGGGAAAGATTGAAATAAAATAAGCTATAATTAAATGGCCACGGTTACAACTCTCTCTTCTTTTGGTGGATCATGGAGAACTTCTCAAACAAAAGATGTATTCATAATGAATATAGAGCTAGATACATAGCCACGTAAAAATTAAAATGGTGGTCAGCAAAATGGTCCAGAGAAAGGGAGAAGTTAAAAGGAAACAAGATTAGACATGATTTTTTGTTACATAAAAATTGTTGATCACATCTACATCCGTACACCAATCATCAGGGCAATTGCATGATACTGCACAGGATATGCATGGTTCAAGCTTTTAATCGAGGGAATAAAAAGAGCAAAGATATAACATTGGGAATCAAAAAGGAATTCCCATGTGCATTATGAAATGTAACAACCAAAAGCACATAATAAAACATGACAAAACAAAACCATTGAAGAATTCTATAACTTATCAGAATCTATCAGATTCAGATTATGTCGCAATGACAACACTTCAAGAAATTTAACAGTATCTAGTAAACAGAGGCTGCTACAAGAATCAGAACAACTTCATCACATGTTATTTATTTTATTATGTGGATATGTCCAACTGAAGGTCAAGATAAGCTTTGGTGTGAGGGGAGCAAGGAGCAAGGAGCAAGGAGGGAGTACCTGTATTCATATATCTATGTTTCGGCACTATGATGGCCAATTTTTTTTCTTTGTATAAGAGAATATTTCCTCATAGCCATTTGGCTTCCTGATTTTGCATTGTCATTCTGTGTATCCATGCCTCTTACCACAGTCAAAAATCCATTTGTCAAGCCCCAATAGTGTTCACATAAGAATCAAAAGATAAAGAATTAAATCTCTCCTCTTAAACTCTCTGTGATGGGGGAGCGGTTTCCCCCCGACCTATAACATTGAATTTTATTCTCATTGAAGAAAAATGGAACCACTGAATTCTAAATCCGTCAGAGTTCAGGTCTAAGTAATACATGGTTGGAATACACGCATCATGACACCAAACTTAAGACCGACACAATGGAATGAATTTCAAAGACCTTTCTGACGTGGGAAATTTCTTCCTGACATAATAATAATAATAATAATAATAATAATAATGTTTATTGTATTATTTTATTAATGGTTAAAATTTTTAAGTTTTGAAGAGTTTTAAAAAAGTGCATGACACAATTTGATAATTCAAGCATAACTTTTAATCCGACTGTTAAATTAAGCTGAAATTTTTACAAAAAATTCTGAAGGCTCTACTTATTGAGTTAAATTTCATGATGATTATAGATTGATAAAGCTTTCAAATAAGGTTTGGAAGTTGTTGTGCGGATTATCATTATTTACCTTATTGTATTTGGATTTCTTTTACTATTTAGCTTAAAACTTTTAATTTATTTAGTATTTTACTATTTATAAATTTTAATGCTAGATGAATTCTATTAATTAGGTAAGTTTAATTAAAAGTCCTTTACTATAAAAGATTTTATTACTAATATAAATATAAATGAGAAGCTAGTTTATTTTAAGAGAACGACTATTATTCAAGCTTGCTTTTAATAAAACACTGAGAATTTTCTTTAAATTTCTTTACAGTTTAGGTTTATAACCTTAGAATTTAAGAATCCTAACTTTTAACTACGTTATACATCATGTTAATTGGTATCAGAGTAGGTTAGCCTCTTTAATAGACAGAGACAATAGCAACTCACTCCATGATGCGTGAGAGGAGGCTCTCTGGGGCGCTATGCGAGCTCAGGAGCAGAAACTAGACCGTTTGGAGCAAACCATAGTAGATCTAGCTTGGCTAATGGGTATTTTGCAAAAGGATCATGAAGAGAAAAGGGACTTGCATGAAATTTTGATGAAATTTTATTCTATGATGAGAGGTTTTCAAAGAAAAAATTTATAAAATGGTAGTCAGAGTTGAAAGCTTACTATTATTTCAACAAGGTTTCTTATCATAAAAAAACAGAACTTGTCGTACACAAACTTTCTTTTTATGGTGCTAGAGAAGAACAGTTTGAATTTCTAGACTTTAGAACTCATATTAGTATTCCTTTAATTTTATCTTAGCAAAATTTAAGACAATCATTAATTTTGGAGTTTATACAAGATTATGAATAGATTTTACTTTGGGTAGATAAAGAAAATAGATTATTATTATTATTTTATTAATGGTTAAGATTTTTAGATTTTGAAGAATTTAAAAAGAGTCCAAAACACAATTTGATAAATCAAACATAACTTTTAATCCTATTGTTAGAATAAGCTAAAATTTCTATAAAAAAATCTAGAGGCTCTATTTTTTATTGAATTAAAATTTCATGATGACAAAGATTGAAAAGGTTTTCAAATAAGACTTGAAAGTTACAATGCGAGATTGTTTTTATTTATCTTATTTTATTTGTATTCTTTTTCTTATTTAGCTTAGAACTTTTAATTTAATTAGTATTTCACTATTTAAAAATCTTAATGTTAGATAAATTCTATTAACTAGTTAAGTTTTAATTAGAAATTCTTTTTTATAAAGAATTTTAGTACCAATATAAATATAAATAGAAATGTCTAGTTTATTTTAAAAGAAAACCTATTATTTAGACTTTTAATAAAACATTATGGAATTTTCTCTAAATTTCTCTATAGCTTAGGTCTAACCTTGAAGCCTGAGAACAAACAACCCGAGCAAATGGACGTAAGAGGGAAACAAGAAAAGCTTGAAAGACTGTCAACAGATGTATATAACTAAAATTTGCAAGAAATGATAATTCTAACCGAATAAGTAATAAAGAAAATGAAAGGTCAAGATCAACATGCGGATAGCATACCACATGTATAACTGGAATATACATGCCTTCCAGTAGGAATATTGTGATCACTATTTGAACATTCTTGAAAAGATATTGGCATCTTCACTTAATGCTTATATTGGAGGAGGAGGAACATGGGATTTTGCAATCCCCATCCATGCAACGATTCCAACTGCAAGGATAATCCATCCAAATATATCATACTTCAGATCACTGTTTGCCTTCTTCTTGGAGCCCTGAAACAGGATTGACAAAGAAATGTCTGATGATGCTTTAAAAAATATATAGTAATCGTGTGAGATGGTATAAAATGTAGTGACCAGTGGGAAATTATTCAGCGTGAACTCCATATTAACTCATGGCCAACCATCACTTCCAGAACCAAACACTTACAAAAATATCTTACTTAAGCTGCATTACAAACTATGGATTTGATGTGCTTCTGTAAATTTTTAGGGAATTGGCATGTCAAGAACCTCATGTCACATCAAACTAGTGGCATCCATCACAACAAGAAACCACATGGAGCTTTAACTAGAATAAAGAGAATAGTTTAGGCTCAATTTTTTTACTATTTTGTGAAGTTAGGCAATAGGAAACGCTTACATCAGGTTTTACTTATCCAAAGGACTTAAATAAACTTGATTGACCAACCTAGCATTGGATAAGTGAAATCAGATACATTCCACCATAAGCATAAGTTAAGCGTGCAAGGAAAGAACCCATGAGCTACAAATATATGCATGAATAGCATGTACATAACAGCATGCATGGTGTAGAGCCAATTTGGAGTCCGTGCATTAGAGTCGATTCATTAAAATTGTTTCAACAATCCATATGTACAATGGCAGCAGTTGTACATCAGGGCCACAATCTACATCGCACCATTCCATTGAGGGCAAGCAGGACATAACTGTTGTAAACCATAAAGTAGTGGATATGGTGTGCACATAAATATCTTGTGTTACATTCTATATCACGTGATTTGGAAGAATAAGAGAAAAGAAAGAGAATATGAAGGAAAACACACCGGCTGAAACTAGAGGACTCTTTATCATCTACTTTAAATTAATTTGCAAGAAAAATGCTGACTGAACTCAGATTACAGCACATTGGAGACTTTAATTCAAATGTGGTAACTCGCAAATAACAAAACAGGGTTAAAAACTAACAATGCCTCATGCTAATTTGCTAAATACTTCTCTGGAATTCTTTTTCTGAAAAATAAGAAAACAAATGTGAAAAGCAGATAGCAAGGCACCTGAATTTAAAGCACAGAAACTCTTATTAAACAACAAAGTTGACTCTTGCCAATTTTTTGTTAGCTTGAGACTTTGGGGAGAGGGGAAAGGTACAACCAAGGCAAGGCAGTGTAAGAACACACGGCAGATTCTTCAGATACAAATCTAACTTTTGCCCATTTTTTGTCATATTTAAGAGGGCTTGCACTCCAGACGTTTTTCTTTCTCTTTTTTTTTTTTTTTTTTTGGGGGGGGGGGGTGTTGTACAACCAACAAGGTGATCTAAGAACTAATTTAACTCTATATTCCAAGGATGATTTCTCTGTCATCACCGAGTCTAGGACATTGCTACTACAATTCACTTCACTTTACACCACTGCATGTGGACTAGAATGTAAAAATCTCCCTTGGGCTTTCAATCACAAGAATTTCAGCCATTTAATTATATCAATGATTCAAATTGTCTCAGTTATTTGGTTACTTTCCTATTTCAGCCTGGTCATGAACCCCCATCAGAAATCATAAGGTGCTATACAACATTTTAAGATACCAAACTCTGGATGATCAAGCTCTGAACTGTTCTTATGGGTTTCTTTAGCTGATATGTAGAGATATTGGAAGGCTATGCATTAATTTCAATCAGGATGCAGCACTTTTAGTGTTCTTTCTTCTGCTTCTAGATTTTTTTTCATCCTAAAGTGAGAAAACTCCTTGGTTTTCAATTTGAATTCCCAATATTTTCCAACAGTTTCTTTTATTCGAAAAAGAAACTAACTCCAAGTCACAGTATAGTACGAGGAAAAGCCCATACATGATGAAATTTTAAGCTGCAATAAAAAAAAATCCTTTAACTGTTTTCCTTTTTTTTTTCAAAAAAGGAGAGAGAGGAAGGAGGAAAACACATTTTTTTTTCAAGAACAGGAAGAAGCAAGCAACCATTTACTTGGGTGAACTCCGAAAAAAATGAGCTGCCTAAATTCCTCACCTTTGCATTTGAAGAAGGAGAAGATTCACCACCCATGGTCTGTTGACTGCTTGAATGCTTATGGATCTCCATATGCAATTCTGGAGCCTGAGAAGATATCGTCAACAACATCTTTAGTCGGAAAACTGGAAGATCACATATATCACTTAAAAAATAGTACCGATGCATGATCAAAAGTGGAGTTCATTTGATCAGGATAGACAGAAGTAGTTTCAAAAAAGCTAAAGCTTGATTTGCAATGTTCATTCAGAACATCAAGCACAGAATAACAAGGAAAATATTGAAGATTTGGAGAAGCTGTGGTGATGATAATCAATATAATATCTTTGTGGTTTGATTATTTGATTATTCCATTGGAACAAACACCTCAAATTGAAAAATGTGTGAACATAAGATGTATGTTCTGCTTTTCAACAATAGAAAAATGAGTGATTTCTACCTTGTTAGTAGATAGAGGACTATATCAGCATAATTAGTAAAACCCATACCAGAAATCTAACAGGGTGGGCTCAAAACCACCAAATACGCTTAAAGAAACAACAGTTTACACTCAACATTTTTTTATGACAAGGAAGGAAGGTGCAAAGTATACCTTAGCACAAACTTCCAAAGACTATCACTATTTTCATGTAAAAACCAAGTGATTTCTACCCTATTAGTACATAGAGGGTTATATCAGCATAATTAGTAAAACTCATACCAGAAATCTAACAGGGTGGGCTCAAAACCACCAAATACGCTTAAAGAAACAACAGTTTACACTCAACATTTTTTTATGAGAAGGAAAGAAGGTGCAAATTATACCTTAGCACAAACTTCCAAAGACTGACACTACTTTCATGTAAAAACCAAGTGATTTCTACCTTATTAGTAGATAGAGGGCTATATCAGCATAATTAGTAAAATTCATACCAGAAATCTAACAGGGTAGGCTCAAAACCACCAAATACGCTGAAAGAAACAACAGTTCACACTCAACTTTTTTTATGAGAAGGAAGGTGCAAAGTATACCTTAGCACAAACTTCCAAAGACTTGTGGTAAAGCTCGTTAGTCGAGTCCTGTATCGAAAATCAAAATTGAAAAGTTATAACTTACATCTTAGTGAAGACTACTAGAAACTAATATGCTTAAACATATCCTGTGAATCAAAGCCCAAAAAACTCCAAAATTACCTCATCAACCGCTTGTTGGAAGTAATCAGCTGCCTTGTCAAAATAATTTTTTGCCTCAGAAAGATCGGGAGTCAGAAATGCATAAGAAGTGTTGGCATTTCCTATTGACCACATTGCATTGGCTGTTGGATTTAACATCATTGCCTCTTCCAACTTCGAAATAGCCTCTATAAAATTACGACACCGCCCCAATAACATAAAGCCCAGAAAATTTGCTAAATTGTGAATTGGTGATTATAACAACAGAAACTACAGTACCATTTATCATCTTCTTTGCCTCTGCCACGGTTTGAAATTGTGATAGTTCGAGCAATGCCTCGCCCCACTTAGTCAAGTTCTGCAAAGCATACCCTCCTTTTTTAATGCTAACAAATCACTAGTCATAATGATAATACATCAATGGTGAGCAAAAAGAAAATTAAAGTGATAACCAGCATATAATTTTTTTACTTCAAAAACTAAGCAACATGTTTGTATATATGTATGTAGGACAAGATGGGAGATTTGTATTTGATCTAACGCACATACACAAGTAATAATCAAGTGAAAGATAATTCTATTCCAAAAACAAAAAAAGCAGGATTGACGATGGGAAAAAACAGGAACTAACAGGAGATTAAACGAAACAACACGTCGTGCAACGAATATATAGCACTCACGTCGGCATCAAGAGGGTCTTTAGCGTAGGTAGCTTCGGCGGATTTTCGAGTGTGCTCGAACCTTAATAGACGATCAAAGTCATCTTGAGAGAACTCCATTGTTGCTGACTTGCTGTCCGTTTCCTAGTTCTGTCGAGATCTAAGAGGGGTGTAGCTAGGGTTTAATGAGAAAATGAAGGAGAGGGTTTAAGAAGTAACGGTCTTCGTAAGACCGTCTGTTACCGAGACTTTTTGTCCGGCACGTGGTAAATACGTCGTCGTCGCATGTTGAGACACCGAATCCTACGGAAGTTACGTGCCGTTTGTATAATTTGTTAAAAATTATGAAGAGGAAACTTGGATTAAATTGAAACTGACTAAGAGGTTAAAAAATTAGATTGAATCCACCTTTTTATGGTTGTGTCTTTGGCTGATAGAGTGATTTACACGAGTTTTCTTGCAAAAACTGTTGGAAATAACATTAGTATTTTGATGAATTTCTCGAAGCTGTATTCATTAATTCAGCATTCTTACACAAACTCTTTACAATTTTGAATACATTGTCATGGAGATTACACTTTTAACTATCTAACCAGGAATTTTACTATCTATTTAAAAGGATTATAATAAACAAATTTAGCATATTTTTTTTTATTTAACAAATTTTTCATTAAATTAATATTTTTAAACACTCGGCTTAACAACACCAATAATACATTGTTTAAAAAAATACTATAAAAATATATATATTAAAAAAAAATAGATCATATGATATTGGGCCTGGTAAGCCAGGCTCATTGCCCAACCCAATAAAGCAACGACTCATGCATGGGCTTGCAAGGCTAGGCCTAGACATGGGATTTTATTTTTTTAAAAAAAAGAGCTTAAGGAGACAAACGACATGTCATCCACCCTAATTATTAAAAAAAGATGTGCCGGGCGTCTGCGTCTGCGTTAGCAGACAACGCATCACATGAGAAACCCAGAATCCAGCTAACTATAGTGGCCGAAAAAATATGATTCTTTGTTTTTTCAATGAAAAATCTTATTTTTAACCCATTGTTGACCCAAAACACCTAAAAAATACTCTAGAGACCTTATTAAACCAATTCATAGCCACCAAAAAGCTAAAAAAAACACCTCAAAACCCGAAATCCATCATAAACAAAAAATTTTCTTGAGCTTATATATGTTGTTTTAGGTGTTTAAATGGTAAAAAAAACACCTAAACATAACTCCCTTATTATATAAAACCTTTTTAGACAAAAATCAATCGTTTTGATGGTCAAAATCTTCTTCAGTTACAACTTTTTTTTTCTGAGTCAGAATCCAGTGACTCTCTCTCTCTCTCCCCTTCCAGCATAAAAAGACTGCAAAAAAAAAAATAGAGTTAGATACCAAAATATATTATCTTCAAATTCAAAAAACTAATCACCTAATATTTAAAAAACATGAGAATTAAAATAAATATTTTAATAAAATTTTCAACACACCTTCTATGTTACCTAAAATTTTCACTTTGATTGTTTAACTTTCAATCCAACCATCTCTCCAAAAAAATATACAAATAGAGGCTAATTTGGATTCAAAATAATCAAATTATGTAAAGTAAAAATTTAAGAATCAAAATAAAAAATACAAAAAAAATACAATACTCTAATTCACAGAATTGTATATTAATTCCAGCACAGTTAAAAACTGATACGTGCCTTTCTCGGCTGGTACGATTTTGATATTTCTATTATTTATACACAATCAATTATTTAATTACATTGTTGTCATTTTTGTATATTTGTCTGTATTGTTCTTATTGTGTTTAAACGTTAATGGTAATAGACCTGTATCCATGAAAAATGCTTAAGCCAAAATTGTAAAATTTTTGTAGCATTTTATTTATTTTCTAAACAAGCACTAATGTTTAATTTTATATTGATTAAAACTGAATTTAGAAAGTTTATATCTTGAAAATAAAATCAAAGGGTAATAAAATTTTAAAAAAATATAAAATATATTCAAACTAAATTATTAACTACTCTCGATTTTTAAAAAAAGAAATAATAGTATTATTGGTCATTATTAAAAAAATACTTTGAATTTTTATTACACGTCAGGGTATTATTGGCCATGCCTTAAATACATCGACACATAAACAACTCGCATAGTATTATGGGTCATGCTTTAAATACCCTGACACGTAAACATGTCAGGGTATCTTAACCATGAAACGCATTTAGAACCGAATCATATAGATAGATTATTCGGCATCTGGAGATATCAAAGACTCTGGAGAGAAAGTCTTCAATTAAAAGAAACTAAAAAAAAGTATAAGGTGGCAGTGAATCTTTTGTCCATCTTTCTTTAATTTTCAAACTTTTTTTTTTAAATATATTATCTTACAGTTTAATTACTTTAAATTAAAATACAGAGAAAAATATAGCTCATCCTAAATTTATAACAAATTTTATTTCAATCTAAAAATTTATTTTATTAATTTTCAATATTGAGATTAGAAAAAACAGAGAAAAGATTGATAAAAATAACAAAAAAAAAGAAAATAAATGATTGTTGTGATAACAACAACAAAAAAAAAATTATAAAAATTTAGTGTCAACGGATTCCATTCAACGAGGAAATTTGAATGGCAGTGACTTTTTTAAGATCCTGATGCAATCATCTGGGCTTGCGCGCTTAGCCTTGTCTTTTTTTTAAAAAAAAAACTTTCGACATTGGGTTTTTGATAAAATTTTTAATTTTATTTTTTAATTTTATCATTCAATATTTGATAAAAATTGAGTTGATCTTTATTTTTTTATCATATAGTTAAAAAATATTAAACCCCTTAAGTCTATAAATTAGATCATGAATTTTACGAATTAATCTAAGTTTATTAGAATCAATCAAATACATCATAATTACAATGTTAAAAAAGATGTGAGCCTTGTTTTTTTTAAAAATAAAATTATTTTTTAACGGTTATTTAACTTATATTAACACTTTTCTTTCAACAATCTAGATTTATTTGGTGTTGGACGAAAAATCAAATCAATATATGTATTCCTTTCAACATAGTTTTATGAGGGGGTTACTTTACTAATTGCATCCACAATGCTAGTATGCTACTATATTTTTTATTATATGATTTCTTACCATGGATAACATCCATGTCATGTTTCATATTATTTTAAAATCAAATTGGTTTAACGAATTTAACAGAATCTTCCCCATGTAAAACTCCATCCAAAATTTACCTTGCCATGTCCTGTATAAAACACATTATAAAAATTATCACACAGATGCATCGGATATGCCTCCAGTTTCATTTATTCAATTGTATCCTTTCTCTTCTTAATAGTTAATGCTTCCATACATCTATTCCTTACAATACACACACAGCATATACATATATAGTTAATAATTAACATATACCTAACAAAAGCTATGTAACGGTAACAATTTTATTCTAATTTATTTACAATTTTATCATTAATGAGTCTGTATTTTATTTTACATGTTTCCTCATGGCAGCTAGTAATTCCGTATAACCTTTCAAAACTTCAATTAACTTTAGATTCCAATCTAAAATAAAATAACATGCTGGAAAACTACTTGAAAAATTTATACTCGAATGATCATTTGAATTGAGATTTATATTTGATAGAGTAAAATTAAACAATAAAAAATATTTCAGTGCAAAAATTCAATTTTTTATATTGTTTTATTCACTTAAATCAACAAGATTTTCATTCATTGGAGAATTTAATCCATATCCATCTCTAAATTTTTTTAATTAATGACTTGTTTATTTTATTTGTATTTACTTTATACCATCAAAGTTTACTACTAATTGATAAAACCCATGTGTGTGTTATCAAAGTGTCTGTAATTATTTTTTCTGATTAATACTTATTTAAATTCATTCAAAAGCTTTTTAATAATTTTCTAAGATTTTAGTTCGAGGATTTAATTGGAAACTTGGATCTAACAATCACTCGAGTTAGAAGTTTTAAGTTTTACTTGCCAGACCAGATTCAATAATAATATCAAAAAATTACTGCAGCTTAAATAAATGTTTGTTTTTTTACATTCAAAACGATTTCAATCCAGCCCGAGTATACTATCATAACATTTAAGACATGAAAAAAGCTTGAAGAAGAGGGAATGAAATGTGAAAAGTCAGAGAAGATGAACTGGATTTGAAAAAAATGAAATATGAGGAATCAGATCAAATATTTCAAGGCCATTTGAAAATAAACACGTTGTTTTTTTTAATTTCAATTTTAATCCCTAATCTCTGAATTTTAGTTTTAAGAATAATATTACATTGTTTTTTATAAAACTGGTCTTGTATTCAGCACTGGAACATTCAATGAGAAATTGAACACGGAAAAAAAACACAAACCAAAATAGATACAGATAAATAAAATCATGTCAACATGAATGCAATTAAAAATAAATAAAGCTCATTGATTAAAATAAAAAGAGATAAAAATTTTAAGGATAAAGAATAAAAAATTTGATCCCGGAGTTTTCGCCCTTCTTTTATTATATATTTTTTTTTGATAACCTGAGATGTTTGGGTCAGTTTACATATATTATAACTAATCTTTGAACTCACTGAATATTCTATAAGCTTAATAAATAAGTAAGATACCGTGTTTTTTTTTTTGCTTGCGTGTGTGTCTCTCCGGGGGGGGGGGGGGGGGGGGGTTTGACTGTGGAGTATCTGTCTCTCTCACGTTCAAGCGCGTGCAGTGTTTCCCGCCAACGGGAATGGAGCTTTAGGAAAACCCCCAAATTCCCGTCAATCAAAACCCTGTAAAATACCCCCCCTTTCCCACTTCTTTGAATTCCCCGATCAAACATTCAAACCCTACAATCCACACACTTCCAATTCCCATCTCCCAATAGAATTCACCTTCTCAGAACAACACAGAAGCAACAACAACAACCAGACCCGAATTCCCAGCAGGTCGGATCAAGAGAATCTCGACAATCAACAAGGTCAACCCAGATGCTCTTTTCATCGTCTCCAGCTCCACCGAGTTGTTTCTCCGAGAAATCAGCTGAAACTGCAATCGAGAACAGCTGAAGCTAAAGACTGAAACTCGACCACGTTTGAACCGCTGTTAAAAGGCACCACCCTCTTAGAATCTCTTCCTCTGCCAATTCAATCACCGGAGAAGTCTGCGAGTGACAAAACTAGTGCTCGTACCTTGGCAGATAAACCAGCCCCGGCTGGCACTCGCCGGATCGATCATTTCGTCACCAAGGCGGCAAATATTCAAGTTTTATAAAGTAAGTGATTTTGTTAATTTATTTTAGAATTTCACTAGAAATTATTACGTTTCAAACTTCCAGTAGAATAGGAGAATCAAAGCTTCTTGAATTCAAAACATAACTGTACATACTTTTAAATATCAATTTATTCGATACAGTAAACAATAACTTAGATGTGCAACGGAAGGACATAGATAGAGATACACAAGGGTATTTTCTGACGCAAATAGGTAAATTATTGTTCTGCAGAAGAAGAAAAATACTATTATGTTTACTTTAATATCTTGGATATGTGGGGTTTTTGTGGTTACGTGTGAAGATTTGAATATCTGAATGGGAATTTAGGGAGATAACGGCCCAGAAAAGGATGAGACGACGGAAGCTGCTTCATCTCGAAGATGAGAAGTGAGGTCAGGTCGAGGAAACATCCTCTGTCCTTGCATCTTCCTTCCTTCCTTTATGTAAGATATTCCTTGATTTGCAGAATTGATGCTGTTGGTCCCCAGCTGTTGGAGACAAAGTGAAAGCCTTCTGTTTAAAGGGGTTGCATTGCTCAAGCTTCCATTTAAGCTCCTGTTTGAAAGACGTCGACTGCTGGTGTCTGGCCTTGACCCAACCACATTTTCTTGCCCAGCAACTACATAGCTTGGGACCTTCTTTTCCTGTGAGGCAATGGCCAGCTCACCACACATTAGGTAACGAAAATAAAGTCATTCTTGAACGTGGGATTTATTTTATGCTAACAAAAAGATTAACATTGCTGAAAATAGAAGGGAAACATTATTAACGTATAGATAATATCAAAATCTACGCCTGTATAGTGTTGGATGAACTAACCCTTTGTCTTTGCTTCTCCTCTTCCCTCTCCTGCCTTGACATGTTATATTCTTCTAGCATTTCCATCAGAGGTACCTAGATAATAACGCGTGCAAATTTTTATTTGATTTGCAAGGAAACTCATAATTTATCGAGAAATGCTGCAATGCCCAACAAGAAATTCTTCTTTTACATTTGATGAATACACTATGTGTAGGTTCATACATGCTGATAAAATTAATATTTTACCAATATGTAGTCACAACTGAAGCAAATAAATTACTTACCCCATCATACAGGAATATTTTGTTTCTTTCCTCTTCCCAACTCTTAGTCTTTGCTACAAGCAATGCGACTAGAACTGCGCAACCAGTTTCACACTATACATAAATATCACTGGCATGTATTAAAACAATAAGATTTTCAAAGCGCAAGGTCAGCTGTCTACATGGCTGGAAGATGGAATCAGGCTTTTCATCCTGCAATCACTTTTTTATATAGGTCTCTTCACCAACCACCCCTTGACTCAATTACTAGTTAGTATCTCATTTTATTGACTAATGCGAACCTTCACTTCTTTACCTATTGAAAATGACTATTTTGGCTCCGGGATCTTAGTCTTAATGGTGATGGCCAGGGTGCATTTTCTGGTTAGTTTGTGGTTGCAGAGGCTTTGATCTGGCATGTTAGCATGTCTATTGCTGTTTCAGGATTCTTTGCAAACCAACCAACCAACTTCCTAATCTTACCTGGGATTTTGTTGACTATTATTCGGGCACGTTCTGCACGTCTCAGATTCTTGTGAGCACCTCTGCGAACTGAATATCGATTTTCATCCTGACAACATGCATGAAAATATGAATCATCATGCAAAAACAAAAAGGCCAGGAACCAACAAATCATGCAGATCAATGGGTGATACTAACCATGCTATATTCTTCTAACCAACGCTCTTCATCATGTGCTAGCATCCACCTTTCAACCTTTTCCATTATAGCCTTCCTGCTAGTGGCTTCTTCTCTTGCTGCTGATATCTGCTCATCCAAACTCATGAGGAGATCGGCATGGTCAATCTCCCCTTTTTTAGTTTTCAGTCAGTGTGGCTGATACTAGTTTAAACATGAATTAGATCAGGAAACTGATATGAAAGACAAATTCAGTCAATCTTACCTGAATTTATAAGATTAATTATATTTTCCATCCTTGGCTGTGAAGGAATCTCCATGTGTGATTTATTGCATATTTGATCTAACTCACTCTGTTTCTTGAAGAAAAGCTCTTTCATCTTGCTTGCTTTTAGCTGATCCAGTCTCTTGACTTCAGCTTCAGCCTTGAAACGATTCAAATAACTATTATGTCTGAGTTGTTTCTGATAATTTCTCACCGTTAATCATATACTAACCTGCTGGATTATATTTAGTGTAAGGCTTCCATGATCTGATACTTCAGCTGATGTGAGAGATAATAAGGCTGTGACATTGGAGAATGAGTGACGATCTTTATAGGGTGTGTCCATTAGATTCCACAAGTTTGTTAGTGCTTTTCCAAGCTGATGAAGCTGCCAAATTCAGAAACGTTATACAGTGCCAGTTCTTTATTGTTAGTACTGTTTCTTAAATCAATGGAAATAAAATAGTGGAAAGCAGGAACAACTTTGATGACCCGTATTGTTTTATTTATATGTGATTTAGAGCACTCGAACTGTTTAATATATGTAGGATTGAATCAAACTAATCGGTTAACTTTCATCATTCATTTCTCTGGTTACTGCCATCTGTTGTATCTCCAACTTATATCCGCATGACACTATGATGCCATTTCAAATGTGTATTTTTTCTGTAGACAAGATGCTAGATTCCGTTACTGAGGTTTGCATAGTAGGAGCCAGAAGTTACCACAACATTGATAGTAATATTTACCTTCTCAAGCTGCGTTTGTTTTTCTGCTTTGAGAGATTCCACAGTGCTGTTGAGTTTAGCCAGAATACTATCACTTATATTTTTTGATATTCCGCACAATTCATTCAAAGTTGGATGCACCTTTGTTATGATCATGGAGGATTCCATTCCTAATGTTGAGGACAAATCATGAATTGTGTCGATATATGTGTCCACTAGCTGGAGCCTGTCATTCTTCAATTCAGTGAAAGAGGAAGATAAGTGAAGTCCCCTTTCCACATGAGAGTATAAATTTCCATGAGATGATTTGTGAAATTGGTACTTTTACCTTCTCATCGCACAGTCTTTGTAGCTCAATCTGATATTCCTCAAGTTTCTTTAATGAAAGATCATTCTCATTCACAATGACATTTGTTATTGAGTCATCGTATACCGATTGACCTGCAATTTCAGCAGAAATTTTTTGAATTTGGCCTTGCACGGATCTAAATTGATTCATTCTCTCTTCTTTTCTCAGACGCATCTCCCGGAGAGCTGGGGTAATTGCATCTAGCTGCTCCTTCAGCGTTCCTGACATTTTTTCTGGCTGTAGAGACAACAAGATAGTTAGCGCATTAAATTCAATGAGAACATAATTCGCATCCAACAATGCTATCATCAATATGGAATTGGCTCAATAAACAAACATAGATATCCCTGGCCGCTTCATCGCCATGTAGAGTGGCAATGAGTCAAGTAATCAATCATTCTGAAGTAATTTATGCTAAATGTGTGTTGCTAATTACTGAATGGTTTAAAATTCTCAATTTGTATCCTTACTATGCGCTGGTATTCTATTTTATACTGTACTTTTAGCTCATAAACATGCAATTTTAAATGCTCAAATAAGTGAATTGGATGAAAAAGTACCCGTCCTGGAAGTGATCGTTCACCAAGGGACAAAAGAAGATGGGTGAATTCAGCTTCGGATTCTGCCAGCTCTTGATGCAGGCGAGCTCTTGATATGTTTGCACTGTCAACTTTTCTCCGATAAACCTCTAAACATTCTTGTTCTAAATCATGCAGAACCTTCTCTCTTTCAATATGATCTTTCCCAACTTCATCCCAGATCATCTGTTTCACATCATTGTTTATTTAAACTGGAAATGTGACATGTTTATTATAAAACAAGACATCAAGACATTAGGAACATAATATAATGATATTTTTTTTTATTATTAACTTCCACATTAAATAAATGCGACATAAAAAAAATACGATAAAAGATAGTAAATGAAAATGCTTTAGGAGTTAGATTAAGGTTTTTAAGAAAACGGGATAATGATAAAATGCCTTCAAATGTAAAAGAACATGGAGTTTAAAAAACAATATCTTGCATGCTAAGTAAATAAGGGTATTTTTTGAACAAAAAATGAATTCTGTACTCTTTTATAAAACTTCAAAGAAAAAAGCACCGCTGTTATTCGTGGATAAATTACTATATTAATTTCCAAGAGGTAGTCAGTCTTGCCTGCAATTCCTGAAGCAGATACCCACATGATGTTTCTAGTAACGCAGAGCTTCGCATTCCAATTTGGAACGAACCCATCTGACGGCCTCTAAGATATTGCCTTGCCGCAACTCAGGAATATTTGGATTGCTAAAATGTGGAAGTGCTGTGAGAGGTTCTTGGACTGCTAAACTCTGGTAGCATTCTGTTTTGAGTTACTTGTTAATGAACCAAGTATTGAGAGGGAATGGAAAAGATAGAGAATGATGGCTGGGAACTTTGGTGCGTGTATTTGCTTAAAAGGTAAGACTGCAGAAGTAGGTGACGCTGAAGCTTTGGGTTATATCTCTCCTGCACTCTTATTTAAATTTAAGGTGGTAAAAATTTCTCATAATTAAGACATAAAGTTGGAGTTTCTTGTTCAGGGACACACATGACTTCTATTTAGCAGCAGTTAACCGAACCTTTCCCTTTTATCTCTCTGTTTTTGTTTTGTTGGTGAACTTGATTCATAAGCAACCTGTGCCAAATGAAAACAACAACAGCTTGTGTCCTTTGTTAAGTTCTGGAACAAGCAAGTCTTCCAGAGAAAACCACGATCAAGATCATTATCTGCTAACCTATCAGCTCATTTTCAGCTTCTATCTTCTGGTAAATTTGGCCACACAGAATTTAATTCCCGCATATTATGATTAGGTGGCCATTTACAATTCGTTGTTGATATTTTTTTTTTTTAGCATGATTGTTTTTGTGTTTCAAAACTTTTTTTAAAAAAAATTAAATATTTATTTTACTTGAAATTAATATTTTTTAGAGTTATTAGATTATTTTGATGTGTTGATATCAAAAATAATTTTTAAAAATTAAAAAAAAAAATATTTTAATATATTTATAAATAATTTTTTTTTTAAAAAGGTATTTTTATTGAAAAGTAATTCCTTTCTCGACGGCTCTGGATGCTAATGGATTATCATTAAATTTCATTACGGCACAGATGATGCAATAATGCTTTTGAGTTGTAATAGCACTTGACATCTTAATCATCCCATCCATGACGGGTACTGAATCATTGTCAACACAACACTCCACCTAGTTCACCTTTTTTGACACATTTTTTTTTTCTTTTGAAGTTGTATTCGAAAAGGAAAAACATGGTAAGCAGTCTTTTTCTAGTCACAAGCCCGATGAACAATTTTTTTTAAAAAAAACACTTGTGAGGTGGGAGTGAGAGAAGAGAGGGATCATAGAAAGATAAGAGAACAAAATTTGGAGATAAAAAACCACAAACAAGGAACAGGAACTTGGTTTTGATTATTACTCATTACAGTATAGTTTCAAAGAGGCTGTGCATGTGAAAGAAAAAGAAAGGGCAAAGAAGAGAACGTGGGCGACAGAAGAGAGACTTGCAACTTAAGAATATTTATTAGACTTCACTACTGACTCCAAGTACTGAAATACCGACTTCAGTTGATTAAATTTGGGCTCCAGGAGTCAGGCTGTTATTATGACCCGCACTTACAAAGCCCATCTGTGTATAAGACTGATGACGTGCAAAACTAAACGCGTGACGTTAATAGTTGGAATGTAACTAAACCCACATCGCATAGTTGCAAAGAAATGTCATTGTATAAATAAAACGCAAGCGAATAAGTTGTTGTCTCTTCGGAGACATCTGATAAAATTGGAACGATACAGAGAAGATTAGCATGGCCCCTGCGCAAGGATGACACGCACAAATCGAGAAATGGTCCAAATTTTTTTTTTCTTCTGGTGCTTTCTTCATCATCTTCTTGTTTCTCTTTTGACGTAGGGGATTTACCGCTTTGAACAGCTGGTCAGTTTCAATCTTGCTGTGTTTTTCGTTAAGCAGACAGAGACATGGCATTGCCAGCTTCGTTAGTTTCTCAATTTCGCTTCTTAAAATACATGCATATAGTTTGAAAGAAGCAGCCTAACTTGTGACATGCATGCATGTTCCTATTATTTCTGTGATTCCTTAAAACACAATCTAGTTTTTTAGGCTTTGACTTAAAATGGTCAGTTCCAACCGATGCCAAAAAAATCTCTTAGAGTCAATTCGTCGAGCACCTTGATTGTGTATTCAATTAGACCGGCCTTGACATAGTCAGAGAGGTGTGATGGGTTGAATGGTAACTTCAAGGGTTAGTCAATGCAAGGATACAGATGGAAAGCTAGCTTGTTCAAAGCTGTACAGACAGATTGTCTAGTGAAGCTAAAAATAGAGCAGTAGTGGTGATGGAGATACGAGAAAGAGGGGAAGGAAACTATGCGAATTGATTAATGGCATTTTTAGCCATAACCTGGCTTTATCTCAGCAAACAACACAAGGACTCTCAGTTTAAACACACATGGCTTGCCATTGAGCAACCTATATAGTATCAGTAGATAGTTATGAAGGCGTTGATTGCAGAGATCCTTGCTTTAGCTTTTTGGAGAGAGTTTCCTGTATTTTTTAGATCATCATATTTACAGCTAGCCAAAGGATGTTATCAGAGCACCTTCTTAATGCCGATATATTCAAAGTGGAATATAGTTTCGCCATTGCGTAATTCACCGTGACTTCTGTTTATATCTTGAGTGGAATTACCTCGAGGACTTTTCTGGTCACGCTCGTGATTTGGCATGCATTATTAATTATAGCTACTGGCTATCCACCGGCACCGCCGCTGCTGCTTGTCTCTTGCGGTGATTTATGTTTTGCATGGCTGGGGTTATGAAATTGATTTGGTGGCATTGCATCCTTTTGTCGGTTGTCTAGTTTATTGGTTGACTCTGCACTTGCATTTTGGGATGGGATGTCAGTCATATGCTTCAGTGCTATAGCAGTCCGACCATAAACTCACCGATGACATGCTGACAAAAGTTCTTACTGGAACAAAAACCATCAGATCTGAATATCGTTCTTCATAATGGAATGAAAAATTTAAAAGGGAAAGAAAGATGTGCTAATGATTCTCTTGATTATATAGAAAAAAGAAGATAGATTTGGGTTACCCATGATGTGTACACCCAATCCATATTAATATTAATTATTTATGTTGAGATACTGCCTCCTTAAAATTGATTCATTTAGAAAAGTAAGAAATTAGCAATATAAGTAGGAGATTATTTTTTTTTTCTCATTTCTATAGTAATAATTGGGTGATCATGATGAGTAATATACCTTTAAAAAATAATGTTTATAGTTATACAATTAAGTTATAAGAAAATTAAATAAGTTTGGTATGAAGAAATAATCATTTTAAAGTCATGGAAAAAAAATATAATCGAACTCAAAATTTGATCCATTATTTCCACACCTCAAAAAGTTTATTTTAATCTTCTCGTGTTGATAATGCATTAAAAGATTAAATAAATAAGGCAATATGCCCAAATAAAATTAGAAATGACATCAAAAGGCATCTAACAACAATTACATTAATTTGGCTATTTAGGAAATTAATTGTTTCCATTTAATTATTTCACAACAGGATCGATGATGTTTTAGATTTACTAATATGGATGGATAACATGACATATTAATTAACAATTAGGCTATAGCTTTTAGGATGTCACTTCACTTGTTATAAATTGAGCATCATCAAACTTTACCCATATTTTTGAATTTCATGTTCACTTTATTTTAAAATTAATATTTTTTATTAGGTAAAATAGATAAAATAAAAAGGAATTAAATTGTTGCATTTTATCACGCTCAAAATCATTTTAATTTAAATTCAATGATTTAGAATGCATTTGGGAACACGGTGCAAACCGTGTTCCTAAAAAATTCAATTTTTGTTTTGTTAAAATTTAATATGATTTGTATGTTTTGGATTGTTTTCATGTGCTGATATCAAAAATAATTTTAAAAAAATAAATGAAATTATTGGCATGCATTTCAACACGAAAAATTATTTGAAAAACAACCGCTACCATACTGTCAACCACTCTCTTAGTTTTGATCTTTAATTGCTTTGATTGAATTTCGGTAACCTTTGGATTTTAAGGTATCATTTGGAGACCGAATGGGTAATGTTTTTTTAAATTTTTTATTTTTAAAAACTTTTAAATTAATATATTTTTAGTATTTTTTTAATCATTTTGATATGATAATATTAAAAATAAAAAAAATATTATTTTAATTTATTTTTAAATAAAAACATTATAAAAAATACTTTGAAAAAGATCCTATTCTACACTACACTACCTAAACCTACCGAGGGCCAAAGTTTGTAAATCCTTTTCCATGTTTAATTAATTTACAGTGAAACATTTTATGGGAATGAAGTTCAAGAAGAAGCTAGACAATGGAGATATTTGTGCCTGTGCCCAATTTGTTGGGTTTTGAACATCCACGTCACTTTATATATACACGAGATGATATGCCCGCGTGCTATCGCGGGTTTATAAAATAAATATGTTTGATAGTGTTATAATTATGAACTAACGCTAGATAAGTAATAGAAATTAAAGGTATGGTGGAGCAAATATTTCATGACGGAAAAAAAAAGTTGTGTTGGTGATTAAAAACTTAGAAATTGAACAAAATGATTTGTAGCAATTTACGGTGTTTTGTGAGGAAAGATACAGTGCTTTCGCCACATGATTTAGCTTTTCAGTTAATAAAAACCAAAAAAAATTACAAAGCTAAATTCTCTACCAACTTAATATAAAAAAAAACTAATAAAGATAATTTTGGAAGGAAAAAAACCCATGAGAAAAAACATTGTAGCAAATGACAATGTTTTGTGAGGAAAACTATAGCGCTTTTCCCAATAAAATAAAATTAAAAACCATTTAGAGAAATATTGTAGCAATCCACAGTGTTTTGTGAGAAAAATTACAACGCTTTACTCATATGATTTAGCTTTATTGTAATTATAATTCTTAACCAACTCAATATTAAAAAAAAAATCGACAAAGATAATTTTGAAAAAAATCATAAAAAAATCACATGGAAAAACACTGTAACAATTCATAGTATTTTAAAGAAAAAAAATTACAAAGCTAAATTCTTAATCAGCTCAATATTAAAAAAATAAATCGACAGAGATAATTTTAGAAAAAAATAACAAAACAAACACCAAAAAAAAAAATCATGTTGGAAAAACTGTAGTAATTCACAATGTTTTGTGATGAAAGCTACAGTGCTTCCCCATATGATTTAGTCTTATTTGTAATGACTTGTAATTGTAATTCACAAATAACTCAATATTAAAAAAATAAAATTGAAAAAAATTATAAAAAAAAACCATGCGGAGAGACACTGTAGCAATCCACAATATTTTATGAGCAAAGCTACAATGCTTTCCTCACATGATTAAGTTTTATTACAAAATTAAATTCTAACCAACTCGATATTAAAAAAAAAAAATCGACGAAGATAATTTTGGAAAAAAATATCACAAAAAAAACACAAAAGAAACTAGAAAAAAACCATGTGAGGAAAAACTGTATCAATGCATAGTGTTTTGTGAGGAAAAACTTGTATTTACTTATAATTGCAACTCTTAACCAGCTTAATATTTAAAAAATAAAATTGACAAAGATAATTTTAGGGAAAAACATAACAAAAATAGAAAAAAACCATGTGGGAAAAAACACTGTAGCAATGAACAGTAATTTTTGAGGAAAGTTACAGTGCTTTTCTCTGTAATTTTTAACCAGCTCAATATTAAAAAATAAAATAAAAAAAATAATTTTGGAGAAAATCATAAAAAAATCATGCGGAGAAACACTGTAGCAATCAACAATGTTTTAAAGAAAAAAATTACAAAACCAAATTCTCAATCAGCCCAATATTAAAAAAAATCGACAAATATAATTTTGAAAAATAAAGAAATAAAATAGAAAAATTATGTGGAAAAATATCGCAGCAATCCACAGTATTTTAAAGAAAAAATTACAAAGCAAAAATTTTAACCAGGTCAATATTTAAAAAATAAAATCAACAAAAATAATTTTTTTTAAAAAAGAAAAAATAGGAAAGTTGAAAATTTTTTTTTTTTTTAAAAAAGAGAAAAGTTAGCACAAAAAAGAAGAAGAAGAAGAATCACTGTGGATTAGTGTTGTAATCCACAGTGATTTAGGTGTGGGGGAACAATGATTCCCCTGCACCATTTAGATATTGTTTTATATATATATATATATATATATATATATATATAATTTTAATATATTGTTATTATAAATAAAAAATATATAAAAAATTTATTTTAATATATTTTTAATTAAAAAAATTGTTACCAAACACACATTTAATTTAAACCCATGCTCGGAAAAATCCCAATTAGTTCCTCCATGCCACATTTTAGCAATGCTTTTCAACTAGATGGATGATGTCAAGATTTGATTGTATACTAATTCATTAAAGTACATGTAATGTCCATCGCTAGTAGCAATGACAATGATCGTATATAAAACAGATACACGTGCAACACAGTCTAATAAATATCCTGTTAAACATACCAAATGCATGGTGATTAAGAAATGCAACAGACTTTATCTGGCTACGTTTAAATTTATTAAATTTGATGGAGCAATCAAGTTAAACAAATTTCGTGGATTGTTAGATGAGTGAGCACTAAATGGATTTTACATGGGACTTTATTCGATAACGACCCAATTTTATATACAAGACAGTTTATTGAAGTTTTTTAGATTTAGGCTGTGGTAGATATTATTTTTTAATTGTAAATATATTTAAATAATATATATATATATATATATATTAAATTTATTTAACGAATAAAAAAATTTCAAAAATTCATAAAACGGCGGTTAGATTCATGGCACTGTACATATTTGCAATCCTTGTAAAATTGTACGTACCTCTAGGCACCGGCGTAAACGCAAGACGCGCTCGCGGTTACAAATGGGGTCCACTTTAGCTTTTCCGTTCCATTTCTTGTTACCACTCTTCTTGCATAGCCAGTCTTAAGAAGTCACGTGGCAGACCATCTCCCCAGATTACCCCTACATTTTCAACAAATTAGCAAAAAATGTCCCTCCGTTCACGTCATTCGCATGCCTGACGCCACCAAGTTAACCACAGGTTGTATCTACCCCCAACCACGGTTAAATCTCATACCGTTCTTTTTTTCAAAACGGCAAGGGGTACCCCTTAAAATAAAACCTCTCCCTGGCGCCACTATCTACCATTTTCTTCACTTAGTTTCAAAATTCAAAAACCAACCGCCTTAAGCCCCCTCTCTAGCTCTCTCAGTTTTCTCCAGAAACTCAACAACAATGGTGATCATTGAAGAAAAAAAATCTTAAAACCCTGTTTCAACTCTTTCATTTTCGAGAGTTCTTGTTTCTCTAATTCACTTTATCGTTCGTTTTGTTCTTAAATGCGAGAATGATTAATATTTCCGTTTCGTGTTCGATCAGGTTGTTGCACAGAAAGTGAAAGAAGCGCAGATCACCGAGCAAGATTCTCTTCTTCTGGTACACATATATGATATATCAACGATTTCACAATGCGAGTTTCACTTTTTGAGCTGTTGTTTTCTTATCAAATTTTCAGTAGAGTGTACTTGTTTGTTGTTTATTCTTCTAAATTCATGATTATTTAGTGTGATTAGCCCGTCTAAAGAAAGTTTCGTGAAGCTTTTTTGTTCGTATTTGAAGGTGCTGTTTGGATAAAATTTGAAAAATCTCTTTTCCGATTTATCTTCTGTTTGATCAAGTAGATCAGGTTAGAAAAACCTTTATGTTTCTCAAATATGAGTCATAGATGAAACTCTGAGCTCGATTTTGGCTTAACACAGCAAATCATCACGAGATCTCACAATTATTTGACTACGCGTTGAGTAATTGATGATCATTAGCCGCGAAATCACTTATGTACCATATGCTAATTGTTTTTGTTAACGAAAAGTTGATCTAATGTTATCTGATGGTTTCGTTTCTTTATTTGTTGTGGTATAGACAAGGAACCTGCTTCGTATTGCTATATTCAATATCAGTTACATTAGAGGCTTGTTTCCAGAGAAGTATTTCAATGATAAGTCTGTCCCTGCTTTAGGTAATCTCCTTCTCCTGCTCAGATCCTTTTCTTTTCTAATTTTGCTTTTAAATATGAAATATGATATGGTGAATTTCTCTGAAATTATGAAATCACTAAGCAGAGATGAAGATTAAGAAGTTGATGCCCATGGATGCTGAGTCTCGTAGACTGATTGATTGGATGGAGAAAGGCATGTTGTTTTTTTATCTTTAAATTATTCGCTGTTTTTTTATTGATTTGTTTCTTTATCTTGTAAAATTTTTTACTATAGTGCTCCTTTTCTTTTTATTTTTTAGGTGTCTATGATGCATTACAGAAAAAATACCTAAAGACACTTCTATTCTGTGTGTGCGAGACTATAGAGGGCCCGATGATCGAGGAGTACACATGTAAGTGAGGTTTTTTTATTCATGATACTGTACATGTGGAAAGTCTTGAATGGGAGGGAAGCACGCAATAACTGATTGTTGATGCTCTTCAATTGACTGTATTTTCTTTTCTATTTATACTTTGAACGTAGTGTTGGGGGATTTCAATGGTGTCTCTTTTTCTGCAGTTTCCTTCAGTTATTCTGATTCTGAGAGTCAAGAGGTTTCAATGAATATCAATCGCACTGGAAACAAGAAACAAGGAGGAACATTCAAGTATAACTCCACAAATGAAATTACTCCCAATCAGATGAGGTGATTGAAGTGAAATGTCTTCTTAATTCTGCATCTCTTTCCGTCAATGTGTGAAAACTTATGAGTTCTTAAGAAAATGACGGGACATTTATAAAATGCAGAAGTTCTGCTTGTAAAATGGTCCGAACACTGGTTCAGTTGATGAGAACTCTGGATAAGATGCCTGAAGAGGTAAAATCCTTCAGCAACCATATATAAGTATTTGTTTTTTATGAGTTGTAGCAAGCTGGTCACCTTTTTCAATGTGCAAGTGCCTAGACGATGACTGGCTACAGTAGTAGTGTATTAACTGCAAGATGATTATCTGTTTTCTGTTTCAGCGGGCTATATTGATGAAGCTCGTCTACTATGATGATGTGACGGTATGCCTTTACCTGGATTCTTAGATTTGGTTTTAATCAGTTAACACTTTTGAGCCAGGATTGTGCCTTCACGACGTGTTCATCTAATTTCTTAGTTTACTAAATGGGTAATTAGAGATGTATGAGATTGTGGTTTCTCTTCCACATATTGAAGTTCGTTTGTTTCAGACTGCTGCTTTGGTGATTAGATATGTTTGTGGAAACAGCTTTAGCATCTATAAGTTTTACAATGCATGTGAATTCGTTTTAATAAATTGTCAAATGGCATTTAATATTTGATGAAGGACTTATAGAGAGCTTTGCAGAATATTTTTCACCTCCCAAATTATGAATGTGAACACAAGGAAAGAGTGTTTTAATACAAATTGTATGACTTCGCAGCCAGCAGATTATGAGCCTCCATTCTTCAGGGGCTGCACAGAAGAAGAAGCCCATAATGCATGGACTAAGCATCCTTTGCAAATGGAGGTTGGCAATGTCAACAGCAAGCATTTTGTATTAGCACTCAAGGTAAGGGACCAAACTTACGTGTTTTCCTGTGACCAGAAATTCCAAGCCATGGTTCATATTTGATGCCGACTTTTGTTTGAATGGTAACATGTACAGGTGAAGAGTGTGCTTGATCCATGCGAGGATGAAAATGATGATATGGAGGATGATGAAGTGAGCTTAGGTGCTGATTCTGTAGAAAGGGATGGTTATTCTGAATCTGGCACTGAGGTAAATTTCCAATACTCTTTAATTTTATGTTTTAATTGCCACTCTATGGTTCCAGTGAGCTTAGTTGACGGAAATGATAGCTAAGTGACCTTAAATGACTGGCTATCTACACAACTGTTACAAACTTGTTATAAATTCCAGGCTAACCAATCACAAGAAGACCAATACATAGTTGCACCAGTAGGTAATTACATGAACTCCTTTTGGCCATCGTTTCATTTCCATCTATTCTATTACCGGTAATTGTCTTTGGTGATTTTGATGCTATAAATAATCAGTGCTTATCTTGACAGACAAGCAACGTCCAGAGGAAGACAGTGGCCTGGTTGATGAAGGTAAAAGTTTCAATTTAAGTATAAGATGGCTGAACTTCTTAGGATATTTGGATCGACTGCCTTAATACAATTCACCATTGTCATCCGCTTGGCTCTTTACATTAGATTTAGCAATAACGATATCTCAAAATATACTATCTTATTCCCACTCAAAGCTGTGGTTTAATATAAGCAAGCCGTGCTAGTTTTTTCACAATATCATCATCAATGTCACAGTCCTTACCATTTGATACGTCGGATTTTACGATGATTAATATATGTAATGAATTAAGATTTCCAAGCATTACCGTGTTTATGCTTTCATTAGATTAGATAAGCATATTGTCTCACTTGAGTGCGAGTTTGTCGATTAGCAACTCTACTCTGAGATGGCAAATGCTTCATTTGACTCAATGGAGTCCAAGGTGGGTATAGTCATATTGAAGCAACGTCCAGAGGAAGACAGTGGCCTGGTTGACGAAGGTAAAAGTTTCAATTTAAATATAAGACCTTAGAACCGTATTCACCTTGTAATGGGACTTGAGAAACAAATACGAAATTTTCAAGGTCAAAAAATGAAAAATTGGGCAAATGATTTTTAAGTTAGCTTTTTAACATTTTTACTTCTTTTCCTTCTCTCCTTTTCAGAAGTAATTTATGGGTTTACATGGCCATTGGAGTCATCACTGGGTTAGGGCTGCCTTTTACTAATGTGCTGTTGTATGTTTGTGTAGATGATACACAGGACCAAGTGGAAGATGAACAACAATTGGCCAGGGTGAAAGACTGGATTATAAGCCACCATCTTGATACCATTGAACTTACTGACGTTCTCTCTAATTTTCCAGATATCTCAGTGGTAAGGGCTGCTTCTTTTTTTTTCCTTCAAATTTCTCAATTTGAACAAAGCAGGAAAAAGATTTAAGTGCAAATGGCAAACGAATTCAATTTTTAGACCCGACAGTTTATTTTTGTTTTGTTAATGCAGGTTTTGATTGAAGGTAACTCAACTTTCTAATTAAAGTTAAAAGAGGAAAGGGTATTACTGCGTCTTTTGGTTTTCTTCAATCAAGTTTTTAGTCTGTTTTGATTCTTCTTTAATTGGATTTCAGAAATTATGGGCAAACTCATTGAGGAAGGTGTTTTATCGAAAATTGGAACAGATACTTACAGCAAAATCAAGCAGAAGGTTCTATTTTTCTTGCTAGTTAAAATTCTGTTACTTGGCTACTTGTTAAGTTTGGCTCATGCTTCTTATCTTTTTGTGACATGTCAGGCCTTCGAGTATGAGTTCACTGCGGTGAAAGAGGAAATTGATGGAGACAAAGCTCCTCAGGCTGAAGATCGCATGTACATGAAGGTGAGCTTTCTTCTGTATCAGATTCTTTGGATCTATTAAGACCCTACATTGATTGGTATTTACCGTATCAAAGCAATTCCTGTATTGATTGACTTTAAATGTTGTCTTGAGCAATTCGTGTGCTGTTTGACTTAAATGTTGTCTTGAGCAATTCCTGTGCTGATTGACTTTAAATGTTGTCTTGAGAATTGGAGCTATGCTAACAGACCAGCTATCAGTTGAAGCCCAGAAAATTTGTGTGCATGAGAAAACTGAGATGATTTGGTTCAACTCTATTTTTATTGCTTGTGTATGAACAGCAAGATTGGCGAAGAGTATTTATAAAATGATTAGCCATCTTTGTATCTTAAGATTAATCAGCACGATCTTAGATTTAAACTTGTCCACATTACATGTCCTCATTTGACTTCTCCGATTTCAGGCTTTGTATCATGTGCTTCCAATGGAATATGTGACAATTTCAAAGCTACAGAACAAGCTAGCCGGAGAAGCCAATCAGGGTACTGCGCGCAAGTTACTTGAAAAAATGATCCGAGACGGGTATGTTGAAGCCAAAGGAAACCGAGGGCTAGGTACGTGTTTTCGAACAAAAGCTATTTCTGTTTTTAGTTTGAGGACCAAATTATTGCTGATGTACTTGCCATTCATCCTGTGTTGTTATAGGCAAGCGTGTCATTCATTCCAGCCTTACTGAAACGAAGCTTATGGAAGTCAGGAGAGCCTTGGGCAATGGTGCTATGGTGATTTTTGTGATCATTATTTAACCGCTGCCTCTGATTTAGATATAAAGTTCTTTTCTTAACTCGTTTGTGTTGAGCAGGACATTGATACTAATCAACCATATAAAAAATCCAACCATCCAGAATCCCAGAAAATGGGTACCTATTCAAACTTCTCCGAGAATCTTAGTTTTGGTTCTTTTATTTATACTCCGTCTGAATACTAGGAACTGCTACCATATAATGTTTCTTTAACTATCAGGGAATGACTACAAGGATGGCTCAACATGTGGTGTTCTCCACTCCATCGGTTCGGATCTTACACGCATGGTGATCAGATCAGAAATGAATCAGAATGGATCAGCTAGGTGTGATCAGACTATCTCAAAGACAAGGGACCATGGAAACACTCCTACAAGCAGGGCTGAGGTTAGTTGAGATGTGGAGTTTCTCCTCTGTGCATATCAACAAATCGCAGCAGTAGTTCCGTTCCATAGCTGACTAACGATGACTTATTTTTGTAATTGTGCAGCCTGTTGCTTCAAGAGAGAGTTTTTTTCCAGGAAAGGAGAATGTCAGAGCAAATGGAAACACAAATTACCTTGACGAGGCAGATACGGTTATCTGCAGCAGATCCTCTCAAGATAAGCGGTCCAGAAAGACGAGCACGGTATGATGCTTCAACTTCCTCACCACGAACTGGTTGTAGCTCTTACCTGCATGGAACAATCCTATTGAAACCACCGAACTTGTTTTCCCGATACAATGGGACTTGTATATTTTTTGCAGGTCAAGGAGCCTATTGTTCAGTGCACGAAGCGCCAGAAATCTCAAGTTGTCTGAAAGGCTTCGAGAGTTTGAAGTCACCAAATTTACTCTCCACTCCTTCAGAATAGTAGTAACTTTTTCTCAAGGCCATCAAGGCCACAGCACAAATGATGAAAACAACAACTTACAGTTTACATATATCTCTATAATGTTTAATATGATAATGGTGGATGCTTTTGCCCGTCACTTGTATTTTACGGGCTTATAAAATAATGAATGAACAATATACTTCCTAGAGGATGCTTTTGCCCACACACCTCGTGAGCTCTTGTGCTGCTTTTTTTTTTCTTCGCAGCATAACCACAGCTGACAGTTCTGATCATCTTGTCAACTGCCCAAAGAGCTTCGGTAGTTCACGTGTAATGTAGGGGCGGTCAATTGTTGGCCCATGCATTTTGCTGCATTTTTCCTAGTGTTAGAGTGTGTTTCGTTGCTCATACAGGGTTCCCTGTAAGTATGGAAAACCGAGCTAATTAGGGAATTCAATTTATTCTACAATGCAAATTTTGTGCAATTGGGTCTATGAACTAGAAAAGTTTCTCTTCAAAACAAATATAATAATATACGGTCACTTTTGTTATTTGTCTACTAATTAATGGAGCAGTGCTGCGGATAAAAAATGAAAGAGTTAAAAGGAGTTAAAATGTCAAAGTCATGTCGGCCAAATTCATACCTTTTGCAACAAGAAAATATGTGGGATGGCTCACCTCCAACGACAACAATGATGATGACCATGGCGTTTGCAATATTTTGGCCTATTAGGAAGATTCTAGTCGTGGTATGACTTGGTAAGACTCGCAAATGGTTGCATAAACTTCAACGCTATTTTTTGTCGGAAAGGGTGAGCAAGGAGGGAGGGTTTGGGTGTTGATAGGGTTGGATTTAGGTCCAAAGTCCCGTTAATGAGTCTGGGTCCTGGCTCAAGGACGTAACCACCAGCTCAAACTGAGTAACCTAACCCTTGACAGGTGGTATTTTCCCCCTTTGTGAAAGAAAACAGGCTTAAGGAGATGCCCGCTGGCACCCCGACGGGTCCTCAGTTAGCTGTCGGTAGTTCCAGTACACACATTAAATATAGATACAGTCCTCAAATACATGTCATCCTAAGAATTGATTCAATAGTGGCCCTCAATTATGTTTAACCTACGCCACCCGTAACAATAATACCTTTTAGAGTGGTTGTTGTTATTGATACTCTATCCTCCTCGAGTAGTTTGAAATTGTGGGTGGCAAATATATCATTTCATTTTGGCCTTGTATAAATACACTCATACGAGATTAAAACTATATAAACATCATTAAATCGAAAAATACGATAATTTTTCTCTCTTTCAAACCCTAAATACTATTATATAACTAAACACACGTCCTCGCAAGATATTTTTCTTTAATCTAAACTGAGGTAAGCATTAATTAGTGGATCTCCGAACCAATAAAGAAACTTGTTTTAAAAGTATAGTAGCTACACTAACTCAACTTTACCACCCTTTCAACCCTCTACATCATTTGAAAGACCCTTTATGACAGAAACTTTCAATGTTCTTATAAGTGAGTGACGTTGTGTGTGAGATATCTTTGAGCAAAAAACCAGTTTTCTCTCTCAGTTTTAGACATCTTTGGTTTCTTCTAAGACTGATAACTAAGAAACTCTTGGGTAAAACAAGTGGTTTCTCTGTTTGCCTTACCTCCCCTACCTTCTAACTATAAAGACAACTCTTTTTTAGAATAGGGAAGGGTAAAATAATGCATTCAAAGTAGGAGAGAGTGTCACCACTTTAGGGTGCAGCATATTGGGTAGAATAAGAGGTTTCTGAAACCCAAGTTGAATAGGGTCGAGCTTGGAATTAAAAGACTAAGGGATTTTTTTTTAACGCGGTTTAATCTATATTTTTAAAAATTTTAGTTTTTTTTTACTTTAAATTAATATATTTTTAGTAATTTTAGATTGTTTTGATGTTCTAATATAAAAAATAACTTTTTAAAAAAATAATAAAAATATTATTTTAATATATTTCTAAATAAAAATCACTTTAAAATATAACCACAACTATATTTTCAAATATTCCCCGTCAATGAACTGTCTTGTAACCTTTTTCTTCACGTGTTTAGGTTTGAAAAAACCCACTTCACCTATATAGCTAGACTCAGGTTAATTCCCACTTACATATCAATATAAAGAGTTAAAAGATAATAAATAAATAAATCCAAAAGGAGATAGAATTATAAAGATAATGACATTACCAACTAAACTTATTTCCAGGCTGCACTCCTCGATCGATGAGAAAGATGATCCTTTAGATCTCAGTCATCCTTTCTGAAAAAAATTAATTTTTTTTAAATTAATATATTTTTAATATTTTTAAATTATTTAATATATTAATCTTAAAAATAATTTTTAAAAAATAAAAAATATTATTAACATATTTTTCTAAATAAAAAATACTTTAAAAAATAATTATAACCATACTCCAAACCATACTTAAACTTTTCAAAATTATGTGCTCGTTTCTTCAAGTAGTCCACAATTATGCTTATAGCAACCCATTGTCATTATTGAACTTTTTTTCCCCAGGTAATCCAAAACTATGAGAGGGAAGTACATCATAATATATATATATATATATATATATATATATATATATATATATATATATATATATATATATAAAGAACCTTGAATTCTCTAAGGTAAGATCTTCTTCTTATTATTAAAATCTTAAACACTACTTTATAACTAAACACACACACTCACAAGATCTGTGTTTTCCAATCTACACTGACTTGGATTCTAGAGGGTCCCCCAACCTATAAAGAAACTTTGTTTTTGTAGATTTTGCAGTAGCTCTAATCCAACTTTACCACCCTTTTAATCCTTTATAGCCTTGGAAGACCTTTCATGACCTAGGTTTTTAGTAATCTCATTAATTAATTAGGTGTATACTTAGTTTGATAATAAGGATAAATTAAGACCTAATTAAAGAAACGAGGGATCCCTCCAACCCTTTCTCGCTTGTAATTTTGAATTCTTCTGGTTTAAAAAGAATATTGACCACTACCATTTTTTTTTAATAATCTTTGTAATTTTTAATTTAGATGATTTGTTCTTATACTTCCCATTTCTTTTAGCTAAACAACTAGATGGATAGTAATTTTTCTTGAACTCTTACCCTATTTTCTTTAAAATTATTTTTTTTCAACTCATAAATATATAAGTAATTTGTCACTAAGATCGGAGCCAAAAAGAGATTCACTCGAATTTTTCAAAATATAATCCAAAGAATAAAAAAATAATTCGGGTTAGAAAATTTGAAAACAAAAATCGGAAAATTCAAAAAAAGTTATGAATTGATAATATTTTTTAATCTGAATTACGGGAATGCTCTCCCCTACCTACATGCGTGCTTGTTTAGCTAGCTTGGATTTCCAAGTATAGCCTGGTTTTTTCTTCTTTCCTCAACGGGGGGAAAATGCCATGGATGGTGTATGAATCAAATCATAATCTTACGTGTAAATTTCTGCTATGCTCAGAACTTGCTTTAGTTTTTTTATTATTTATAAAACTCAAATTAATAATTTTTAAATAATAAATTTAAAATCTGATTAATTAAATTATATTTTTAAATAAAAGTTCCTTAAAACTTTTCTCGCTGATCAATGATGAGGCATTATCTCCTGACTATTTATCCTCCGACAACCATATATTGACGATTCTTTATTAACTTAACGCTGTACGCAATTCTAATAGATGTTAGTTCATCAAATTTTTATATTGTGAGAAAGGAGAGGGTCGCCTCTTGGGAAGAGGGATCTATATATTTTATTTCCGTAGATATTCTATGGACCCCTTGAATGTCCAAGAAAAAACAAAAGAAAATTAATTTGAAACAATTTTTATTTTTCTTAAAATACTTAGTAAATTTGTCGGTCATGGGAACTTGGGAAGTACAAAACAATGTTCCACAACAGCCAACCAAAAAGGGACAGCTAAAGGCGCATTTAGCCAAGCACGAAATTTTATTGCAGCTTCCCAGATATTTCCGCCCTACACCACTCCACCCATAACCACGTGTCCTTCACGAAGCCTCCTCCTAGACCCCACCACGTGACCCCACACATCCTCATCAAATCTGGATCCAAAGAAGGGGGACACGTTATGATACCATCCATCTAGATCTCATTTGTTGCGTCAGATCACGCTCACGAATCAGATTCACTCACACACGAATCACACTCCCTTCCTTTCTATATAGATAAACGCAAAACCTGACTCTAAACTCCCATACACTCCAAAATCTGAAGAACCGCAAAGAATCAGAAACAAATAAGTAGACAAATCTTGATGCGGATGATGGAGGTAGAGAGCAGTAAGAAAGATTTAGAGCTGAAACACTTAGGGTTTGTGAGGATAGCTACGATTCAGATTTTGGTTTCCGTTTCCAATCTTTATGATTATGCGAAACGTAACTCCGGGCCTTTGAGATCACCCGTTGGAGCTGTTGAGGGTACTGTTAATGCTGTGGTGAGTCCTGTTTATGATAAACTCAAGGGCGTCCCTGATCATCTTCTTGTCTTTCTTGATCACAAGGTAATCTTTTCATCCCATTTTGATCATGGTCATCTTTTTTTCTCATTTGATTCTTGAGGTTTTTTCTTTCTATGTCTGCAGGTAGATGGAGCAACAGCCAAGTTTGATAAGCATGCTCCTCCTGTTGCGAAGCAAGTTGTGAGCCAAGCACACTATTTGATTGAGAAAGCTTCAGAAAAGGCGAAAGTACTTGCGAACGAGTTTCAAGCAGGAGGACCACGCGCTGCTTTGCACTATGTAGCTACAGAGTCTAAGCATTTGTTCCTCACTGAATCTGTGAAGGTGTGGGTTAAACTCGACCACTTTCCCTTTTTCCACAAAGTTGCAGGGGTGGCTGTTCCAGCAGCTGCGCATTGGTCAGATAAGTACAACCATTTCGTCAAGGAGATGAACCAGAAGGGCTATACAGTGTTTGGTTACCTGCCAGTGGTTCCGATTGAAGAGATCTCCAAGGCATTCAAGCAAGAAGAGGCAGAGAAGAAAGAAGATGCAACTGCACTTAAAGATTCGAGTTCATCAGACTCTGATTAAAAAAAATGCATTTCGTGCAAGGGCATCCTTAGCCTAGTAGCATGGCTGGTGAAAATCTGATAGGGTTTGTGGGTGTTGGTTGAAACATGAACTGCGTGCTAATATGTAAATCTGATAGGGTTTGAGGGTGTTGGTTGAAATATGAACTGCGTGCTAATATGTAAATTAATTCAGCGGACCCTTTTTCTCATATCAATGGATGTGAGTTTTTTGTAATTCTACCTCGTATCTATTTCGTAGATTACAGCACTGTATTAGATTATGTCGTTAGGATATGCTCCCTTCTATCTAGAATCCTCTGGCCTGATGGGTTGGCTCGTTGGACCCTGTTTCGTTTTGCCATTGTCTTGTTTAAAGCAGGGGGTGCTTGCCTTCCGCCAGATATGGTTCTCGCGCGGGAATAAAGCCTTAAATTGGATGCTGCTTCATGGGTGGTATGCTTTTTCAGTACATCTTACTTTGCGTTATATAACAAGGATAAAGATCCTGTGTGCTTCAGGATTTCAAGTTTACTTCGCTTCTATTTTCATTAGAGAACGCGTAGGTTCCTACTGCTTCAGTTCTCAAAATATTCTGTTCTATCGTGAAGAGATGGCATAGAGCAGGTTTTACAGCATGATGAACAGGCTAATAAACATCTCAGAAATCGTCTTCATGGTTTGAAATCTGAACATTATTAAAAAGAATCACTAGGAGCAGTTGCATCTGTTATTCTTAATTATCTTGCAGTACAAATTCTAATAAGTTACTCTGTCGATGCCATCCCCCACGAAGGAAGAGTAGCAAGATGGCAGGAATATCCAGGAACAATGCCGAGGTATAAGAAGAATAAAAAAAACTTTCTCTGACCCAGTTAAAGAACACCGGTGGGAATTTATTTGTGAGGAAAGAGTAAGAAGAATAGGAGTAATCATGAACATTCAATTCCATAGACGAGTTATATGGGCAATTATTCAAACTCATGAACAAGTCTCGGACATCCAGGGTATTACGAAATCAGCTGGCATCCGTACAGTCCACAGAATACATGACTGTGAGACAGGAAAAAGAAAAAGAGCTTAAACATCAATCTCCACACTCGTTTCTCCAAGAAAGCTTCTTGTCAATCTGCTAATGGAAAATGAACTTTCTGCATCAATGGGACAAAATTTATGAGTACTGATCGCATGATCAAACAAGTCAGTTATGGTTCTCTATTAGACTTGGAAGGTTTTTAAAAAAAAAGAGTTCTCCACGAGACTCAAATAAAATACGCTTCCACAAATATCTTGATATGATGACAAACTAGGTTTCACTTTAACAAAGTCTATGCAATAACCCAGAAGATGAAGCTTTGGATGAAGTCGGCACCATACATAATTAGAAGTACAGAAAAAAAAACTTTTATTTGCTATGGAAAATACCAAAAAATGAATAACTTCACACACTGTGCACCTTTCCAATCAACCACTAAATCAGTTTCAAGGTTCCAACACATAATCTATGCTGCTTCATCCCAAATCTGGTGAAATGCAATAAATCTCATAGAAATATTCAAACTATATAAAAACCTAAGAATAAGAAATGTATTATAGACTGGTATTCCACACAAACAAACTCCACTACGAGCAAGCAGTATGGTTACTTTCAACTAAAAGTATGAAGCTAAACATCAGTTATAATTGAATTGTTGGTTACAATCCTCAACAGGCAAAGAAGCAATTAAAAAAAAGAGAGAGTTAAACAACTCATGCAATATTAGAATAGACATGAAGTTTATCCCTTCTAACAAACAGAGATAAAAAGTGCATGCATGCAAGTAGTGAAATCAAATGACGAAAAATATAGTCTTACACCATCAAATCCATCATGAGATTAAAATATTACAGCATTTTCTTACATTTTCAATAGCTAAGCCATCATTGCCCCTCCAAGCAATCTCATATTCTCATTGTCAAAGCAATTGATATATTTATCAAGAGTTACAAAAGTCATTCATTCTAGAGAAAAAAGCTTCTTTGACTGAGTTTAAGTGACAATTTATCTCAAATTGCAGATCTTCTAAGATAAGAGTAAACTGAAAATCACCTTAGTTTCCATGCCCCCGAATCGTTGCAGGATCATATACTTTGCAACAACCATGTCATTCAATAAAACAATTGACACCACATGAATGCAAGAAAACATTGGAGCCCAAAACCAACAAAACGAAAATACCACAACACCCTCAATCAATAATTCAGCATAACATACTCCTCACCCCACAAATATCAACATAAAACCAATCTAATTTAAACTCAATAGAACTGGAAAAACAAACCTTGAGTGAATTCATTCACTTGGGGAAGCCATAACTATCTTGAAGGAGGTCATCATAGGGGTCCCTCCGACCAGGAACCTGGCTAATCTTAGCATCCCAAGCAAGCTGCGCATTGTGGCGCTCAAATGTCCAAAACCCATAAGGGCGAAGAGGATAGCTCCACATTTCCTTGGTCTTTTGGCATCGATCCTTAACTGCATATACACGCTCCCTGAACTTCCGGTCCCTCTCCTTTGGATCCTCCATTAACCTCAGAATCAAATTCTCAGCAAATTCCATGATAAACCCCATCTTCTCTTCCTAAAAAACCTAACTTTCAAATCAAACACGCACAGAATTAAAAAAACCCAGTTCATGAATTCCCTCAAAGCAGACCCAAATCAAGTATTCTGGCCAAATTTGGACCTGATAGGTATACAATTTAAGAACCTAGAACTACCAAAATTAACAATCAATTTATAATAATGAAAGCGATCTAATAGATCCAAATTAATAATCAACTTATAAAAAGTATTGATGGCAGAGATTACCTGTTCAGCAGGCAGAGATTAGACCTCGCGAAGTAACAAACAACGTTTTCGGATTGACTGTTGAGGAGATGAGAGCTAGGAAGAAACCAGTTAATGATACCACTTGCTGGATGATACATTTGGGCCAGGGCCCTTTGAGTCATACGTTGTTAAAGCCCACGAAAAGATGATGACATGAGCCCAGGAGAAACAAGGCTGCAATGGTCATCACGCAAATTTTAGGCGAGTCCGTACAAACCCCTGAGTTATTACCCCCTTCTTGTTTTTATTTACACTTGCTGAGCTTTTTCTCCCTCTAATTTCAATAGTCGAATTATTGTTATTTTTTAAGATTTTAGTAGTTGAACTATTACTTATTCAAATTTACATCCTTTCTATTAGACTCGTTAAAAAACACATGAAAATCACTTGCACACAAAAAAATCAAAATAATTGATAAATAAAAAAAACATCTTATTTTATTTTTTGTTAGTAATGTCTGGGATCTCTTCGCCTATCATTTCTGTGTTGTTTAGTAGGCTAGACCTTTCCTAATGTATACAAAAGCTAAGAAGGATTCGAGGTTCTCATAAGGTTATGATCATCAGTATCATTTTCAACAAATGGGTAGAAGAAACTCAGATGCCACATTCTCCCATGTTTCCTTCTTCAAATCCCATGGTGAAATTCAAAACAGGAACCGTGCCAATTAGGTGGAACATAGGAGAGCAGGAACTAGAAGTCTTCTGGTAGCTAGATTCTGATACAGTATTCATCATTACCAGTAAAAGAAAGAAAGAAAAAAGATCATGGCCTAATTTTCTCAGATGTAGATTCCACTCATTTCTGCAATGCTCAAATCTATGCGTGTAATGACTATACCAACAGAACGACAACCACCATAAGAATTTCTAAGAAGCCCTGTCCTCGGCTCTTTTTTTTCCCTTCTTGGAGACAAAGCACAATAGCTAAAACAGCACAGACAATTTCCAGTCAAGGTAGCCACCTCTCCTAGATTTCTGATTAGCCAAATCTGTAATAGAAGCTTATCGATCTGTAGCTACTATTGTCTTTATTCTCCCCTGACTGTTTTATTTGGTTCAACAATTCATTTATCCTCCTACATCTACAAGAAAGTAGCATGGACTATTACACCCAAAACTCAAATCATATAAAGCTCATGGATAGAGCAGTCCTTAATTTGTCTTCCTGCTGTGGGTAAGTTATTGCCTTCCGGAATAGGAATGAGAGAGTCAATCTTTTCATCAGTCAGTGGCTTTTCAATACAGCCATTTAGGTGGCCTGCTCGAATGAACTCATTTATTTCCCCAGACTCTGACGTATAGGTGAGACCAACAATGTTACTCTCCACACCAAATAAGCTTCGCAGCTGTGTTGTTGCCTATCAGGAAATTATGATTGAAGAAGTAGATGTGAATAAGTAAAAAGAACATGCATGTTCATAGCATAGAAATGAGAAAAAAACTGACAACTTCCATGAAATAATTCTTAAGAGTTAGAATATTAGCAAGCAGGTCGATGTATACATCTTTGAATGTAACCTAAAGAAGCATGAAGAGCAACAGCATCTTCTTCGTTAAGCTCTCTAATCTGAATGAATGCAGATAAGTTTCTGCCCTTTTCATAACCTGTATCGTATTGTTGTGGTTTGTTCTTTAAGAGATTGCCTTAAGCTACGAAAATATATTCTCTTAAGTTGAAGGTAAAAAAACTACACCTCATATCCACTCGTTACATGAGCAGGTATATCCATATCCATAAGAATGAGGTCAAAAGAAGCCCCTTGACTATGAAGATAAATAGCTTTTTCTCCACTTTTGGCCACTTTAACTTCCATTCCAAGATTATATTCCCTTCCAAACTTGATTATCTGCGTGTTGTTGAATAAGCGATCAGAAGATTCATATTCCACAAGAAGCACTGAGAACTTGTCGCTAGCGGTTGAACTTGAACCCTGTGAGCTGCTCTTGACCTCTTCATGCCCCGGTTTCTTCTCTTTTCGGCTTCTGTGAACATGAAAATGAATATCAATTCTTAGAATTAATTTTACACGATCTTGGAACTTTAAAGTAAGCCATATCTGAAGAGAGCCCACGATATGATCCAAGACTAAAACTATAGTAGCAATATTGGAATTTAATGCAGTTTTCTGGGATCAAAAGAGAACCAGGGTTAATTAAGATGCAAGTTCTACCTTCTACAGTCCAAAAGCGAAAGCATGATAAAAACTACAACACCTACCCCTCTGCGTCTTCTTCACTACTATTCCCCAAACCAAGCACATCTTGCTCCCTTCCAGGAGCAGTAGTTTGATCAAATTCCATTGCACTATGTTCCTCTTTCATGGTTTCATCAATAACAACGGTCCTTTCTTTCAGCCATCGATTCACATAAGCAATCTTTTTGCGTGCTTCAAGAAGGCTTATTCCACGACCAATGCCCCTCATATTGATCACTAAATCACTGAATAACTTTAAGGATTCTTCTCGGTTTTTCTTCAGTTCTTCGATGCCTTCCGTGAACACATTGGCAGATGCAATCATCTTTCGACCAGTTTCAGTAATGTAATCATTCAGTTCTGCAACGGTACTCTCAAGGTTATAATAAACTTGAGAGGTTTCGTCAGCCATTAACATATGGGTTGAACTTTCTTGGGAGGTTTTTCTAGCTCCTTCCCTTATTATTTGGATTACTTCTCTGCGAGCCTTGGGAGATTCATTCATCCTTTGACTGAAGTTTCCAAGACAAAAACTCAGCTGTTCAAGTATGTGAGAGATTTCATGTTCAATGAGAGTGTGATATGTGCCATCCATTGATGTATGTTTCTTGATTTTCTTGCTTTTGGGAGAGGGGCCGAAATTGGTGAGTTTCCAGAGAGCGCCAAATGAAGAGCAGTTATTTCTGTTAAGGAGAAATGGTTCTTTCACATGCGGGAGAGGTGTTGATTGCTAACTTGCTATTATATATATATATATATATATATATATATATATATATATATATATATATATATATATATTACAATTAAATTAAATTAAATTAAAATTGAGATGGTAACATACAAAGCCGACCCATGATTTGCAGCTTACTTGTAATGAATTTAACTATATTTTTTTAAAAATATTTTTACTTATTAATATAATAAAAAAATAAATAAACAGTCTTAAAATTAAGCAACAACTAAGATGGGATGTTTGTTCAAAACTATAATAACTTAAAAAAAAACAAATGAAATTAATTAAAAAACCATAAAAAATTCAATTGAAAGAAAATAAAAGGAAATTTTGGCACGAGAAAGAAAAAGATTATAACAACTAATTAAAAAATAAAATATTAAAATATAAAATTAAAAGAAAAGAATTTGAAAGGTGAAAGTAAAAAATAAAAGATAAAGAGAACAAAATTTTGAGAAATAAAAAAAATTGAGGTGTTTTACTGTGATTAATTTAAAATTAATAAAATATTAAAGAAAAAATATAAAAGAAAAAAATCTGAAAGGTAGAAATTAGAAAAAAAAAAGTTTGAGAAATAAAAAATAAATATTAAAATATGAATTATGAAGTACCATAATGATTTGTAGTTTTGGTTTTAGGAGGAAGAGTAATTGTTTGTTGGGTTAAAGAGAAAAGGAGCTATTATCTCAAAAGTCGTAGGCTAAAAATTCAATTTTTTTTTATTAAAAATTAATTTTTTTAATATGTTTTCAATATTTTAATTTTAAAAAAATAAAAAAATATTATTTTAATATAAAAAATATTTTAAAAAACAATAACAACAACATCAGTACAAACATACGTAATAACGTGGGGACCTGCTTCAAGTCCCGTATCGTAATTTATTAATTAATTCAAGTAGGTCCCTCAGCTATGATAAAAAAAAAACATGCGTTTCTGAAAGAAACTCCACCGCGAAAGACTATCAACAGCTTCCTTTCTATTTGCGGCCGTCCAATTTCATTCGAAGATTATTTAAATTCCCAAACATGTTCTACAAGTTTCGGAGGCAAGAATCATCACCCAGTTCGAGCTAGATTAAAAAAAAAAAAGAAAAAAAAAAGGAAAAATCTTGTGTGCTGGCAACCAGTTTTTTAGATAGACATATAACTAGTTGCGGAGATAGTTCGTAGCATAAAAGTCTTAAGTAAAAAAGTAGTGTAGCTATCTAGGTAGTGGTCAGTGGTAAGAGTTTGGGATCAATAGGTTTGCTCCCTCTGTGGTCTCAGGTTCGAGCCTGTGGTTGCTCATATGATAGCCACTGGAAGCTTACATGGTCGTTAACTTCAGGGCCCGTGGGATTAGTCGAGGTGCGCGCAAGCTGGCCCGGACACCCGCGTTAAACTAAAAAAAAAAGTAAAAAGGTAGTGTGCTCAACCCAATACTACACAGAAACGGTTGAATTAATAAAAAGCATAAAACAATTCAAGATTTCGAGCATAAACATGGAATGGTATTACTGAATAAAAAATAAAATAAATAAAAAATATGCGCCCGAGGAGGCTTGCAATGTGTGATTTAATAATTTAATTTAATTCAATTTCATTTCAGGAGGCTTGCAATTTGTGCTTTAATAATCCAAGAGGTTTTGTACGGACTAGCATAAATTATAACTCATCTTCCTAATTCCTAATCCCCCCTGCTTCCCTAGATAGAGACCTCTAGACTGAAAGACCTTAAATATATTTATCATTACTAGAAACTAAATAATATAATTATGTAATTTACAAATCTATGTGCTAAAGCCACATTCAGATCTATTAATCATTATGATATTTATAAAGGATAAATTAATCTTTTTAATTATTTCATACATAGTAAAATAATAAAATATCCTTGAAATCATCATTCTGCCCCTTCAACTCATGCAATCAGTACTATTCCCTTATTGTCACCTATATTTATTATTTTTCTAGCATGAGAATGCTGGCGAGTATATCTTATCTTACATTATTGATCAAATATAAAAATATAAATTAATATAAAAGAGGTTGAACAGACCACTTATCATAAAGTTTATGTTTTTAAATGAATCCATATTTAATTGTTAAATTATGTAGAAAAAAAAACCTTATTCCTTTTCAAGGATTGAAAATTAGAGTTTGTTTTCGTTCATTTTCTATAATTTGTGTTACTGGAACCTTGTCTATTTAAAACTTTTTTTTTTCATTAGGAAGCATACAAGCTAATATTTATTTTTTTCAAAAATAATTTATATATAAAAAAATAGCGTTAATTATTCTCAAGAACAGCTAATCTACATACTTACCATTAACAAAAAAGAAAAAAAAAATTAGAGAGGGAAGGGTTTAATGTTCCAACTGATGTTCCGTCTGCAGCAATCCCGACTATTCTCAAGAATCATGATGCTGTCATGCCGTCGTATACTGGGTCTGGAAAAAAGCTTGCGTCTGTACTTCCCATACTGTCTGAAGTTGGAATGACAAAGAAACTGGGAAGAAAACAGAGATAGAAGCAGTCATTTTTGTCCCATTGCTATCTTCTTTATTGAATCCACTCATATCCATAGCCTGTCTTTTTATTTTTATTTTTATTTTTTGATTATTTAAAAACATTATCATCATTGAATATTTTTTTTATATTAGGAAAAAATTTGATAGGCCCGCAGCATGTCTTGGCCCCCGGATCTAGTACAAACTAAAAAGGATTCTTTGTTTCATTAGGAAGCGGACAAGCTAATGTTAAAGCTGCAAGGGGTTGTTTTGTAGCCCAAACAAAGCAGGCCGAATACGTATACAGGCTAAGAAGGAATCGAGGTTCTCACAAGACTTATGGCTAGGTTATGATCATCAGTATTATTTCCAACAAATGGATAGCAGAAATTTAAATGCTACAGAAGCCTCATTCTCCCATGTTTCCTTCTATGAATCCCATGGTGAATATCAAAACTGGAACCATGCCAATTACGAGGAACATAAGACAGCAAAAACTGTGTTGTTGCCTATCAGGAAATTATGATTGAAGAAGTAGATGTGAATAAGTAAAAAGAACATGCATGTTCATAGCATAGAAATGAGAAAAAAAGGGACACCTTCCATGAAATAATTCTTAAGAGTTAGAATATTAGCAAGCAGGTCGATGTATACATCTTTGAATGTAACCTAAAGAAGCATGAAGAGCAACAACATCTTCTTCGTTAAGCTCTCTAATCTGAATGAATACAGATAAGTTTCTGCAGCTTTCACAATGACACTCACATACCTACATTTGCTGCCCTTTTAACAAGCTGTATCGTATTATTGTGGTTTATTCATTAAGAGATCGCCTTAAAGCTACACTATTGGAACTCATTAGTAAATTCATCTCACCACAATATTAATAGCAAACCAGATAAACCAGAACTGGGAGTCGTCCTTGTAAGGTGCTTGTAGACTGATCAACGTGCCCATCATACATTACATTTGGCCATGTGCCCTGTGCAAGCAAAATGTTTGCAGTCGTCCAGAATCATGGTTAGGGCCATCTGCCTTGTATATTTCCATTACCTTGATATCACTCAATTGTTTCAAATTAAACTCAATACCGGAAAAGATTGATGACTTTAGAGTTCTTTCAGCCTTTCCCTTATTTAATAAAAAATCATGTTTCCATTGTACTTGTCTAAGCTCTACTTTCTGTTGTACTAGATGCTTTCGTTATTTGCTAGTTGATCATAGGAGCTTGTTCATGTGAACATACAGATGATTAATAAATTCTGTCATAGTAGGTGATGCTTTTGTTGACATGACTGTTTGAGATGCCTTGTCCCCTCTGTGCATTTGAATTAATTCCAGTTTTTTCGTAACTCTAATTTTCAAAAAAATTAGAACATTACCTGTTTCTTTATAACTCATTAATCTTTGATATTTTGATATATAGTTTGCTGCCTCATTTTACTGAATGACCTCTCGTGGAGAATTGTGCTGGCCGATGCCTTGCTGACCTCTTCTCAAGGGGGCAAAGACATCTAAAATAACATTGGTAAAAAGAAAAATTCTGTATGTGTTATCAAGTATGCTAACGCTTCGCAAAACGAGGTGTGTAGAAACCTGAAGGCGAACGTGTTAGCAGCCTTTTTATGCTTAAGCTATTGCAAGCAACACTTCCTTATTCAACTTGAAGCGCAGATATTATTCGTTTTTACAACTTTATCCGTAGAGTTCAACTCTACATCAAAGGACCATGAAAAAAAGACCTAACACAGACCAAGGAGACCCAGAAAGTCTCAAGCTTGTGATCTATTAGTCCTTCTTCGCTTGTTGGAATACAGTGATCTATGCAAGACTCCGTGGCTTTCGAATGCAGGTGTTGAGGCCAGCGTCGATGAAAGCTTGTTGGTCAGACTCAGAAGTGACACCTACAATCTGACTCTTAACACCCATCTTACGTAACAGCTGTGTTGCCTGGCATATATGTATATGATCAGGAACAGATGTAAATATCATATAAAATGTATATCACGACATTAATTGGCAGTTGAAGTTTTTATACAGGAAACGAAATTTACAATTTTATGCTTCAAGACTAAACCAAAATGGCCTCAGAATTATGATGGATCAACTTTCAATTTATTGAGTTCCTTTGTATTTCATCAAGATTTTGCAGACTGGCAGTTGTTTCCTTTTCACTATACCAAGTTAGTGGTTCATAAAAACTGTCATTACATTATGATCATAATGTGGATGGGGTTTTTAAAAACATTAATAAGTTGAAGCTGATAAAAAAATATATACCTGAATTCCAGTCATGATGGGCATTTCATCGTCCATAATAATGAGATCAAAAGAAGCCCCAGCAAGATGAAGATAAACAGCTTCTTTCCCATTCTTCGCCTCTTGAAATTCCATTGCACGATGCTTTTCTGTCCCTACTGGCATCGTGTATCTCTGAATGGTGTCTCGAGCATTACGATCATCATCAACAACAAGCACAGAGTAATTATTGCTGGAAACATAGAAAAGACAGAAAATATTTCATTTCAGTTAAAAAATTTAAGCATGCAATGACCAATTAAGAAGCTGAATGATCACAATGCCTAAATCTAATTCAAGGTACACATCATTATTTAAGAGCAAATACACATGCCCCTGATCATGTTCTCCACTAGTGTCACCACTGATCAGTGCCTTCTGATTCAGCCATTGCTTCACATTAGCAATCTTCCGGCTTCCAGCTTCAATGTTGCTGCTCGTCGCACCAGATTCGTGAACAAGAGTCAACCTTAGTTCACTGGTTTCCCTTTGATCTTTCTTGAGTGCTACGGTTTCTGACTCAATTGCTTTCTGTAAAACCTGCCTCTTTTGATCAAATTTAGCAATGCACACATCGAGTTTCTTAACAAGATTCTGAATTGCTTGGTCAATTTGAGTGTTATCTTCGTCAGCCATTGATGAAGGAATTAATGGCTTCGTGATTCTGAGAGATAGAGAGAGGGTGAGAAAGACATTTCCACTCCGTCAACAAAAGACAAACATTTCTGAAGTCCATATATAGAGTGCAAAATTTATAAGAAGAATATGTGGAACAAAGTGAACAAGTTAGTACTTTTCTACTCTGGAAAAAGAAAAAAAACTGCTAACAAAAGAAGCTCAAATATGACCCGAAACTAAACAAAAGACGTAGTAAAAATTTTAACGCATACTCTTCTGCATCTCCACCATCTTGCTTCTTGCTAAGCAAAGCTTGTTCCTTTCCTTGTTTCGCAGAGTGATCAAGTGCATTCCTATTGTCTTCTTCTGCATCTCCACCTTCTTGCTTCTTACTAGGCAAAGCGTGTTCATTTCCTTGTTCCCCGGGATGATCAGATGCATTCCTATTGTCTTCTTCTGCATCTCCGTCTTCTTGCTTCTTACTAGGCAAAGCGTGTTCATTTCCTTGTTCTCCAGGATGATCAGATGCATTCATATTGTCTTCTTCTGCATCTCCGTCATCTTGCTTCTTACCAGGCAAAGCGTGTTCCTTTCCTTGTTCCCCAGAATGATCAGATGCATTCCTATTGTCTTCTTCTGCATCTCTGCCATCTTGCTTCTTACTAGGCAAAGCGTGTTCATTTCCTTGTTCCCCAGGATGATCAGATGCATTCCTATTGTCGTCTTCTTTGTTGGATTCATCAATATCAGTTGTCTTTGATGGTAAACTATTTGGGGAAAACTCATCCAATTCGGATAAGACCTCTTTAAAAACGAATGAACTTTCCCTGTTATTTTTTATGCAACTAAATTAGTTCACTATTAGAAATGTACAATAATGTACAAGATTCAAGAAATCCAAAGAACTACCTGGCCTTTTCCAAGCCTGCACTTACACCAGCCTTGATTCTCTCGATTTCAGCAGACACGCCAAGAACAGTATTCATCAGTTGCTCAAAGCATCCTAGAAGACAAGACATATGGTGGTCTGCAGCCATTGCTTCAGGATCAGAAGGCAAGCACTGAAAGAAATTCAGCGCTTCTCCACTGGCTACTCGAGAGCTGCTTCTAGTTAGATTGGAATCGCTTGAAATCGGCATTGAAACAACGAGCCCTTTTTCCTCTTGACTATCTTCTTCTGTCGTGAATTCATCCATCTTCTGACTCAGCCATTGCCTTGCTTTATCAATCTTTGCCCTTACTTCTTGATCAAGATTTTTTCTTGCAATAATTGATGCTTCAATTTCTACCTTAAAGGACTTGGCAGCGATGATTTCTTTGGAGCCGCCATCACTCTTTTCTTGTGATTTTGCAATGAAATGATCCAATTCTGAAAATAGCATCGTACTTTCAAGATCAATTTGAGTGTTATCTTTGTGAGCCATTGTTCTTGCTTTGGGAGTGAGAGAGAGGGCTGAATGAGTATTCTATGAGAGAGAAGCACCAAATTTGTGGCTTACAAAAGCTGCGGTTATTTCTGTTAAGAAGTTGTAGATTATGGACATATATTCTCCTTATGCTTGTATGTGGATAAACATTTTACATTTGATGCAGGAAAAATGCCTCAATCTTGTGGACAGCAGATCATCAATGAAGCTGAAGAACATAAATAAGCATTTTATGTGAAAAGGCAACTCAATTGTGAAGCCAACAAAGCTCATAACAGAGAAACACTTTCTGATTCTAAAAGCTTCATTTCCCTATGTCCTCTCACCACACTCTTTCTTATACACACCACTTTCTGATTCTCCATATTCCTTTCAGTTTTATTATGAAAGTGGAATGGATGTGTTTCTGCAGCTATACTATGAAACCAAGAAAATTTCCATAAAGGAGCTGGCAATCATCACTGAGAGCCATTGCGGAAGCAATTCCTCGAGAGGTACAAAATATTGAAAGAAGACAGGGAAGTAAAATGCTGAAAAGGAACTGTATATTTGGGTCAGCGTCGAAATCCTCGGAAACCCGCTGATCTTTTGAGGATCGGAAGACTTCTCTTGAAGTTAAATCACAACATTCCACCTCGCATGCTGGTGATGCTCGGTAGAAAACGTTATATAAAAGAGGGTGGACTGTATAACTTAGGTACTGTTATGTTTTTACAGTTGGAATCGCGTTTTGTGATTTGTAAATTTTGTTTTTTTCTTGTCTAATGAAGAATGAACTCAGTTAGTTCTCTTCTTTGGCTACATATAAACACCATGGACTCACAAGTCAATAATGTCATTTTTGCCAAAACCAAACACCCCAAGGAGGAAGAATAGAGAAGTTACTAGTCAGTTGTAAACGCGTTGTCACGGGAAATTTTTTTGGCAATGTTATTTAATCAAGTTGAGCCCGATAAGTTAAAATGATGATTTGTTGACTAGGTTTTTAGACGAGGCTGGATTTCAAAATAAACCGAGTGATAGTTGATCTAGTGATAGCCAAAGAAAAGAAAATATGTGGGACATAGATAATTAGTCAATTCTATATGTAAAACCTCAATATATATTAATAGCAAAACAGATAAACCACCTTTTAAGCCAGAACTATGATAATATACATGGAAAGAAGAGCACGCGACAGAATCATCCTTGGAACATAGAACCAAATAGTGGAATAACCCATGGTTAAGTTTTGCAGAGCGTAGAACAAATGTGGGACTAATTTCATTTCATTTCAGTAAAAAAATTTAAGCATGCAATGACCAATTAAGAAGCTGAATGATCACAATGCCTAAATCTAAGCATGCAATGACCAATTACGAAGCTGAATGATCAACATCAGAACAAAAACGTGAAAACAAGTTCTAACAATTTCTACCATTCCATTCCATTTACTATGCTTTTGCAAGCAACACTTCCATATTCATCTTGAAGCACATCGATTATTAGTTTTTACAACTATTTTCTCTTTTAGAATCACAAGGTAGTCAGAAACTTTATCCATGGAGTTCATCTCTACATCAAAGGACAAAGGAAAAAAAAAAACGAACACAGACTAAGGAGACTCAGATACTCTCAAGCTTGTGATGCATCGGCCCTTCTTTGCTTGTTGGAATTAGGGAATGCAGTGATCTATTCGGCATCCAGTGGCATTTGAAGGCATTCGTCGGCGCCAGCGTCGATAAAAGCTTGTTGGACAGACTCAGAAGCGAAACCTATAATCTGACTCTTAACACCCATCTTACGTAACAGCTGTGTTGCCTGACATATATGTATATGATCAGGGACAGATGTAAATATCATATAAAACGTATATCATGACATTAATTGGCAGTTGAAGTGTTTATACAGGAAACGAAATTTACAATTTTATGCTTCAAGACTAGACCAAAATGGCCTTAGAATCATGATGGATCAACTTTCAATTTCATTGAGTTCCTATGTATTTCATCAAGATCAAGATCAGATTTTGCAGGCTTACAGTTGTTTACTTTCCACTCTACCAAGTTAGTGGTTCTTAAAAACTATCACTATATCATGAGTTATCAAGAAAATTTCTTCATTCCAATTTTATCAAAAACCTACAACGGGGTTGAGGTTTTGAAAAACATTAATAAGTTGAAGCTGGTCAAAAGACATATACCTGTATTCCAGTCATGATGGGCATTTGATCGTCCATAATAATGAGATCAAAAGAAGCCCCAGCAAGATGAAGATAAACAGCTTCTTTCCCATTCTTCGCCTCTTGAAATTCCAATGTAAACTGCTTTTCTGTCCCAACTACCATCACGTATCTCCAAATGATGTCTCGAGCATTACGATCATCATGAACAATAAGCACAGAGTAATTATTGCTGGAAACATAGAAAAGACAGAAAATATTATGATCTTTAATATAATTCAAGGTAAACAATCATTGTTTAAGAGCAAATCCACATACCCCTGATCATGGTCTCCACTAGTGTCACCACTGATCAGTGCCTTCTGATTCAGCCATTGCTTCACATTAGCAATCTTCCGGCTTCCGGCTTCAATGTTGCTGCTCGTAGCACCAGATTCGTGAAGAAGATTCAACCTTAGTTCCCTGGTTTCATTTTGATCTTTCTTGAGTGCTTCGATTTCTGACTCAATTGCATTCTCTAAAACCTGCCTCTTTTGATCAATCTTTGCAATGCACTCATCTAGTTTCTTAACTAGATTGTGGATTTCTGGATCAATTTGAGTGTAATCTTCGTCAGCCATAGCTTGTTCCCCAGAATGACCAAATGCATTCCCATTGTCTTCTTTCTTTGATTCATCAATATCAGTTGTCTTTGATGGTAAACTTTTTGACAAAAACTTATCCAAATCGGACAAGGCTTCTTTATAAACGAATGAACGTTCCCTGTTATTTTTTTTAATGCAAATTAATTATTGCTCTAGTAAAAATATACAAGATTTTTACAAGATTCAAGAAATACAAGGAACTACCTGGCCTTGTCCAAGCCTTCACGTACAGAAGCCTTGACCCGCTCAATTTCCTCAGGTAAGGGATTCCAAGAACCAGGCAATGTATCCTCCGAAATGCCAAGAGCAGTACTCATCAGTTGCTCAGTGCCTCCTTGAAGACTAGACTTACGGTGGTCTGCAGCCATTGCTTCCGGATCAGAAGGCAAGCACTGAAAGAAATTCAGCTTGGAGTTGCTTGAAATCGGCGATGCAGCAATCAGCCCTATATCCTCATGACTACCTTCTTTTGTCTTGAATGCATCCATCTTCTGATTCAGCCATTGCCTTGCTTTATCAATCTTGGCCCTTACTTGTTGATCAAGATTGTTTCTTGTGATAACTGATGCTTCAATTTCTATCTTGAAGGACTTGGCAGCAATGATTTCTTTGGAGCAGCGATCACTCTTTTCTTGTGATTTTGCAATGAAATGATCCAATTCTGAAAATAGCATCTTACTTTCAAGCTCAATTTGAGTGTTATCTCTGTCAGCCATTGATGCACTGTACTGTTCTTGCTTTTTTTTTTTTTTTGGGGGGGGGGTTTCTATGAGAGAGAAGCGCCAAATTTGTGGTTTGCAAGAGCGGTTATTTCTGTTAAGAAGTTGTGATTTGTCACATGCGGGTGATACTGGCAGACAGCCTTTATATAGAAGAGGGCGGACTGAATAACCGAGTAGAATTCTTGAGGCAATTCTAAAATGTATGTTGATAAACATTTAACATTTGATGCAGGAAAAATAGTGTCTTTTATACTTTTACTTTTTTACTTTTACACAAATATAATTAAATTACTTAAAATAAAAGATAAAAAAAATAAATTATAAACTTGGTTTTTAATAATGTGGTTTAAGAAGACTACATCAACACCTCAAGTACCAAATTGTATTTAAATATTATATTTATTTATCACTTCAAATCAAAAGATACAATTATTAATTGATGAATTCACACCAAACTTTTCACACCACTTGAACATGTTTTCTCTTCAAGATCTTTTCTTGATGACAATACATCATCAATGCCAAGAATTTTTCCTAGACTCTCAAGGATTTATAAATGTGATTTTGTTATCACGAAATTACTTTCTCAACAAAATAAATTTTACAATTGAAAATTTAAGTAATTTTATATCTTATTAGATAATTCTTAGAGACTAAAAAGTTTTAAGTGTTGTTAGAATATAAATATATACTTTTATACAATATTATGAAGATTTGATTGTACAAATATGATTATAAGTAAGGATGGATAATTGTGAAGTTGTTTTACTCTTAAAATAGCTTGTATATGATATATGTTTGGATTTCCTTATAAGATTTACAATTTGGCAAGTATATATATATATTAAAAACTAGTTGTTTATAATCGTTATAATTTTAGTAGCGACTGAAATGGTCAGCCATTTCAAATTGATCAAGCTAATTGTTCGACCGATTTCTGCATGATTTCTAGATGTTCATAAAAAATAAACAAGCATTTGACCAATTAATTTGGTATACCCAAATAATCGACCAATTCATGCAGAATTTAGATTTATCAGTTTTAATCCTGAGTGAATTTTTAGAACTGTTTTATTAATCCTTTTAAAATGTATATAAAGTGAAGTGTGTGTGTATTTTTTTTAATTTATGATATAAAGTAGGATATAAATATTTACATTTAGTATTAAAAAATACTTAAATTAATTCTTCATTTTGTTTTCTTTTTGAACTTTTATTATGTCTGTGTTGATGTATTCTTTATATAAAAATTATTTAAAATTTATTCTAAAAAAAAACATATTATTATTTAATTTTCATCTATTCTTCATATAAATTTCATCAATGCTTCAAATGGATGGATATGTGGAAATGTTCAAGCGCAGCTATATGATATGTCCTTACCATAAAAAGAGTTTGCATACAATATAGTGTCGAGAGGTTATTGGCCATTGCTTTTCACAGCTGGCTTAAATTAAGGCCAAGTGGGGTAATAATCTAAGGCTCTATTTAAGATTTTAAGAATAAATAAGATATATTTATTAATAATATTTTATAAAATAAAGATTGTTCTCAGTTACTAAATGAAAATTATCCAAGACTCCATTTATAAATACAAATAAAAAATAAAAAAAAATATTTCTTAAATATTTTAAAATACTTTATTTATAATTTTGTTTAAATTTTCAGTTTTAGTGCCAATTTATTGTCACAGTAAATTTTCCAATAATATTTTTTTTTTTAAGTTTAACGAGGGTGTCCAGGTCAGCTTGCGCGAACCTCGACTAATTCCATGGGCCCTGAAGTTAACGACCATGTAAGCTTCCAGTAGCCATCATATGAGCAACCATAAGGCTCGAACTTGAAACTACAGAGAGAGCAAACTTCTTGATTCCAAGCTCCTATTAGTGAACACCTCCTAGATGGTTAACAATATTATTTAATCAAGTTAACCGTGGTAGATAGCATAGAGATTTGACAACTCGGCTTTTGCCGAATTTAAAGAAAAACTAGGAGTGAGTTAAATAAGTTTGGCTCGGCCACCTTTATTAACACCACGAATTAGCAGCGCCACCTTTTAAGTAGCCAAGGAAAAGAAAAAATGCAAGAACCAGATATTGGTTAAGTTCATCTCTACATCAAAGGACAAAGGGAAAAAAACGAACACAGACCAAGGAGACCCAGATACTCTCAAGCTTGTGATGCATCAGCCCTTCTTTGCTTGTTGGAATTAGGAGGGAGTGCAGTGATCTATGCAGTATCCAGTGGCATTTTAAGGCATTCGTCGGCGCCAGCGTCGATGAAAGCTTGTTGGTCAGACTCAGAAGTGACACCTATAATCGGACTCTTAACACCCATCTTACGTAGCAGCTGTGTTGCCTGACATACATGTATATGATCAGGAACAGATGTAAATATCATATAAAATGTATATCACGACATTAATTGGCAGTTGAAGATTTTATACAGGGAACGAAATTTACAATTTAATTTATGCTTCAAGACTGGACCAAAATGGCCTCAGAATCATGATGGGTCAACTTTCAATTTCAGATTTTGCAGACTGACAGTTATTTCACCAAGTTGGTGATTCTTAAAAACTATCACTATATGAATATTGTCCAAAAAACTACAATGAGATCAAAAGAAGCCCCAGCATATGAATATTGTCCATGATAATAATAATTAGTTGGAGCTGGTCAAAAAATATATACCTGAATTCCAGTCATGATGGGCATTTGATTGTCCATTATAATGAGATCAAAAGAAGCCCCAGCAAGATGAAGATAAACAGCTTCTTTCCCATTCTTCGCCTCTTGAAATTCCATTGCACGATGCTTTTCTGTCCCAACTGGCATCGTGTATCTCTGAATGGTGTCTCGAGCATTACGATCATCATCAACAATAAGCACAGAGTAACTATTGCTGGAAACATAGAAAAGACTGAAAATATTATGATTTTTAATATAATTCAATGTAAACAATTATTATTGAAGAGCAAATACACATGCCCCTGATCATGGTCTCCACTAGTGTCACCACTGATCAGTGCCTTCTGATTCAGCCATTGCTTCACATTAGCAATCTTCCGGCTTCCAGCTTGAATGTTGCTGCTCGTAGCACCCGATTCGTGAAGAAGATTTAACCGTAGTTCCCTGGTTTCATTTTGATCTTTCTTGAGTGCTTCGGTTTCTGACTCAATTGCGTTCTCTAAAACCTGCCTCTTTTGATCAAACTTTGCAATGCACTCATCTAGTTTCTTAACAAGATTCTGAATTTCTGGATCAATTTGAGCGTTATCTTCGTCAGCCATTGATGAACGAATTAATCTCTTCGTGACTCTGAGAGAAAGAGAGATTGGGTGAGAAAGACATTTCTACTCTAGCAAAAAAATAAGATAAACATTTCTAAAGTACGTTTATAGAGTGCAAAATTTACAAGAAGAATATGTGGAACATGGTTTCATCTGGATCAAAGTAAAAAAGTTAGTGCATTTCTACTCTGGAAATAGAAAAAAGAAAAAAAAATATACTAACAAAAGAAGCTCAAATTTGACCCTGAACTAAACAAGAAAACATAGTAAAAATTCTGAGGTACACCGTACATGTATGGAGCTACCTGGCCTTGTCCAAGCATTCACATACAGCAGCCTTGACTCGCTCAATTTCCTCAGGTAAGGGATTCCAAGGACCAGGCAATGTATCCTCTGAAATGCCAAGAGCAGCATTCATCAGTTGCTTATTGCCTCCTTGAAGACTAGACTTATGGTGGTCAGCGGCCATTGCTTCTGGATCAGAAGGCAAGCACTGAAAGAAATTCAGCTTGGAGTTGCTTGAAATCAGCATTGAAACAATGAGCCCTTTATTCTCATGACTATCTTCTTCTATCTTGAATTCATCCATCTTCTGATTCAGCCACTGCCTTGCCTTATCAATCTTGACACTTACTTCTTGACCAAGATTGTTTCTTGCAATAACTGATGCTTCAACTTCTATCTTGAAGAACTTGGCAGCAATGATTTCTTTGGAGCTGCAATCACTCTTTTCTTGTGATTTTGCAATGCAATGATCCAATTCTGAAAATAGCATCTTACTTTCAAGTTCAATTTGAGTGTTATCTTTGCCAGCCATTGATGTACTGTACCGTTCTTGCTTTGGGAGTGAGAGAGAGAGCTGAATGAGTATTCTATGAGAGAGAAGCGCCAAAATTGTGGTTTGCAAGAGCGGTTATTTCTGTTAAGAAGTTGTGATTGGTCAATTGCGGGTGATACTGGTAGGAAGCCTTTACATAAAAGAGGGTGGACTGAATAACCGAGTAGAATTCTTGAGGCAAATCTAAAATTTCATTGATTTATTTATTTCTACTTGGCCACGAGGAAAGGAAAAACTGGGCTTAAACTGATCTGTAAGGTGAAGTTGATCCAGAGATGTTTGCTTTGCATGCAAAAACAAACATAATTATGCTCGAACACTCTAATTTTTTTTGTTCTTTCCAGTTTAGTGTTGTAAATTTTAGAACCTAAAAAACCTTATCCGCGTTATAGATTGCATCAAATTTGGGGCTAGTCTTTCCCACAAGAGGTAAGCGCCAAAGGGTTTGTTTTCAAAGGGCTGTTAAGGGGATCTGCGCAGTTCACACACAGTTGATAAATTAGCCTGATTTTTGTTTGTTATTATTCTTAATGACAATTAACACTGACCTTTTACTGTCAAGATAGTTAATGCTGGGCTTGGGACGTCACTGAAGATCAGTTATGGATGTTTGGTAGATTTTTTTCTAGTCATTGCTATAACACTGACCCGTTTCGCTTGGCTTGAGGTCACAAAACTGACCCGTTTCGCTTGATAGATTCGTGAAAGAATTTTGATTTTATCCTTGCAATTTCCTTTCCTTTTCTTTTTTCATTTCATTTTTCTCTCAATCAAGTCTCAGTTAACTCTCATATAGTTTAGTTTTACACTGAGTTAAACAATAGGTACATGAAAACATTTTTTATTCTATCAATTTCTTACTATTTATAAGAAGCAAAAATCAATGTAACTTTATATACACACTTTTTGATTCAATCTCATGTTTTATTCTGTTAAATACAGGAATCAGGTTCTTGAAAATCTGTTTGAATAAGGACAAAGTTTTGAGTTCAAATAATACAGAATCCTACAATGTTCCTTCGTGAAAAATCGGTGCATCCTGAAAGGCTATTGATTGCATATACTGTGATCCTGTCATGACCCAACAAGCACTTGCCAACCTAAGCCCATGTCAGTCTCACACTCTCACCTGTCTCTTAATTACTCTCTGATTCCATGCTGACCACAAAAAATTTTGTACGATTTCACCTTCCTTTAACGCTCAACTTGATTTTTCCCTCCTCCCGTCTCGTATCCACCATGGAAACTCCCATTCCATGCTCAGCAGAAGAGGACCATATTTTCCGAAGCCAGCATCCAGCAGTCCCGGTGCCGGACATCACACTCAATGATTTTGTACTCCAAGATGCTGAATTGTATGCTGACAAGGTAGCATTTGTGGAGGCTGTGACAGGAAAGACATACATATGCAGAGGTTGTCAGAGACACTAGGAGGTTTGCTAGGGCCTTAAGGTCTCTTGGCCTGAGAAAGGACATGTGGTGATTGTAGCTTCTCCCAAATGTTGCTGCATATGGCATTGTAGCACTAGGAATAATGGCTTCCGGTGGTGTGTTTTCCGGTGCTAATCCTGCTGCACATGAATCAGAACTTAAGAAGCAGGTGGAGGCTGCAGATGCTAAGCTTTTTGTCACAAATGACCTTAACTATTGAAAGGTAATTAGTTAGTCTTATGATAATTATTGTAACAATAATTGTTTTATTATTTATTAAATTCCGTCCAGGATCAACCCAGCTAAAGAGCCAGGTTTCGGATCACACGAGCTAACTCAAGTTAACCCAGAAAAATTAAAAAAATATTTAAGATTTTAATATTTCACATAAAAAGATTAAGAAACAATTTATGTATATGTAGGCTATATATATTGTAAATAATAAAGTTTAATAAATTTTTTCAAAAGTTTTTTTATTTCACATTGAAAATATATTATTATTTTATTTTCTTAAATTAAAATATTTAAATCAAAAAAAAATTTTATTCCATAATAAAAAAATACAACTTTATTCTTGTGAACATAGAATATATATGTGTGGGAGGCTTCTAATCCCACGTTAAAAAAATATAATTTTCTTCTAGTGTTTATATATAGTGAATTTTGATATAAATTGATAACCAACAAAAAAAAATGGTTAGTCTACATATATATAAGATTGAGCCGAGCAAAAAAAAAAATTCATGTCTAGTTTTTTGCTTATTCTAGAAAGAATATATGTTAGAATGTTGATATGTAAAAAAAGAAATAACTTTGTATGCTGATAAGTGAACATCTAAAAAGAAAAGCTTTCTGCTCTGAGGGGAAAATAAAAAGGTTTTACTAGGTCATTTGAGTTCTAGATTGACCCAGTGGGTTAGATGATTTTTTCCATGCCAATTACAAATCTGGAGTTTTCTTTATTCAGACCTGATCGAGACCTCAAATCACCCGGATCCTAGATTAACCCGCTGGGCATATTGATAACTATACTTATAATTAGTAATGTTATGGATTTAGTTCAATTTAATGATATTTTTTATATATATAATAATAGATGTTCAAAAGCTTACACGCATACATTTTTTTAATTAACGTGGGTGTCTAGGTCAGCTTGCGCGTACCTCGACTAATCTCACGGGCCCTGAAGTTAACTACCATGTAAGCCTCCAGTGACCCTGAGGTTTGTGAGACTCGAACTAGTGACCTTTAAAGAATAAATCTAAAACTTGATCAATGAGCTACACCTCTTAGAATTACACATACTTTGAGAATACATGTGAAGGGTCAAGGGCTACCTATAATTGTACTGAGTGAGATGTGCATTAGCACTGCCATGAATTGGAATGAACTGCTTGATGCTGCTGACCGTTCTGGCGATATACTTGCTTGTGAGGAAGTCCACCAGAGTGATCTATGTGCACTTCCATTCTCATCAGGCACCACCGGGATGTCAAAGGGTGTGATGTTAACCCATCGGAATCTGGTGGCTAATTTGTGCTCCAGTCTCTTCAGTGTAGACCCAGAAATGGTGGCTCATGTTGCCACACTTTGGCCTAATTCCTTTCTTTCACATATATGGTATCACTGGAATATGTTGTGGCACCATAAGGAACAAGGGGAAAGTAGTGGTGATGGGGAGGTTTGAACTCAGGACAATTCTAAATACGTTGATCACACAGGAGGTCAATTTTGCACCAATTGTGCCACCAATTGGCCTTAGTTAAGAATCCAATAGTGGAGGAATTTGATCTCAAACTGAAGGCCATTATGACTGCAGAAGCTCCACTTGCCCCAGAGCTGCTCGCTGCCTTTGGAAACAAGTTCCCTGGCGTCCAAGTCCAAGAGGCGAGTATAATTTTGCTCCATTGTTGTGAATTAGACATGATTGTTGAATGATTTATTTCCAAGAAATGCTCTGCCTGTGATTCATTGTTTTCATCTGATCGAATATTCTTTACGAAAACATCATGTTCAAATTAATGTGCTACTAGTCTTGTTTTTGGTCAGGCATATGGACTGACAGAGCACAGCTGCATCACACTCACCCATGGGGATCCTAGTAAAGGCCATGGCATTGCAAAGAAAAACTCAGTAGGATTCCTCCTTCCCCATTTGGAAATCAAGCTCATCGATCCTGAAACTGGTCGGTCCCTGGTGACATTTGTGCAAGAAGTCAATGCGTTCCGCAAGGTACAAAGATACTAATTATTTATCGATAAAACTCGTAGGAAATTAGAGCTAATGTAACTTCACTGTTAGGGATGATTTAGCTTGACTTTTACTAACTTTAGTAAGGAGGAGAGGGCAGGAGCATTGACACTGATGGATGGCTGCGCACTGGTGACATTGGGTACTTAGACAATGATGGAGATATCTTTATAGTGGATCGTATCAAAGAACTGATCAAGTACAAGGGCTTTCAAGTAAGATCAAACAGCTTGACTTTTCTCTTTTGGACAAACTGTTACGCAAGAATCAATAAAGCAATGCCCACCATGGGGAAATAATGCGAGGGCTTCTTAAAGAAATAATGCGAGGGCTTCAGGGAAATAATGCGAGGGCAGGGCTTCTAGAGAGAAGATGGGGACGAACTCGAAAGCTAGCCAATGAAACGTAGTCCAAGTGGCACGGCCTTGCTGTCTCCTTTCTTTGATTGACTATGTGGGGATTAATGACTGCGATAAATTATAAGAATATGCGAGCTTTGAATTTTGACTGGTATATGTTTGGATTTTATTAGTATAATGAAGCCCGCCATCTGTGGGAATATGTTTGTGGGATTTGTGTCCATTGTTACGCTTCAAAAAATTATTATTATTATTATTATTATTATTTCTTTTAGGTAAATGACTTTAAAATTTAGTGCATTTTATTACCTCCGGTTGGGGAAAAAAATTGGGTTAATTATAACTTTAAAATGACTCTCAAATAAAGAAGTTAAATTAACTCAAGTTAAATTTTAAAATTAATCAAAATCTGAGTCAAAAGTTAAATTAACTCGAATCAGCAACACGGCATTTCCCCCCCAGAATCTATTATTTATTATTTTGATGAATTATATGGAATAATTTATAAGCAACTCTATTGGTAGCTTTTTTTAAGAGCACATTAATATAAAAACAAGCATAGCTGCTCTCAAAGTCTTGGATTGAGAACTGTGGGTATTTGTTTTTCACTTTATCACGTTGGTTTGAGTTCTAGGAGAGGTTAAAAAATAAATATTTTTTTTTGTGAATAATTGACTCAACAAGAAGCCAAAGCATCAATTATTATTCAGAGTACCAAAACCTGTGGGAGAAAAAACTTGAAAACGAAAGGAGTAGTGTCATTTGTGATTTCTAAAAGCTTTGGTTTCCTCAAATATTTAATTCAATAACCTTGGAATTTTAAGTGACACATGCTGCCGTCCACATGCATGTGTTCATGTGGGTGTGTGTGGCCAATCTGCCAAGAAAATTTGAAATATGAAAATTATCTGTTGACAATTTTTTATTAAAATAAAATATACAGGGGAGGATTCTCGAGGGTGTTGGGGGCAACAGTAACAGTAATTTTTTAAAATATTTTTTGTTTTAAAAACATATAAAAGTAATATTTTTATTATTATTTTTAAAATATATTTTTAACAATAGCACATAAAAATATTAATAAAATAAATCAAAATCTCGTGAAATTCCGGTTACACCTGACACAAACAGCCCTGAAATAACCTCCGAACATCTTCATCGGCTGAGCATGGTCAAGTAGCCACGTTCTATTTAAAAAAAAAAATGAACCAGTAAAAGAGCAAGTAAAAACTAGAAGACACGTAATTGAGGGTCTAGTTGCTGTGGTTAATCGTGTGACTTGTTCTGTTCCCGTTCCGGGTTCGACCCTCTATGTACATGCCTGTCACCCCCGCGGTGCCTTACCTGCTCCTGAGCTTGCAGGATGTCCAGTGGGCCGTGGGGAATAGTCGTGGTGCGCGCAAGCTGGCTCGGACACCCCACGTAAAAAAAAAAAAAAAAAAAAAAAAAACTAGAAGACATAACCTAGTGCCCTCACGTGGATCTCCTGAACTAATCATATGGACGAGATCTTGCGTCTTTTAATTACCACACTTTTTTAGATTTGAGTATAAATTAGCTCCTGTGGCCGGTTAAAAATATTTAAATAATCCCTTGACCAAAAAGGCCATCTTACTTATTCAAATTTACAGTCTTCCCTACTTATTTTCTATATTCTATTTCTTTTAAAAATAAATTGAAAGGGAATATGGAATTGATAGAGGGATTGATCTATAAATAGATTGAGAGATCAGGAGTTAAATCTTGATTTTTAAAAAACACAAGGATTAATTGATTGGTTGGTTAAACTACGAGGACTAGGTTATAATTAACTTTATTTTTAATTAACAGTCCTTTTTTTTAATCAGAAAATGAGGTGCCAAGTGCCAACCATAATCCACAAAAGATTTTCATATTTTAATATCAACAAGTTGATTGTAAAATTAATAAGTTTATCCTTTTTTTTATTTTAAAAAAAGCATTGCCAGCTCCAAATTGTTTACAATAATGCCACCTCCTATTATTTATTTATTTGACCATCATTTCGGTTGTACTCGAGGAGGAGTAAATTAACAAGAAAAAACTTACTGGGAAAGGAACTCACAAGCAAAAGGGAGAAATGTGAGCAACAGTGAACGTCTAAACTGACAAAACTTAAATCCGTCAAGAAAATAAATTCACACCCAGTTAAAACCCATTCTAATTTATTATTTTTTTAAAAAAATTCAAAACCACATCATTTTTATTTTTTAAAAATAAATCAAGCTAGTCCAAGTTAACATATACAGCTTATGTCTCGAGTTTTAAATCGTATCATACATTAATCTGGATTTAATAGCTTTACATTCATGACATGAATAGGTGTTGAAAACAAACAATTCAAATCAATTTTATTTTTTTTTTTTTTTTTAGTTGAATGCTTTTGTGACCCAATCAGGTGAAATTAGGTTTGAAATTCTCAAATTCTCATTAAATTTTTATTTTGATTTTTATTTTAATTTTTTAGTTCCTCGATTTTAAAAGAAAAGAGAGAAATTCATATGAAAAACAGCAATGAGAGATAAAGTCACGGGATTAGTCACTTTTCAACAATGAAATTCATTATTTTTAGTGTTAATAAGTTTTATTTAAGAAGAAATGTTTGATAATGAATTTTTTTTCTAAACGTTTATGAAAAAAAAAGAATGGATTCTACCTGGATGTTTTTAATTTGATTGATTTTTATTTTTATTTTAATGACTTTGAGATATTTTAGGGTTATTAGATGGTCTGTAAAGGATATAATGGTGTTCTTAGGTGAAAATTACATGAAAAAATTGAATTTTAAACTAAAAAATCATCATTTAATTTTTCATCTACCACAATGGTAGCTAAAATTGGAATAATGCTTTGTTGATATAAAATTGAATTCTATATAACTCTTTTTATATGAAAAAAAGTTATTCACCCCCTTAAAATATAAAAAAAAACATAAATGATTTACTCACATGGATCTATTTATTATTGTTGGTTTTTATTAATTCTTTTATTGTTTTTTCATGATCAGTGTTACTAGGTTAGAAATTACCTTGTGTTATCTTGAGTTTTTTTTTTAATTTATTAATTTAATAAAATCATATCAAAAATAACTTTTACATAATTTAATTTATTTATATCTAAAACTTTTAAGCTTGTTGTACTTAAATTTAATAACAATACGTCAAGATTTTATGTAATAATTTTTTTACTTAAAAAAATTAATCCAACGCAAATGGCAAACGCAGTGCAGAAAATAACCTTGTTTTTTCTTTATTTTCCAAAAAACAGGACTGAAAAAGTAAAAGAAAAGAGCCCATGGAGAGGGCGTGTCTGTGCAAAGTGCAAACTAGTACGTCCCATTTCCACGTGTCGATTATCAACTCCTCCACAAAAATAACAAAACAGGAATCCACCACCCAAAAAAATAAAAGAAAGGAAAAGCAACATTAACACAACTGGTAAGTTTTAGATTTATTTTTAAATTATTAACTTTAGAATTTATGAAATTAAATAAAGTATGTATAAATTGACCAAACACCCACTCTAATAAAAAAACAAAAAAAATAAAAGGGAAAGGAAAGACTCAGTAATTGCTGTATTTATTCCCTCCACACCGTAACAAGAAGTCAAGTGGTGTAATGAAAGCAAGGAAGCAAGCTCCTCATTTTCTGCTCCTCACCTCCTCATTTTCTCTCATTAATCACAAACAGCATTAAAAATAAAGTTCTCAGGCAGCTTTTTGACAGAGATCCCTTCTGTTTCTCCATCCCCTGAAGGGTAAGTAGTAGTACTAGTAGTTTTTCTTCCTTTCTTTTTTCTTTTTTCCACTCTTTCAAGTTTCAAATTGAGAAAAAAAAAAGAATGAAAATCTGTAGTATTATTTCCTCTGTGATGCTTTGGGATATCACAATAATAGAAGAGAGACAAAAGGGTTTTTACGGTGATAGCTTCTTCGTAGCTTCATGTCACGTGTCTTCCCTTTATATATGTAAATGGAAAGTTTGTGGCTTCATGTAGACTAAAGAGCTGTGGAATTTCTAAAAATGAGGAATCCCATTTTCTCAATAGTTAAGAGTGGGGACTTTTCATTCGAAGAAAGTTTTTTTTTTTAAAAAAAATAAAATTTACAGAGTGCCTTTTCTTTTGTTTCTACCATTCTTTTATGTCGGCTGTAGCAGTAGTGGTACATTTTTTTTTTTGATTCAGTTCTCGGGAGAGTAAGCTACGAGACGATGTGTCGTTTCTTGCCAAAAATAGGAATGATTGAGAGTGGGGGGCCTTTACTCTTTTTTTTGTCTTGTTTTGCAAGGTACGAAGTCTAGTTTGTTTTGTTCTGTGTTTTTATTCTGAGTGAATTAGTGGATGTGTTGGGGTGGGGGGGTAAGGTTCTTTTAAACACGTTAGGTGACGAGTCGGTATGGTTCTTATTCAGGGGCCTACTTACTGTGATTAGCCCAAACAACTTCAATGTGAATTATTGCTTGCTTTTTGTTGATGGCGAAAAGGTGAAACCAGGTCCATTCAATACAAGTTAGATATAAAGAGACAATTGGGATATATATATATATATATATATATATATATATATATATATAGAGAGAGAGAGAGAGAGAGAGAGAGAAAGAGAGGGGGGAGGGAGTGAAAGAGGGGGTTTTATGATGAGTGGTAAATTCCTAGAGGAATTTGACCACAAAGTGTTGCAGGATTTTAGGGAGCAATTATTAGGTGTGCTTGGATAAGATGTGATTTTGAGAGAGACAACTTTGTTAGTTAACACTCTGAGAGTTCATGGTTGGGTCTAGGAGAGGTAAATATGGATAAAAGTAGAGGGATTGGATTGTTTTTTGTGTTCAGTTTCTTGATTTGAAGGGAGGGGAGATTTTTGTGTCAGCATCTCGAGGTTAAGAGGTTTCAAGTTGCTGTGCTTGAGATCTGTGAACTGATTGGTGGATGTTTGTGTTTGTAGATTTGGAGATTGATTGATTTCTGCAAGAGAATATACTGGGTTAAAGAGTGACCTTTATTTTAGTGGATACTGCTTTAACTTGGTTTAGTTAAAGTCTATCTGGTGCTTTGTTCGAATTCTCTGAGCTTGAGATTCAGTGCATTTGTAGGCATCAAGAGGAACTATTTTGCAATATTGGGGAAGAAGCAGATCGGATATTGTTCTCGTAAAGGGAATAAAGATTGGCTTTCCTATTTACATAAACATAGATGGCTAGCACTTAGATACATCAAGATTTAAAGGTCAGCTGTGTTCTTCACCTTTTCGGGGTCATGTGCTTTTTATATTATCAATTTTTGCAGAACCTCTTTCCAATTCTGTTCTATATTAGTATCCTTTGAGTTTTGCATGTTTAAATTTGCAATTTGATTCTTTATTTTCCTTAAGTTATAGAAACGTTGATATCATGATGATTGCAGGATCTGGTTTCTAATCGCTTGTGGATTACATGAAGAAGTACTCTTTGTGAAGTGATTCTATGAGTTCTGTCTCACTGATGGAGTGGAATGGCAAACCCCACTTGCAGTGGGACTGGGAAAACCTGATAATGTTCAATGCAATAACAAATGAAAATTCAAAGCAGTTAAGCCTAACAGATTTGGAAACTGATGGAGAAAAAGGAAATGATTCTGGGTTTTTCTATTCATCTGGGAGTGTAAGCAGAAGCCGTGGATCTATCTCTGACTTAGAACTTGCTTCTTTCTCAAAGAGCTCGAAGTCAGCTTCCACCAATTCTTCATCAGCTGGGGAAGTTAAAACATCCAAATTCACTTTGGAGGCCTCTAAAACAAATCCATCAGATTACAATAAGGAAGAACTTGTGAAGGCTAAGGCAACTGATACTTCTCCCACGCTTGAAGCTTCAGTTGGTTCAGGTGACCAGCTGCTTGGTTTGAAGCTTGGTAAAAGAACTTACTTTGAAGATGCTTGTGCTGGGAGCAATGCTCAGTCTTCATCAATTTCTACGATTCCTGTGCCTTCTTTTACTCCAGCAAAGAAATTGAAGTCCAGTAATCATAGTCAGCGTGCTCCACGCTGTCAAGTAGAAGGCTGTAACCTTGACCTCTCATCAGCTAAAGATTACCATCGCAAACATAGAGTTTGTGAAAGCCATTCAAAGTGCCCAAAGGTCATTGTAGCTGGTTTGGAACGCAGGTTTTGCCAGCAGTGTAGCAGGTAAAGCTTCTAATGAAATGAATGGTTGTTTTTTGGAAGATGATAGTGCATGAGAATGGATGATCTTCTACTCGTTTTGGTGCCAATTGTTGTTATCTAGGGTGATATATTGATGATGCCTATTTTCCTCAATTAGTAATTATAGTAATGATAATTCCCAGCTCATATAATTGGTGTGACAATGTCTGCATTTTGAATGTCAAAGGTTCCATGGTCTGTCAGAGTTTGATGAAAAGAAGAAAAGCTGCCGCAGGCGACTTTCTGATCACAATGCAAGACGCCGCAAACAGCCAGGATCTGTCCATTTGAATCCTTCAAGACTTTCTTCATCATTATATGGTATTGGTATTGAACCGAGTCTTTGATTATTCTCTTGAAGCTGATTTATAGAATATGCTATTGTCATTCATCTTTGTTTTGGTTGTTTCTCAATCTTCCCTTGTACTCTGAAATGAAGCTATATAGATTATGCTATAAATTTCCCTTTGCCTTAATGAGGCTTAAACCAAATGGAGGAAAGAGACCCCTTTGGTGAGTTCTGTATGAACTTCACGTCTCAAATTAATTTAACGATCTTTTCCTAATAGAAATTTCCTCTAATCGAGCATTCAAAAGGAAAAGAAGAAGAAGATTTCTTTCTGATTGTAACCTGACACTAGCAAGTTAATGTCCTAATTTATTTGGTTTTGAAATCACTAACAAATAAGCATAGTGTGGTATTATAGTTTCAAAGATTTCTCCCAGCATGTCTAACCTGCTTTTATCATTGGAACCTTCAGTGTGAGTTATGGAGATTTCTATATCTTGTGACCCTGTGATATGCTGTATGTGACAGAATCCATTGTGTCCATTGATTGTTTAAGTTTTCTTCATGAATCCCCCAAAAGGCTTTCCCTTAATGAATTCTTGGTTAGCTTTATTTAACAAAATAAACCTGTGGTAGCCCTACATCTCACATGTCCCCTTTACATGTGGGACTAAATAGTGTTTAAACTCGGGATACTTAATTCATGCAAGTAAATTGGTATTGCATGATAACCATTCATGCAACTTAACATGATCTTTGTTTACCTATGCAGATGAGAGGCAACAGATGAGTCATGTTTGGGACAAGGCGCCACTTGTTCATTCGAGGTGCAATGCAAATTTGACATGGGAAAGCACATCCACCTCCAAGTTCACAATAACAAAAGAGTATATAGCAAAGCCTGCAGAAATAGGTGGTAGTGACAGGAGGCTCCACTTGCCTGGCATTGATCTGACAAATAGCATTGCTATTCAGCACCATCATAAGTCTAATGGCTTCTTACCATCCAAGGCCAAGGGCACTGCAGGTGGGGTTCTCAACCAAGGTTTGTTTTGTCTTCATTTTGAGAAACAAGCCTCACAATTATTGCATTGAGTTTCTAAATGTTGATGATTTGGTTAGTGCCATATAAAATTTTTACTTGGATTTCTTAGCAAGGTTTCCTTGATATGTCTAACAAGTAACTATGTGCTCCGGTAGCCAATAATAAAACAAAAAATAATGTAACATTTAACCAAAGATCCAACAAGAGCTTGTTTCATATGAAAAAGACATGAAGAGGAATAAACATCACAGCATGTCTTTGTGATATTCACCAGGTGAGTCCATTTATAGTGTTGTAAATGGTGGATAATTTGGAAACTTACTGTTTTCTTCATGAAATTCACAACATCCAGTTTCACCTCTCTGTAACCCTAAATCATCGCCTTAAAAATTTCTTAATTTTTCAATTTATTCAGTGAGAGTTCAATGTCATCAATACATCTTTGGCATTTGTCATGGACCTGGAATGTGCTCTTAACCAATGCGATAAGCCATAAGTTGTTGGCTTGTGACTGCAGATAGAACTAAAAGTAAGGTTGCTAATGCTTCAATCATTGGATATGAAACAAAAATGTGTCCCTCTATGAAGTTTCTTCTGAATCAAGTATCAACCTATCAACATCAGCATTTAAAAAGTGATGGAAAATTCGTAGTAAAATTATGAAAATTTTGCTTGAAGGACTTTGGAATATATTAATTGATTCACTTTTGCTTCTTATTTTTTTGACACACATGAGCAAGTAAGATATTTAACTGATGGATTCTAGGCACCATGGGCCTTAATTGTAACTGCTGTAAAATAAATAAGTGAATATTAACCTTGCATAACAAAATTAACATGCAATTAACATGTAATAAACTTGATTAAACGTTGTACAACATATTCTGTTATTCAGGTTGCACTATGCTATTTGATTTGAAATAAATATGATTTTTTTATTATATTAATTGATACAATTTGTTACTTTTAACCTCAATGCTGCTAAATTGTATATAATAGCTTTCCCAACACTTGGTGTCTCTGATTCACTGAAGTTTAGGATTTGTCCACTGTCTGTGTCCACTTGGTCATGAGGCTCATTTGCTCTTTGTTTTCCTGCTATATTTCTTGTGTAATAGTACTCTTACATAGATCCAAAGCTACATACATCCATGTACATGCAACAAGGATGTACAGGATTGCAGCATAAGCAAAGACTATTGGTTGCTCTGGTGGCTTAAAATAATCCTAATGTGACACATATGTGGTTGGAGCCTCATTCAAGAGTCAAAGTACAGTGATATTTCTGAAAATATCAGAAAGTTTTGAAGATACATGGATGATAGTTAGATACACATGATATATATAATTCAGCAGTGAAATCCATGGGGTGCCAAATCTGATATTTGACAGATATACCACTGATTTTGGCTATTATGAATGCAAGTAAATGTGACAAAGCCTGTGGGGTCTTGTAAAAAGGAAGAATTAAATTTTCCTGGTGGTTTACAAAATTGCAAGTTTATTTGAGCATGCCTCTGCTTAATTTTGGAAATTAGAGATGTACAATGCGGTGGTTGAGTGCAAAGTGAACATTTTTCTGTGTTTTTTGCTGATTGGTGCAAGTCAGAGGATCTTAATGACTATAGAAGAATCTTAAGAATATGTAGATGGTTAACTATGACTGTTTCTGAAGTCATATGGATGAAATATGAATTTGGAAACGTTGCACTTTATGAAGACAGTTAATAGTGCAAATCTTCATGGATAGAGATAAGAACTATTATGCTAGGCCTTTCTTTTTTGTCTGGAGTGATTCTCTTCTTAAAATCGATGCTTAAATTTAATAGGAATGTGAACTTTACAGGTTTGGACTACTCTCTCGTTCCTTCCAAAGTGGAAGCAACACCAGAATTTCATCGTGCAACACCAGAATTTCATCGTGCTCTCTCTCTTCTGTCAACCGATTCATGGGGTTCATGTGAGCCACAATCTATTTCATTTGAACAGCCCATGCATGCAAATCACACCAGCATGCCTCAGTCGGTGCTACACACTGTACCCCAAAGCTCACCACTTGCTTCATCAGAGTACTGGAGGACTGAGCAACAGTCAAATGACCCTCAAGTGCATACCTTGAGTTCACGCACTGATGGTAGCAATTACCTTCAAGAGTTTCAGCTGTTAAGAATGTCAAACGGGAATGACTTCTATTCCAGTCACATGAGCTGACTGCTGAAGTGATTTATCATTTTCATCTTAACAAATTCAGTGCAGGTCAGTATCTGGTTTGACATTTTGCGTAGGTAAATAATGCTTTCATGTGCTCAATTGTAAAACTTTACAGTAATTATGTGGTAGCCAGTCTTCCTTAAAACCCTTAGCACTTGTGGATATGGAAGTTATATTATAGTATCCTGCATTGGTGGAAATTATTTGAAATCATTCAATGTGGTAGTAAAGTCCAGGTGATGTCCTGCATGTTGCTAGCACAGGCTGTAATTACGGGAGAGCTCACGCTCTCTCAAATGAGAGAGTGCCCAAGTACTTGAAATTTGTCTGCCCTTAAAACTATTAGTGGATTCTGATCGTGGAGGACCGGAGGTCATATGACTCATAGTTATGGTGAAGCTTTCATATCGCTGCAAAAATTCTTCAGTGCCTGTAGTAATCTGACTAGTGTTTTCCATTTTCTTCAGGAACTTGACCATCCTGGCTCATGCTGTAAGGATTCAGATCATGGTGGTTGCGAAGTTCTATGACATTTCTCCTGAAGTAAACATTTGGAGTGGTCAAGGATAGAACACTGATTTGAAGATCATCGTGATCCGAGTTAATAAAATTTCTAGGAACCTAAAACTTAAATTGCAACCCGCGATTGCCTTGAAGCATCGTTTAAAAATCCCTCGGGATCTAAACTACTGTTTTTTCTTCCATTAATGGACATGGCAAGGCGCCAGTGAGTTTATCTCTCGAGCTGTTAAATGCTGGAAATTGCAAGTACTTAAGTGCAGGTATGAATGATCTTTCAGCCCTACATGGCTCTGATGTGAACCATGAACATGAGTGATTCGAAAATTTGCTGTCATCTCTATCTAGTTTATTTACTTCATGCATGTGCTGGTTGCAGACCGATAATTTTTTGGGGGCTCGAGGTAACCTGTCATAGCATTTGACCTTTGGGTTATTCTACCTTTGAGTTGAGTTTTTTCAGGTTTTTTTTACCCTAATTAAACTTTACTTTCTATTTGCTATTGCAAGTTGCCAACTATTATTCGGTAGATTAAAAGCAACTGGAGTCGCACGTTATTCTAATTTTTTTATAGAAAAATAATTTTAGAATAGAAATGAAAAATGAAGAATTGTTTTTTGAAATTAATTTTGAAAATTTGTTTTTTACCCTAATGATTTTTTTCATGAAGATTTTTTCAAAAAAAAAATTACCATTTGTATTTTATTGTATATTTTGCAAACAACTTAATAATTAAAAGATTACATCAAGATATTAACTAGTTTAATACAATTTAAAATCTCCAATTTAATCACAGAAATATTATGTATAAAATCTTAAACAAGATAACATGATTTTTTATAAAAAAAAAATACACAAAAACGATACATTTCATTATATTAATATTACAATAACAAAAGAAAAAACAAGAAATTCAACAAGCGAAATCATTAAAAAACAATAATATGAAGAGACAAAAAAAGGATCCTGGGCCTTGAGCCTCGACTTGCTTGGGCTCGAGTATAGGCCCCTTTAATTCCTTTTAAGATAAAACACGACGTCATTTGCATGGATGACATGGATGACATGTCATCCATGCATCATCTCTCCTTCGTTACCTGCTAGATTTTAGGCAATCACATCAAATTTTGACGAGCTACGAGGCAATCACATCAATTTCTGCCTCAAGGACACATAGAATTGAGCCTCGTCCTCCCCAACATCTCGCATTAACTGAGATTTCTCCTTTATTAGATTAGCTTTCTACTCTCACGCAAAATGCTTCATCAGATGAACTCCATCGTTTTATCACCTCTTTCCATTTTATAGGATTTTACCACCTCTTTCCATTTTAATGTTAAAAGTAATAGCTACCCGTTAATGGAACTCAATTTGTGCAAAGCAGGCAACTGCACCACGTAGATTGGAAAGCAAAAACAGGTGGTTCTGAGCATCAACTGAGGGAGGGATAATGAAACAGTCAGGTCACTGAGTTTCGGACCGATGGTGAGGGGTTTGGGAGCCAACTACCACTGGCTGGAGCGCCAATATCCCTCTCCTCAGAAGCAACGTTGAATAACCTTTCTTTTCAGGTCTGACCTCGAATTCATCATGAACAGTGGACGTGGGAGATAAAGGAACCACGGGAGCTTAGGAAACAATCCTGCAGGTGAACCACATTCCAGAATTCCAACCATTCTAAAATGAGAGTAATCCACTGAACAATAATGACACCGAAAACAGGATGGAATCATAATTCCACTAAAAGATGGAATGTGCATCCATCCACACTAAAATGAGATTTACCCACTAAATAGTAATGGCATTAAAATAAGGGAAAACAATCCCTCTAAAGGTGGTTCAACCCCATGCCACATCTAAAAACAATCTGTCTCCTCGGACAGAACAAAAGGAGATAAGAATGTCACAGCGCACTTCTGAACGAAGAAATTGCAGGCTAAAGGTGGGCAAACAAAGTTATGCACCTTCTGCTAGTGCAAACATACCTTCCATCCACGAACCACAACCAGCTCTAATTTTTTTGCCAGTCGAACAATGGGTGTTAAATAAATAATTAAAAAAAAAAAAAGCAGCTACCCAAAACCTTCCCACAGGTTCAAACATGCCAGTCCTGACAGTCCCTACTCTAATTTAACAAATCAAGAGTCCAAACTCCAGACCGAATCACACACAGCTAGAAGGGAAAAGAACCTAATTAAGTTGTCAACTAATTTCAATGGCATAGACACAATTTCATCAAATGAGAAAGAAATATGAAGACTGCAGTATTCTAAATTCATGGTATCATCCCACTGAAATAGATGAATGATTCCAAAAGTACAAATGCCTAACTGATAGAAACCATAACCAACCTGTAGAATATCAACCAGATTAATCTGGCAGACACATAATGCATCAAATGATCCATAAAGACCAGTAGACCACAATACCATCGCTGGTAATACAACTTGACAGACATCATGAGAAGGTATGGTTACTCGACAACCGCTGCAACATGAGGACAACAAGACTGACTTTCAGACACCCATATTGAGCAATGCCGGACGACAACTCTGGACCTTCTCAAACCCCAAACATGTCCTAGAACTCACTGGAACAGTAGACAATTGTAAATCAATGGTTGCCATGAGAGAGATAATTGACAATTAGTGAAGTGCATTTCAAGAAGATAACAGATGAGAAGGAGAGCAGGGAGAAAGAAGGGAGACGGGTCAGCCAAACATCCTTCTCACTAATAGTCATTGAATTTGTGAAGAGTACATATGTGATTAATGAAAATAACAGTTCCATACAAGAAATGGAAAAACAATCAAGATGAATCACATGACAAACCTGTTCAACCTCATCTGGTTCTGGAGAAGGGGATTTCGTCGACTCAGAAGGTTTCTCAGCCCCACAATTTTGTCTATTGCACTTAGTCCGGAATGGGTAGTTTATATTGTTGCATTTTTCACACTTCCAGCTTCCCTCCGGCATTTTTTGTTCTAAAAAAGCATGAAGCTCGTCAGTATTATTTCAGAATATGAAGCTCACCATGTGCAGGATTAAAGATGACTTACTGGAATTTTTGTCAGACTTAGCAGCCTGTAATGACAAGAAAATATCGAAAATTAGACAACTTACCAGTATTAAACAAAAGTGGAAACTACAAATTAGGCAGATTACCATTACTGTAAAAAGGTACAAGCTAAACCGATATAGATTCTTGTACAAAAGATATGACTTGAACTTCCAAATAATCATCTAAGCTTATCCAAGTTCGGAGCCCCAAATGGTAAATAGATAGCTCAAAAGGGCCGATTACATGACAGAAAAATGCCCACGAAAAAAATAGAGTGGTTCTTCTATCTTTAAGAATAAAGTAGCACAAACCTGAGATCCTGGCTTTGGTGTATTGCACTTTCTCATGTTGCAAAAAGTTCTAAAAGAGAAGTTAACGTTCCCACATTTTGGGCATGTCCAGTCATTATCACGCGTCGCATCTAAAGTAGCATTATAAGAAGTAAAGATCAAGGTTAGAGGGTAAATAAGTTTCAAGCTGTTTCCCATACACATCGTATTGATGACAAACCTGAACCCTTCTGAGATTTATCATCTGGGAAAAAACCTGGCCTTGGCCCCTGGAAGAAATAGAATACATTTATGAAATCAATTTCATATCCACAAGGGAATATTTCTAGAATCTAAAAACATAATGAACCATGTATTTAAATGCGTATTTATTTCCTTTACTAAAAACAGATAGCTCCATGCATAAACACAAAATGCTCACCGATTGGCAGATAAATAAAGTGACTGTTGTATACTTAAACATGAACTATCAAGTCATATAAAAACATAAAAGCAAACTACGAGAAGCCCTTAAAAATACAAAGAAGAGCACATATACAGGAGCACTTTTCGCATTTATGCAAACAGATAGGAACATGAAGCAAGGACCAATTAAGCATAACGTGAAAGTCACTATTTTAAAGCCCTGGACCTGTCTCATAAATTCCACAACCTATCGGACTAACAGTGAGAATAATTACTAACATACCATGGCTGCAGGGCCCATTGGCATACCCAATCCATACCGGTCCATTAGGGGGGGCATTGCGTACATCCCAGCTGCAGAAAATTTAAAGAAAAAAGGTCATTACCTCATAAATGCAACCTTAATCATCCAAAGGACAGGCATACATACATAACCTACAATAGAGAGCATGTGGAGAGACCGTTGGTAATAAAGAAACAATAATTAGAAATAGAAGACACCACAAGTTCAATATATCAAATATAACAACAGAAGACAATACAGTAGAATACATTAAAAACCAGGAAGAAAAGCAAGGGAACATGAACGAAAAGTTGGTAACAAATGGTAAAAACAAAAAATACTAGTATTAAATAGGGAAAGCAGAAGAAACAAAAATACAATCCTAGAACATGATGAGGATTTTTAAGGAAAAAAATAAGACAAAAGACACAAGAGCATACCATTTCCCATCATAGATCCACCAGAGTAAGGAGGTGGTCCTGACATATGCAACGGTCTATATGGACTGCCACCAGAAAGGCGGCTGCCATAGTTGTAATGATAAGCTGAGCCCCCAGTGAACGGAATGTCATATGGAGGAATAGAGGATCCATTGAAGAGGGAGGGCCCATATGGTGGCATACCCATATACATTGAAGAAGGTGCACCAGAACCTAAATATGGAGCTGATGAGTAACCCTGTGGTGCTTGCAGGGGCTTGGCAGCAGATTTCTGGTGTCCGGGGGGAGCAAATATATTGATTAGAATCCAAAACAAACAGCAGGAAAAGTCAAATACCATAACAAAATGAGAGTATAAAGAGGAAAAGTGAATAACGTAATCCTAAATCAACCCACTTTCAACTAAGTGACTAATGGTCTTGACACTAGCTGCTAGATGCAGACAATCTTCTCTCAGTTTATAAGGTTTGGTTCTTGGAATTACAAGATCCACTTAAGTCCAATATCAGAAGAACTGAACATACATTAAACACACCAACATCATTTTATAACAAGGAAAGCAGGTCAGTACAGTTACAACTAACCGAATTATGATCAGCTGGCCTGGGTTGGGTACAATTGCGCATATTACAAGTTGTCCTGAATGAAAAGTTGACATTGCCGCAGCTTGGACAAGTCCAGTCATCCTCCCTGCGACTACCTACAAGAGAACGCACACAACTTATTTCCAACTTCATGACCAAAAGCAGAACCTATTGAAAATGCATGCAGTATGGCCAATTTAGTGTGTATAAGTTCTCAAATCTTTAAAAGACAAACGCTTATTAGAAAAATAAAGATATAAAAAGAATTGCATACCGTCAGTTCTTGCACGCTTCGCTGCTGATGAATTTCTGCTATCCACCTGAAGAATAAATAAACCGATAATAACAGTAAGAAATCCACTTACAATCTCAAATTAAAAAAATTCAATTCAGCAATTCGTAATATGAACGAAACCCAACTCTTAGCATCCAAAAACTTTTAATTCAATTTCGCAATAATAACAAAAAAACCCGATCCGTTAGGGTTCAGTCCAGAAAGAAAAAATAGAAAGAAAAAAAAAAAAGATGGCAAGGTTTACAGTTAATGCGTAAATAATTGAAAGAATGAAAAGAAGAGGAACCTGAGACATGGCGTGGTTATCGGGTCTTTAGGTTTTTTTCGGATTGGGGAGGTTAAGAGAGACTGCTTTATTTTGCCCAACTATAGAAAGCAGTGGTTTGGGAATTCTTCTTTTTGTATTTTATATTATAATGAACACTTTGGTACCTCTACTTGCGCAAATCTTAACTCTGGTTCCACTCCTTTGATTTTTTCTATTTAAGTGCCTGTTTAGGTGTGCTTTATTTTTCCAACCTTTTCAATTAAGTGTGTTTACTTTTCTTTCTATTTAAATGCATACTTATATAGCTATTAAACTCCATCGAGTCCATAATCGTTGAAGTTGTTAAAACTAATTGCATACAAGCTAAATAATAAAAAGCTTCTTCGTGATGGAGAAAGGTTTGAGATGTTACATGTTGTGTGCTGGTTCCACATTAGATAATTATAAGAGATATTTTTATTTTTATTAATGTAGGTGTCCAGATCAGTTTGTGCGTACTTCGACTAATCCCATGGACTCTAAAATTAATAATCATGTAAGCCTCTAGTGACCCTGAAGTTTATAAGACTCGAACTGGTGATCTTTAAAAAACAAATTTAGGATCTGACCAGTTGAACCACACCTTTGGGATATATTTATTTTTTTAGAAGAAGTCATGTGGTGTTTTCAAGTCCGGGAAAGAAAAAGTAACTCATGGACATTTATTTTATATTAATCCTCTAATTAGAATGCTTAATACAGACGAGGATTCTTATCAAATTGACAAAATAGAAGTCACGTGATCTTGCTAAAGCTGAGAAGAATATTACAAAAAAAAACTTCAGATAATTCACTTGTAAATCAAGAAATCAAGAAGAAAGTACTCTCGAATTTTATTTCTAGTATAGACTCTGTAGACTAGAAGTTATAAAAAAAAATGTCAACAAGTGGGATGTTTTTTCTGGAAAGGAAAGATTTTGAAAGAATTGACATGGATTACCTACCAAATTTAACGATACAAGTAAACTTGATGAAACAAGCTATCTTGTGTTTGCATCCTGTGCTTGCTGTTTTATAGAAGCAAAAGATCCCTTAGGTCCTCTGATTCTTCATGATGTCGCTGGTTCTCTAGCTAGCTATCTATTTCTAGGTCAACTCTGCTCGTCCACCATTGAACTTGTTTAGTGAGAAGTGTAACATGGAGATTTACGATCCGATGTGTTACCAAGTATTGATGAACCAATATTTTTACGGCATATTTTTATATGTTATTATTAAAAAAAATATCGGATGAAGGTATAATATTAATTTTTTAATATAAATAGTAAAGACATATTGATCTAGTGCTAATTAGAACTAAGCACAGTTAATTAAAGATATGTTTGAGAGTGTGATTTTAATTATTTTTAAAAGTATTTTTTATTTGAAAATATATTAAAATAATTTTTTTATTTTTTAAAAATTATTTTTAATATTAATACATCAAAATAATATAAAAACACAAAAAAATATTAATTTTAAAATAAAAAATAAAATAAATTAATTTTTTAAAAAATATTTTTAAAACACAAAAACTCAAATTCAGGCATTTCAAGACCCATGTTGGGAATTGGCAGATGACGCCAGACCTGATGCTTGGACCTGATAGTATAACAGGCCTAGGCGCAACCTAGGTTCTGACAGGTGTTGTCAAGCCTAGTGGCTTGACCTGATGCACTTCCAGGCTAATAGGGTGAGCCTGATACATGTTTCCTGAGAGTATCAATTAGTCAGAGGATTTATACGCATGCTTCGTTCGTATAAATATTTGCACGATAGCCTATAGCTAATTCTCTAGACTGTGATTCTGCAAATATGTAGGGCTTCCGAGGTCGTTTACTTTTATAATGGTGAGCCTGATACATGTTTACTGAATATGGAATGGCGTTTTTAGGGCTTCCTAGGTCGTTTACTTTTATAATGATGAATGGTGGCAACTTCGTTAGTCTTAGCTATTATAATCCTGGGTGCTCAGTATGCATGCGAATAGCTCATCTTGAAACTAGTGATCCACGCCATTGAAGGACATCTTTTTGCAATTAATGAATGACCCTTTCTGCATGAATATAGATATAATATTCTGGTGTCAAACACACTATAGGAAAGGTGAACACAGGCCAATTGTCTAACTTTCATTACCACCACCCTATTTTGTTTTGTTTCCTGAAAAATATTTCTCGTGAGATATGTTCTATGCTGGCCCAGATAATTGCAGGTGGAGCTGGAACAGGGAGTTGAAATGTAGGCATATTTAAAAACCATGAAAGCCATTCTTCCACGCTAGATGATTTTCGTTTTTGTGAAGAGAGGCAGAAAGTAGTGCAGGTGAGCAGATCGGGGCCGCATGTAAGCGTGTTTCTACTCCAGTGGTTGGAATTAGTGAACAAGATCTTGTTCCATTGTCTAATGACTTGATAAAGAAAATGTCAAAGAGCTTTGCTGAAGCTGTTTTGCTAAAGGAGAACGAAAGAGCTTTGGGAAGTTTTCAACTTGACAGACAATACACCACCCTTCATTTTCCTTTTATTTTATTAATTTTTTGTTCATATTTAAATGATTTGGATTGTTTCACAAGATTAATGACGTTGATACGTCGCAGCAGCTCTATCAATATGACTCCCATAGTGTTCTGAGCTGCTAGTTCTGATAGCTATATTTTCTTTGGCTTTGTGGCGGTATGATATTTTTATTTCATAGGCTTACAAGCTCGCATGATCATCGGAAGCAATCGAGGGGTCTTGATTAAGACCATTCTAATTAAGAGAGCATGGAAATCGAGGGGCCTTAAAGTGTGTGTTTTATGCATATAAATTTTCTTTAAATAACCTTTTTAAAAAAAATATTAAAATAATTTCTTTTTAATTTTTAACATTAATAAATTAAAATTATCATATAACACTAAAACAAAATTATAACAACCGGTAGAATACAGGTGATCCTGATTACCTCCCCCTTTATGATTTTTGGTTGCTGTCGCCTGCCCCTGTTTTTAACTCTCATTAAAGGCGTTGGTCTTGCATTAATTGGATTTTAGACCAGCAAGCTGCGCAGAGGAGCGTGGGGATTCTGCGCTTTCTTTTTCCATTGATGTTTGATTTGAAGGGATATTTGAAGGGATCTTTTCTTATTGATACACGTGTCAGCGTATATTCTCAATAATTAATCGGTTGGATGTATATATCATTAATTTTATTTAAGTAAATATATTTAATTTATTAATATAAAATTATTTATCTTTAATATTTATTAAATATTTTATTAAAAAATATTAGCATAAATAATTATAAAATTATTATAATTATGAGATTTTTTTTTTATTAAAGTATTATTTTTAAATATTTTTAATTAATGTTATATTAAAACTGAATATTAATTAATTAGAGTTGTTGAAACTTATACATGTAATATTTTTTTCTTTATAAAATGAAACATTTTTATATCATAATGAGGAATATCTAGAACTAACATGTAGGTGTTTGTAGGATGACATGTACACTAAACTGACCCGTGTGAAAATCTCATATGGAGATATCACTATGTTATCTTATATAAAAAGTGTCATGTTTTGATCATGTTACACGTTATCATAATCAAAGATAAAAAAATTAACAAATATTGAATATGACATTAATTATATAAATGTATTTAAGTAGTTAAGTAATAATTCATCACTCTAGATGAACTAGAAAAAAATATTTTATATGTTCTTAAATAGTATTGAGTGTAAATCCTCAAACAATGTAAAATAAAATTTGAAAAAAAAATTAGAGTATAGTATATATTTAAGTAGAGTATAATATATATAATATTATTTAAGAGGCAAATTGATATTTTATGATTTTCATGTTTTTCTATAAATAAAAAATTATCTATTATTTTTTTGTAAGTAGAGTATAGTAAAAAAATACATAAAAAAAACTTATATTCAATTATATATCATTTACTCTCCTAACAAAGACCTATAATTTGCGTCTAACACAACTTTAAATTAATTATTCAAAACTAAAAAAATATTTAATCTTCATATAATTTTTATATAAACCTTAAACAACTATTAATATATAAACCTTAAATAATTATAAATCTATCTAATAAGATGTTTATATAAACGTTACGCAACCATAAATCTATTCAATAAGATCCTTGGAACTACTTTACGGTTTCCGTATTGTATATATGCGAAATCCAACAGTTTGAATTGAAAGGATTTGGTGGGCATTCGCTTTTGACCTGACTAGATGAGTTCATTGTCCCTGTTACTCGTAAGAGCTCGTTTCGTTCTATTCACAATTCCCATTCTGTTGCGCCATCTTTTGAACGAAAAAGTGTTTTAACGAGGAAGCAAGCTTCTAAATTCCAGTAAAGAGACCGTTTGTACTTGATTTTATCATTTTTTCCGGTGAACATGCTTGATTTTCCAAGTCCATATCTTGATGAATTGGATATCTGTTTAATTGAATACCACGCAACGCGAACCCATAAGCCAGCTCTGCGGCTTAACAAAGCCATAATCGAGGTCAAACACGCGAGGGACGCCAGCTCATGCACACATTTAGATAGCGAAGCAATATAGTCAGCATCTTGATATTAGAACATTCGAGCTCGGAGATAATATAGCCTGATAAGCGAATGTTAGCTTAAGTGCAGGAGACAAGATTACACAACTTGCAAAGAGAGTTGGATTAAATCCTGAAAATTCAAAAGAACAAGTACAAAAGGAACCCAAGCTTCGTTTTCATTGCTTTCATTAGGTGCTGTTGCTGTTCACCCCTAAAATTGGAACATGGAGGCCGACCCGGCAGGGGAAGCAAATACGAAGATGGCAGCAACAATCATGAAAAGACTTGCAAGGTGAGGTCTATGCTGGAATTCACTGGAGCCACCTGCTTTCTCTGATTGTGATGTTCCTGTTGATGTTGATGCAGCAGGAGTTGCTGTTGTTGAAGCATTTGTGAAGATGGCAGCGTCTGGAGAGCTAGGAGATATGCCTAGAAGCTCTGTTCATTGACAGGGACGATATGAAGTTAGCAACTCCCTAGAGACCTGTGCACTAGCTACTAGTGCTACTCCACAATAGGCAAGGATCAACGGCCTTTTATTTTATATCAGATATATTGAAATTTTCAAGTCATATTTGTACAATTTTGCATCGAAATAAGTAAGGATCCTCTGATGCGATTCAAAATTGTATCTATTTATAGTTGAAGTATAGAGCTTAGCTGATGGACTGACCCATCATCATAACTTTTGGTGGACCACCAAGAATTAAACATAGGATATATTGCTCTAGATATTACTTTTTAAAATAATTTTTATTTAGAAATATATTAAAATAATATTTTTTATTTTAAAAAATTATTTTAATATTAATGCATTAAAATGACATTAATAAAAAAAATAAAACAAAAAAAATACTTTTTTTAAAAAAATACTTTTAAAATATAAAAACAATCAATCAATCCAAAAAAAAAATTAGGCTGATTGATGCACAACTCCCTCTTTGCATGTGATGCCCATTGGACCAGGAAATTAATAGCATCTTGAACGACCAACTGTGGATCACGAAACGAAACATTAAATTGCACGGGGAGTGTTTAAGTAACAATTATTTTTCTTTAAAATGCATTAAAATAATATTTTTTATTTTAAAAATTTATTCACATCAAAGCAATAAAATATATAAAAAAAAATTTTAAACAAAAACAAATATTATTTTCTCCTATAAATTTTTAGGAAACAAAGTTTAAACCGCTTTTGTTCCCAAACGAGCCCTCATATAATATCTCTGTTGAGGACACATGTTAGCCGACCCTTAGCAAATTGAGCCAAGATTTAGTTATCGATCAATAATGATCAAGTATGGATCGTGACCAAATTAGCAGTGAAAGGCATTTCTAATCTGTTTTTGCACACGTGTATGTCTATGCTAATCGCTTAGTGCATCAAACAAAGACAGCTGGAGCCAAGTTGCATCATATTGGGTTTTCTTTTCTTGCAATATTTTTTTTTTCTTTTGTTTCTAGAGCTAACTTTCATGCTCTATAAATTTTTTGATGAATTTTTGCTCGTTTATATATATATATATATATGAAGGATATTTTATGGGGTGTTAATCTGTTTTTGCATGCATCTTGGCCGAAAGTAGAACGTTTCTCCAGCCACAAAGACAGCACGATAAATGACTAACATATATGATAGTATCTCCGCGCAAAATTATACAGTAATTATGGGAACTAAAGCTAAATTACCTCTAAAAAACAAAACTTAAAAAACAACAACAATAATAAAGAGCATGAAATCAATGGCTGGGAGAGAAAGAGGTACTCACTAGGGCAGAAACTAAGACTAGCATTCTGCAACTGGCAAGCAGTAGGGAGCTGGAGCAACTTAGCCTCCTGGATACCCAAGTTCTTGATCTGTGCACTACCATTACTTGTTTGTTGCATGATGAAACACAAGCATTTAGGGTCACTTTCTTTAATATTCTGCACTGAAAGGCAACAGTCTTTTGTGGGCGTGTTCGCTTTCCCAGTAGCATAGCTCAGGCAACCCATTACTTTTTGGAAGTCACTGCTACACTCCTCCGTCACACCATCCCCGTTAACAGCCCTAAAAAGAGAAGCACTGGAAGCAAAGAGCAACAAAACACCCAAGAAAAAAAGGGACTGGCTTCTCATCTTTGATAGCTTGGTAAAAACGTAAATTCTTTTGGGCTATGGAGTGATAAAAAAAACTAAGCCTTCCAAGGCTTTGGTATATAACAATAAGACCAAGAGAGGGGGGCATGGTGACATTTATCAATGGTACTTGTATTATTTAATGTGGCGACATGATTTGTTGGATCTGGGCCGCTGAAGTTCGAGTGGGTCCACAATTGGTTTGGAATTGACGATGCAGATGGGACTTGCCCATTATGGTAGTTGAGGGCAATTAAGTTCCTGGATCGGGGCTCGGGGTTGTTGTCAGTTTTGCAGGCGGAGACTACCTTTGCCTTTAGTGAGGTTGAGCTGGAGACACCAGCACGTGTCATGAAACTGCTATCGTGGCACAGTTGCAACTATTCCATTGCGGCTACTACCCCCACGAATCAGAGCAAAAATAAAATTTAAAGCGCAAAAAAAATAAAAATGATAATGTGTTTTTTAAAAATAAATAGATTTTAATTATAAATTGAATGATGCTTTAATTTAATATTATGATAAAAAATATTTGAGAGGTGTTTGAAAGTGTAGTAGCGGTTGCGGTTTTAAAATATTTTTTACTCAAGAATATATTAAAATAATGTTATTTTATTTTTTAAAAATTATTTTGTTATTTTATTTTTTAAAAATTATTTTTGATATAATAACATTAACAAAATAAAAAAATAATAATTTTAAACAAAAATATTAATTTTTTTGGGAAACACGATTTCAACCGCGATCCCAAACATTGCCTTAATCTATTTGGGTTAACTTGGGCTGATTTGCGAAACTCACGGAAATAACCTTGAGAAAAAATAAATTAAAAATATCAATCTCAAATAATTCAATGTTGAAGGCGAAAGTAGTAAAAGAACAGCATTTGATTAAAAAGACAAAGTGAACTCGAGTCAACAGCGTAAACTCATGTCGCAAGTCATGCACGTCATCAAATTTAATAAAAAATTTATCCTAGCAATTATTCTCCATTTAATTGTATGGCAATGAGGCGCATGATATTCTTTTTAGCATAAAATGATATATTTTTTTAAAAGTAAAAAATAATGATAGGCACGTAGATCTAAGATAGAATATGTAGATTATTGATAACAAATAATGAAATTATATTCTTTTAGATATGAGTTAAACCCATGGGCTAAAGCAAAAGGAATTTAAAGTATAAAAAAATATTAATGTATTGGTGATGACTGATGAGTCTTCTAAAAAAATAGATTTTAACCATAAGTTGAATAATATTTTGATCTAATATTAGGATGGAAAAAATTTAACCCACATTGATTAATTCGAGCTAACATGTGAAACTCAAAGGGGTAATCTTGAAAAAAATAAATTAAAGATCTCGATTGCAAATTAACTCAAAGTTGAAGAGCAAAATCAATAAAAAATACCAACATTAGATTAAAAAAATAAAGTGAACTCGAGTCGACCAAGCATACTCACGACACAAGTTTTGCATTTAATTATATGACAATAAAGTGCATTGTATTTTTTTGTATGAAACAATATATTTTTTAAAATAAAAAAATATATAATGATAGGCACATGGAGTTAAGATAACAAAGTAGATTATTGACAATAAATGGTTAAGTTGTAATCTTTTAGGTTTGAGTAAAAATTTAAAAAGTAGACCATTGGTATTGACAACGTAGTGTTAAATTGCATTTTTTAAAGTTGAAGCTAAATAAAAAAATACATCTTCCATGAAAAAAACATGGTGAAATTGTTTTTTTAAAAAAAAAATTGAGGGGTAGAAAAAACAAAAAACCAAAAAAAAATAAAAACAAATAATAGCATGGATGTTATAGATTAACCCATTAAACTTATTACATGAATAAAGGACTCAGTTGGGTTCAATGACATGTTTTTTTCAAAAAATAATTTAAACTAAATGTAAAATAACAAAAAAAAGCCTAGCATTAAAACAAACACAACCCAAACGTGCAGGCCTTCTAGCTTAGCTCACACATCTGGACATATTTGATTTTTTTAATATTTAAAAGGGTGAATGACCGCCTCATTTTTTTTTTAAAAAAAAGATGATAGACTATACGTCATTTGCTTTCTGCATATTATTGAGGGTTCGGTTTTCTTCATCTAAAAACTCATTATTCAACCTATTTCTAACCGAAAACACCCTATACACTTCAATAAACCTATCCATTACCACAAACAAATCCCAAAATAGCTAAAAAAACTAAAATTAGCCCACAACCAAAATTATTGTCGCTGCCATATCTACCTCACTAGGCAAGAAGAAGGAAAAAAAAACATGTAGATCAAACTTCTCTCGTGAAATGGAATCTATCGACAAAAAAATCAAATATTTTTATAGTTGAAAGCATCAGCAATGTCGAATTTTCTTTTCAGTTTAAAAAAACTCAGTCGTGTACATAAAAAATTTGAAGATCAAATTAAAGATTTAATTGATATACTTATAAATGTGTTCTCTATCTTATTTTCTAATTTCTAAAATTGCATCAAATAAATAAATATTTTCATAAAAACGAATGGTTTAAAACTCAACCAAAGATAAATTTATCATTTTTCTTAAACGTAATCTTCATAAGAAGAGTAGGGATTTCAAGTCACCTAATTTTCCTGGATTTGCATAGTTGCAATCGCTCTAGTCATTACGGAAGCTTGTCATAAAGATTTCGATTTCATGTTAGCTAATTTTGTGAGCCACAATCGACTCAATTTCAGAAATTAATTGGCTTCGCCGGCGCATTGAAATGAAAATAAAATACGTTCACGCTCCTCTTAAACAGGGATTTTAAAAGTCAGGAGCAAGGGACGGATTTAACTCCTGTGAAAGAGGTTGGCGGAAGATTAATTGGATGAGGTGGCGGCGTCAAGATGCCACCAACTCAGCTATTTGGGCTTTAAAGAGATGACGAAATTTTGACACAGAATGCAACTCGTGGCATCGAAAGAGGCTCGCTAAATCGAAGGAGTGTTGAAGGATTTAAGAAATATCGTTATTTCTAAAAACGATGAGATTCTAATGTTACTGAAGGCCCGTCTTGGCCCAGTATGCTAATGCCCAAGTTACATTTCTTCATTATCTTCCAAGGCCCAAATGAACCCATCTATCCATATCTCTCTCTCTCTCTCTCTCTCTCTCTCTCTCTCTCTCTCTCTCTATATATATATATATATATATATGAATGAAAAATCAGAACTTTTAGTTCGCTAAATCAGAACTTTTTTTCTCTTTTACAAGTATCCGAACACTCTCTCTCTTTTCTTTTAAATCAAAGAATGAAAAATAAAGAGAATGAAGATTTGGATCAAGAATTAATTTTGGATATCTGGAAGGACCAAAAGTTGATCATTTGTAAAGTAAAGGGACCAAAGTGAATGTTTTTGTACAAAGTTTGAAACAACCACATATTTTATCATTTTGGTCATCTTTCTTTTAATTATGTTATTGCTTAAAAAATCAAAATTAATTAGGCATAAATTTAGCCATAAAGGAGTCAAATTATCCAAAACAAAAATATACTTACCAAGATAAATTTTTTTAACATAGTGAGTCTGTGAGGAAATAGCAGACGAAGCACAATGTTTTGGTTTATAACATTTTTTCTACAAGATTTAGATTTTTTTATTAACTATGCAACTTATACTCTACACAGGTTGAATAATTATTATTTTTTTCAAAATAAATATGCAAGCTTTCTCAATTTGTTTTTTGATATAAAAAATCATAATCATAAATAAAAAAGCTTATTCATTAATTCTATTAAATAAATCAAGAATAATTTGTTCTAATAAATACAAATTTTTTTTATTAGTAATAACTAAAGATCAAGCTGAAAAAATTAAAAAATAAATATAAATAAATATATTTGATCTTGACAAGCCAAGTGTATGTTATGTTAATATACATGGGACGTTGTTAAATGAATAATAATACCCCTAGAGTTGGTCTATGAAAGGAACACTTGAGAAAGAAAATACAGTGGAAAGAATAATTATAACGACAATATATATATATATTTTTTTTTTTTTTTGTGGTAGGCATTTGAAACATTGTAGTTGCCGTGCAAGTTCTTAAGCATTAGTGGATTTAATAAGAAATATTTAATAATTGATTAATCTACGCGTTTATTCAGGTGCATTCATAAAATTACAATCCTCAGGTCAAGGGAAAAGAAAACAAATCTTAAAATAACAAATAAACAATACATTTGTTAGAATTTAAGAAAATCTGATAATTAAAAAACCAGTGAATTCATAAAATTAAGAAAAACATGTTTTTATTAAATAATAAATAGATTCCAATTCTTTATTATAAAATTTAATACTCCTGGATTAGACATTTAAAGTCACAATTTGTAATTGTATTTAATCTTCCTAAATAGATACCAATAATAAATAGATGATTGACTGTCTTATAAGCTCTATACTCATAAATGACTACAAATAACAACATATAAGTTTGATGAATTGTTTTTTACTCATCATATTTATCTTTTAAAAGATATAAAAAAACTACAAAATCTCAAGTACGATGTTTTGTAATCTTTGGGTCTTATTTAATATTGTGGTCCAAGCATATTTTTAAAATTTTTATTTTTAGTTTTTTTACCTTTAAAATAATTTTTTAGTATTTTTTTTATTTTGATATATTGATATAAAAAAAATAAAAAAAATATTTTGAGATATTTCTAAGTAGAAAGTATTTTAAAAAATATTTAGGTACATAACTGATACTTTTTATCATAATAATAATCAATTAAATCACTTTTTAATCAGAATGTAGGTTAATTTAACCCATCAATCCAGATTTAATGAAGCATACTTACATTCTAAAAAACCACATAACTTTTGTGATTATAAATACTATTAAAGTTACAATGTAAATCAACAAATTGTTCCCTGTACCTTTAACTCTATAACTAGTATATTACTAGAATTTCTTTTTCTTTTTTTAAAAGCTACTAGCACCATTATCATAGTTACTAGACACTTTATTACATAGTATAGACATTTGAAGAGACATTATAAAGATATACTGATTAAAAATAATTCATAACCTAAATTCTTAATGTAGTACATGCAATTTAGTTTATATATTTTATTTTTAAAAGTTTTTTTTTTTTTTGATTATCGTGGGGTGTCCGGGCCAGCTTGCGCGTACCACGACTATTCCCCACGGCCCACTGAACATCCTGCAAGCCCAGTGAGCAGGTAAGACACCGCGGGGGTGACAGGCGTGCACATAGAGGATCGAACTCGGGATGGGAACGGAACAAGTCACACGGTTGACCACTGAGCTAGACCCTCAAGTACTTTTTAAAAGTTTTTGAGACGCTAGTTCCAGGGTCAACAAGTTTTTATATATATATATATATATATGAAGTTGCTATAAAAAAAGTTATTTTAAGTTTCTTTAGAAAATGGAAAACTGCATGCTTACCAAGTCAATAGGTGTACATGGAAAATCTTATTGAATCCAATAATAATTCAGCAAAAATTGGAAGAAAAAAAAACCAATCAGTAATTTGTTAGAAGCAACACCACAAGACATCCAAAGAGATGAGATGATACAATTTACAGACAACATGTGCACAACTCCCAAGTCCTATACGGGTATTTATGTCCAAAAACAAAACCTTCACTCATTAGCTATTTATGCTCTCTTCTCCTCTTCCCCTCATTTCCTATCTCTCTCTATATAACAAACAACAATCTTGCCAGACACAGCTCCTAAACCCAAGCCCAAGACCAAGCAAGATTCTCTCCTTCTTTCTTTCCCTTTTCCCAAGAAACCAATCAGAAATTCTATCAAGAGAGAAAAAGAAATGAAGAGACCCCAATTTACTCCGGAAAAATCCTGTCTACTCGCAGTGGCTTTATCCGGTCTGATCATCGGTGCGTTTCTCTTTTCAAACTTAATCCGGTCGGTTGATAACATCTCTTCCTTCGGCCTCTGCTCCTTGGCTTCGGCCAAATCCCGCGCCGCCGCGGATTACGACGCTACACCAACTCAACTCCAATCTATCCTTCACTATGCAACGTCAAAGATCGTCCCACAACAATCTTTGGCCGAAATCTCAGTCACTTTCGATGTCCTCAAAACGCGTTCACCTTGTAACTTCCTTGTATTTGGTCTCGGTTTTGATTCTCTCATGTGGACATCATTAAATCCACATGGCACCACTTTATTTCTCGAAGAAGATCCCAAATGGGTTCAGACAATCGTCAAAAAAGCCCCAACGTTAAATGCGCATACGGTTCAGTACCGGACGCAACTACAAGAAGCCAACAGCCTCCTGAAAACGTACCGGTCTGAACCGTTGTGTTCGCCAAGTAAAGCGTACTTGCGCGGCAATTACAAGTGCAAGCTAGCACTGACTGGATTGCCCGACGAAGTTTATGATAAGGAATGGGATTTGATAATGATTGATGCGCCAAGAGGGTACTTCCCGGAAGCACCAGGGAGGATGGCGGCGATATTTTCAGCGGTGGTGATGGCCAGGGGGAGGAAAGGATCAGGAGTGACGCATGTGTTTTTGCATGATGTGGATCGGAGAGTGGAGAAAATGTTTGCGGAGGAGTTTTTGTGCAGGAAGAATTTGGTTAAGGCTGTTGGGAGGCTATGGCATTTTGAGATACCAGCTGCTAATGTGAGCCAGAGTGGTGGCTGGTTTTGCTAAAATACGCTTTTTTTTTTCCGGTACTTGTAATTTATGGAATTTTTAAATGATGTACTTCTGATAAGATATACGAGACACTGAGACGTGACAGAATAAATTTTTATTTTATTTTTGTTTGAAATCCGTGTTTCATAAGAAAAAATATCTTCTGCGGGGAAGGGAGGGGGGTGGGTTGATGGGACTATGACAGATGGATGATGATGAATGCATCTATCCTTTGATGGGATTGAAGGGTGAAAAATTTGAAAATTCAAGTGGAAGCCGAGTTATTTGACTAAGATGGTTTTCTCATTTCTGCCTTTTTCTAGTTTTAAGTGGAGTAAAGCCTGTGGTAATCATTAATTTGAATGGCATATAATAATTGATTAGTTTGTAAATATATTAAAATAATATTTATTTTTAATATTAGTATATTAAATAATCTGAACATGAAAAATATTGATTTAAATTAAAAGAATAATCTTTTTTAAAATTATTGTTGCACTGTAAAATAAATAAAAATAAACAGTGTCTTAATAGTTATTGGTGAGTTTTTGGGTGTGATTACCGCATTTTGCTAAGATGGCAACGTGCAAAATGGAAGGTTAATTATTATTTGCCTGCAATATTTAGGCAACTTTAACCATCTTTTTGAAGACACCTGTGCAATCTGTGCCTCGATGAAGAGTTTGTTTTCGCGAAAATACTTTTTAAAATATTTTTTAAATTATATTTTGGTATAACATGATTTATTATTATTTTAATAAATTAAAGTTAAAAATAGAAAATATTTTTACAAAAATTACATCATATAATCAACTTTTACACTCCCCAGTAATTATTACATTTGTGGAACAATGATGCACATGAAGGGAAAAAAGAAATCAACTTTTTGATATATTAATTTACAATAAGTCCTTTTTTCGAAAGAAACAAAATAAATGTTTCAACGGCAAGCTACAACGAAGAGTTTAGGCATTAACGTGACAATTAAATTGACATCTACATGACATATTAACGTCCCACGACATCCTAACATGTGTGAAGGTATGCGTTACCATTTTTAATTTTTTTATATGTTGGAGTGTTTTTATCACAATGTTTTTGAACTTAGTCTATCAAGGACTTACCTGAGATGAATTAAAAAAAATCAGTTAAAAATTAACCTCGTCAAAATCTTATTTGAATTTTATTTTTATTTTAAAAAATAATTTTATTTTATTTTTTAAAATGCAAAAAAAACATTATTTTATATATATTTGATTGTCTGTATTTTTATTTTTTCTATTTAAGTATTATAAAAAAAATCTAAAAAAGGTCAACATTTCACTATAAACTATGAGGTAAAATACCATGGAATAACACAATGTATTTACGTTTTACTCTTCTTTACACATAACAATTGCCTTGCTAGCTGGGTTAAGCCATCTTTTTCGAGGAATCTAAAGGTCATTTTTAAATTGATTGGATATAATTTAGTAGATTTTTTTTCTACACAGTAAAACTACATTAGTGTAAATGCAAACAAGAAAAAAAAGGCTTTTGTTTTGGGGCTATTTTATATTTTTTTATTTTATTTGCACAATAAAATAACATCCATACTAGGGTTTTTTCAGTCATTTTCATGTTTTGTGTAAAATTATAAAATTAACTTTGAATAAAAAAATCCAGGTCAGGTTTGCGAGAGCGTTTTCATCTCTGCAATATGATTTATTTTTTTTGTAATATTCAGATAGTATTAGGAGCTATTTAGTAATTTAAAATATTAAAAAACTTTGACTGAACCGACTACGTAACACAAAACAATATTATATTATTAAGTAATACTTTAAAAGGCAAAAGGCATGGAAAAAATACTATAGCTTCCCACGCCTTTAACTTTCCCTATTATTTCCTTATTATTAATATATTATATTATTATAATTATTATATTATAATTATATTATATTATATTATTCTATTATATTATAACATATCCTAAAAAATACTGTAACTGTCTTTTTTTTCATTTTTTTCTTTAATAATTTTTTTTTTAATTTAGTTTGTTAATGTGAAAATTTTTTTATTTAGCTATCAGATTTTCATGACACGGTTTCTAGGTTTGATGGGTTAACCTGATTTTACGAGTTAACCCAGAATTTGTGTTTTTCTTTTTAATTAATTTCTGTCGTTTAGTTTAGTTTGTTAATGTTAAATTTCTTTTTATTTAATTATCAGACTTGCATGACACGTATTTCGGACTTGACGGGTTAACTTGGTTTGAGGTTAACCCAGTTAATTCTGGGTAAACCGGTCAATTTTTTTTTTCTATTTAGTTATCAAACTTTCATGACGCGGATCTCAGGTTTGATGGGTTAACCTGGTTTGAAGGGTTAACCCAGTTAATTTAGATTTTTTTATTTTTCTTCTTTAGTTTTTTTCTTCCTATTGATTTTTTTTCTATTTAATTATTATATTTTTATGACACGACCTTAGCCAGACCCACATCCAAGGTTATTGGGTCTGGTATTGCAGTCAAACCCACTTGAACTTGAGTTATGCAAGTTTAATGTTATTATTAATGTTATAAATATTACTCTTAGGTCAGACGTTGCAGTCAAACCCAAGATTCTTGGGTATAGCTTTGCAAAAAAACCTAACACTTTTAAATCTTAGTTTTTTTTATATTTTTTATGCAAAAAAAATTGACTCGCGGCATCGCGCGGGTCATGTAACTTTCCCCACGCCTTTTATGCATCAGTGTTTCACTGTGCACACGGTGCACAGTGAAACTCTTAACTGTTTTTTTTGTTTTTATTTTTTTTTGTTTTTTTTGTTTTTTATGCCTTTATGAGTTTTTTTTGGCTTTTTTCTTTGTGTTTTTTTCTTTTAATTAATTTTTTTTGCTTAATTTAGTTTGTTAATGTGAATTTTTTTTATTTAGTTATCAGATTTCATGACACGGATCTCGGGTTTGACGGGTTAACCCGAAATATTTTTTTTTTCTTTTTTCCTTTTTAATCAATTTTTTTCATTTAGTTTAGTTTGTTATTTTTTTTTTCGTTTAACCCGTCGATTTTTTTTTCTATTTAGTTATCAAACTTTCATGACGCGAATCCAAGGTTTGACGGGCTAACTCAATTAATTCATATTTTTTTTCCTCATTGGTAACAGGCTTATGTCTTTTGTTTGTTTTTGTTTTTTTATTTTTAATTAATTTTTTTCGTTTAATTTAGGTTGTTAATGTTCAATTTTTTTCTATTTAGTTATCAAACTTTCATGACACGGATCCCAGGTTTGACAGGTAACTTGGTTTGACAGGTTAGCCCAGTTAATTCTGGGTTAACCCTTCAATTTTTTTTTTCTATTTAGTTATCAAACTTTCACGACACGAATCCAAGGTTTGACGAGTTAACCTGGTTTAAAGGGTTAACCCAGTTAATTCAGATTTTTTTTCTTTTTCTTCATTAGTTTTTATCTTTCTATTGGTTTTTTTTCTTTTTAGTTAATTTATTTAATTATCACACTTTTATGACACGACTTTGCAGCCAGATCCGCATCCAAGGCTATTGGGTCTGGTATTGCAGCGAGACCTACTGGGTCATGCAAGTTTAATGTTATTATTAATATTATAAATATTACTTTTCGGTCAGACATTACAACCAAACCCAAGATTCTTGGATATAGTTTTGTAGAAAGACCTAACACTTTTAGATCTTAGCTTTTTCTTGATATTTTTTATACAAAAAAATTCACCCACGGCATCGCGCAGTAATTTAACTAGTCTTGTCTAAATTAAGTTAACGAGGGTTATGCCTCTGCCAAACATGGATACGGGGAATGCATATATTGCGTTGTGGGAGGAGTTTACACACACACACACACACACACATATATATATATATATATATATAAAACACGTAACCATCTAGGTGGTGACCTAGTGGTAAGAGTTTTGGACCAAGAGGTTTGCTCCTTCTGTGGTCTCAGGTTCGAGCCCTGTGGTTGCTTATATGATGACCACTGGAGGCTTACATAGTCGTTAACTTCAGGGCCTATGAGATTAGTCGAAGTGCGCGCAAACTGGCCCGAACACTCACATTAAACTAAAAAAGAAGAAGAAGGCATTCATTCATCATCATATCATATCATATCATATCATTTTCTACATGATAAATACTATTTTTTCTTATATATGTAGATAGAAAGATAATAATGTTAATTATTTTTTTTAAAAAATAATATCAACTAATTGATATGATGGATCCTAATGGCGTGTTCTGCCAAAGATCAAAGCATCACACCATTAGGTGGATGTGGCTAGGATTTATGGGCAGAACTTATTTAAGTTTTTTCGAGATAAATAATAATTTTTTTATTAACGTGGATGTTCGGAATAGTTTACATGTATTTCGATTAATTCTACGGGTTCTGAAGTTAACGACCATGTAAATTTCCAGTGACCATGAGATTTGTAAAACTTAAATGAGTGACTTCTAAAAAGCAAATCTAGAACCTGACCAGTGAGTTACACCCTCAAAGTTTAACTAATATTATTCTTGTTCTATTTAAAGATGGTAAAATAACTATCCTTTATCAAAATCTTGGGATTATATTTGATAAAAAGAATTAAATCTTAAAAAAAAATTAAAAACTTTTAAAATTGACTTGATTTAGTATAAAAAACAAATCGGGGAATTATATAAAAAAAGATTAAGCTATTATTCATGACGATTAAAAACAGTTAGTGGCAGGCCCCTCCTCTCTTAAGGCTCAGCAACCATTCTGTAACTGGAGATTAGAATTCCCTTCTCAGTAAGTACCGATTAAAAACATTATGTTCTTAATGAGGTCAGCCCGAAGAAGCACAAGCCCACAGACCATCTTTGAGTGCTCTTAAAGCAATATTTATAATCAATGCTGTAATATTTCTTATTATTCAATGCAAAAAAAATAATAATCAAATTTTTAAAAAAAGTGGTTAGGAAAACCTGAGAATAAAATACTTTTTCAAAATGAGACAAATAATATACCTCAATTCACAAGTTATTAAATATAAAATAAAAGCATGAAACAAGGTAAAAAAGAGAGTATAAAAACCAGTTTTGATCAACCCGAAATAACATGATAAACCTATAATCCAGGTAATCAGGGCCGAGCCAACCCGGGATATCCCGCCAGACCTGTGGCCCAGATCATGAAATTAGAATAACCCGATAAAAAAACCAAAGAGAATTATAAAGACTTTTTTTCTAAAAAAAACTTGGGTTAACTTTTTAAATTCATGACCCGGGTCATTAAACCCGGAGCAACCTATCTGAAAAAATCATGAAGTTCAATTCTCAATTAATCAAGTAATGAATGATGAAATTGAAAAAAATAAGATCAATTATACAAAAGGATTCAAAAAATAACAATTAAAAGAATGAGGATCAAAATAAATTTTATATTTGATTGAAATGTAAAATTAAAAATAAAAATCAATTTAGCAAAATGACCTAAAAAAATCAAAAGAACGAGGATCAAAAGTGACATAAAAATAAATTTTTTTTTTATTGAAGGGTGAAATTGAAAAGAATAATAATTCTTACAAAATAGCCAAGAAAAAAAATTAAAAATCAAAACAATGAGGACCAAATTGAAAAACATAATACCATTAATTTGATTTTAAAGATGAAATTATAAACTCATAAAACTTTTACAAAAAGATCAAGAAAAAAAATAAGAACCACACATATATATAGCAAATTAGGATGAAAGAATAAAATTGAAAATAAATAAAATTTTTATAAAAGTGATAAGAATAAAAATTAAAAATTAAAATAACAAGTAATTTAATTGAAATACCAACAATCAAAAGAGTTAAAGGTGTAATTTTTAGAGGAGGATCAAAATAAATTTTATACTTCATTATAGAGTAAAATTAAAAAAAAAATTAATTTAGTAAAAGAAAATTTTAAAATTTTAAAAATAAAAAATAACATAAAAAATTACAACAATTTTTTGATTGAACACGAGAGTGACACCATTGATAAAAAGGTTGGTCGTAATTGGTTGTGGTAATTAATATGGCATCGTGGGCAGAAAACCATTGGTGAACAACTGCTGGTACAAAATAATCACTGGCGAGAAGAGAGAAGAGAGAAGCCTGTTCTACAAAGAATGAGAGAGAGACGAAAAGGAATTATTATGGCATAGTGGGCAGAAGTTTTTTTGTGTATGCCTGGTAGCGCAACAATGACATCATAGGAATAAAAATATACGGAAGAGTGTCTTAAAGGAGAGACATGAGAGAGAGGAAAAGGAAGGGAGAAAATGAGAGAGGGAGAGAGAAGGTGTGAAACACAATATGTAGAGAGGGAGAGAGGGAGGGAGAATATGTTTGGGAGAGGGAAAAAGGAGCAGGGAGAGAAAGAAGGTAGAGATAGAGGAGGGAGAGAGAGAGAAGAAAAAAAAAATAACGGGGAAGGGGGATGTTGTGGCCATTGCCCGGCCCGGCCCGGCCCGAACGGCCAGGTTTTTTTTTTTACCATTTAGACCCAGGCCCAAAGAGCCATTTGTTTTTCTTTTTACATTTTTTATGCTCCATCAATTTATATCCGCATGTGAATGAACCATTTCTCCTCAATAGAAATAACCGCCCTTCATTTATCGCTCTATGCAAACTAACGAATTCACCTCCCCTCCTCTCAAAAGCAAGAAAATCAAGAAACATACATCAATGAATGACACAGATCACTCTCAAATTGATTTTAAAATCAATGGCCTACCTGAACAACTGAGTCTGTCTTGAAAATATCAGTCGAAGTATCCATGAATCTCCCGGGGCACGCGCGCAGTGAAGTAATTAATGACGGAAGCAACCAGCAAAACCTCCCAAGAAAGATCAACCCATATGTCAATGGCTGACGAAACCACTCAAGTGTGTCATAACCTTCACAATACCGTTACAGAACTAAATGATTACATTTCTGAGCTAAGCTGACATAGATTAGAGAGCTTAACGAAGATGCTGTTTCTCATCATGATGGGATTGATCCCCATGAGGAGCATGCATAAACAAGTAGATACAAGACTCCAATACTATATTTGTAAATAAACGAGGAAGAATCAGTGTGTGAACCTGATAAGTATAATTTAAGAATCAAGAAGAAGATAGGGAAAGAAGAAGGTTGTCGAAGAAATAACTGCATATCTTTTCACTGAACTCTTTTAAGCTATATATAGATATAGTAGTACAGGTAGAAAAAATAACAAACATGGCTACAGGCTAGGAATGCTGAAAACAGAACAAAACAAACTGACTCAACAGACAAATGACTAAATAAAGAAATCAAACTAAGTCTTCCACTATGCCACTACATGTTGTGGTCACGTCGTGGTCTCTTCCACCTTGCCATTCCACAATTACACATCGTGGTCTTCTCATCCCTGCATGTCATGGTCTGCTAGTGTACAATCCCTACATGTCGTTCTGCTAATGTACCATTACATTGCTGTGAAGTGGTACATATCAGAACCTCTGTAAATCCAAGACCAAGTAAAAAAAAAATTCAGCCTTTGAAATCATGCCCTGGAAGCATGCTTCGAGCCATAAATAGAAATTGTCTGTGCTCCTTGTCTGGTTTTGTATTTTCATGCGTTTTTTTTCCTTCTCTCTAGATGTGTGATGGAATTTTAAAGAGCATATTTCAGATCAAAATTAATTATAGCTATGTGTTATTTTAAAAAAAAAAAACCTTAAAAAAATAGTTCAAAGTAAAACTAAACCCAAATCAGGCTCCGAGCACACAGCCAGAGCAAGTTTTAAAAGCATGACTATCTATACTTTGAATTTTTGGACTTGAAATAGGGAAATTATTCAGTGTTTTTATTTTCCTGTAACCGCAGCCCACAGCCGCGGGCCTGGAAAGAGACTCTTCAGCCAGTAATCCAAGTTTCATACATGTACTTCCTCTCTTATATAACAGCAAGTTAGCAAACCAATAATACCCGCATGTGAAAGAACCATTTCTCCTTAACAGAAATAACCGCTCTTCTTCGTCGCTCTCAAAAACAAGAAAATCAAGAAGCATATATACATCAATGGATGACATAGATCACACTCTAATTGATCTTGAAATCACTGACCTACTTGAACAACTGAGTCTTTGTCTTGAAAAGATCGGTCGAAGGATCGATGAATCTCCCGAGGCACGCAGTGAAGTGATCCGGGTAATGAGGGAAGCAGCCAGCACAACCTACCAACAAACTTCAACCCATATGTCAATGGCCGAGGAAAACGCTCGAGTTTATCATAAGCTTGAGAAGACCGTTGCAGAACTGAATGGTTACATTTCTGAAAATGATCGAAAGATGATTGCATCTGCCAATGTGTTCGTAGAAGGAATCGAAGAACTGAAGAAAAACCGAGAAGCATCCACAATTCTATTCAATGAGTTAATGATCAATATGAGGGACGTTGGTCAAGAAAGAAACCTTCTTGAAGCACGCAAAAAGATTGCTGATGTGAATCGATGGCTGAAAGAAAGGGCCGTTGTTATTGATGAAACCATGAAAGAGGAACATAGTGGAACTGGATTTGATCAATCTGCTGCTCCTGGAAGGGAGCAAGATGTGCTTGGTTTGGGAAATGGCAGTGAAGAAGACACAGAGCCAGAGGGGTAGGTGTTGTAATCTTATCATGATTTTGCTTAGTTTGGACTGTAGAAGGTAGAACTTGCATCTTATTTGACTCTGTTCTCTTTTGATCCAAGAAACCTGCATTAAATCCCAATATTGCTACTATAGTTTTAGTCTTGGATCATATCGTGGGCTCTCTTCAGATATGGCTTATATTAAAGTTCCAAGATCGTGTAAAATTAATTCTAAGAATTGATATCCATTTTCATGTTCACAGAAGCCGAAAAGGGAACAAACCGGGGCATGAAGAAGTCAAGAGCATTCCGCAGGGTTCAAGTTCACCCGCTAGCGACAAGTTCTCTGTGCTTCTTGTGGAATATGACACTTGTGATCGCCTATTCAACAAGACACAGATAATCGATTTTGGAAAGGAATATAATATTGGGATGGAAGTTAAAGTGGCCAAAAGTGGACAAAAAGCTATTCATCTTCATAGTCAAGGGGCTTCTTTTGACCTCATTCTTATGGATATGGATATGCCTGCTCATGTAACGAGTGGGTACGAGGTAGAGTTTTTTGACCTTCAACTGAAGAGAATATATTTTCGTAGCTTAAGGCAATCTCTTAAAGAATAAACCACAACAATACGATACAGCTTAATTATGAAAAGAGCAGCAACTGTAGGTATGTGAGTGTCATTGTGAAAGCTGCAGAAACTTATCTGCATTCATTCAGATTAGAGAGCTTAACGAAGAAGATGCTGTTGCTCTTCATGCTTCTTTAGGTTACATTCAAAGATGTATACATCGACCTGCTTGCTAATATTCTAACTCTTAAGAATTATTTCATGGAAGCTGTCAGTTTTTTCTCATTTCTATGCTATGAACATGCATGTTCTTTTTACTTATTCACATCTACTTCTTCAATCATAATTTCCTGATAGGCAACAACACAGCTGCGAAGCTTATCTGGCGTGCAGAGTAACATTGTTGGCCTCACCTATACGCCAGAGTCTGAGCCAATAAATGAGTTCATTCGAGCAGGCCACCTAAATGGCTGTATTGGAAAGCCACTGACTGATGAAAAGATTGACTCTCTCATTCCTATCCCAAAAGGCAGTAACTGACCCACAGCAGGGAGACAAAGGACTGCTCGATCCATGAGCTTTATGATTTGAGTTTTGGGTGTAATGGTCCATGCTACTTTCTTCTTCAGCCTCTTTCGTGTAGATGTAGGAGGATAAATGAATTGTTGAACCAAATAAAACAGTCAGGGGAGAATAAAGACAATAGTAGCTACAGATCGGTAAGTTTCTACTACAGATTTGGCTAATCAGAAATCTAGCAGAGTTGGGCTACCTGACTCGAATCAATCACACGTGTAGACACTTAAAGACAGTAGAGCGATTAACATGCTAACTCACGTACAACAGCACATGTCAATTCTTTTTTAAAATACTTTTATTTATTAAAATACTAAAATGACACAAACCCAACTCAATAATTACAAAAGACCAGCTACACAATGACAAAAATACCCTCTGGCTGAAGGGTTAAAATTCTTATCTTCAAGGACAACTCGGTCTTTTTGCTATGCTTTTCAAAGAGTAATTTTTTTAGCACTTTTTATATAAAAAATACAAAATCAACCCTCATTTGAAGCTTAAAAATATATTTCAATGATGTAAATTTATTGTTCCATCCCAACATATTCTCCAGTGCCAGAATGATTCATCATGTCCCTAATTTCATTTCAAAAATAATTCTATCCTCAACCATTAATCAATGACAAGATCAAATATTATTCTCCAGTGCATTGTGTTTAGATGAACAATATTTTCATTCTTTTTCATTTTCTTTTAATAATGGAAAGGAATTTGTTTTTCAAAGTAACATGGTTTAGCAAAAATATGGTAAATGCAATTTTTTTTAATATCTTAGATTTAAAAAATAAATAAATATTAATCTTAATATCAATTTATGATAAAAAAATATTTATTTAAATTTAAAAGAGATGTTGATGATGGATACGTGTTGGACGATGGATCTATTAAGCATAAAAAATGGATATTTCCTGTATAATAAAAACCCGATATACATTTTTAGGTATTAAGCTTGAATAGAATCAAGAATATGAATTTTATCTCTTCATTTATTTCATTTATTTTTAAATTATGACAACAAGTGTTTTTTTTTATAAAAAAATTAATTAGTCATTGGGTCTGGTTATGAAGTCCTTCAACACATTTTTCTTTTTGATGTTAATTTTTATGTAATAGCCATATTTGTAAATCATTAATTCAATTCAAATATATTTTATTATTATTAAGCTGTTCTTTTTAATGGATTATTTGTTATTACATAATCTATTTTTTTAATTTACTATTAGTTAAGTTTGATGATTTTTTAATTATGTAAAATAAAGTTTTAATATTAATAAATATCTAATAAAGATGAATAATAATTAATATTAATTAATCAGAAATGGATAAAAGAGGATGTCGCTATCACCGCTTCAAAATTTACCTTTTTTCTATATTTCTATTCAACAGGAGAATTGCCCTCAACTTGGCAACTAGACTCCATTTATTTTTATAAGATAATTGAGAATATTATTGCTGAAATTAATATACAATGTGCAAAGCCATTAATTAAGAGGGTGTGGCTTGTAGGAGAAAACTTAAAAAACTGCAAACCTTTATCATGAACCATCACCATCTTTTTTCAACTCAAATAAATATTATCTTCATTACAATTTGAGATTAAGATTAATATTTATTTATTTTTTTAATTTAAAACTTTAAATAACTTTTTTAAAAATTAATAAAATTACATTTTTTTTGGAGAAATCATTTGTGACAAGTTAACTGTGTTATTATTATTATTTTTTAATGTGTTAGCATTGAAAAAAAAAAAACACTAGTGAAAAGTTTAAGAGTCACAGATGAATTTAAGCAAAATAAATTTGGGTTTAACCTATGTGCTTGGCTCGAGAATAGATAGAGGCATAGGGCCCTAGCCCCAAGTGTCAGGTTTAACCGCTTACTTGGATCTAAGACATTCATTAATAGACAGGTGGCAGTTACAGTAACTTGCTATATGATTCACAACAATTTTCCTTGCCTGCATTCATGAATGATGAGCATTCTCTCCTGTCAACTGTCTGACTGCTAAAACTTTGGCATTGTTTTGTTTTGTTTTTTCAGAGAATTTCCCAATTTCTAAGTCAGAGAGCATAGAATTTAACCCAGCAAGTAAGTGGGGAAATCAAAAGGTTAGGCTACAGATAAGGGCGTGGACTGCAAATCGACAAAAGCTTACTTCACTTGGTAATTTAGTAAGATGACTTGATGTGTGCTTTTGCATCTTATCTTAGCTTGTTTCTTCCTGCCTTCTTGGACTGGCTACTAGTTACTAGAATGAAGATACATGGAGAAATATTGACTAAGCAAATGCATGTTTTAATTTCTTTTGAGAAAGAGAAAATACAGGAGTGAGGATCATATACCACAAAAATGGCCCCCCTTATTTACACCATCATATTAATTGTTGACAATCCTGAAGAACCTAGTCCAAGGATGCAGAAGTATCAAATGATAATTTTCTAACCAAGAGGCAGGTGATTTTTGATGGCTGGGCATGTGTATTATCAAGTGTACATAACACGAAGTCGGGCCGGTGGAGTGCGAGGGCCAATCTCTCCTCACCGGAAACCAAGCCTGTGGCGTCAAGGAGAACATGCCATGAATTTCTGTGGGCCTCGGATATCCAATGCATAGAATATCTGGTCTCATTGACAATAGCAGGATAAGAGAAAAGGCCCTTTGGGATGTGCTTGCATTTCCTCCTAAAGTATTGGCTAAGTTGTGATCCTTTAATCCTTAGGTCCAACCAAGTTTCTGGCATTGGAATAACCTTTGATTCTTTACTAGTAGCAAATTCACGTATCATGTCATTTTCTTCCTCGATTATTGTCATGTAGTAATTACCTCTGAAGAAAGGGTAGCTCTCTCCAATTATCACCATAGCATCCCTGTAGTTGGGCATGAAAATGACCAAGTAATCAGCTTCGCTTAGGCCACAATGTTTCAGGGCTCTATTTTGCACTTGAATTTCTGGGATTGAGATGAAGTTGCCTTGAAAAGAAGTTTTCTTGTTAAGAATATCTACTAGTCTTGAAGGCTCCAGTTGTGTTTTGTCAAGATCAGATAGGCTGCGAGTGAATTTAGGAGTGGACTCTCTAGCGCCAAAACTCTGGGGGAGACCGCGCTTGCTGTCTGGTGTGGTTTTAGACGATTCCTCATCGATGCAGAGATTGGTAAGATTAAATGTGCTATCTCCATCTGCCACAATACCATTGCAATATTGAGGATACTTTGCAAGAACATACTGCCTCACATATTGCATTTCACTGAGTGTTATTGGTCCGGACCATCTCAGGTCAAGGCCACGGATCGTTGATATGGCTTCAGCTACCAAATGAGCTGGAATTATGGTGTGTGCCTTCTGTTTATGTTAAAAATTACATCAGATCATACACATTTAGCTAGAAACTAATATCAATCACGCCATTTATTTAAGAGAAAAATATAAACAAAAGATCACTAGGACTTGCCTTTACAACCATGCTGCTTGGTCTGCTATTCTGTGTTGGTGAATTGGAAACAGAAGCTGAGGGTGAATCTTCAAGTTTTCTTTCTAGCACATCCTGGACAGTCACAAATAATCAGAAACCTCACAACAGGATTGCAAGCAAACATTTAAATGGGCTAAGAGAAAAAAATATAAATCTTGAACATGAACAGGTAAATATAGCAGTCAGTACCTTGGAATCTACATTTAGCACCAGCTGTTCTACATTAGTCAACATGATTCCTACTGCCTTCCTCCAAACTAAGATGGCTGAAGAAAATTAGTGGGCTCTAAATTCAGCAAAGAAGAAAGGAGAAAGAACAAAGTTACAAATCTAGATGTGAAGACCAGACAGTACCATATAAACATATTTTGCAGCAGAAATGGGTCAAATTGGTCGAATAAAGAAATTAGAAAGCATTAGGACAAAGGGAGAAAGGTCCACAAGTTACGACAGCAGTTTCACACAAGATGGAGCTATGAAACAGTGACTCGGTAGGTGCAGTAACGAAGTATCCACCCAATAATTGAGGGGCCGAGACTTGTTTAATTTCCCCCACTTTTGCCTATCCTACTAGTGGCAGAAAAAGATGAGGAACAATGTGACACCATCTACGTCCATATCATTATCAAATTGCTGATGCTAAATTGCTAATCAAGACATTAATATTTAATCATAAAGGGATGGCGACTGCTTGATCATTTAAAGACGTTAAATATAAATAATCAAGTGCATTTGTGTATTATGGATACGCAATAGAGGTAGAAAAGTGTGGGAATCTTTTTGGAGTGAGAGGGACTGGTCATAGAGTCAATCTAAGACTAATTTCAAAAATGGTATATTGGGTGGGAGATGCTTCTTTGATTACATCCTGTAGGTACCACAACGTTGCATCTTTGAGAATTAAATCATTAAAATATTGATTAGTTCAAATTGTACAACGGACTAATTGGACTAGGAGATTCTTGTCATGGAACCATTACAATTTTGAAATTGGATTACAGCAGCGCAAGCCCTTAACCCTCTCTTCCCTACTTGCACATGTACGTATGTGCAGATGTAATTGTCTCCATTGTTGCATCTATCATTGTTCAAACTAGTATCTAAATGAGAGTGGGTGGGCTATTCTAAACCAATACACATCATTTAATCATTCTAAACCAATACATATCATTTACTAATGATTAAGAGTAGATAGATTGCATTTTAATTTTTGAACAGCATGGGAGAGAATACTTGCCATCTACACGAAATGAGATAAGATCATATACAAGTCTAGAGGAACTTAATTTAATTAGGTTTAGCCTCTTATCTGAAGTGCTAGACTGCCTAAAATTGCAAACAACCAGCCGCATGGCAGCACTTAGGTGACTGTAACTGCTCCGTAAGACCAGTCAATACTAAGTTAATGGAAGCTACAGACAACCAGCAATGCTGGCTCCCCAAGGTTATGTATTTGGAGTTTTATTAAAACAGCATCTCCGAGAGTGTTTTGCCAGGACTCGTCTCTAGTCAACATCAAATTATGAGCCCTTAAATACAAAATCACATCTCTTACTAGTATATGATATCAAACTATGATTGAATCTGATGTCATACTGCATACCTTGACTTGACCACTGTAGTGGAAGCAGTCCCCTGTAAGGCCTGATAAATGGTAGAAGCTTGACTGTAAGAACACTTCTTACTAACAGAGTTGTTCCACTACCACTGGAGATTAGGAGACCATACAAACCAACAAGGTCTAAACTGTATAAGCACCTGATATCAGATTGGGACCCATCCACGGAAGTTACAAGCAGGTGCAAAATGGAATATGCCAGTCCTACATTTAGAAGTGGGAATGATCAAATATTGCTGCTTTTGTAATGGCAGATCCTTTGGAATGCGAGACAAAAGCATAGATAAAATTACCTGGTACTAGGAGGCAGAAGTAATATAAGGCCACATTCTCTAGACTTCAAAAAACTTAATGAAACATACAGACCCCAATTTCAACATACTCAAAACAGTATGTCCTTCCCTTTAACTAATTTGAAACCTCAAAAAGTAAATGAAGAAAGAAATTCATAACATGCTCAATTAATTATTATCCATAGCCAATCTATCTATCGTAGATCAAGCATGAAATTACAAAAGGTGTTTGCTGCCTATTTTATGACTATCAAATCATTATAATCATTATAATGTACATCTCAGAGAAATAATGAGGAGATCATATTGAATCATGATTTCTTAACTAATAACAGCTGCATTTTTGAGAGAACATAACTGGGAGATGAAGACTGGAAATCTAAAGAGAGTCAAACGTTCGGCCTCACATATCAGCATTCTACAAAAAATAAGAGTTTCATACTACAAAAAGTACTTCATGCGATCATCTCTTCTCATGGAGTTGTATACAGCTTGAACCTGGCAGAAAAGAAGTTTCAAGTCGACAAATAATAACCAGGTGTTATTGACATCATGTGCAAAATAATCAACATATCATTTAATAAGTGTAAATAAATTTAGATATATCAGCCTTTTTTTCCCTTTCCTTTTGCTTTCCAGTAAAAAGCAACAGATGATATTTCATCAATATCTTTTATGTGCTTGAGAGAAAGAAAGACCTGCTCGCTAGATACAACTTGAACAGGACCAATGTTGACTGACACATATTTGCCCCTCGAAGATACTTTCTGCCCCACTTGACCCTGGGAAAATAAGTAGGTTAATGCAATTAGATACTTGTTCGTAGTACAAGCCCTAGGTGGATGGTTTCAATTTGTTATGCAGATTCAGCAGCAAAGAAAAGATTGCCCAAAAATATTCATCATAACGGCAGTTATATTTATTTCTAAAAGGCAACAAGTCTTTCTGGAACAGGAAAGCATTGTGAAACAATCAGCATCAGTTTGATAGGTCAAGTCTCTTAATTTCTTCACACCGCAATCACCGGGAGTAAGACACCGTTTGGGAGGGCAATTGGATTACACTTTTCTAAATTTTTTTAATTTTTTTTTGAAAAAGCTTCAAATTAATATTTTTTTAGGTTTTTTTTATAGTGTTGATGTGTTGATGTCAAAAAAAAAAAAAAAAAAACAATTGTGAAAAATTATTATTTGATGCATTTTCAAGTGAAAAGCACTTTGAAAAGTAACCTTAACCACACTCTCAAATAGGCTCTAAAATAATTTCACCATGTAACAATAAATTTACAGCAATTTCATTCTTTTTTCCTGGACAAAACAGGTTAGACAAATGTGACCTTGAATATAACATCTTGCCATGGAAGAGACCAAGAACCAAAGCATGACAAAAAGATTGACAGATCCATAATAGTAATCTTATTGAGAGATTAAGCTCTTTTCAACCAACGTTCCTATTGTTCTCTAAAAGTTTAAAGGTGAAGTTAACCATCAGGGTTGCAAGATCAAAGAAGACAGAAATTGTTTTATAGCCATATTTCAAGGCATAATAATGATGACAAATAAAACATGTGGCATTTATTTCACATAGCAATGTCAGAAAAAGTGACAAACTCTTAATTTGCCAGAAGCTTCCAACACCAGCCCTTACAAAATCTTTGACCACTATTCTCTAGCCCCAAATGTGCACAACAACCAGCGCCAATTTGTGTCCAATGGACTGTTTCTCAATCAGGCCTTCCTCATTGCCACTTGTTACAATTAACCAACATGTTAATATGGTCTGCATATTCTAGTCCCCACCATCCTAGGCTTTTATCAATGTGCTTCAAATCCTAGACCCACTCATGCTATATGACAAGAAATGGCCTGATAATGCACCGCCTGCGGAAAAACACAGCTGATGCCAAAACTCTCTTCCATAATCTCAAACTATTTGATGGGCCAATTCACTACTCACATGCTATCATGAAGGTTGCCATTACAGCAGGATTAGCAGTCATTCCCTCAAAACTGGACTTGGAAAAATAAAGGCAATGACATCATTTACCTACCCATTCTGAAACCTAAAACCATGTTTTCCCTAATCTATTATATCAATTCTTGAAAAACTAAACAAGATAACTTAAGTTGGTATAGATCAAGCAGTTTCAGCTTTCAGGTTTCTGCAGAAATTTCCTGTAGAAAACTACAATTAAGTTAACCAATCACTTTCTTTAAATACCTTCCCCTTCTGTCTTACATCAACAAACAATATAAATTAGCAATGCAGTCTACAAAAATTTATACTATCTCTAATTTCTGGACAAAGATGTCATGGCCAGAGATTCTCCACCTAAAATTTTCTTCATCAATCACTAGACCTTGAACTAATTGTGCTAGCTGCAGAAGTCAACCATTAATTTCAATCACACAGGAGAAGTTCACAAAATACAGAATGCTGGACCATCTACTCTGGCATGCACAACATGCAGCTCAAAAAAGTTCTACTCATTATTGGCAGATAATAAGCACCTCTGTTCAGTAGCTGTTTTCCAAGAGCATCCATTACATTTCAAATATTTACAAAATTCTGATGCAGGTTAGATATTGGATGAGATCATTCAAAGTATCTTAGGGAAGAAAACTTATTGTGAGGAAGGTTAAATGAATAGCCTGGAAAACCTTAAACAGTAACACTTCAAAAAAGGCTGCAATAAAAAACCCTGTAGGTGATTCTAAAAACGAAGGCATTCATTCAACATCAACATGAAAGGAAATAACACGTCTCCGCACAGTTGAATTCTTTTAATGCACCACTATCTTAAACATCTTTTCTATTACTGAATTGCAGCAGCGCTAAGAAAGGACATATACCTCAGGGATTGGTTGTTGAATTACAGATTCAACAGCAATAACCATAGCTCGCACAAAATCATCACCTCCTGTACCAATTGCAGTAAATCCTCTAACTGTTGGATACGAGTTTACCTGACAGGTAAGTGATACTATTTCTCAGATGCAAGATTTATAAGGGTTTGATGAACACATAACGATAGTGATTGCAAGATTACAACTTCATAGATTATGCGTAAAATAATAATCCGCATTTAGAATATGAAGACAATAAGGAGTCTATTGCGTCACTAAAAAAAATCAATAAGCTAAATAATAATGAAAGGGGAGTAGAAATGGAGAGAGGCAAAGTAATTGTACCTTCTTATCCAAAGCAAGCCATTCATCAGTGGAATCATCTGCTACCGTACCGCCAATAACAACATTTGTGGTTTGTCCAACCCTCGCTTGTGTCTTTGACACCTCTGCATTCAACATCATCGGCTAAAGCATCTATCATCAATGTATGACGACTGACTACGCTTGTAACAAATCATAACAAAGGAACAAATGGAAGATAGAGAGATACAACAAGAACCAGCCCACGATAAACTTCAATTCAAAAACATAACCAACTCAATTAGATTCGAACTCATTAACTAATTGTCAGACTAATTCCAATTACCACTTGAATTGGTTAACTAAATTAAACTAAGCAAATGGTAAAGAAAAAGTAGTACAAACCAGAAATAGCTTTAAGCACAGCTTCTTGAGGGGGTTCTTGATCCTCGTCGCCTTCATTGTTATAAGAGCTGAAACAATTAACAAGAGCTGGTTTTGTTCTTCCAAAGTGATGAGACTCTGGAGCCCTAATGCTTGTTGTTTTACTGCTTGAAAATCCAACGGTTCTTGCTGGTGAGAAAGAATAGATGATGGCTCGGTTTGGATGGAGAGGTGGTATCATCATCATCATCATCCATGCTTCTCTTGTCAAAACGGAACGCAACACACTCCTGCACACCATTTTTTTTTCCTTCTTTTTTTAAGATTACGGAGAACAATTTTGTGTTAGGGAGTATTTATATACCTGTGTTGGTTGGGTTGGGTTGGGTTTTAAGGCTTTTTAACTGTCCATTCAATGAATCAGATTTCTCTCTCTCCACGTGGCTGCTTGGATGGAGCAAGGGCTGCGACCGCGGTGCTACCCTGAACCAGAGGTCAAGATTAAAATATATAAGTAACTGTTTGGGAATGATATTTTTAAAACTTTTGATATTTTTTTATTTAAAATTAATGTTATTTTAATTTTTTAAAATTATTTTGATACATTAAGATTAAAAATAATTTTTAAAAATAAAAAATTATTAATTTAATATATTTTTAAATAAAAAATAATTTAAAAAATAACTGTAATGTATTATTAATTATACTTTCAAATACCTTGTAATTATAAACAGTGTATTCTTAAATTTTATTTTTTATATATTTTTAAATTTTTAAATATTTTAATATTAAAAATAATTTTAAATAAAAAATATTTTAAAAATAATAATTATTATATTTTAAAAATATAATTCAATCATATTTTAAAAAAAATTTAAGTTCTTTAATTTCTTTTAAAAGAACTTTTTAAAAAATATATTCTATTGAAAGAAAAGGACTGTAGACAGCTCAAAACCTCTGCGCCCAATTCAAAAACCCTAAAAATCATTGAATAATCAATCACTCCTCTCCTCGTCGAAATGTACGGCTCCGATAAAGCCGTTACCGACGACACAGATCGAACGGAATTCAGAAAAATAGAGAAGAAGTACAAACTTTACTACGATCAAAATTCTAAAAGGTATGACCTTATCTTTCCTTTTCTCAAGTAAACGTGCCGTCGTTTGTGTTTTTATCGGTTTAGTTAATTAAACATTCTGATTTTTCAACAGGAAAAAGCAACCAAAACAAGTCGACTTATCAGAGGTTTTAGATTTCAAGTCATTTTTGGATTCTTATCATCAAAACGGTGAACTTCCTCCTGAAATTGTGGTTGTTGATTGCCGTTTTGATCGGCCCGTCTTCGGCTTGGAAAGTCGGCCTGGTATCATTTTTGTGTTTTAATTACTTTATGCTCTTTTCTTTAAAGAAAATCTAAATGGCGTGATTATCACTTGGTAGTTGCCTGTTTTATTTTTTATTTAGTTTTCTGTATATTCAAATAAAGATTTATTGAGTTTTAGAGAAGTTTTTATGGAGAGATGAATATCGTAGGTTTTTATTTCATTCCGGGGGCATTGAGTGTTGATGAACAATGCCGATGGATAAGGGAGAGCTTAATGAGTTTCCCTCAGCCTCCTAATAGAACGAATCACAATGCAATCTATGGGCCTATAAGTGACCTGTTTATTGCTGCGAAAGAGAGGAAAGTGTTGGTTGAGGATGAAAATATGCCTGCTAGCTCAGACTCTGCGTCAAATGGTTGTGTTGGCAATGGAGATACTCGTAGATGGAGTTTTTGCGAGGAAGATAGTGTTCTGTTAAGAGGGAAGTCTTGTAAGCCTGTTTCAGCTTCCGTCTTATTGCGGAAGTTGCGGTGGAGTACCCTTGGACTGCAATTTGATTGGTCTAAGGTGATTGCAGCTTCAGTGTTTTTCACTTTTGCAATTCCTGTCTACTAGTTCTGTGTTCTTCCATATTGACCTTTCAATGTCATGATACAGTAGGGAAGTACACATGCTCAAATTTAAGTTTCACTCATTAGTTGTTAGAGCTTGTCCCTTAGGGCCATGCTGATTGACAGCAAGTATAGATCCTTTAACAATTATAAAGCATAGAGTTTTCTTTCTTATGTAGCCTTCTTTCAGTTATGTAAGGTTGGCATTGTGACCCTTGGGTTTAGTTATTGTATACCACGCCCTATCTATCTGCATTATGAATGCCATGGGATTTGATCACAGAATATACAATCTGGTATGATACAATCTTTCAATGTACTAACATTGTTATGCCTTGGTTTTCTACATAATGTATAGACACAAGTATGATTGTCAGCAGTAACGATTTAATTAGTTTTTACTCTGAATTTTAAGAGGTTGTGCTTGAAGTTAGCAGTTCAGTTTAAATAGTTTGTCTTGAAACAATTGTCTACTCTTTTTGTGCAAAAAAAAGGTTTTATCAACTTGCTGCTGTTTCAGAACACGGTGCATGTAAGAATATACATCTTCAACCACTTAAATCTTGCTCTGCTCAAATCTGTATCAAGCCGTTTTATGTGACTGGAGAATCAAGATGCCAGCTAGTCCTTCTCTTAGTTTATTTGTCTTCATCAATATTTTGGGCGTGTTGATTATTATACATGCAAACTCTCAACCCAACACTTCTTTTAGAAGTTTCCCTTCTTTATGAATTGGAATGAATTCAAGTCTTTTTGTTTGTGGTGTAGCGTAACTACAATGTGTCTCTTCCACATAACAAGATCCCTGATGGACTCTGTCAGTTGGCTAAAAAATTGGCTGCTCCTGCAATGCCTGTGGGAGACGAATTCCACCCAGAAGCTGCAATAGTAAACTATTTTGCATCAGGTAATTATTAATGGAAAGCTTGTTTATATCTTCCTTTGGTCTATTTCTTGTTTAATATTTATTGGCTTATGAGACCTAGTGCAATTGTAAGGTCGTGCGTTTGTTACTAGAAGTTAGCATGTTGAAACTGCAAGACAGCCTCCCTACAGAAATAGGTGCAAAGCTGTGACACCTGACCTTCCCTAGACCCTAGCCATATGAAGAACCTCATGCATCGGGACACTCTTTTTCTTGGAAGTGTAATTAATGCGCACAATATTAGGTTGTTAACATCAGTTCAATTTCTTGGAAGTGTAATTAATGTGCACGATATAATTTATGTCACTGATCAGGAGATACACTTGGGGGCCACTTGGATGACATGGAAGCTGACTGGAGTAAACCTATTGTAAGCATGAGGTATCTTGGGAATTCTTTTTTCTGTCATATCTCCATGGTTTTTCAATCCAAAGAAGAGGTTTTGATTGCTGACTATATCCTTCTTTCCCCCTCAGTTTGGGTTGCAAGGCTATTTTCCTTTTGGGAGGAAAATCTAGAGAAGATCCACCTTTAGCAATGTTTCTCCGAAGTGGTGATGTGGTTCTCATGGCTGGAGAAGCACGAGAATGCTTTCATGGTAATTGAACTATAAGCCTCTGGAATATTTTGAAATAAAGATCTGGATTATCTAAAGAATAAAGTATTCATCTTCGTGTTTTGCCTCAAAAGTTTTAACTTAACTGATGATGGGAAAAATTCATTGCAAAGGAAACATTATTTTTATTTTCATTACGTAGCTGAAAGTGTAGCTCAATCAATAGAACTTCAATACAAGAAATTCATTTTTCTTGTGAACTGATAATTAGCTATTCATAACAGATGTAGAATTTTGTTACTATAGTGTTTGCAGCCAAAATTGGCACAATTGAACTTCCAAATTCCTGTGCTTAGCCTTTTCCTTTGGTGACTTGTGAATTCCTGCAAATTTGTATTTTTTGCATCTTAATACATTTCTTTGACTTCTGATTCCTGATTATTGCAGGTGTGCCTCGGATCTTTACTGACAAAGAAAATGCTGAAATCACAGCCCTTGAATTGCATTTCTGTGATGAGAATGATATCTTAGAATACATCAGAACCTCGAGAATCAACATTAACATCAGACAAGTGTTTTGAGAGTAATAAATTTTCTCCCATAGATGTGAAACTTAATTTAAAGATTCAATTGGGAATGCTTTCATAGGAGAGATTAAAGGTGACAAGAGGACAGCATGATAGAAGACGTTGAAGATTTTTGTAGAATCATTTCTTTTGGTTCATTTGATGACAGGGGCGGGTATTGAACAGCTCACTCTCTCTCATTCAAAGAAGTTTTTGTGGAATCATAATAACGATTTGTAAGGAATCAGTTGAATGTCCAGATGGGATAAGAGAAAATGTTATTGAGAGAAGATACAAAAGAATAGGCTCTGACTACACAAGTGAAATGCTATTGAGTTGAGAGGAATGTAGCATTCAATTTATACTATTAGCAGATTGCTTCAAGAACACAACGATTGTGCTGCATCTTTGTAGTTACTAGTTTTTTTTCGTTCTTGCTAAATTACCCAAAATTGCCCTGAACTTTGGGTCAAGTTAAATTTAATCCCGGAACTTTTCTACCAAAATGTAAGGTTGCAGGTCTGGTCCATCCTGTCAGCATGGGGAGTCCAATGGTTGAGCACCGCAGATTTGACAATGGCCCCGAGCCGAAACTCCTCATGTGGTGGCAATCAGGTCCTTGATTGTATGGTGGTGCTAGATAAGTTTGATCATTCCTTTTTCTGTTTTACTAACTGCTAACCACTACTCTCTTGAATGCCCCTAGTACTGTTAGTACGGGCTGCAAGATCTATCTTGACAAAAAAAGAAAAAAAGAGAGGATGATCCGCCTTAATATTAACAAAACACTAAGAGATATCGCGACATCACATAACTACCCCTGCAAAACATAAAAACATAATTTATTAGAATAGTATTTTATGTTTTTTTTTGGTTTAGGTTTCTTATTTTTTTAATTTTACCCTTTATGAATTAATTTTTTTAAAATTTTATCTTTTAATATTAAAATATTTTATAAATTATACTTTGTAATTTTTATTTTTATTTTTATTGGGTTTATATCACTCTCATTAATTTAGTTTTCTTTTTAACAAAACATTAAAATGGTATGGTTTTTCTCTTAAACAAAACACTAAAAGGTATGTTTAAATTTCTGGAGCAACACTATTCATTAGAATAGTAATGTATTTTTTTAATTTTATTCTTCAACAATTCAATTTTTTTAATTTATTTTTATCCTTTGTTATTAGGTTGTTAGAAATTGAGTTTTGTATTTTTTTTTTAATTTTTTTATGTTGAGTTATATATCAATCTCATGAATTTAATTTTTTTTTCTTAATTTCAACCTCCAATATTATACACGTTGGAATTGGAGCTTTGTATTTTTCTTCCTTTCTTTCTATGAAGTTATCCTCATCTCAGGCCCGGGTCACAGCATTTTCAAGTTGACTAGATTTTTTTTTTCTAATTGATTTTTTTTATTTCATCATTTAATAGTAGGTTAGTTGAGAATGACTATGTTATTTTAAAAGAAATTATGGGGTTATCCCGATCTCATGATTCATATTGTGGGTTTGACAAGTTAACCAAGATTAACTCTGTTTATTTTTTTTTATCCTTTTTTAATTGAATAACTTTTTTTCAATTTTACCCTCCATCAACTCAATCTTCTTCTTTTTTATTTTTGGTTTTTTTTTTAATTTTATCATTTAATATTACATTGTTTGGGAATTGAACTTCATGATTTTTTTTCAACTTGTTTTATGTAGAGTTACCTCAGTCTCATGAATTTAGATTTTTTTAAAAAAATTTCAACCTTTAACATTAGATATGTTGGAAATAAGGCTTCATAATCTTTTTTTCAACTTATTTTATGTAGAGTTACCTTGGTCTCATGAATTTAGATTTTTTTAAAAAAATTTCAACCTTTAACATTAGATATGTTGGAAATAAGGCTTCATAATCTTTTTTTCAATTTATTTTATGTAAAGTTACCTCGGTCTCATGAATTTAAATTAATCTAAAAGCAATTCAATATGTTATCATTTTAATATTTAAAAAACAAATATCAATATCATTCTATGCATTACATTTTAAGCTCATAATTAATTTTTTTATGTTAAAAAACACATTAGATGTTGGTATTTGGGTCTATTATTCAGTTAGTTGTCATTTTTTTACATTAAAAAAGAATTGATCCCTGCAGGACAACACAGTTCAATGATAAAGTTATATACCAAACCATGCGAGGATGCTCATTCCCATGTACCAACCAAATCAGCTAACATACGCTCCCATTTCATGTGAGAATGCACATTGTCACGCAACACTGGGATAGTATCTAATGGTAGCTCGGCCAGTTCGTTCATTCTTCAATTTTGATCTATGAACTGCTAGCTCAAACCTCAAAATATGCTGATAACTGGTAAGATAAAGTAGATTACCTTTATCCGAGGATTCTTATATTCTCCGTGTTGCTCATCGCGGATCAAATATAGTACTGTTTTTGCCTGGAAGGTTCATGCATAATAAAGCAAGGATTGGACTCGTTCAAAGTCAACAGGAAAAGCGTTCAGTCAGAAGGAAGACATTCAGCAAAGAGGTATAAAAGTTATTGACTCGCATGTTGCTCTATTCTAACCTTTGAAATGGAGTCAACAATTGGTATTTAACGGCCACTTATTTGCTAATAAACTATAGACTTCTTTATACACAAGTGTTTTTTTGCAGTGGGCCGATCTTTGCCTTCAATTAACCGATAATAAGAAAGTTTGGCAGTCGATAAGTTTGGAGGTGCATGCATTCAGTGCAAAGAACTTTTATCAGCCTCCTAGTCTCTGTATAGATGGTTGGTTTGTTTTTGACTGGACAAAAAAAGTTAACCCAGTCACTGTTCAAGATATATAGCTGGTGTGAGAGCAAGCAGGATTATTTTTTTCTTTTTTATGATGAAAAAAACCCTATCCACTCCATATGGTGCATGTTTCAGGATTTCAGCAATCTAGATACAAGAAATAGAAAATCCTGAGTTATAATTTCTTTTGTCTGTTTGGGTGAAGGACAAGACAGTTTTATGATAGGACCATCAACACATGGAACATGGATATTTGGATAAAAGGAATGGCCTAAGCATAGTTGTTATTGAAAAAGTAATAAAAATGAGATCGAGGTGTTAATCTTTTTATCATCTTGGCATCAAGTTATTTTTCCACAGGACCTTCCCTACAGTATCTTCAAGTTCAAACCATGGACGAAGAAAGGCATGAAAAAAAAATATTAGCTAGTAATTGTGAGGCGTAAAGCTTGAGTTATAAATTTATTTGGGTTAATTTAAGTCAATTAAAAATAGTTTTTTTAAAAATAAATTCTATAAAAAAAATGAGTTTTGATAGGGTTGATGATATAACTCCATATTATTATTATTTTTTTACACCAAACTGGCTAGAGGCAAGTCGGCCATGTGACAAATTGAGGTTAATGGTGTGAATTCACACACACTCCCGCCCTCCCCAAACAAAGGAAGAACTGGACCGTCCGGAGAAGTCAGCCGACTGGCACAAGCAAAAAATGTAAACGTGAGCTCACACAGAGATAAAAAAAATAAATAAAAACCCCAACCTCAACAACAATATCTACCGACGCCCCCCCAAAAAAAATAAAATAACATAAACATCTTCATTACCCTCCAAAATAAATAACTCAAAGCCACGACCAAACACTCACGCGTCTACGTGTACGTTTCTACTACCACTCTATTTCCTTGTCTTAAAATCACAATAAAACACACCAAAATTTACCCCCCAGAAAACACATATCACAGGAAATCAGCCTCACTTTCTCTCCTCTCTTACTTAGACTGGCTCATCTCTCTCTCTCTCTCTCTCTGCCTTATCGTTTTTGTTCTCTGAAGAATAATGGGACCGATCGTTCTGACCCAGTTGGCCACGGGTCTTAGTGTGCTAGCCGGGGCTGTTCTGGTCAAATCGGTTATGGACCAGAAGCCCATGGCCGGCCCGTTGTGCCCATCTTGCAACGGGACGGGTCGGGTCGCATGTCTTTGTTCCCGTTGGTCCGATGGAGATGCTGGTTGCCGGGCTTGTTCCGGTTCGGGTCGCATGGCGTGTAGTAGCTGCGGAGGGACTGGTACCGGTCGGCCTATTCCGGTTCAAATCTCTATGCGGTCACCGAACCGTCCTCCATCTTGACCTGCTCGAGTATTTATTTCGGGTCTGTTATTGTAGCTAGTATTAATTAATTGTCTCTCTTCTTATATTTTTATGTAAACTTCTTTTCCTTTTTGAATCTTTTCCAGTTTGGAAAATTTTTAATTTGTAATATAATATAAGTTGAAGGGACACTTGAATTATGGAGGAAGGGAGATCAGATGGAACTTGGAAGGTGAGTAGTTTGTAACTTGTAATGACAATATTTAATATATTGAGTACTGAGATTCTTATAAAAAAATGATAATGGATAAGTTTATACTCGTTGAATTCTTCTTTGCTTATGATGTTAATTTTCAATCAGTAATATTGATTCTATAGCTAGTTTGAGAGATTTTTTTTGCATGTGTTCTCTTTAAACGAGTTTAAGAAAATCTTGATTTATTTCCAGATGACTGAGAATTTAATATATTTCAAGCGGATAGGCATGTCATAATCTATCATATTCACTGACTGATTATGTATGTCTTGGAGTACATTTTGCTTTCTTTCAGATTGGAAGGTATTTGCTTTCCATGGGCTACGGCGGTAAGATTCGAAAAACAGCTTGCCAGATTGTTATAAAGTTAATATAACACCATTTTGGGAGCTTTATTAGATAGTTTAACCGTTTTTTATGAACTGGATGGGCTGTTTTGGTTACTTTGGAGCTGCTTAATGAAACTAACTTTCAATTTTCTTAATTAATGTTTTTCTTATACTCTTATTAGTTGAAGGTTTTTTTTTATTATTGCAAAAAAAAAAAGGGCTTGAACACGGGATCTCTAGGCTGAGAAGAACTCTACTGACAGTTGAGCTATATCCTCAATGGCTTTAGTTGAAATTAATGCTTGCATATTAGGAAATTATACACGTACCGATCTTCCAATGAAGTTTAATGTGCTTGAACCAAAAGCCTGATGGGAGAATCATTGTGGTCATAGAATCAGTTTACTATTTATTATTTATTACAATAGTAGAGTGATGTTTATGGTTTTGGCAAAAAAAAATAATAATAATTAAGGGGTATTTTAATATTTTTACACTGGTCATTTGTAATTATTAATTTGTGTAAGATTATTTTTATCTATGTATCATTTTTATGAATAATAAAATATCAAAAGTACCTAAGTAAAAAAAATCATTTGTATTGGGTAGAGGCATATTGGTATTTTCAATTTTTTATTATAAGTTGAATTACAAATATATACTTGGATTCAAGGAATTTAATTCATAGAGTCCATGGGTATTTGGGTCTTTTGGCTATTGGTTTTTTTGTTAATTGTTGGCTGGGATGAGGGTAATGTAGTAATTTGACATTAAAATAATATTTTTAATTAGAAAGAAGTTGTTGGCATGTGATGTTAACGCGCCGGCGGGTGAGAAACGCCGTGTCTTTGTGGCGAAGCGTGCAACATCTTTCAATGGTTGAAAATGAGATTTCGTTATGTTGTCTAATGCCTCGCAGTTTTCTCTTCCATTCTAGGTATTGCATGTAGTCCAAATATTCACGGGTTGTTGTTGGTGATCTTTTCTTTTTCTTTCTTCATTTCTCTTTCATACCCTGGTAAATACATTATAGTCCTTAGTGTTATTGGTATTATAGATTTAGTCTTTTTAGTTTTGATTGCTATATTTTTGTCATTTTCACTTTTGTTAAGGTTTTACGTGTTTTCAATTTAATTTTTGGTTTTTAATTTATATATATAATAATTTTCAATTCGACCATTCTTCTTTTAATTTTGTATTTTTGCCTATTTTCCATTTTAAAAAGTTGTTATGGCTTGCATTTTTATCCTTTAAAACAAGTTTATAATTTTGGTTATTTCAATGATAATAATAGTGATTTCAATTTGATCCCTTTTCTTTTGATTTCCTATTATTTTTCTTAGCTTTTCTGTCAAAGTTTTTTATAATTTTCAATCATGTCCTTCAAATCAAGTTCATGGTTATAATTTTTTTCATTAATAATAGTAATAGTGATGTTAGTTATGAAAACAACAACAACAATAGTGGTACCAAAAAATTTTGATGATGATGATGATGATATTGTTAATGATAGTGATAATAATAATAGTTAAATTAATATTGAGAATAATAATAATGATAATGTTGATAAATAACAACAACAACAACAACAACAATAATGTTAGTTATGAAAACGATATTAATAATAGCAACAGCAGCAACAACAACAATAATAATTAAATTGTTAATGATGATGATGATGATGATAGTCACAATGATAATAATTATAATAATAGTGGCAGTGATAGTAATAATACTAATAATAATAGTTTGTTAAAAATAATAACAATAATAATGTTAGTTATAAAATAGTAGTGGTGGTATTAATTGTGATAAAAATAAAAATAAAAATATTAATAATAATAATGATGATGATAATAATAATAATATTTAAACACTTGTTATTTTATATTGACTTAATTCTAGTTTGTGTTATTATATATTACGGTTATATATTTATTACGGTTAGTTTTTTATATTATTTTTTAAATTTTTTTTTAATAAGTGAATATTATTTTCTATTAAAAAAAGGTACAACCTGTAGCGAATAGCGAGAAACAATGATCTCTAGAGCACGACCCAGTAAACTTCGTGGGAAGTGTATGAACTGGATGGTGCGCTTTGTCATAAGTTCAGGAGTTCCGAAGGTATAGTATGCTTGGAGGTATGAGATATGGCGGTGGTAATTGAATTGCATGCTCCGACATCTACCGAGCAGATATCTAGCCATCCAACCTATACTTCGTCGTTTCTTGGACTCGATATCAACCATTCCATTTTCAGATCAACTGGTAGTTCAATTAGTGTTTATATATTCTTCTCGAGTTTGAGCCTGTGAAATCGCTCCTTTCCTGATGTGAATCATCCAAAAGATTCCATTTCTTTCATCGTTTCTTTATCCAAAAGCTGGCTGGAGTATCTTTTCTCTATTAAAATACCAAAAAAACTAATTAATTAAACAAAGAGCTTCTTAATTAAAGAACAATTTTTAAAATTTTGTAGCGTGACGAGCGTATCCGCTTTATTATATGCAGAAATCATATTGGTGGAATAAATTCTCTAGTGTAACTGAATTTAATTATATTGTTTTATTTAAATTCAATTAATTAATAAATTAATTTTACATATTTTAATAAGATAAAATTCAATTCATTTTGTTTTATATATTATCTTTATTATTTTCATCTTATTTTTTAAAAGTCTTTTAAAAACAAAAAAGCTAGATAAGTATTTTAAAAAAGTTAATTTTTATATTAAATTTTCTCTCTTTATAATTGTAAATAAGAGGATTCTAAAATAGAATTTCATTAAAATTTTAAAACTGAATTTAACTTAAAGGGTTTAAAAGATACTGTTAATACTGGATCCAAATAGATCATACACGCAAGAATTACTTTCCGGTTAAAAGTAGCTAATAAAGAAAAACCATTAATTACCTAAACACTCTAGAACCCATCCAAATGAATGCTTTAATTTTCATATAAATAATAAATCATGTTAATATTTTTTTTAATATGATTACATATTATAGCTCAGTCAAATTAGAAGCTAGAATGATCATTCTTGGCAAAACATGGAAAGTATTTTATGGGCCCTTCTCCTTTAACACTATTTACATTACGGATATTCTTGGGCTCTCAATAAGTTGATAAATTCATGATTTTGATATAAAAAAAATTATCGGTAAAAGATATTTTTAAATCAATAAGATTAAATCTTCTCCGCTAACAATTAAAACGCATTTCTCACAATTTAGTATGTTAAAAAAATTAATAAATTTTATATCTAGATGTTGGTCTAAAAGTTTGAACCTGAATAAGGTTAATCACTTAGAGTTGATTTTTTTTGTTAACAGTGAAAAATCAAATTATATGTAATATCTTTTTTCTATTGCCCAGGGAAATTTATTCGTGAAAGCAGAGGTCAAAAAGTGGCCTATTCTTCTTATTGAAAAATTACATATAATAAGAGCAATTATTGTTTTGTAAAGTTTTTTATTTTAATTTTAATTTTTATTACTACTGCTAATACTATATACATATCACAAAAAGAATGTTACATTACTCGATCATGGAAATTAAATTTATCATAAAATTTATATAATATTTATATAAAAAAAATCCTTGAGATCTTAATATTAATTATTATTTGGACTTAGAGAATTCAGAGTGCTAAATCTGTCCAGATATTTCTCACTATATAATAAAAATAAAATAAATAAGTTGAATTTGCTTATCTCAAGTATAAAAGGTATTTATGATGGTTTGATTATAGTTGTCGGACTTAGGTGATTTGGGGTTTTATTCGGGTCTGTTTTATTTAAAATTTAGATTTGTAACTAGCTCGAAGAAAATTAGTTGACCCTTAGGTCAACTTGAAACCCAAGTGACCCAGCAAACCCTGGTAGAGACCTGTTTTTTGTTTTCAAATATGTTTTTTCTCCTAGTTAGAAATTCATCTTTTTTTTTATATATTCAGTTGGTTGCTAACCCGTTTTAAAGTTTACTGTATACATACTAGAAGAATATTTTATTCTTAACCCTTCAGTATTTATATTCTATATCCACAAGAGAAAAAACTATTTTTTTTAATGTGAGATAAAAAATATTTTTGGTTTAAATATTTCAAATTAAAAAAAATAAGATAATATCTTTCCAATATAAAATAGAAAACCTTTTGAAATAATTTTTAAAACTTTATTATTTACAACATATATAATTTATATTCACGTGGATTATTTCTTAATTTTTTTATATAAAATATTAAAATCTCAAATATTTTTTTAAAATTTTTCCGGATTAACCTGGATTGATTCTCATAATTCAGGACCCGATCGCTTGACCGGGTTAACCTCTTGGTCATGTTTGATAACTATGGGTTTGATCTATATGAAATTACCAAAAACTCCAAAGAAATAAACTGAAACCCTACCCAACAATCTTTTGTCCCTATAAAATGATATGATTAGCGAAGCAAACAGCCGGCCGTGACCTCCAGGGTTCTCAAACCCTCTTCCATCTACCCCTTCAACGATCACTTCCGGGTACGATGCTATCTACTTTATACTCAACTAGTAGATCTGAGGGGAAAAATGTTTTTGTTTTGGTTTATTCCTCAATCTAATTACATATAATTTGTGAGAATGAAGCATTACGAATATTTGGTTTCTTTGTGCAATCAAATGGAATATAGTGTTGGGTAAGAGTCTTAAAAGATTTTAATTCTTTGATGTATGAATATGGTTTGTAAATAAATGGATATTCAAAGAAATTATTGAAAAGAAATTTTGTACTGGAACATGAACAATTAAGCTTTATGGTTAAGCTAATAATCATTTTTTGCAAAATCATTAATTATTTTAGCTCTAATTACTATAATTAATGGCTTTGCAAAGATAGATTTACTAGCTAAATCTTAAAAGCTTCTGGAGCAATGATATATAAAAGCTTCTGGAGCAATGATATGTAGAATGAATATTGAGATTTCTCCAGAAAAATCTACAGATCTAAACAAAACCAGGGGAGCCTCTTTTTTTTTTTTTACTGTGGTTTTTGTATTGGATTTGTATTGTTTTATGTATTTGACAAATTTTAATTCAAAATATTTTTTATATTGATGTTGTAATACTTATATATATATGCTACCAGTTAGGTTATATGGTGGAGAAACACTTAGATTAGTTCTTATCATAAGTTTAAGCCTCTTTATTGTAATATTGGACTCTCAACCTTTGTTCCTTTTAATTTAATCTTCCATTCAGTTTGGTGCTTCAAGCTTGTTGCGGTGAAATTGCACAACTCTCCTAATAGAATAAATACTGAACATCTTGCATTTCTCTACCCTTTTTCTTCTTGAATCAACTTGTAATTAGAAGATCCCAATCATCTTCTCCGAAAGAGAGAGAATAGCGTGAATGCCTTGTGTGATTCTGTATAGGCTAGAGTCAATGCAGCAGCAGCAGCAGCAGCAGCAGCAGTGTTTAATCCTTTGGGATGAACTGGATGGGTTGTTTAATGGAACTAATTCTCAATTTCCTTGATGTTTTCCTTATGGTCTCGTTAGTGGAAGTCAATGCTTGCGTGGTAGGAAATTATGTGTGTACGGATATTCGAATGAAGTTTAATGTGCTTGTGTCCTTTGTGGTGTCTGAAGACTCTGAACTGGATGCTTGTCAAGTGGTGCGCTTTGTCGGAAGTCGAGAAGTTCCGAGGGTATAACATGCCTGTAGGTATGAGATACCAGTGGTGATAATTGAATTGCATGCTACAGCATTTACCAAGCAAATGCCTGTAGGTATGTGTTTTAATCCAACCTAAGATTACCATTTCAAATTTATTGGTGGTTCAATTAGTGTTCATATTTTCTGTCATTTTCCTGATGGGAATCATCTAAGATTCCAAAAGCTGGCTGGAGGATGTTTTCACTATTAAAACACAAAAATAGTAATTAAAAAACCTACCATGTCCCAGTTAAAACAAAGCTTCTCGGAGAACAATTTTTAAAGTTTTGTACCGTGATGGGCGTATCTTCTTTGATAAAATGCTGGCGTGCAGAAGCTGGCATCCAAAACGGATGCTAGAAGAATTACTTTAACGTTGAAAACAGCCGAAATGATAAAGAAAAACCATTAATAATAACTCAAGAAAATTTAAAGTGGAAGAGTTTGATTCTCCCCTCCCGTCCATCGATAGTCACAAATCATTATGATATTATTGAGAATTAAAGCTCCATATGCTTGAAGCACTATAACTTCCCCCTGTGAAATTGACAAAGACGGTATAATATGATACTCGATCAAGAAGAAGAAATTTACCACTTAAAATAATTTTTAGATGGTTGATTGACAAACGAGAAGATAATAGCTAAAATGACAGTTATTTGGGTTTGGCTTTCCTTTGCCCTTGCCTTCGAGATTCTCTTAGGCCTGCTTTCTTTCGCCAAGTGGCACGGATACCCGGTGTGTGCTAGCGTCCGTGGTAGAGCTTGTTCCTTGGGTCTTAGGCCCAACGTTTGGGTCTCTAGGCTAGGGCCCAGTCTTATTGATGGTCCTTAGGACCAAAACCCAGCCCTATCAATGTGTTTGACACTTCTGCCTAAAATCTCCTGTAGCAAAGTACTAAACATTTGAAGAATGTGTTCTGAAGATGAGAATGGGGAAATTTATAGGATTAGTGTGTTTTTTTTATTCTTAAATTGATGAACCGATATACTGTTTGTTAGGAGTGAAGAACAGTGGGCGTTAATACCCATTTTGGCAGGAGAGTAATGTGTACACCACAACAAAAATGAAGGATTAATTTAATCATCTCCTACATGAAATGTGAACAAATTCATCTCCAAACGAATCCTAAAAACTAGATCTACGACTATAAAAGTCAAGAGATTGCAAACGATGAGCCAAAAACTCAATGGTTTTTTGCAGGAGGGGTTGGGCGAGGCTGGCTACTTTGCCTCTTATACTGATGGAGACACATTGCCCGCTTGCTAAACAAAATGTAAAATTTAAGAAATTAAACAAGAAGAAAGGAAGAGGAAATCAAGAAGAACATGAAAAACAAGTTATATACATGAAAGATGAATATGATAACCTGCCAATAGCTTTGTCATAGATTCAGGAATTCTCCAAGTCATAGAGAAATGAACTTTAGCTGCGATTTCAGAGTCTACGCTCTTAAAATAACAAAAAAAAAATTGGTCTTCATTTAACAAAGATGTTCTATGCTAAGTGATCAACTATCAATTGATTCCTCCCAAAATGTGCGAGAATTTCACTCCTTTTGTTTTTTTTAAATTAACGTGGGTGTCTGGGCCAGTTTGCGCATACCTCGACTAATCCTACGGGCCTTGAAGTTAACGACTATATAAGTCTCCAATAGACTTGAGGTTTGTGAAACTTGAACTAATTACCTGTAGAAAATAAACTCAGGACCTGACTAATTGAGCTACATCCCAACAGGGTTAAGAATCTCTCTCTTTTATTTCTATGGTCCCGTTTCAACTGGCAATCTCATCTAAAGCGTTAGGTGTCTGTTCGAAATTTATCTGATCTACAACCGAAGGGTTTATACTACGTGATTCACTCGAAAGAAAGGAGATCAGACTCGGATTTGAATGTAGACATGGCTTTTTCAGAATGGTTTTTAGAAACAAATGATTTAAATCTACCTCAAGTACATAGCCCTCCATTTATTTTCTCAGTTTAATGTTGTGTTCTGCTTTGACGGCCAAGTGTCGCCTTACTTTTCTGCAGTATTAGCATCTGTTCTGTATTCAATAATTGATTTGAGCTTATTGTTAATTTGCATATTCTTAAAATGGATCCTTTACGCTAATTGTTGTTCTACTGTACTCGTATTAATTGGTTCGGTGGCGTATGGAGTAAAATGTCATGCCACCGCTCGCTGTTTCAAAAAATAATTTTAAGTTGGTAGCTCCATTCATCAGAGTTTACTCTTTTAAAGATGATCAGTTTGAATGCTATAAATCTTAGAATTATTGGGGCTTACTCAATCGTTAATTTTAGAATCTCGAAGATTAGTTAAGATACACGTAAACTGGTCCATATACCTACGGTAACCAAAATAAAAATAAAAAATTGATATATGGGCAGTGAGATACTTGGAGACGAGTTCTGAAGTTTCATGTGGTTCGTAACGGTTGCTTTTCTGGGCAACTTTTGTTACTAGCTCAAATATATCGGTGACATCTAAGTTCAAGGGGTGGTCATGTGGTTCGTAACGGTTGCTTTTCTGGACAACTTTTGTTACTAGCTCAAATATATCGGTGACATCTAAGTTCAAGGGGTGGTTTTTGTACATTGCAACAGCACTCTATGAGAAATCGTAGATATCAGACATTACAAGTTCTAATAATGATACAAAGGCTCTATCGACAAATACATTTCTTTAAGCTCCTTCCTTAGGGAAGCATGCTCGCCAGCGTTTCTCACTTGGGGGCAAAAGCCTGAAACACACCAATTAAAATAGTTAGCTTAATTTAAAACAACTTGTTCCCGCTGCATTATTTACAAATTACTGTTATTGTTTGAAGTTTCAGGGGTGCACTCACAGCAAAAACGGTGGCATGACCAGGATCTGCTAGGTGAGCAAAGAGGTTGTCAATAGGACCGGTGCCAGTGTAAATGTGTTGGAACCAAGCACCCATCACAGCCAACATAGCCAATCTTCCATTCTTGATCTCCTTTGTCCTCAATTCCTTGATCTTCTCAGGAGAGCCACTGCCCCATCCAAGTGGGTCAAACCATAGCCCACCTGGGTAACCAACATCTGTACCAGTGAGTTTGTTGTTAGGGAAGATAGGATCAGTGTTAACGCACCCTGGCTTGAGAATATCAGCCCATCTTCTTCCCTCGGCCCAGCCAATAAAGAATAACTCAACAATGAAGAGTGTGGTGGTGTCAGTGAAGTATTCAACTTCTCCAGCACTGTACCAGGACGGGGTGTTTAGGATGCCAATCTTTGTTAGGAATTCTGGGATGAAAATACCAGCAGCACCTAACATTGCCCATCTACAGTGAACAAGTTCTGCTTGCACATTCCATCTTAGAGTTTCAGGATCAGATCCTGTTTCAGACAAATTACAACTTGCATAAGTACTTCATGATTGGTTATATTGTGCAAGTGACTAACACCTAACGATTTAGCTCTCACTCACCAAGACCTAGAGGATCAAAGCCAAAGTCTCCGGGGAGGCTGCAGTTGAGACATTCAAGCAAAACTTTAGAACGCTTAGCACAGTAATCGAGTCTTTACATCAATGAAAAGAAAGAGGCTTTGGCGCTAAAGAACAAGTCTTCAACTGACCTGCCATCAAGCCATGGAGGAGGGGTGCTGCCTGGGAACCAGAGGGGTCTATCAGGGTCAGCTGCAACACAAACTGTAACTGATCGAGCTGCGGTTGGTGATGTGTACGTCTTCAGTCTCAATTTCTTCCCCCTAAGAAAAGAAGCCTTTGTTGACGCGACAAGGGATCCAGTCTTCTGGGAACTGCAATGTTTTATTTACATGGCTCACTTCACTTAAAAAAAAAAAAACCTCATGTTATTTTTCTAAGTCTTTGTTGTTTCATTATAAGCCTTGATTATACAAGTAAGCAACATGTAATTAAGAATTAATCTAGAATGAAGCAGCATGATCAACTTAACTAATATTGAATCACGTCTAATACATGCTAAAAAGTTCAAGTATATGCCACACAGCTAACAGTTGTTAATAGCATCATAATAGGTAGTCGTTATGGGATTTGAGAGAACTTGCCTGGAAGAAGAGATGGAAACGGCTGCAATGGCAGAAGAAGCACAAACAGCAGCCATATTTTTTTTGCCAAAAGACTTTCTTCCAATCAGTTTGTGCTGTGTTTGAATGGCTTGTGGAGGTGGGTCGCAAATCTGTTAATGCATGCCGGGGCTTATCTTAAAGGATAGGAGAAATAATGTCTAATTGGCTACTTGATTGCCAGGTGGCATGCAGAATCTGATATGAAGCGCCCCTACCTCCACATCTTTTGCTTACTTTGATGAATCATAAATTGGTGGCTAACATTCTATATATCTGAAAAATCAGTTGCAATTCGGGCCCATGGAATGGGACTGGCAAATAATTTAGAATGAGCTATAGCTCTCATGATAGGCCATAGCAGCATCAATGGTCCGACGAGGAACATTGATTTAGAGGCCTAAGGCCTCAGCCTCCCGTAAATAATCCCATTTGTGATCCCCAAATCTGTCTCTTTGGGCCTTGAGATTGCTTATAGTAGAACTCAATAATTCCAACATAGATTGAAGGAGATCACAAGGTGAATAGGCTGTTTTGTAAAGCTAGAAGTGCCCCCAGAATCGAGAATCAACCATCAAGAGCTCCAAAGTTAAAGAAGAATTATTGCCACAGGCATCGGATGGAACTTGTTTGGAAAAAGCACCTGCAGTGATTGTTGTTTTTTAAAGTATTTTTTTTTAAATATATTAAAATAATATATTTTTATTTTTTTAAAATTATTTTTAATATCAGCTTATCAAAATAATCTGAAAACATAAAAAATATATTAATTTAAAAAAATAAAAAAAATTCAAAATTTTCAAAAGTATTTTAAAAAACATTTTAAGCCATACAATTAGTTTTAAAATGGTTATAAACCAGGAGAGGAATTGCCCCCTCGAGAGCCCAGACTTTCTCACATTAGCCTGGATGGTTTTGGGCCCAAGCAGCTCATTTTAAGGATGGAAAAGCTTATCTTATTCTTATCTGAAAATAAAATAAAAGAACAGAGAGAGGCACGCAAAAAATCAAAGTACGAATCTCCTTGATCTTAACCTCACAAAAAAACTACATTTGGTGGTTGGTGGAGAAAGTTACATGATGCCACACAACTTGGTTCCTAGAAAATCATAGCTCATTTGGTATCATAACAATGAAGAAAATAAAGGTCAGGTCCACAACCACACTCGTAGAACACTCGTAGACGCAGTCTTATCCTTTTCTTCCAACTTGTCCTTCCAAGTCTAAAGTAGAAAAATCAAACAATCTGTACTTGTAGCCGAGAAAAATCAACCAATTTGACGAAAAACTATAAAGTGAAAATTTCATGAGTAAATCCAGATTCCTGTGTAAATCAGATCAATATTTAAATAAAAAAAAATAACTATATAATACCTGTGATCCAAAATGAATTTACCTGCAAAAGCAAGCCATATCTGTTAACATTTACCTAATCTTAATTAGGGATTGAATGATTTTTAATGAATTTACCTGCAAGGGTTCGTGTAACTTTTATAAGGGTGATAATTAGGTTTTCCTGTGATGTTAAAGATGAGGAATATTGGCATAATTACGGAGCTAATCATCTGTGAATTGCTCTGAAAAATAAAGCACCGACCGGGGGATCCGTTTGGTAGCCTTGTCATGCTTTCATTCAACTTTAAAACCAGGTTTACACATGCTTGACCACCACCACCCACCACCCACCACCCACCACAAAGTGAAATCTGGGCCTTTTAAGGAAGCAAATGGTGGTGGTTAAGAGTATAGATACGCTATCTAATTACAAATAAATGCTTGAGGTCGACCGGCATTATCAAAGCTTATTTGATAGGTGTTTAGCAAAATCACTTGGAAACACACCTTGGATTCCTTACTGTACTTTTCCATGCAGGCATGTGCTAGCTATTAGTACTGTAATTATGTCTTACAAGAATTATAGCAAGAAAACAATCTGCTAATTATGTCTCTTGAGAATTATTATAGCATTTAGCAGCCTTCAAAATTATAACACACAAAATCTCTCCATCCCTTTCTGTTTTTTTTTTTCTTTTTCTTTTTCTTTTTCTTACAGGACACATGAAAGTAGGCTCCATTAGCTTTCTATGATCATTTCATCTTTCAGGTCCCTTTCATGGTACCTTAGTAGCGGAGTCAACAAGCGAAGATGCAGCAGTCCTTGGCATGATTGACTTGTGAGGGAGAGAGAGAACAATGATCCCTGTAGTGAGTTATGTTCTGAAAGGTACTAAATAATGGAACATTTGGTTGTTATAATGACTATAACAACTTTGCCAAACCTCTAAAAAGTACGATTATTGTGTCGGAGTTTTTCCTTCTGTTTTGGCCCCAAAGAAATTATGATGAAATTTATCAGTTTATGCTCACTAGCGAGCTCATCATCACATCTTCACATGCTGGAGTTTCTTAGTGCTCACCAGATTAGAACTTCAAGGAGTAATTGTGGGTTCAATCAACTTCTATTACTGACCAAGTCTACCAATCTCTTTGCTGATCTGAAGAAATGCTAAAATGGGATTGCTGAAATTCTAATCTTCTGTTTTTCTTGGGGGGAATGGCACTGATTGGCCTGACGAGAGAGCATACGCCATCACCTAATTGCTGAAATGCTTAGCCCAGCTTTTGTAGGGCAGGCTACAATTTTGATAAGTTATTATAGCATCAGCATCACATTTATACACGGTATTGCTTGCTCCTATTTTGCTTTTGGACCTGGATTTTCCTAGCTAATAGAGAGTTTGCTCGCAAGATTAGCAGATTAAGTGAACGGGGTTTCAAAATGGCAACCTACTTGAATCTTCTTTTGTGATCAATTAATGATGCGAACTTTTAATGATAGCCATGGAACAAATCAAGCATCCTGAAAAGCCTATTGCCATAATCACCAAACGATCATCAATGAGGAAATAAGCATGTCAAAAGCTAAGCACATAATCACTGATAAGGAAAACAACATCAACGGGGGTCCATGCCCTTGGTGTCTCATGATCTTTCTACTACCGTTCGATAGCCATTCCGAAGGACTTTAAATTTCGTTTAAACACTAATGGAACTAACATTTTCTCTCTCCTTAGGGCCTCATGTTTCTTGCATTCAATAAATATATGAACTTGTTCTTACCAAAGTGAAGATGTATACATAGCCAGATATATGATCCGTCATGATGATGAGAATGGTGTCAAGGTCCTTAATGATGAACAAGAATGTGTTTGCCATTATAATTATGTGATCACTGTCGTCAAAAGAAATGTTATTTCCGGCCCGGAGAAAGAAAGACGACCATATTATTACTCACAATCAAAATCTTAATAATGTTGCACGGTATGGACATTACAGAGACTTGCAAAAAAGCAAACCGAACAATATCTTTTCTTGTAGTTTAAGCAGCCAGCCGCTCCAGATCTAGTTGAAACTTGAAAATCTTAGTCCTATAAATTTTATATGGTTGACATTGATTATCTGGATAAACCCTATCTGAAAGATGTGGCGTAGACTTGAAATATAAAATATAATCATTTTTCCGTTTGTAATCGTTTAATTGTTCATTTATTTTATTTTATTTTGTAAATCAATCCATAAGTAACTTAGCCCTCTTGCATTTTGCCTGAATCATCACTTCTAAAGCCGGCTTCAGTAGCGTTCTCCTGTGCTCCATTATTAATCATCCAGTCTTGATATTTACTTCATCCAACCCTTTAAATTGTATTCAAGTAGTCCCGCAGACGTCCTCGATTGTAATCCTTGGAAGGCTGTAACGCGAACATATTAATTAGAGTGACTTGCACAGTGACGGATTATCATCGATAATTATTTTACAATCCCCCAGAAGAGTAGCATTTTAATAAGAAGTCGGAAGTCAAATCCTTTATCCACAACATATAATTAACAAAGGCTAAAACACGAGAGATTTCTACAGAAGCATGTGACTGGAAACACCGTTTACTCGAATAGTGTTTTCAAGGTTTCGCTTTTCCACCCCCAAAAAAATATAAAACTACCAGTTACAAGTATTAAAGTATTTTTATAAGGCTAAATAGTTATTAGTAAATTGATTAGGGACAGATAAAATTTTTCACATTTCACTAGCACAGTAAAAACATTAAAATATCCTTTAAAACAAAGAAATAAAAAATGGGTTTTTTACAGACTTTCATGGTGATTTTTCCATAATTATCATGTCAGATAAGAGACAATTTAATATTTGACTAGATCAAAAACACACACACATCAAAACAACCACATTCTTTTGGAAACCAAAAATTAAAATTGGTCTCTACATGCTTTTTAGTATTTTCACAATAGTTTATTTTTATTATTATCAAGTTAGCTAAGCGGTAGTTTAGCATTTGAAAAAATATTTAAAAAAATGGATGTCACGTGCATAACACGCACCCGCGTCCTTCGAATAGCACATGCAACGCCTCCGTTCAGCCAAAATCTCTCATTCATCATGTCATTGAAAGCACCGATATGTCCTTTTTCTATGGAGGGGACGCATATTGGTTGTGGTTAGGTGGTTTATCTTCAATGGAGCTTTTGTTTTTTCTCTCTCTCCTCCCCGAAAATACCAAGTTGGTCCTCTTTAATGTTGGTGTTTAAACTTTATTATTTATTATTTTGATTTTTAATTTTTGTTTTTGTTCCTTATGTAAAAATTTTATTTGTTTTCAATCTCATCCTTCAATCTCAATTTATCTTATATTATTTTTTCCAATATGATATTTATTCTTTTGATTTCTAATTTTTTTTCTTAGCCCTTTGGTAAAAGTTTTATTTGTTTTCATTTTCATCTTTCAATCAAAATTTATAGTATACTATTTTTACCAATTTGGTCCTTATTCTTTTGAAAAAAAAAATTTTGACGTTATTTTTCTTCCTAATTTCGACCTTCAAACACTTATTTTTATTTTTTATGTCAATTTTGATCCTCATTCTTTTGATTGTTTTTTTGTCCTTTTGCTAAATTTATTTTTCTTTGCAATTTCACACTTCATTCAAATATAACATTTATTTTGTATTTCAATTTTAATTCTCATTCTTTTAATTTTTATTTTTTAATCCTTTTGTGCACTTGTATTTTTTTAATTTTTTAATTTTATCTTTTAATATTTGATTAATTGAGAATTGAACTTAATGATTTTTTTCAGATAAAGTGTTTTTAAACATCTGATCACGAGTTTAAAAAATTAATGTGGGTTGGCATTTAAAAAAAAATTATTTTTGAGATTTTCTTTATTTTTTTCTATGAGGTTATTTTGATATCATGATTTGAACTGCAGGTTTTGTAGTCTAAATCGGGTTGGCTTAACCCTGGCTACTAGGGTTACAAGTTTGTCTTGCTAACTTATCTTAAACAAGGTTCTTTTTTAGGTTCTTTTTAACCCCACCCCCACCCATTTTATTTTTATGTATTTAATGGATGAGAACTGAGCTACATACTTTATCCCCTCCTGAGAATATTTTTTTTCTTAGGTTATCATGATCACTTTAAAAAAAAAATTGTTTATGTGCTATTATTGTCTATTTTTATAATCTAATTAAAATAAAATCAACTTATATGACCTCATTAAAAATAAGTTTGCATCGCAAATTTTGTCTTTTTTAAAAAAATATTTGTTGTACCTAAACATTATTTTTTATGCAAAAATCCAGTCTCATTGTATAGCGTGGCTGCGTGAGTCCACACCTAGTGACTATAGAAAAAAAACAAAGACAAATTGAAATTAAAGTTACATCATGATCTGGCTGCTAATATATATTAGGTGTGTTTGTTTTTGTGTTTAAAAAGTGTTTTTGAATTTTTTATTTATTTTTTGCTTCAAATTAATTTTTTTTGTTAAGATTTTGAATCGTTTTGATCTGCTGATATCAGATAAATTTAAAAAAATATATTATTTTATTATATTTCTAAATAAAAAACACTTTGAAAAACAACCACTATCACAATTTCAAAAACTTTCTACAACTCATCCTATTGTTTTCAATAACAATATTAATCATGGCAATCTCCATATTAGATACAGCATGATATCACACATGAGTGGAATTATGTACTTACCGTATATAAAGAGTCCTACTTAGCAGGTTTAATATAATGACTTTGAGATATAAGTTGCACCTAACCCCAAGTTTATTACGTTTCAACAAATACATCCCTTGTTAGAGTTTGCATCGACATATAATTAATGGGATTTTATCACATAGTGATCACTTTAGTATCTTGTCTTGGTTGAGCTCGCAAAAGTCGAGACATCCTAATTGTTTTAGTAATAGTTAATTAGCATATATATTAATTAGACCTTCGGTTTATTAATAATAATCCATTTGATAAGAAAGCAATCGAGCCTAGTTACACGTCTTTGAGACCTTAATTGAACTTCCATCCAGGGCATGAAAATTCATCAATCAACGAGGGGCTTGCTTCTGAAACATCTTCGGTTAAATATTTCTTTCATCAAGTCGAAATGCCCAATCAATATTAACTAGTAACTTTTGTACCCATTTGCATACACCTCAGCTCTATACCGACAACATCCTCTCAAGAAATTCAATTAAATCTTGAAACCTAACAATGGAGTTAAATTATAGAAAGTGCTGAAAGGTCTGTCATGTCTCAAAGCATCGGATTCTCGTTCTCCAAGCTCACAAGATGTGGCATTTTATTTAGAAATTATAGAGCATAGAATATGTTGGATGTACCGAGTTAGAAGAAAATATTCCCAAAAAGATTGGGAGTTGTAGATTAGATACCGACCAAACATCATGGTTTTGTTTTTTAATACGAGCAATAATACAACAATTGCTTGCTAAACCACACCTAATCCAGACCCTTTCAAATTCCGAGCAGGAGTATAAGCATGCCGGTGTTTTGGACGAACATATTTTGTCATCATGTTTATGCATGTCCGGTCGCAGTCGAACTTAATATTAATATCCTTATTTTAAGTATTATTAGATGATTCAATCACAATTAGAATTACTATTTTTTAAGTTTCTCATTTCAATGTCAACTAAGAAAACGAAGCGATATTGAGTTAGATTAAACGGAGCTCTCAACGGTGACGTTTAAGTAGTTATTGTCGAGACGCACGCACATACAAGGAACAACACAAGCCGTAAAGGCAGTCTTCTCAAACTTCACCTTCTTTCATAGATAAAGAAGATCTGCCAACATTGTTTATGCAATTTGACGAATGTTAAGGTAACTTTTTTCTTTTTCTTTTTCTTTTTCATTGGAGCTTTTATGCTCAGAGTATCTGTCCTTGTTGTGATTGACGTTGATTTATGGAGCAAAAGCACCATTTATATAAGAAGAAATTACATCGAAGGTTTTTCTTTTTAAAAAAATAAATAATAAAGAAGAAGATGAGGTTGGCTATGTTTAAGAGGCAAATATTCACACTTCTACAGCCAGTTCCATCAAGATGAAATTAAAAAATAGGAACAAAATTCAGATGTCGTGATCTGGCATGCGATGCACGCATTCTATGGGTGATTAGACATAATACAGTTAAAATATCGATGTAACAATATCAATTTCATATGTTTATAGTATGACTCTGTTAAAGCCCAGTTTTTGGACACATCACACAGCCCCGGAAAAAAAGTACAAAGCTACAAGAAATCTTAGAGATAAGGGTGTGAGAGAATTCAGATAGCTACTAGATACAAGTCACGCGCTACGTCGTTGTCTGATCTAAATTTCTCTTATTAATAATAAAAAAAATGTCGAGGCAATGGCACTATTTTCAAAGCAGTTAAAAAAAAAATACAAGAAGCAATGGTACCATTCTTATCCAGATGGTTTTAACAACACAATGAATCACCGCATGACAACATTTCATGTTTATATTTAATTTAATTTAAAAATAATAATTTTTTTCAAAAAAAAAAAAGACTCCGGTTAACCTGAATTATTTTTAAAATTAGTCACAAATCCTATATAAAAAGCAAGTAAGGAATATAATGGATCTCAATCTCCAAAAACATAAATATTAAAAGATAAATTTTAAAAATAATGTGTTAAAAAAGGCCAGAAAGAAAATCAAACAAATTTTAGGTTAATCTTTCAAAATCACAAACCATAAAATTCTAAATCTTCGCCCAGTTAATAAATTCAATTCTCTACTGGTTTAATGTTAAGGATGAAATCATAAGAAAAAAAATATATCAATTTAAAATATTTGTCTGGCAAGCTCTAGCAAATCTTCTAAACTTGAGTTAATCTTCTAAACTCACAACTCATACAATACTAGTATGTGGCTCATTCAAACAATTTAATTTATAATCAATTTAAAGTTAAAGGATGAAATTAAAAAAAATAACAATAAAAATATAATGATTAAATCTGATAATAAAAAAACTTGAAATAAAATGAAATAAAAAAATAGTTGTAAAAGCTATCTCAAATAAATCAAACATATTAACTTTTATATATATAATGACACACACATTCAAGCTAGTTATCAGGCTTTCTTTTCTTCTTTCCGATGGCGTATTTATCGCTCTGTTTTCTTTTTATCAATAATGGGGGAAAATGTGTTTTTATCAATTCCTAGTTTCGTGGGTTTTTTTTTTCTCATCTCTTTTAGTTAAAAAAAATTAATTTAATCTAAAACTAGGGAAACTCAATGAATAATTTTATATTATTTTTAATATGTTTTTAAAAATATTTTTTTTTGAAATTGAAACCCTCCTTCATGCTGAATTTTATCAACATAATAGTAGTTAAATTTAAACTAGTGAGAATGTTTAGTTATCATAATTTTAGAAATAACTCAATTAAAAAACATAAATATTTTTAGATTATTTTATTTTTATATAAAACAATTGACAAAGCACAAATTATTCGTTGAAATTAGGAAATCCAAAAGAGCGAATTGTTTGGCTTAACTAGTAACCAATTTATTTTAGTCCGACACTAGTGAACCGTGACACCTTCCATTAGCAAATAACATTTGATATATGAAAAAGTAAGTGTGTGTGTTCGAGAGAGAGAGCCAAAAGCTCAAATAAATTCATTTTTGCACCAATCACCCAAGTGCACAACTTACATAGAAATTGTAGAAAAATGTATTTTTATCATAAAAAGAAGAGCTCATTATTAGTTACTCCCTTTACTTTATCAAAATTTATCAATTGTTCCTTCTTGTAGAATGAAAAAGCAATCATATATATAGTTTTTTGACTTTATGACTGCCATGTGTTCGTGTTTGGAGTATGGTTGTAGTTATTTTTTAAAATATTTTTTACTTGAAAATATATTAAAATAATATTTTTTTTATTTTTTAAAAAATTATTTTTGACATCAGCGCATCAAAATAATCTAAAAACATAAAAAAAAAATTAATTTCAAGTAAAGAAAAAAATAAAATAAATTCAAATTTTTTCAAAAACATTTTTAAAATACAAAAATAAACAGGGAAATTTCTTCTCAAAAATGCGTTTTTTCTTCATCAAACTATCCCATCTAATATAATCTTCTTTCTTTTTTCTTTCTATTTTTAAAAATATAAAATGATTAACCGAAACGAACAAGCAATCATCCAAACTACTAAGATATAAAACATTTAAGAACATGTATTGTTTTTTTTTTAATTAACGTGGATGTCCGGGCCAGTTTGCACACACCTCGACTAATCCCACGGGTCCTAAAGTTAACGACCATGTAAGCTTCCAGTGGCCATCATATAAGTAACTACGTGACTCAAACTTGAAACAACAAAGGAAGCAAATCTCTTAGTTTCAAACTATTACCACTGGAAACATATATTGTTTTTAAATCTACGAGTAATGAATTATTTTCATTAAACTACACGGACTCACCATTAATCAATCCTCTAAACAAACCTAGCGAGGACAACTATTTCGTCCATTCTTAGGACTAAATTGTAAAGAAATTCACGAAAAAAACAATTTTTGATTTCGATCATAGCTGTACCCTCTCCTGATTGGATATTCTCGAAACTTTCTTCACTTACCACGCAAGTAAAGGGCATTTTATGAATCATGAGCTCTGTCAGACAAGAGGCAAATTCACCTTCCTTTTTGGTTTTGTGTAATTTGAAACACTCGAATGCCCCTCAAGTCACGTCTACCGTGCATAGCTGTGATTAATTTCCAGGGTGTTTCTTCAAAAATTATCACATGCAATACTCCATCTCAGTGACTACGTACGCTTACACATTTAAATTATCAAGAAATTGCCCTTTTTTATATCTTCCTTTCCCCTTTTCGGGTCCAAAAGGCAAATTATTTAACTAGTTCACCTTGAAGTAGAGTACATTAATTAATTAATTAATTGGCATATAAATATATAATTTAGTATTGTTTCTGTTATTGGGAATACAATAACTAGACCCTTCTGAGTTTTAAGAGTATAAATTAATTTATTACTATATGACCATTAATTCTTTAAAATTCCTGTTAGTTTTTTAGAAAATGATATCAAAATATCTCTAAATTTCTTTCATTTACTACATATATAGTCAAGACAGTGTTTTGAAAAACAAATATACAACTGAAAAAAAAATTAATTTGAAGGGACTAAGTAATTACTTTTCTAAAAAAAGAAGAACTAAATAATAATCTACTCTTAATAATTCTATTGACAATGTAGTTTTTTATTATTATTATGATTATCGCTACACCAGCTAGTGATTTTCCAACCAGAGACAATGACATTATTGCAAAGTTTCCATTGTTTGCGGTATTAAATAAAAACATTATAGCCCTTATTTGTTACTACTCTTGCATTTTTTTAGTTTATTTTGGGGTATTTGAGAATATAATAATGATTATTTTTCAAAATGCTTTTTATTTTGAAATATATTAAAATAATTTTTTAATTTTTTAAAAAAATTATTTCTGATATCATTACATCAAAACGATTTAAAACACAAAAAAATTAATTTGAAACAAAAAAATAAAAAAAATGAATTTTTTTTAAAATAATTTTAAAACTCAAAAACAAAATTCATCAGAACACATTAGTATTTAGTGATTCTCAAAAAAACAACACAGACTTATTATAATTGTTTTTTAAAATGTAATTTATGTAATAACCTACAAGACCAAGACCTAATTGCATTTACATTGTTAGAAGGATAAGCATGAGTCGATAACGTACATAAAACCTGCCTTTGACTGAGATACGACTCTTGTACTTTACTATATTCTAAATATACCCCTCCTTCTAGCTGCATATTAATGGAGGTAGTGAAAAGATTTGTTTGAAAAAATTACTTGACAGAGAATGTTACATGTCTTGTAAATCACTCAAGCAATTGGGCCAGCACGAGTGCACGCTCACTAGGATTTACACGACACCCGAGGATGGAAAGGCCCTCTCTGAATTAGTTAATTAAATAAATTAAAAACAGAGTTAATTAGAGTGCCAAATGCTTTAAGCAACAGCCTTAGTTCCCTCTCCTTGATCCCATTTATGGTTCGTTACGCTAAATCCTCACAAATCCCCAGCCATTTAATACAGGAGGGGACGAGAACTGCAGAATTTTACGCTACCTAGAGCTGCCATGTTAACTTCTAAACTAAATATTTTCCTTTTATCACGTGCAATTTTACAAGTACGTTTGAAAAAAAATAAGCTGAGAGGATAGTTGACCAAAGAAAAATGACTTTTTTTCTTTTATGTAATTTACGCAAGAGAGATTTTCAAATTTATATGCTATTTTTTTATAATCAGAGATTTAATTAATCAATTACCCATCATTCGCTGAATATAGATGAAACGACAAGTCATTACACGAGCCTGTCTCTCTACCGCAACCTTAAAATGAATGGACCGGACCGGGTTCGACTAACAATAAGAATTAATTTGCATTTACATGCTCTTCACATGATTAGTTTATTCTTGTAATAGAATCTCTTACTATACCGATTAAACATTAGTAATAAATTTAATTATTTTAGAAAACTAGCGATGGAAATAACTTCGTTGCTAATTTCCGTCGATACTTCAATTTTTCTGATATTGACATGAGGAAAACTTTAATTTTTTTAGTTTAATATTTTAATTATGACTTTTCCCCTTTACATAAAGGGATTTGGAGGCCTGAATAAAGCCGGCCATAGGCTAGGTTTCAAAAATATGCCCATCAGAGTTCAAATTATACATGATGTCTATAAAACCTTCTTGGGTAAGGATTAAGGTTACATGTTCACTTTTTATTTGTGATTTTTCTTCCATTCGTCGCCCAGTCTCTACAATAGTCGCATCACCATTCTCGTGGGTGTGTAGGCCACCGTACCTTATTTTTTCAATCAAATAAGAAAATTCTCGAGCAATGATGCGCTCAACTTTTATGCAAACATGCTGATATTTATGTTCGTTCTTGGGTTACTAGCCACCTTGCCGCAGTTCGTCAGAACTGATTTAAATTAAATGTTGTAAGATTTATTTTAATGTTAATTAATTGATTTAATGAGTTTAAAAATAATACGAACAATAAAAAAAAAAAATTGACTTTTAAAATACTATATTGTTTTTATTTTTTTGGTTTTTTTTACAATATATATTTTTTTTAATTTTATTTCATCATTCAATACCATGTTTATTAGGAATGGAACTCCATAGCTTTTTTTAAAAATATATTTTTATATGAGGTTATCATAATCTAATGATTCAGATCGCAAGTTTGAAGCGTTAATTATCTTGACTTGTGTTTTTTTTCTAAATGATTTTTTCTTTGTTCAATTTCATTCGTCAATATTAGGTTGACTGAGAATTAGATTTCGTGATTTGTTTTGGTTTGTTTTCTATAAGGTTATCTTCGTCTTATAACCAGGGTCACGGATTTGGCGGATGAACCCAGGTTAAACCAAGTTATTTTTTCATGTCTTTTTTAATCGTTTTTTTAATCTCACCTCTCATCACTGGATTAATTAAAAATTGGACTTCATACCTTATTTAAATTTACTTTATATTGAACCTCAATCTCAAGACCCAAGTTGTTGGTTTGCCATGTTAACTCGTGCTAACTCATGTCATTTTTTTTTTTTTACTTTTATCCTTCAATATTGAGTTGATTAAGAATTAGAACTCATAATGTGTTTCAGTTTACTTTCTATGAAGTTATCTGAGTCCATGGCTCAAGTTATAGGTTTGATGGATTAACTTAAGTTGTCTAAAAAAAAAATTAATTTTTTTTTAATTTCATCTATTAACATTGGATTTACTAAAAACTAAATTTCATAATTTATTTCAATTTGGTTTTCTCAATAACATGACTCCGATTACAGGTTTGTCAAGTTATCTAGGTTGACTTGTTTATTGAAAATCAAGTTTCGTGATTTATTTTTATTTTCTTTTAAAGAAGTTATCATAGTCTCATGATCCAGCATGTAGATTAGAAGGTTAATATGAGTTAACTAAAATCGATTTAATATGTTGTTGTCTTAATATTTATAGAATAAAATATCATTTTAAATATTTATGTTGAGTAGAAGTGTAGAACTACATTCTTACAGGTTTTTAGGGTTGTTCGTGGACCCGTCAAGTCAACAAGATCATATTGGATCAATCATCACATAATTTGAAATTCTTTTATATTAAAAAAAATATTAGCAACATCTAAATATTCTTATATTAAACTTTTTTATCCAATACAATTATCTAGTTATAACTAAGCTGTTCTTGGTCCTTATCTTTGTTATGTAAATCATAAGAGTCAATCACGATATACTTGGCACTTTTTCTTGGGTTACAAGGTACTATCATGGTAACATAAAACTTGATACTATTTTAGCCATATCCCGAATAAATCAATACAATTAATTTAGGATGTGTTGTTGGTATTTTGAACTTGCCAAGAAAATTGAAAGATATCTTAATCCACTTAATTACATCCACTTGACTAAATTAAACGTATCCTCTACCGCACGAATCCTATCACGGGTGAGGTGAGAGATGAAAAGGTTTGTAATCCACCCACTCCCCATCTTAAACCTTATCTCTTGACAACCAATATTTTTCCATTCTTTTTTAGAGGAGATTTTTCAATATTTTCTCTTCACCCAATCCTCACCCAAATTTATCAAATCCAAAGGGTTAACAAATCTTTATATATATCCACCATGCGACTGGCGTTACCCGATTGGAACAAGCAGCCGTACTAGAAAAAATCCACCATGGAAGGAAAAAAACCAAAAAACACGACACTCCAAGAGAAAGTGGTTATTGGTGATAGCAATTCATCTCTGTACATCGACAGGGGGTTTTTATTTTGAAAAATAATATAGTTTGGTAAAAGTTTAGGTGAAGTGACACAAATTATAAAATTATTTGAAAAATAATATATTTTTAACATAATCATGATTTTAAATATTGTTTCTGTAATAACCGAGAATATCATTTGTTTACTTGGAAGTCATGTCTTGTGCAAATTAATGAACATGCACGCAAAAAAACATTAAAATGTATGAAGATTCAATGCTCAATATATGATATTTAGATCCAGTTATCAATAAATAAGAAGAAAGATAATCTGATATGATACCAGAGAAAAAAAAATAAAGAAAAAGAAGATAAAAAAAAATAGATCACTGTAGATACATTAGAGCTCTATTTCTTACGTATTTAGTATCGTTAAAAATATCTTGACGCGACATTTATAATCGTACCATGAAAAACAACCAAACAAGGTCGTAGCTTGTTTATGGATTTGTTTTGGATTAATTTTGAGTTAAAGAACTTTAGGATTTGGTTAACCCCAACAAAACCACTAACCAAATACAATCTTGTTGATGGTATTTCATGGTGCGGTTAGACATATCTGATTGAGATTTTTTTAACGATATTGAATTGAAAGTATAAACAACAGAGCTCTAGTGTATTCCTGGTAATATATTCTTTCTTTTTCTTTTTCATTTCTCTCTGATGCCATATAAGTTAATCTCTATTTTTATTTATTGAGAATTAAATTTTTAAATTTTATATCTTGATTATTAGATCTTAATAAAATTTTATGCTAAATTATGTACCTATTGATTAAGTTTACTTTTAATTTCTTGAGTAAACAATCACTGTTCTTAATAATATTTATTATAAAAGTTCTAACAATTTTGTTGAAACTTTATTATTTTTCAACTAATTTTTTAACATTTTCCCAATAGGTTTACCAAAACTCGTTAAAATAGAAAAATACCCATGGAAGGGACATCCATGATGAATGAATTGTAGCTAGCCTCAGCTATTTTTTGTCGTAAAAGCTTCGAAAGTTCACTTACCATGCACGTAAAGGCAAAATGGTAGTGTACTAGTTTGTTCCTGGAATAGGAGGCAAAAAGCTACTCTTCTTGCTTGCACGGTCAATTAAGCAGTCGAAACCGACGGGATTCGAAAGCTAAAACGCCAAGAAAACCTAAAATCATTTCAAGAAAGCAATCTTTTCAGAAGATGTTTCTGTCTATTTGAAGAATATACATGAACTTCTCCTTGAAATCTTTCACACAGAGACAGACACAGATCAGAGGAAGATATAATTTTACTGTCAATGAACAGTCACGTAAGTGGCAGAGAGATAATATGAACCAAAGCAGAGCGACAAGTTTCGATATCAAATTACAGTGACAGAAAGATACAGCAACGGTGCTTTGAGGTGGCGTGCAGATCAACTCGTACGGAAGTTCCAAAACTGTGAAAGTAAAGTAAGATTCACTTGATTGTATAGACCGGTCAAACCCCTCTGTCAAAAAAGATTTTTTAGCAGCCAGTATAAGTCACGTGCAATCGAGGAGACCATGTGCATGCCGTGACGTGAACGGCTCAGATTATCCAATGATCTTGCATTTATGACTCTCAACTTGGCTGGGCCAACCCAACACGATCAATAAGAAGACCATAAAACGACTGTTGTCAAAAAATGATCACCCTTTTATTTTTATATATTCCGGGGTGTTCAGGTTAATTTACGCGCATCACGATTAATTTTTGAATCCATTAAACATCCTATAAATCCAGTAGGTAGGTAAGACACCGCGGGAATGACAGGCGTGCACGTTGAGACTTGAACCCAGAATGCATAAGTAGTAAAATCCTACCAAAATCACTGGACTACAAGCCTCGGTGCATGACCACCCATTTTTCATACTATGTTGGAAGGTTTTTTTCAGTAACACTGTTTAGGTAAAAATTTGACAAATTCATATATATTAAAAAATTATTCAAAGAAATGATTCGCATTCGCAAAAACACGATTTTAAATAACAATACTTACATAACACAATTGATAATGAGAATTGTGTATTTGATTAGAATAAAAACCTAGTTTTTTTTCTTCTTTCTCGTATAGACAGTGCTCATCTCCCATAAAACCTTAAAAAACCAAGCCTTTTCCACCCTAAATTGTCAAAACAACCATCTATCCTCCACCAAAACATAAAAATCTTCTTTTCCTCGTCTCCTCACATCTTTTTAGTGCTTTTTCAATAAAGACCGTAAGCATAATCTCCTCCTCCATTCTCCCCATCACGACCAATACTCGAACCACCACAAGTCGTCAACGAATCAAGATATATATAAACACTACATTTCTGGTAATTTTATGGGTGTCATTGTTAAATTATGAGATTTTTAGTTTTGATTTATTGTTGTTTGTGTGATGTTTGATAATTGAGTATTTTATTTTTGTTAAGATAATTTAGGGATGGAGTCAAGCAATTAGTTATGTTTTTAAGCAATTAATGTTTTTCATTGAATCATTAATGTTCAAATTAGATAAATTAAGGTTTGCAAATTTAAAAAATTAGGGTTCGCGAGATAAATTATCATAATTGAGTATTTTGTTTGATAGAATTTAATTCATGTAATTAAATATGTTTTTATTCAATCGATTTTATGAATGTCAAAATAATAGCAAATAAGGTTTGCGTTCGGTTTTGAGATGAATTGTCATAGTTGGGTATTTTGTTTGAATTGAGATAGTTGAGCTAATTTAGATTTTAATTTATGCAATTAAGTATGTTTCCATGTATTTGGTGTTATGAATTTCAAAATAATAGCAATTATACATTTGTAGTTGTGTATTTATTATATTTTTATAATTATCTTGGACTTGTCATATTGAGATTCTAATATTAGAATCATGAACATTCAAATTTATTTTGCACAAACAAGTAGAATTTGAAGTCATAAATTTACAAATGAACATGCAATCAACAACATCATGTTGTTTATAATTGCATAGCAGACATTTATAGATTAACAGATATGGTGACATTTACAAATGAGCGAATGTGGTGTATGGTTATATAGTGTTTAGCGATTGTAGATTTATATTTTAAATTTGAGGATTGGATTCAAGAGCTTGGGGTTTAAGGTTAGTAATTATGAGTTTTGGTTCGGATTTAAGAGTTTATGATTTATGGTTAGGCATTATGGGTTTGGGGTTTGGATTGCCGAGTTTAGAGTTTATAGTTATTAATTGTTTGAGGTTTGGATTTAAGAGTATAGAGTTTTAGGTTAGAAATTGGGATTTTGGATTTAAGACTCTGGAGTTTATGGTTATGAATTATGGGCTTGGAGTTTGGATTTAAAAGTTTGTGGTTTGTGATTAGGGTTAGGGTTTACGGTTAGGGATTAGAGATTAGGATTTTAAAATTTTTATTTGAGGTTAATTTAGGGTTAGGGAAGTTTAGAGTTTAAATTTTAGATTAATTTAGAGTTTTGATTAAAGATGTTAATCTCATTCGCGTGTTTTATATAGAGATGTTAAAGAAATTCACGTGTTTACGTAAAAGACGTTAATGAGTTTCGAGTCTTGAACGAATTTTTGCTAATTTTCTAAAAAATTTCTCCCTTCTGTTGTTTCGCAAAAACTTTTAGTCAAACATGTTAGAAAGGAAAAATACCTATTATTTTTTAAGGCATTGTCAAAAAAGGTGTTTGAGATTTCTAATAGTCATTGTTACATATAAATTAAATATTCATTAGCTTGGAACTTGACCAGACTCTGGTTAAATTGAGGTGAATTATTCAAACCTAATTTATTTTTTAAAAAAATTTAAAATAATAATAATTTTAGTTTTTTTTTAATCTTGAAATTACATGGTTCTGGATTAATCCAGTGAACTTGCAACCAAAACTTGGGTTTTAAGCTGCATTTAATAACTTCTCTCATGTTAACTCGCAAAAGATTTTCACAATGCAAGCAAAACAAAAGCAAAGCAAAAATCGGCTTGGATCGTGCTCAACCTCGCCATCACGTGAGCAAGCATGCAACCCATTTCTCCCATCAATAACAAGAGGGGATGGGAATGTGACGAATCAACGGCAAATGCGTTAAGCAACATCCTCTGCATCGTCTACTGAGATTCTCTGTTTAATCCAGTTAAGTTATAGATCCCTTTTGGAGTTTTTAATGTCGACTCCTTGAAATCCCAACAAAATGGGAATAAGGAATGAGTGATCGACAAAATCTTGCGTTAATTAGGGGATGAGTTTGATGCCACTCTACGTAACCTCTCCCACCTCATCTCCCTGGCTTGTAAAAAAATTTAACCAGGAAAGTTATTCCCATCTCCCTCAAGTTTTAAAATCGACTTAATTCAATCTTACGTGCTTCCGAGATGTACTCCTTGCCTTAAAAAATCAACTGTTTCGTGCACACATGCACCGCTCTTCAAACAAGTTTCGCAAATACAACTTACCCCCACCAATTAACATGATTAGTAATCTTAAGTAGTGTAGCTTATTATATTTTAAATTTATTTCTTGAATATTATCAATTTAAATGTTATAAATCTTATAATCACTAAAGATTTACATGTTTATTAACTTTATGGTCTCGATGGATTGATCATGTTTATTAACTTTATGGTCTCGATGGATTGATCGAGGTGCGCGTAAAGCGGACACTCATTGTTATAAAAAAAAAAAAGCTTGTTCAATGTACTAATTATAATTCAATTGTTACGCGTACATTTCTAATTATTTTTTCTACATCTCCTCAAATAAACAAATTTTACCACCGAACGTATTTTCCAAGACTTGTCCTCAACCATGATTCATAAATGGAGGGCTAGAGTGCACGAGTAAGAATTGGAGAAAAATCACACCCGCCAAGGAGGCGGAACCATGGGGAGTGGAGAAAAGCAACAGAAGTTACAAAACAAGCGGTGAGGGGTGCATGCTGCCTGGCTCCCCTTGTCACCGCACTGTCAAGTTAGTTGAGCTTTGCTGTACTCGCTCCACCTCACTCTCATTCTGCCAAGCGTTCGGGTGCCTCATTTGTCTTACGTGGCAAATGGAGGTGTGTGACAAGACAAAAGCCAAAGGGAGCCCATTATCCAGACACGTTTCGAATGAAGAAAGGAGCCACGCCCCGCTCACAGGAAGCAACCAATCACCTGTCCCTGAACATGGTAACAAAAAATGGGACCCTTTTTTTCGTAACAGAAGAAGAAGGGCTTTTAACAGATTCTGTCTTAATTAGAGGTAGTGGTTAGGCTCTTGTGGTTTGAACTTTGAAGTTTAGTTTGGAGCCAGACTTATCTTTCGCCTCTCTCAACAAGCATCTCAACCGTCGGATTTGGATTCTTTTTATGTGTTTTGTCCTTGTCTTGAGTTCTTGATTTTATAGCAAATACTCTCATGATAAAAGACAATACACGAATAAAATAAACTAGCGAGGATGGTAATTCATTACATTACTGCTGTAAAACAAATTGGGGTCGGGCCCCATCTCCACCATGAACAGTAGGTGGGTTTTTTTTTCCCCTTATTTTTCCTCTAGTATTTTTTTTTTATATTTTTTAAAATTTTATTTTTTAATATATATATTTAAATTCAATTTTATTCTTCAATATGTATTTAATTTTAATTTTTTATTTCTATATTAATTTAATTTATTTTCTATAAAGTTATTAAAATTTAGGCAAGCATTCTAATATTTTGTTTATATTCGATTTTACGACCGTTTATTTTTTTATAATATAATTACAAGGAAAAATAGTTTTTTAAAAATAAAATTCTTAAACATGGTAAAGTTTACCATATGAATTTAATAAAATATCAGATAATTTTTTATAATCTAATATTTTTATTTTTTTATATTTGAATTGCCGGGTAGCACAACCATGTAGACTAGTTATAACTATATCAAATGCATTTCCATGTAGATCTTAGAATACAGTACGATTCGAGTGAAATTGAAGCAATTTTACAAGAAAAATGAAATTGTGTGTAAAATGGTAAAGTTTATATTAGAGAATAATATAAATCATATCCTAGGACCTTACCTAACAGCTTAAGCTATTGGGTTGATATGGTTCTTTGACATGGTATCAGAGCCTTGATTACCAAATGGTCTCGAGTTCGAATCTCACCATTCCCATTTATTTGATAAAAATTAAGTACAAGGTAATGTGGCCCTGTGCAAGTTTCAAGCCCAAAGGGCTTTCACCTGAGGGGGTGTGTTAGAGAATAATATAAATCATATCCTGGAACCTCACTTAACAGCTTAAGCTATTGGGTTGATATGATTCTTTGACAGTTCAGTGTTTATTCACCTTATCGTGAGTTTTTAACCGTGGCAATGACAAACAATACTTGGCACAACTTATGGTGAGTATGTGATATTCACTGTACTGAAAATTTGTGAAAAAGATGGTAAAACTATAGAAAAATTCATAAAGTCTGAATTCATGAATCATTGATAAACGGTGACTGAACACTATAAAACGCGATAAATAATATGCTTAAGTTGATAAGAGCTAGCAAGAAATAAAAATCAACATAAACTTAGAAATAAATATAAAAGGTAAAAAAATAAGGGATTATGAGATATTTGAATATGGTTTAATGATGAAAATAACCTTAAGAAATAGGTATTTGATGTAGATTTTGATCTCAAAAAATATTGTCTATTAAAAAATAATATAAATTACATGATATTATAATATATGATTTTTTTAACATATTTTTTTAAGTGAAATTTATTTAAATTTAAAATTTTTAGAAGTTTATATTATCTAACACTATTAATTAATTTTAATTTAAAAAATAATAAAGATAATAATATTAAAATTCATGATTGTTTGTTCATTAATTATAATAATATTTTAAAGAATCGTATCGTAATTGAGTTTGAACTTTAAATCTAATAATAAAAAAAATAAAATCAAGTTTTGTCAAATTCTTCTTTTTTTATTTTCCCCTTTCACAGAGAGAGAGAGAGGGAGGGAGATACGTATATGTATATATGTATATGTGTGTGTATTGATTTCATTTCAGATCGATGCTGTCCGTCCGCACAAGGACGCTTGTCCATTCATAGAGATCAGCACTGTTCAGTGAAATTAGAGGTTGCCAATGCTAAGCACCTGTAAAGTGGTTGATACATGTAATGTGCCACGTGGGTGAACAATTGAAATGTACTCCAACAACCATGCAAGAGTGAAAATGAATTAACCACCAAAAACGCCATCAAGGGACTGACAAGAGGGAAAAGGCGAGTAAGGGTTTTGTGTGACACGTGTAGCGTGCATTGAGAGTTTGTTTAGTTGTCTGGTTCTCCTTGTTTTTACATTCAGAAAATTTTTAAAATTTTAGTTTTGCTTTATATTATTTTTAAATTGTTGTAACGAGTAGATATTTAAAATAAATTTAAAAAATAATTATTTTTTAATATATTTAAAAATAAAAAAACACTTTAAAAATTTACCATTATTATAATCACAGAGACTTCCCCTGTCCTCTTTCCCATCTCCTGGTCATTTTATTTATAAGAGACAGCCATCACATGTACCTGGTGTGGAGGCCTCTTATTTCCTTTGCCCTTTGCATGCAACCTTGTACCTACTTAAAAAGTATTGAAAATTATGTTAGTAGAAGTTTTTCAAAGTTTAGAAATATATTAAATTATATTTTTATATTTTTAAAAAAATATTTTTGATATCAGTATATAAAACCGATTTAAAAATAATAATAATAATTTTTTAAAACAATACTTTTGAAATGTAGAAGCAAACCAGCTGAGCTAAACTCTCTCTTCCTAGTTTGTTTGTCAAACCTTCACAGCCCAGAAAAGGAAATTCTTGGCATAATGTTAGGCAACGTTAACGTTTTCCTTAATTCTTGGAATTCAAATTTAAGAATGACTTTGTAAGAGTTAATCTTTATCGGTGAATAATATAAAATTATTAATTGAGTTACAACTAACAAATTAAACTTTCAAGTTGGGCAATGCCAGAAGAATATTAAAAAGAAATATCAGTCTCGAGTGACCATTACTAGCAAAAATTAATATCAAGGCACCAAACAGGGAATAACAACTAGCTATTTAAAAAAGAAAAAATAATATTCAGAAAAAGTGTGCGGTGAAGGTAGATCAAAATTTAAAAAGAGAAGTAGCCTTTTGTAAGGTGTGCAAAAAGAGATGCACGTTCACTCTTCAATATTATCCTGGCCGGGCACCACCAGACGTACATAGCTCCCTACCTAGTCACATGTATATGTTTACGGCAGTGCACCACGTGTCGTCTGATGAAAAAACTAATCCAAAATCAAAAACTTCAAAATATCTCGAGCTAGCTAGAAACTCTACTGAGTTATGCTGGGTATCATGGTAAAGATTTTTTTTATATTTATTGAAAGTGTTTTAAATTAATATTTTTATGTTTTTAATATTAGTATATTAAAATCAATAAAAAATACAAAAAATACTTTAATTTTATATTTTTCAAGTCAAACACGGTTTAAGATAGAAAAACAAACCACCTAATTAAGATAGAATAAAAAACGTAAAGTTGTGCAATTAAATTATTTATCGGTATATCTGGATTCACACAATATAAATATTAAATATAGTCACAAATAAATTTAAAAGTAACACAAGTTTAATTAATAAAACAACAAACTTGATTAAAATTTTATTTTAATTAAACAATATTAACCTAAATTACTAACAACATCAAATAAATACCCACAAGCTCAAGAGATGTTTTTATTTTCAACATCAATTTTGACAAAATAAATTTAAGAAAAAGTTTGAAAATTATCAAAAAAATAGAACCAAATTTTATTTCACTGGAATTGTCTTCCCTCTTCTCTCACTCTTTTCAAAACCGGAATTATCTACCATTCTCCTTTCACTTTTATTTTATACCACACGTGATATTTTAAGTTGTATTCAAATCAAAATAACAAGTATTGTATCATTATAAAGAATGAAAGAACTTGCATGGAGGTCCTAAAAACATTAGGGAGAAAATATTGAGCTTATGCAAGTTGTGTTAAGCAAGTTAGGGGTGGAAATTGAGCCTAAACTCATGATTGTTGTGTCCAAGTAACTCATATATCTATTGTTTTTGGGTCATCCTGGTTTTTGAAATTCTCTCATAATTTAAAGAGAGGCTCTCAATTCCCATCCTTCCAAGTTAAGGAACCAACAACCCTCTCTTGCTGCGCGAAAATCTACAAAAAAAACTGTCACCGTCAACCTCGTAAAAATCATCAGCACAAATCAATGTATGGTTGAAATGTATAAAAGATGTCAAGTCATTTTTTTATTGCCGGCCGAAATTGACTATGGACATCTTATAATAATAAAAAAAGACTCATCGTTTGCCTTTTTCTTTCATATTTGAAACTAAGGTTCTTTCAATTTTTAGGTATTCTGAATTATTTTTACGAATCATATGCATTTCGATTGAGCAAATTTCGTTGAAGGGGAGATGAACCACCAACAGATCACGCCTGTTTGCTAGTCGATGAGCTTCTACCTTTTTTCTATTTTGCTATTGCAAACATCTTATGGTTAAACAGGCAATCAAATTCGCATCAAGGCCAGGGTGGCTGTGACGTGTAGCGTATAATAAATCTATTTATATATAGATTATACGGACAAGATCAAAATATTTATGGAATATATAGATAAGATCAAGCTTGAAAAGATATCAGTAAAGAAGCTAGTCCCATTATATATATATATATATGAAGCCCCATGAAAACTATGATAAAAAAAAAATCAATTATTAGATTAGGTTAAAATTTGATTAGGTGGTTTTATAGTGCTGAGTTGAGACCCACTTGATTAGTCTTGGGACTTTTGAGCTTCTTGAAATTAGACATAAACAATTAGACTATTTTTTATTTCTTAGGTATTTTTCTTATTAATTTCGAATTTTAATAACTTTGAATTCTATAGTTAAATCGGTTTTAAGACTTCTATATGAAACTGGTTTGAGTATTTTTATTATTATTATTTACACTAATATTCAGATATTTTATAAAAGACGTGAAATTTTCTAAATCTCTTCTTTACAGCGTTAAGATTGTAATCGTAGAACTCCTTGCTACACGCTGTGATTATTTAAATACAGATTCGTGGATATTTATCTTGACAACCGCTAAAAAAACAGTAAAAAGAGCGTGCCATTCGAGGATCAAGGATTTTTCTAACACGAAACACAGAAAATGAAAACGATCTTTTCACTCTGGTCATCAAGGAAAGCACATTCAGGCTTGCCACCTTCACAAGTAATCTTGGCATCAAGACTCTTACATCCCAAAAATCGGCTACGTTGATTGCGGGGGCCTGCCAATGCCCTCCGTGGCTTTTGGCAGATTGGCAACAAGAGCACGGTCCCGCGGCCCAGTCTCTGCTTTCGTAGGGGGAAAAAGAAAAAAAGTGTCCCATCTGCCTTCGCTTCCCATTAACTAAGCCGAAGGATCTAAGATTTTGTTGAGAAGGGGCTGTTTGGAGGGAGGGACTGGTAGAGAGATGGTAGGTCCCTACTTTCTTGATTGAGTGGTTGACATCACTCCTTGAGATCCACGTCATTCTCAACTTATCCACTCCTCTCGCTAGCTTTAGCTTTGCCCACCCTCGCTCCCAATCTATGAATACCTTCACCCCTCATCAAAGTCACCTCCAATTCTCTCAAATCAATCCTCGTGTCTCGTTGAAGAGTCGCCACATAGAAAAGTACTCATGCGCCACTCACGATCTTGTGGAAGAGTGAGAGACAACTATTGAACTGGAGCTAGCCTTTAACTTATTCAATAATAGATAAATAAAGACATAAAAAAATTAAATTTTAAAAAAACACTCTTAAAATACAAAAAAAAAAAACAAACATAACTTCACCAAGTGTGGAAAAAAAAAGCTCTTGAGGAGTAACTTGAAAAAAAAAATCTCTTAAGGTGCAGACACCTTGGTTGAGACGTTGAGCCAGACAGCCAGTTATTTCCACAGTAGTATTTATCCCAATACGAAACTCCTTAATACCGTGTTTTTAACACTGGACGACATTGACATTCAAGAAAAAGAAAGGAGTTAATTTCAAAACAATTGGATACCCACTCCGGAAGAAATCCACCGTACTGTAGTGGTTAATTTTTAATTAGTATTAATTAGGATATATAAGAAACTCCTTGTTATTTTTTTTTTCTAATTATTTTTATTTTATCATTGATATTTAATTAAAAATTCAGTTTTATAATTAGTTTTATTTTGCTTTTCACAATATTACCGCTGTCTAAAAAATTTTTTGTATTGGATTGATGTTTGATTGTATAATTTTTTATTTTTATTTTTATATAAAAAAATAATTAAAAAAATATTATAGTCCCAGTAAAAGTTTATAAACTGTTTCGTATGTTTTAATATTAGTACATTAAAATTATAAAAAAAAAACATTAAAAAATACTTTATTTCAATATTTTTTTAGACTAAAGGATTTTTGTAATCACAAGCTATGGCAAACGCTACTGCGTAGCAAATAAATATTGATTTGAAAATGAAAAAAGATTTAAAATCGAAGAAAAAATAAATATTTTTTTCCAAGATTGTAAGTAGTAAGTACAAACGGAGGGAGAAGAAGTGGAAGAGAACGGAAAAGCTGGGATTATAGTACTGCTTATATCACCCGCGTCAATGTTTTTGATGTGACTGAAATTGTTAGTTTTACGGCGACGTGATACGAAGCCGACGTTCTTGCATTCCTTACGCGACAACAGGTCCTCACAGCTAGAAGCACAGCCTCTCTCTGATCTCTGGTTAGATTTTTATAAGATTATATTTCTTATCAAACAATATGTGATAATATATATATAATTTCACTAAACACGTCTATAGAAGATGTGGTCATCAAATTGTCAAGTTACATATCTATTGATTTTACGTTATAAAAATAATTTTTAAAATAATTCTTAGGTATAGTTGAACTGGTTTGATATAAGATTTACTTAAATTATTAAGTTTGAGTTTTATAAATTTTAGAGTATGTAAAACATATATGATTATTAATTTTAGAGCTTATAAAATTAGTTGAGGTATGTGAAAGCTGACTCAGACATTTATATTAATAATATATATATTAAAAATTAATTTTTTATAGTTTTTATTTTAAATTATATTTTTTATAATTTTAAATTATTTTGATGAAGTGATATTAAAAATAAAAATTATTTTTAAAAATAACACAATTATTACATTACCGAAACAGCTAGTGAAATGCAGCTCATGGAATGCAAGATATAAAAAGTGCTAGCTTGAGTTCTGAGTTGCCGAATGACCACTCCTGAATTGGATCCGTGCAGCTCTGGTTCATCTCATGGTGGAATATTACTAGTAAATCACTAACGTGTAACAATTTTAAATTCATTTGTCGAGTGAATTTTCTTCATCGATCAAGGAATTCTAAGATTATATAATAGGGTTAAACATTTCATGATCTTAGCATGTCATTTAAAGGTATGTTTGAAAAAGTTTATAATTTGTTTTTGCTTTAAAAAGTATTTTAATTTAAAAAAATATTAAATTGATGTTTTTTAAAATATTTTTTAAAAGTTTGGATGTGCTGTATAAAAATAAAAAATAAAATAAAATTTAATTTTATACAAAAAAAACTATTTTAAAAACAATTATGCACCTCGATCCTTAAAAAAAAAACTATTTTAAAACAATTAAGTTTCATTTTCATGAAGTTTTACACTCATACTTCTCAATAATCAATATCATCTTGTTGCCACCATAAAGTTGAAATTTTATTTTTTATTATATAGATGGAGTCTTCAAATGATTTTTATTATTAAATTCACCCCAAAAAAAATCAACAAATTATTATCGAGTTTTCGCGTGATGGCAAATTATTTTACATTGAAATGATCTAAATTTATATAAACAAATAACAATTTAAAACAGTGAATAAAATAAATTTTATTCAAAAAAAATAAAAATTGTACGTACGACTTGAAAGAAACAGTATAAACATGTATTAACCATTGAAAACCTAATCAAATGATTATAAGATGGTAAAGGTGTTAACATCCGGGCCCTGCTGTCCACCAGAAGATTTTGCGAACAATTTGTTTTTTACAACCACATTTGGATCCCAAGTTGATTACAATATGGTAAAACTGACGTCTCTGAGACCCCGTCGTCATTTATCGTTTTTTCTTTTAATGTAAAGATACCATGCATTTTGGATTATGTTGTAATTAAGAGTGGTTTTCTCTGGTTGTTGTATAATCGAGGAAATTTCGGATTATTAAAACTTAATCTTGATTTTTATGATGTATGTATTTTGGAGGTGTTTGAAAATATAGTAATAAATATATTAAAATAATATTTTTTTATTTTTTTTAAAATACTTTTGACATCAGCACATTAAAATGATATGAAATTACTAAAAAATTATTAATTTAAAGTAAAAAAATAAAAATAAATAAACTTTTTCAATAATACTTTAAAAACTTAAAAATAAACAAGTTCTCAAACTTCACATTTAAAACTAGTCTAAAGATAGCGTACACGGCTACACGCACACAAATATAAAATCTCATGTGTTCGGATTTGCTTCGTGCATTTATTCTCTTCTGTTTTTAATGGAGTTTTGAAATTTTATTTTTAAATAAAGAATAATATATCAATTTTATTTTATTTTCCTTAATATACCTTGTTATTTTTTGGATGAATCAAAATAAACTAAAAAAAACCCTAGCAAATATACCATCAATTGTATGGTATGAAATTTGAGAATCCGATTTGAACACATTAAGACGTTTTGTGAGTTTCAATTAAAACGACCAAACTCACTTGACTCGGGAAAAAAAAAAAGTAACAAAGCAAAATTCGAATTTAATCCAATCTAAACCTTGTTTGGTCGCAATGGTCACAACACGAGACAGAAAGAAAGTTTAAAAACTCTAATTTAATATATTTTAAAGTCAAAAATAATTTTAAAAAACATATAAAATTAGAAATAAAAATAATCACCAGCAGACCCATTCCACAGAGTCACAAACCATTTAGAAATAATCAACAACCATGAGATTCAATCTATCTTAACGTTATATTGATATTTTATTGATCACAATATTAGAAGGAAATGCTCTTTATTTTCAATATCTCAGTTTCTCTTTGGATCGAGAAAATACCAGTCAAGTGCATCTCTAAACTTAAAAAACAGAAATGTCAATATAATCAAAACTACCCCGTCGTATATGGTACATTCCAGCGAAGAAAATACCAGTCAAGAGTGTCTTGCGGTGCCCAAATCTTGCTCTGTCTATATTATTAGATAACACGAAGTCGAGTAAAACACAATTACCATCTTGTACGGCCATCCAACCACACTCACAGTCAATATACGATGGTAAATTTTGGAAATAGCACGAGTTTACTGTGGAGCTCTTTTTTACTTTCTTCCCACACATTTTACCATCCTTCCAGATGCATGGACCGTGGTCAACGATGTTTGACCAAGAAAACGACAACACTAGGGATAATACTGTAATTAACTCACAACCCTGCACAAACTCTCTGTTTAATTAAGTAAAATAATTAATCATTTTTTATTCAAACCAAATCGGTTTCTGTCGTTATTGTTGTTGTTGCTGCTGCTCCCTCCTTCGCTTCTGGTTCGCTTCCTTCCCTCTTTTTATATATATACTCTCATTTGGCCTCCCATCCCTCTCTTTATCTCTCAAAACCACAGAGACAAGAAAACTGAAGAGAAATGAGAACACGGAGAGGGATTTCTTATCCTAGAGGAGCAGCAGTAATCGCTTGTGATACAGCAGCAGGGAAGAGGACGGCAACAACAAGTTCTAAGAGAGGAAGACCTGATTTCGCCGCCGGAGATTACCTGGTTTGCCGGAAAAAAAATCGATTAATCTCAACTCAAAAAACCGGAGAGACCGACTTGTTTGATTCTTTACCCGATGATCTTGTCATTTCTATTCTCTGCAAACTTAGCTCTTCTGCTTCTCGCCCCTCCGATTTCATCAACGTTTTACTTACGTGCGTCTCTTGTCTTCTCTCTTCTCTATCTGTTTTCTTTTCCTATTTTTGGATATTTGTATTTGTTGGCTGTTACACTTGAGATTTGACCGGAAACAATTACGGTATTGTTATTGATTTTCGTGGGAGCGAAGAAAGGCGTTATTGCTAAATCATGTCGGTTAATTTTAAACTGCAGGTGCAAGAGACTAAATGGGTTGGGCCTTCATTCTCTAGTACTATCCAAAGCTTCGCCGAAAACATTTGCAGTCAAAGCCAAAAATTGGTCTGATTCTGCTCACCGTTTCCTCAAACTCTTCGCCGACGCTGGAAATGTTGAGGCTTGTTACACTCTTGGCATGGTAACTAATTACAGATAAATTGCTGACAATACGAGTCTCAAAACGCAGATGAATCCATTATTTATTATTTTAATAGACATTAAATGAAGTTTTTGCTTGACAGATTCGGTTTTACTGTTTACAAAACCGAGGGAGTGGAGCTTCTCTGATGGCAAAGGCAGCGATTAGCTCATACGCGCCTGCACTTTATTCCCTTGCTGTTATACAATTCAATGGAAGCGGTGGCTCTAAAAGCGACAAGGACCTTCGAGCCGGCGTTGCGCTGTGTGCACGCGCTGCCTTTCTTGGCCACATCGACGCCCTACGCGAGCTAGGACACTGCCTGCAAGACGGTTATGGTGTCCGTCAAAACGTAACAGAAGGACGGCGTTTCCTCGTCCAAGCAAACGCGCGTGAACTCGCGGCTGTTTTATCGAAGCATAATTCTGGGCTCCCAACACGCACTTGGTTCTCGTGGAATCCACACGCGCATCCTAACCATCGTCACCCTACTGGGAATGGACCTAGCGGGTGCCCTTTATTGAGTGACTTTGGGTGTAATGTTCCAGCTCCTGAGAGTCATCCGGCCAGTCGTTTTATGACGGAATGGTTTGCTATTCGGGGCGGGTCTTCGGGTTCTGGTCTCCGTTTGTGCTCTCATACCGGTTGTGGGCGTTCCGAGACGAGAAAGCATGAGTTTAGACGGTGTTCTGTTTGTGGAGCAGTTAATTATTGTTCACGCGCCTGTCAAGCACTTGACTGGAAGCTCAGGCATAAAGAGGGGTGCGCCCCTGTTGAGCGGTGGGTCGATGAGGATGGTGAGGGTGGTGCAGACGGGGATGACGGTGGCGTGGATGGTGACGACGACGACGTCATGATTGAGAGCTAAAATTAAATCTAAAAATGGTTTAACAGTGGAATGGTTAGAGACTGACGGAAACGGCGGAAACTGTGCGTTTTAGCGGCCACAAAGAAAAGGAGGATAATGATTAATGAGGGTGGTGCTTTAATCCTTACTCTGTTATAATTTTTAAGGTTAACCTAACTTTGGTTAATGTGGTCGCGTTTGATAGCGCACAAGAATTTTGTTTCCTCTTTGGTTTCTTGTGTATAGAGAGGGTATATCGGAGAAATCGAGGGCTACTTTTTCTTTTTTCTTTTTTGTACCAAGGAGGTCTTTTTTCCTTTATTTCTCTGCTACCCCCGCGCCCCGCCCCTTTTTTTTGTACTATACTATAAATTTGGCGTCGGTAATTTAAAAATTCAAAATCCCGAAAGTTTCACCAGTCTTTATAATTGATGTCTAAACTTTAGCACTTATTCAGAAGAATATCTAATTATCTGTACAAATTTCTCCCCATAGTTAGATATATTTGTTTTTAAAAATAAAAATAAAATCTGAAAAAATATTTTAATATATTTCAATGGAAAATAGCTTTAAAAAGCATTATGTGAAAATAAAGAAAGATGACGTGTTACTCCGGTACATGTGTTTAGATGTTGCGCTTTGTCCACAATATTATCCTCTGCTAAAATAGGCAACTCAGAAATAATTCCCGCAACCTGAAAAAGCTGGCCAGTGTCAACAACCGTACGCGAAACATGTAGGGGTATGAGGGAGACATCTTTTTCCTTCTTGAAAGATCGATGAGAACAAAATTAGGTTACAGGGATGGGATGAGTAACCACTCTGCCATATGTTTGTATTAAATCTTTGTGCCTGAGAGTAATTAGGTATTCTCAAATAGCTTAAAATGTTAAGAGAGAGTGAAATTTAAACTTCAGATTAACCATAGACGGGGGATCGAGTATTTTGTTATAACTGAGAGCATCAGCAGCAAGTTGTGTGAGGTGGATCGGATAATGGGCAAGCCAACAGCATAGAGAAGGATTGGAGGTGATTGATTATTGCATTTTCTTTTTCTACTAATACTTTTTTTTTTCTAGTTTTTTTTGGTGGTCGAAAAGGTTAAGCAACATCGAGACATTGACCAAGAAAGAATTATTATTTTTTTTAAAAAAAAAAGGATAGAAAAGGAGAGGATTTGGAGTGGTGGGAGGGTACGCATTTTGCAAGTGGAGGAAGTGGTTTGTATCCAAAGCGTTATATGCTCTAGTCACATACAAGAAAGAGAAATATAACAAATATATTCAAAGAGAGAGGGCATCTCGTCGTAGGGGAGCACTCTTTCTTTTGCTTTTTAATCACCCATTAACTGGATACTTGTTCAAGTGTGGTCCAGGTCCAGGCCCAGCCCATTTAATGCCATTAGGTGGGATCTCCAGCTGTGGCCGAAAGCTATTTCCTATTCATAAGCAGGTGCTGCGGTGCGATGAGACAGATCCTGAGCGCAAGCAGTGAACATTTCATAGTGCGTTGACTCTATATATATTTATATATATATTGTGCAGTGTATATTCTACCAGTTAATGAACCGCACAAGGTGGTAGAGTGGGGCTGGTGGCTGATCCAAACTCCGTACTGACCAGTAATGGGAGATGGAGGATTTAATTTTGGGATGCTTTTAATACTGTGATCTCACAAACATAAATTTCAAGTCACCTAACCTCGTTTGCATTAGGTGAGGCTAAGCGGTCAAAACCAAATGCCTCCTCTGTGTGAATTAGCCTTTCTGCAGTTGTGATGCGATGGGATTTTCCCCAGCCTAAGTGCTTTCTTGAATCCTCTGGCATCTCACCATCACAGCTCCCAAGCCCTTTCTTGAATCCTCTGGCATTTCACCATCACAGCTCCCAAGCCCACCTGCAATTGCCTTGCGCACCAGTAAATGGATGCCATTTTCTTTATATATATATATAAATACTTTATTTTTCTACTTCTAATCATAGCAGATGTATCGCTTGCATATGCACCACCTAATATCCTTGAGTTTTTGAGTCTTTTCGTTGTGAGATAAGAGTGGGGTATCGGAACCTCTCTCTTCACCTGTATTTGACTAAATTCTTATTATGAGGGGAATTCAATAATGTTTTGACTTTTGAAATTATAATACATGCTAATATCTTCTCTCTTTTTTTGTTATAAACTTTAATTACGAGAGTTTCCTCGTCTGAGGATTCGAATCATTACAGAAAATATGAAGTATATGTTCTTATCATTCTCAAAAAAAGTAAAAGTCGTTTTCGTCAGGTCGAGAGGAACATACAAGTTTTTATGTCTTTTTAACATGTCTGCTCATATGAAAGTTTATTGGTTGGATGTATGAAATAAAATAAAACGAACCATCCCTTTACCACACAATGAAATTAATTAATTTGTGATGTCCAAATTAAATTTTTAACTTATTTGATACAACTAAAGGAACTGTTCAATGTCAAAGTTTAGGTCCTGACAGTGTGGCAAAGGTGGAAATTTAATCTGAAATGGATGAATACCAACCCAATCTAAATAATTATGAATTTTTTGGATTTGGTGAATAATAGGTATGGTATAAATATTGTCAAATTCGGCTTGAAACCGACCAAACCTAACTTGAAATATATATTAATATGATATGAATATATTTGTATAATATTTAGTTTTTTTAATACAATATAATATATACACACCTTAATATTGATATAAAACACACATATATGAATAATATTTATCATTTAATACAAACATGTGTGTATATCAATTATTTTATTTTCTTATTGATTAATAAATAATAGTATATAATGGATATTCATTGAATACCCGAAACTCAATGGATAATTTATGAATATTTAAATTTTTTACTCCAAAAATAATAAATAGAGTATGGATATTAAAAAATTCAACCCACGAGTAGTATCCATGATCATCCCTAAGTGTGTTATTAATAAATAATAGGTAATCATTATCACTTTTTCTTTCTGAATTTGGTTAATTTATGGTCGCTGATTTTTTTTCATGGAACAATTTTATTGAGCAGGGTTTGTAACTCAAGTCAGGATTTTTTCTTCTTCTTCAAAACATGTAGTAATGCTTGAACTTTTTTTTTTTTAATGTAATATAAAAGTCAGCTTGGGCCACGGTAAGAAAATGGGTCACCTATCTAATTTAACTATTATCCGTTTTCAATTATGTGAAATTTTCATTTATCAAGTCCAGGCCTAGGTGAGAAGTTAAATCGTGCTTAGAAGCCCAAAGGCAAATCCATTTTAAACTATAAAAACCTAAAACGTTGGGCTTTTCAGGATTTCAACTCACGATGAATCAAGTTGGGCTCCAGATAGTTCTATTTGGTCTCATGAAGATATGAGACTGCATCTTCCAGCGGGTGGGGGCATCATTCAACATGAAGCTCCGCTCAGCTATGCAATACACAGGTCCTCTTGATCTAACCCTCATGGCCTCTGGGACTCCATCCCAGGCCTTGGTGTGTAATTTAATCACTGATGTAATGCAATGGAATTGAATTATTTATTAATTTATTTTGTTTGGGTTCTTAAAATTAAACCTGCTAAATTCAAATTCAAATTTGTTACTCGTATTACTAAACTTTTTTAAATAACTAATATATATATATATACTCGGAATTGCTTTAGGAACTGGGTTTGATCTCAACGTTATATTTTCAGGCCCGTTAAAGAAGAATCATTAATGTTTCCCGGAGCAGTTGTGGGAGCCGAAAGGCACTGCGCAATTCGTTTCATGGGCGTCGTGGTGATCTCTTTCTTTAATCAAACTCTCGGTTACAATGGCAGTAATGAAGCTTGCAAAGAAGCATGAATACCTAACAACAATGTCAAGCAATCAGAACATCATGGCCTATCCCACGCGGAAAACCCCTTTTAACAATCAGGCAAATGCCCCATTTCATATATAAGAGAAAAATCAAAGCAATTATAATGGTTATTTTGGTTACTCTCAAGGATCGCAAATATGAAGCCTCTCTGAAGTCTGAGACTTTAAAAAAAGAACAGAAAAAAGGATCAGACACGGCAAAAAGCGGATTGCACACGTAAAAGACTGATGATGATCACGATGAGCCATGATGCATACACCCACCAAAAATCAAAGAGCTTCTCTTCCCTCGTCGTTGAGATGACTACCCCCGCATCCCTTCATCTTGGTTTAAAATTATCAGGGTCACGAGGATGTTTTAATACTTTTCATATTGATTTTTTTTTTATTCAAGATAATTATTGTTACATGCTTATTAGGTGCCGATAAGTAGGTGATGTCCATGATATTTGGATGGCCTGTGCGATGTAACTCAGTGCCCAAACATGACTTTTTGTCATGTCTTTTGAAGCTCCATTGTGTTCTATTTCTCATGGTATAACACATGATAATATATGGTGGTTTGATTGAAGGTGATGGTTGTTTTTTCTTTCTTTCTTTTCTATTGCCTTGAAGATGAGGTACTTTAATCTTTTTCACTGACTCATTAAATTGTTACAAGATTGTCAAGGATATGTTTGTTTTTTTCAAATTTTTGGTAAAATAAAATCACACCTTAACCCTTAAGGTCAACAAAACTTAGAGTTGTTGATGAAGGGTATTTTTTTTTTACTTTTCATAGGCTTTTAAACAATAATAATATTTCCTTACCCCTATGATAACAAAAAAAATATTGGTTTGTTGGCCAATGATTTTTTTTTGTTTTTCCTTTTTTTGTATAAAATTAAAATACATTATTGACCTTAGAAAAGAATAAAAAAATAAGGTTTGCTTTTAGAGGTACTTTTATAGTTTCACACGGGTTTTATTTTTTGTAATTATAAGGGTCATGGGGGTGTTTTAGTATTTTTCATATTGACTTTTTTTATTTTTTTTTAATCAAGCAAGTTGTTGTTGCGTGCTTATTATGCGTCGATAAGTGGGTGACGTCCACGCTATTTGGATGGCTCGTGCGACGTAATCCAGTGCCTAAACATGAATTTTTATCGTGTCTTTTGAAGCTCCACCGTGTCCTCTTTCTCATGATATGACGCGTAAAAGTGTATGGTGGTTGAATTGTCGTTGGTGATTATTTTTTCTTTCATTCTTTTCTCTATCCTGTCATGTAAAATGCACCATTGCCTTCTTTGTTTTTGTTTTTTCAATTTTAATCTGTATTATTTTGATCTCTTATTTTATTTTTATTTCTTTTATAAAAGTTTTGTTTATTTTTAATTTAGTCATTTAATTATAATTTCTCGTATGTTTTATGTTCATTTTAGTCCTTATTTTTTATTTAATTCCTTGGTATTTTTTTAAAAAAATTTATTTGCTTTCAATTTCATCATTCAATCAAAGTTCTTTTGTTTTTGCTTTTTCAATACCAATCCTTGTTAGTTTGTTTTTTTTATTTTGTTCTTATTCATTTTTATAAAAGTTTTGTTTGTTTTCAATTTAGTACTTCAATTAAAATTTCTCATACATTTTATTTATTTATTTTGGTCTTTATTCTTTTGACTTTTAATTTATTTTCTTTGCCCTTTTGTTAAAATTTAATTAGCTTTCAATTTCATTATTCAATTAAAGTTTATGTTGTTTTTATTTTTTTCAATTTGACTCTCATTCTTTTGATTTATTTTTTCTTTTTTTCAAGGCTATTTTTCAATTCAATTTAACCCTCCAATTGGAAATTTTTGTTTGCCCTCTAATTTCCTTTTATTTCCACCCTAATTCTTTTAATTATAATCTTTTCTTATATCATTTCGTGTAATTAATTTTTTTTCATGGTTTTGTCTTTTGATATTTGATTTGTTAGGGATTCAACTTTATTTTTTTTTTATTCGTAGCACTTCCAATCCAATGACACGGTTCACGAGTTTAAAAAGTTAATGTCGTTCAACATCTTTTTTTTTTCTCATTTTCTTTTACGATCTTATTGTTATGCATTAGTTTTTTTTAAAATATTGATTTTGTGATTATGTTTGATTTCTTTTCTATGAGTTTATCTTAATTTCACAACCTTTTCTTTTTTGTTAAGAGTTTTGCATGTTTTTTTAGATAGAAGTTTTTTTTTTAAAAAATGTTTTGTTTATGTTTGAGCTTTGAAGATATTATTTTAATTCATCTATATTTTTTTGTTTTATACAAATGAACTTTATTTTTTAAAATAAAAATATTCATTTTTAAATAATATTTCTTATATGTTCGGCTATGCATAATATTTTTTAAAAGTGTGGATTTATTCAATCAATTTCATTTGTGTTTATATTTCTATTGTCTTTTGTTGATTTAAATAAATAAGTTCAGCAAACACAATCGAATAAATATTTTATTTTGTATGATTGAATATTTTGATATACATTCACCTCTTAGCTTCTTTTTTTTTTTCTTCTAGTTATTGTTAACTATTTTTTTTATTTATTTAAATAGATGGTTATTAATTTATTTAACTAAATGCTTGAATAGATTTTTTATTTATATTTTGAATTTTTTGTATGTAAAAAAATAGATATATATATATATTTTTTTTAAATTACAACCCGTGATTGAACGAGGGTTAAATTGCTAGTGTGTGTGTGTGTGAGACACTATTTACAAACACGATGACTAGATACTATTTATCCTCACTTTTCATTTGGATAAGAATAACAAATGTCTAAAAGACTAAAACAAAGTTAAAAGTCCATATCGCTGCCAAAAGGCTGCAGTATCTGAGTGTTGAGATTGAGACTAGTGATTCACCAACCGACCGGTCTTGCAAAAATTTCTTTTGTTCAACGGTAATCGGGCCTTTTTTTTTTACCAAAACTCAGAAAAATCCATGCTTTTGATACATTTACGAAATTCTTCCCCCCCCCCCCCCCCCCCCCCCCCCCCCCATAAAATTGCAATATCTGCAATCCACTTTACGAATAATTAATAATTCTGACTATGTATCTTGATCATGGAAAACTTGCATCGACAGGATTTTCATGTGGTTATGTCTACATCAAAGCAAGAATTCATTTTAATCTTTAAAAATCAACTATGAATCCTTGAATTGCTAAGGTACCCCACCCAAATTTTCATCCATGACGAGGTTCGCATGAATTCAAAATGCTTGAGTACTAAGTTTTTTCTGAATAATTGGTTAATTTTTTTAATTTTATTTATATAAACTGTTTTTTCTAGTCAAAGTTGCTTATGAATAATATTTGAAACCTGCAAATTATTTCATTTTATAAATTTAAAAAAACTCTTAAACTCTTAAATGAATATTATTTAAGAGATATCTTGGTCTTTTTTTTATAACCTATAAGGCTTTTAAATAATAGCTTGCCAGATCTATATATATCCGAGTTCAAAGTTTGACTGAATCCGAGGGTACTGAGTTATTACCTTATTGCATGATCATTTTTTCATAAAAAGAGAATTCAAGTAAAAAAAGCAATATCTGTACTTCACCGGAGAATAAAATATTCATGACTTATCATAGTAAAATATCTATAATTTATTAAAGTGATTATGAAACTGAAAATTCTTCAGAGTTAAAAAAATTATAGGCTTGATGTTTGATAAAGTTCGAAGATGGTGGGCCTAATAGCTTATCAAACTTAGATATATTTAAGCTCGACCGAACCAAAAAATACTAAATTATTACCTTATCGCATGATATTTTTTTTTAGAGGAAGAGGATCCGGGTAAAAAAGCAAAAATACTTTTCCATCAATCCACAATGCCATGAGTTGAAGTATCAATATGGTTAAAAGAAAATGCAGATTGAGACCGAACAATTTAATTCTCCTGATTCTTTTAGTCTAATCTCTTTGAAATGCATGTCCTGGGCACATTCTGATTCTGACTAGTCTGTTTTTTTTCAATAACTTGAACCCGATTTCATCTATAATTCTTTCTTGCATCTCACTGAATTTTCAATTCATAATCATGAGAGGAAAATTAGAGATGAAGAGATTAACCTAACAGAAGAAAAGGGATTCATTGTTGGAGTTTTATACGTTGAAGCAACAATATTTTATGCTGTCTGGGCTGTGACCGTACGTTAGGCTGTCGATGCATCGTTTGCCACTTACATGACTTCGAAGTTGAGATTTATTTCCGAGATCTGTGATGCCAATGACATTTTACCTGTGAACTGCCACCATTAGGTAACAGGCTAGAACTTGGTCGGAAGTTCAAAACTTTCAGCCGAGAAATAATATATTTAGGTTTTTGTTTAGTTAAAGAGTCGTACAAAAAGCTTTTGTAAAAATATAAAATAAATATGTTACCAGAACATTTTTTAAAGTAATTCTCGTGCTTTTAAAATAAAAAATATTAGTTTTTTTTTCATTATTTCTCTCTGTTTTATTTTAAAATAATAATCAAATAACATGACTCAAATATAATAAAGGAGTAATTAAATTTAAAATCTTTGTTAAATTAATTTAAATATCATAAAAAAATTATTGAAATATTCTAAATACCATGAAAATGCTTTCCCAATACAAGTGTTGGTTAAAATCATTCATAGGGAGTGTTTGTTATTGTGGTATATACTGTTTTTTAAAAGTATTGTTTTTAAATATATATTTTTATTTTGATATTAATATATTAAAATTATAAAAAAATATTAATTTAATATTAAAAAAACAAAAATTACCAAACAGTTTTATAGCTGTGACAATAATTGAATAATAGAGTGTTTAATAATATGATAATTTAAAATATTTTTCTTTCGAAAAAATATTAAAATAATATATATTTTATATTTTTTTATATTTGATATTAATACATCAAAATAATTTAAAAATACTAAAAAACTAAAAATAAATAAAATTTTAATAAAAAACATGTTAAAATTCACCCAAATATCCCATAAAAAATGGTGGGTTTTGATAAGAAATAAAAAAAAAAATAGAGAGAAAATAATGAGTGGGAGAGAGTGATGATAATTACTCACTGGAAACATCATTATCTTGTGTGTATACATTTTTTTTATTATTATCGAAGCAGGTACTTTCGTAATTCTAACAAAGTCATCATGAAACGGGGAAAAAGTGGTGGGACAATCATGCTGTGTGCGTGGACAGAAGAAAGGGAAGGAGAATTAAAGAAAATGCCTGACCTCAGCCGTTGATTTTCTCTTTGCCAAGAAAATAAATAAAAAAGCTTCAAAAAGGTTTTTGGGTTTTTGTCTTCTTGTCGAATCACCATAATAGTCCCCGTGTTCACACTTGCCGCACGTGGAAGACTGGCCCAATTAAGTATTCCATTTTGATACTATTTGGAGCTAAATTTGTATACGAGCTAATTGTTTTTTTGTTTAATATTATTTTTTTTTAATTTTAATATATTGGTATTAAAAATAATTTTTTTAAAAATAAAAAAAAAATTTAATATATTTTCAAATAAAAAAAATAATTATCAAAATTCTAAACACTCCAGTCAGGCAGTCATAACTAAAAAACAATGATTTATCCTTTCACCGTGATGCCCTTAATTGCCTTGTTGACGAAATCCATGAACTTGGTATTATAAAGTGTTCGGTAATATCTGGTAAGGCTAGAAATACTTAAAATCTTCTTTCTACAGCATCATTCTCCCGGAACTGGCCAAATTTTGAGTGCATATGAAAATACTGAAATAATAAAATTTACCAATAAAATAAAATAAAATCTAAGTAGAAAGTCCAAACATTTTCATAAAATTAAAATAAAAAGGATAGATTATTTTTTAAGAAAACATCCATCTTTTTATCTAATAAAAAGAATATAACATTATATCCATGCACTTTTCACATTAGCATTGGCTTTATGTTTGATAACGTGATGTATAATATTTTTTATTTAAAAATATATTTTTTATATTAAAATCATATAATAATATCTAAAAACATTAGTTTGATATTTCTTAAATAAAAATCAATTTAAATAATACTTTAATAAGCAGCAGCCCAATGCAATGCCAAATTAAGTACATGTGTTCCTTTCTTAGCCGGATCATATTCCACTGAATAAAATCTTCATCGATTTCAAATGTCGAAGTAAATGACTTGTTCTTGACTTAAGTCTTCAAGTAAACTATTATTTAGTTCAGGTCCTTTTAGTTTGAGAACCTATCACTTATTCCTCTATTTTATTTATTTTTTATGACTCGATCCCCCTATAAGTTTCTCATGATAATCTAACCTTTGATTTTAAAAAATTGGACTAACATGCAAAATGTTAAAAAAACATGTCAACTGAATTATATGTTATCTCTCGAGCTCATCACGTTTAGTTTATAATCTACCAATGTTATCCTCTTCTCTTTCACAAATGTCCAATCTTACCCCTATAACCCCATCAATACTCCACTTCTATCCATATAGTTTGAGTCTACTAATTTTATCCTTCTAGTTTTCAAAAAGTACCAATTTTACCCCTAAACGTTAAGTAATTTACTCTTGAATATGGTGTTTTAGACCGTTTTACGTTTTCAACATTTTTCGTGAGAAATTGTTGCATTAATGAGATTTAAGAGGAAGATGAGAGAGAAGTAAAATAAACTATGAACAAAATGAGCTTTTTGTTCGTTATTTTCTTGTAAAGGGGTGGAATTGAAAACTTCTAAAAAATATAGCACTAATTTAGGAAATTTTAAAATAATAGAGTAGTATTAGAACATCAATCAATCTATAAAAAGATAAGAATATAGTCTACACAAATTATTATAACAAAGAAATCAATAATTTCAACATAAAAAACAAAATCCGGAATCCGGAATCACAAGCAACCATACCCAGGTGCCAATTACCAAATAACCAAAAGATACAAGGGCTAAAAAGGAAAGTACGAAAAAAGAAGGTTAAAGATAATCCGTGCAAAATTAGACACAGAAAATTAGAGTTTGAAAATGCCGTAGAAATTATATTTTATTTAGAAATATATTAAAATAATATATATTTTTATTTTATAAAATTTATTTTTAATATTATCATATTAAAATGTTAAAAATATATAATTTAAAATAAAAAAAATATTTTTTTAAAAAATCACGGTCGAATAAAAAAAAAACACTGCCAAAGAGAGTTGTGTTTCCTGCAAGCGACCGTTTTTGTTTTGATAATTGCGTGCGGGTCAGAAATAATTACTTTACAGTAACCACAAGAGAGAGAGAGAGAGAGGAAAAAAAAATCAATCGATTATAAAACGGGCCAGTTCTGTTTCTGACGCCCACTGGCCAACCCATAGGAAGGAAAGAGTATCGTAAACACTATAGAGAAGAGAGCGAGGAAGAGAGAGGAAGACAAAAGGGGGTAGTGCGTGTGCGGTGGTATTGGTGTGGGTAGGGGCGGTGTTGGTGGTGGTGGCCGTCGTGAGTGGCGGAATACGCCGTAGCATGGAAGAAGAGCTGGCCATGCTTAGGCAATTCATTGGTCAGCTTGTAGACCTTTTCAATCTCTACGGCTCTCCTCTCCCTCCTTTTGATTCTCTTCAATTCCTTCACTTTCACAACCAACAACAAAACAACAACAACAACAACAACAACAACAGGTCTCTCTGTAGATCCCTTTCATTTCTTGATTTTTATTTCTTCCTCTCTGTCTGCTCCATTTCAACTATGACGTATCATTTCTTCCTTTTTCTTAAATTTCACTTCATTTGCTACTTAGGTATTCTGCTTTTTTTCCCCTTGGTTTTAAGGTTACTTTAATAATAATAATAATAATAATAATAATTTGACTCTTAACATTGTTTCGTCTTGGCTTTTAGAACTTCTTGTTATGTTTTCGTCAAATATCTCTCCTATTGGTCTGTCCAATTGTTTAGTTTTGGTACGGACAGTCTCAAGCTCTTAGCAGTTATATTTCTTTTTTGGTTCATTTTCACTGTTCACTGTCCTCCCCTGTCTCAGGAAAGCTTTTAAATCTGTTGTTTGAGAAAACAGAAATGATTCATTCTTATGTGATTTTTATAGTACTTGTTAAGTTGTGGTAAATTACTAACATAGGATCTCAGCTATTGAATCCTTCACTCGATTCTTAATGGCTCTTGAAATCATGCATAAATTCTGTTTTTTTTTTCTTTTTTTTGTGGGGGCATCGGTTTAAGAATTTAAATTTAGCCTGATCACCCCTCATGTTCTCATGTTCATGGTTCTCCCAAGAGAATGATAAGATTGAAAGAATAAATCACGGGCAATCGAATGAATTATAGAGAGTTACATACTGTCTAATTTGCTCCTCGAGAATCAAATTATCGTGTATGAAAAATCACCACGGGCGTTGTTGATTTTGTTTCCTGTGTTTTTTCTTTTCAAATATGCGAGCGGATATGCTTGCAATCGAGGTCCTCTTATAGCTAAAAGTCACAAAAAACTGTAACACCTTTTGCTGCTAAGATTTTTCTTTTTTCCTCTCAGTTTGCATGTGAAGAGATGCTTGGATTTTCCATATTTACTCTTGGGATTGGATTAAAAATGTCATTAAAACTTATGTGTTCGGATTTCAGATATTGGCGCTTGCCCCAGGAGACTTGCATCCCCTGCATCAATTGATTTAAGAGTGCTTTTGTCATTCTGTTGCATCTTAAGATTTGCACTGAACATGCCCATATAGGTCACGTGGAAGTGATTCTTGGGAGTTGAGACTCATTACTTGCGATGAGCTCTGTTATTATTTATAAGTTATTATTTATAAGTTAGGATTGGGGTTAGCAACTTTCCTGGTGCTATGGAAACAGTGTTGGACTTGCAACCACCTTGGGGAATCAGAGTCTAAAGAGCAGCCAATTCATACTAAAATTGTGATATAGGTGATTGTCGCTAAATTTCCCTTACAAGATCCTAATCTGGCAGGAGTAAGAAACACAGTTGAGTGACCTCCTTTTCTTTTCCAGCCTGTTGTGAATGGCATGGAATTTTTGGACAGTAATGCCTTCCCCTAAGAATTCCTGATTAATTTGCATTCTTCTGTGCAAAAAATTATAAAACTAACAATATTGCTTTATACTATCATCTTAATAAATGTTAGCCATATCTCTGTCAATATTCTGACTGCCTGGGTTGATATTGTTATCGACAAGGGAAGCCTCTATGATGTTGTTTATATTCTTGCTGGGATAGGCCACAGCCATGGTTGAAGGCCAGGAGAGGAGTTGAATGTAAAATAGGGCTGAAAGTAGGGGAAATGATTTAAGATAAGCTGAGGATATCGCTGGCATAGGTTACTAGTCTAAACTCATTTTAAGCCTCTTTGTACATCTCAGGCTTGGAACTTTTGGGATGTCAGAGTAGGTACTGAAGAAATCTTCAAACGGGTTGCTTGGAAGATTTAGTTTCTAGTTTCTAGCACCCATTCGTTCTTGTATGCTTGAACCTGGTTTATTTTGGGACATTTTGTTGAGTAGGTCACCAGAACTACCTAGAAGTCCATTTTGATCCCCACTCCATCTTTGTGATATTTCTCGTCTTTTATTGCTTGTTAATTCTAATCATTGGTTCTCTAAAATTTCCTTTTTCTGTGTTTTCTCCCTTGTATGTTTCCTGCATAACTTTCAATTTGATTAGCATACTGCTCCTAAGAATTCCTCCTCAAAAAATAACAGTGGCATGAATGTCCCTACCTTGCATTGTCACATGGAATGAACTTCCTGTCTCTCACAATAGCTTACTTCTGTATATTTTTGGTGCCATCACCACCAATGCTTATACTCTTGAATCTTGCTATCTTATGCTGCTTGTGGATATGCGTACAAAGAGAGAAATATCTACAAGCATGCATGCAGATCTATAGGAGAGCCCACTTCTCATGTGAAATGACGAAGCACTGTCAAAAGATGGCGAGCTCAACCACAGACCAGAAAATGCCATACATTGTCTACATGGGATTTATTCATGCAATGCCTTTCCTTGCCATTAAAAATAAAAAATTAAGTGTGGCAAAGAAGTTCTTGAAAAAAATGAGAATATATATATATACAACAGGAAAAACTGAGTTCAAAGAATGTATATGTGTGCTTTGGATTCACTTTTACCTGTTAACAAGATCTTTATAGGTTTTCCCCCCTTTTTTACAGTTTTGATACTCTTCAAGTATACTCCTCTGTTTTAACACGTGGTTAACATGGATAGTAGATTTCTTGGCAAAATGATAAAAAGAAAAAACATGCTTGCTGTTTAGTTTAGAATTTCTCGAGGACAGGCATCAAGATCTCAATGCTGTATTATGTCTGCATCTGTTACCTCTATTATGTTTTTGGTTTTCCAAGCATAAACAGTTGAACTAAACTCACAGGCATTAGATTGAATATGATTATGTGTAGGTTATTTGAAATTTACTTGACCGGATGTTCTGGCTGTGGCATATTTCTGCTTGTTGAAGCCCAATTTGTGATTTTGAGCGTCTCTGTGTTTATATTTTTTTCACAACCTGATATCTGCTTATTTGTTAGTAATGATTTTTATGCTGAATTATTTTGGGTTTGTGTGTTAGTACCACCATGCACTCTGTTCACAGTATGAATTTCTTAGCTCTTTTACAGATGGTGCGTCCTCAATCTTGATGATGGCTCTGCAGATGATTACTGTAGCCTTGTGATGGCGGCTGGAAAATCTAGAAGGTTCAAGATGTTGGAACCTGGCAAGCCTCCAGCCTCCAAGAAACCTCGAAAGGAGCGGAATCGAGGAAAATCACTTGGAACTACCAGTTCAAATGAGGTTATGCAACAAGAGATTTGGAAAGAATTCCCAGAAGACCTGTTTGAAGCCGTTATTGCTAGACTTCCAATTGCTACATTTTTCCGCTTCCGCTCGGTTTGTCAAAAATGGAACTCCTTGCTTGACTCTCAAAGTTTCTCTCAGCATTGTGCCCAAGTTCCACAAGCCAACCCCTGGTTTTACACCATCACTCATGAAAATGTGAATTCTGGAGCCATGTATGACCCTTCTTTGAAGAAATGGCATCACCCAACTATAAGTTACCTGCCAACAAAGATGATTGTCTTACCAGTTGCTTCTGCAGGGGGTCTTGTGTGCTTTCTTGACATTGGTCACAGGAACTTCTATGTCTGCAACCCTCTGACTCAATCTTTTAAAGAGCTGCCACCAAGGTCAGTGAATGTCTGGTCCCGTGTTGCTGTGGGGATGACTTTGAATGGCAGTGCAGCCAGTGGGGGCTACAAGATCTTGTGGGTGTGCTGTGATGGAGAGTATGAAGTTTACGACTCACTGAAAAATTCTTGGACCCGACCAGGAAGCATGCCCTCTTTTATAAAGCTACCCCTGTCACTGAACTTCCGGTCACAAGCAGTTTCCCTTGGAGGTACGCTTTATTTCATGCGGTCAGATCCTGAAGGGATTGTGTCCTACGATATGGTTACTGGGGTTTGGAAGCAATTTGTTATGCCAGCCCCACTCCATCTGAGTGATCCCACACTTGCAGAGTGTGGGGGGCGGATCATGCTCGTTGGCTTGCTAACAAAGAATGCAGCCACATGCGTGTGCATATGGGAGCTGCAGAAGATGACACTCTTGTGGAAGGAGGTTGACAGAATGCCAAACATATGGTGCTTAGATTTCTATGGAAAGCACGTTAGGATGACTTGCTTGGGCAACACAGGTTTGCTCATGCTGTCACTAAGATCAAGACAAATGAACCGACTAGTTAGTTACAATGTGGTGAGCAGGGAATGGCTCAAGGTTCCTGGTTGTTTGGTGCCACGTGGGAAAAAGCGGCAGTGGATTGCATGTGGCACTGCCTTCAATCCATGCTTGACTGCTACAACTTAGCCTCTACTTGTTGTGGCAATATTTGCACGTTGGTGAAAGGGGATTTTACATATTTAGTGGTTGGCTGCATGGTTTTGCTGCTGATTGGTCCCGGTACCAGCTTCCTTGGATGTTTTAATGAAGTAGACGATACCAGAGGTTTAATATAATGGTATCTATTCATGTACAAACATGTTGTCTAATAACTTCTGAATTGAAAATTCTCGTTTGAAATGGAATTCCACTGGTTCAGATCTGTCCATTTTAAAGTGAAAGGAGCTCTTAAAATTTTTCCAAATCTCAGGCTAATGATGGTTTCCGCTCAGAATTGCCACCTGATTAATTTCGATGGAGTAACATTTGCCTTGGCTAAATTTTGTCTGCGGTCTGCAGCAGAGTTTAGAGCAGGAATCGAAGTTTCACTACTAAGAAATGCCATTGAAATCCTCTTTTAGCTTGCATGATGAGAGCTTAATTTCCTGCATTTGGCATAGCATCTAATGTGATTTGCATGGTCGATTATTTTAAAGCTAGAAGAAGGGTTAGTTAATTTACATGAACTCTGCCGTTTTATCAGTTCACTCATCAAGAACTACATCAAAGGTGCTATAACGTTTTGAGGATCCCTTAGGGGGCAAGAGAAAAGCTTACAGCACAAAGCAATTGCCCGAGGAAACGGGTTTTAAAGTGAACCCGGTAGAAAGCAGCAACTCCAAGGCCTTGCTTAGCAGTTAATCGAGTGTGCACAGAAGATTCATACTTCACGGATAAAAAAATTTAGATTTTCATGGGATTCGCGATATGAGACCCGCTAAGCAAACTGCAGTTTGCTTCTCTAACAAAAACTTGATAATTATCGAGTCATCTCGTAACCTAGTAACAACAGTACCGGAGAACTTGTCCAAAATGCAATTGCTGGATGCTGACATAATAATTGTCATCGGTAATGTTATTTCAAGTAAGTTCACAGAAAAATCAAGGCCGGGGCCTAGCCTGATTGTAGTGGCTCGACTGCTAGAGGACCCAAGCTAAGGGATGTCAAACCAAAGCCAGTTCTCCGAAGCAGCTTCAATTTAAATAAGGAAATATGCAAAACTAAAATGAACAGTTTTAATTATCCAGTCACGGTGAAGAGCAAGTTTTTTAATCGAACGTTGGAGTTCTTTCAGTACAAGGGTAAACATTGATCTAGTACATGTATTCTTCATCTATCCTACACGCTATTACGAAAGGGAACCGAAACAACCAACCATCCACTGCTGCCATCTCCCAAAATCAGTGACAGTTTAAGCCATCATGCCTCCGCCTGTGGTTGTCCTGATTACCTTGAATAGAGCTGCTACAAAAAAAAAAAACATGATCAACGACTAGGAAATTTCCGGTTCCTCACAATAGAAATATGCAACCACACAACATCACTGTACTTGTTTATAGAAGTCACGAGATCCTCGTCCACCCAACGTGATAATACAAGCGATGAGAATGAAAATAATATGAATGGAAGGAGATTGCATCATAGTTATCAAGTTTTTGTTCCGCCACAAACAAATGCAAGAATCCACACTGGGAAGGACATGAACCCTATTTTCAGGACTCATTAAATTGTAAAATGACAATTTCAATCCAAAAGTGGCAAATTCCCATGTTTATGATTTTCAAGGGCAATCTTCAGACTCCAAATTCAATTCTAGCACAATGCTGCTATGTTTGAAGACTACATTTAAATAATTAAAAAAATATATGAAATTAATAGCCAATTCACCAAAGCAACAATCTTCAGGAAATCATAAATTTAGCAAGTTTAATTACATTACTTAAAAAATTAAAAATCAGGACATCAAGATCTGTTGAGAGAAAATTATAAACATGCCTAAGACAAATAAAAGAAAGCTTAGAGACACAATTAAAAGAGGGTTAAATGAAATTTGGCTCACATGATCCAGTGACAACAAACATGAAGAATCCAAGGAGAACAGGACCAACAGGATAGTCCTTTCCCTTTTTTCTTGGTTGTTTCAGGCACGCTCATCTCTTGGTAATGTTCTTTTCAAATCTGTCAACTTTCATATCTGCAAGATGCCTTGATGTAGTCTGAGCGAACAACAATAATCACAATAACACAAATCAATCCTCGACATATATCATAATCTCGTAAAGCTAAAGTGCAATGTGCATAACATTATTACAGATGTAAGGGAAAACAATCAAATTCTACTTTACAAGGACATTATTTGCCACACAAAATTTTAGTTCATAATCTGCGAAAAAAAATATTGAATTCTAACCTTCTTAAAATAAAAATAAAAATGCATTATTCAGCTATCACTAATGCAGATATTATTAATAGCAAAATAATTGGCCAGTTATTCTATCATATGCACAACACATACAAAAATTAGAGCAAAATATAACATAGAAAATAAATTTTGCGGATCAGATCAGTTTGATCACTCATTATTTTCCTGTTCTAAATCCGACTGAACAAGGTAACAGAACAAAATACAAACAGATAAAAAACTCAGAACTCTCAAAATATAAAGGAATAAGAAGCAATTATTATAGAACTACAAATTACCATGGTTAACAGTGAGGGACATCCCGTAGCTGGAAATGGTCATGAAGTTACAGGTGACTGGCTCTTTCCTTCATTACTTTCTTTGCTCTCCGTTTTATTTCCCCCATTCTCCACAATCTCTTCTTCCTCGACATCTACCACAACCTGAAGAAGTTCTGGTGGAGTAGCTGCTGGGTCCAGCTCTCTGCAACCTTTCGGAGCATTGGGACCTTCTTGACCCATAAGCAAGTATGAGGGAACATGGTGTGAAAATCGAAACATCTCTTCCCTTGGGATCCTCCTGACTTCCTTGGGGTCCAAATGCTGGTGAAACACAGTCTTGAAACCAGCAACTTTTACCAAGGGAGTAACAGTTACACCTAGTTCTTCACTATAGTCTTCAAGTACTTCCACCACGTCATACTTGTGTATCACCTCATCTGCTGTCAGCTCGTTCCATTCAGGGGACCAATTCCTATAGAGAGCCCAAACATCCCCTTTCCTCGGATATACACGAATCACCCCACCTGTTCCTTTTATCCACCTAACCTTGTGTGAAAAGGAATTGAGTGAGTTATATATCTCATATCTGCCCACTCTGAAATCGCCACAAGTTTTTGAGAAGCCAGAACCAACCCACTTTAGTAGGCCCAGTTCACTATTAGTTTTAGAATTAAGCCAACTGATCCGCATTTTGAACGGATTCAAAGAAATTACACTTTGGATCATAGCATAATATCGGGGCATCCCATCATCATCATCATATGCAGCCCATACCTGGTTTTCCCCAAAACATCTTTCAGTTCGATCTTTGTCAAAATCGTGAAAATCAGGATCTGGGACATTTATTGACATCGTTTCCAAAGTTTCAGCATCTGTCTTCATGCCAGAAGTGATGGGAGAAATTTTGATGTCATTGACTCCATTTTCCATATCCACAGACTTGTTCTGGTCAGTTATGTCATCAGGGTTTGACAAAGAATTTTTCCCCTGATCAATTGCTTTCTCATTCTCCACCCCCTTTCCGGGGGCAGATTTAACTACTGTAGCGGACTTCCATTCATTTATATTCTTGCGAATGTCTGTCTTTGCCTTCTCCATTAGTACGGTTTGAGTTTCAAACTTGGAGACATCCCTCATGCCGTAGGGCTTAGTGATTCCATTCACCCTATTTTCAGAACTTCCCTGCCTAAATCCAGATATATTAGCTGTGCCAGCTCCTCCAAATCCCGTTGTAAATGGACTTCCGTTGTTTCCATGGCCAACATCTTCCATGCCTCTTCTTCTCTTAGCAGCATTAGAATGTACATTAGAAGATGCACTAGACATCTTTTTTGAAGCAGCACGATTCTTTCTCTTCATGGCCTCCTCTCTTTTTGTAGCTGCCTGTGCTTCCTCGCGCTCTCTCTTCACTTTTTCATATGCCCGCTGGACCACACTTACAGCTTGAGCGGAAGTTGTAGCACCACCAGCTCTAGAGAAAGCTCCCCACTGAAAGTTTCCCTGGTTATTTGAATCAGGACCACTGGATCCCCCTGCTCCCAAATTTGAAGAGGCAACATTGCTCCTTCCAGAATGAGATGTGTTTCTGCTAGTAGCAGCTTGATGGTTTGAGTTCTGCTGCTGCTTAAAAGCACTCGATGGTGCAGCAGACCTAGAAGCATGCAAAGGAGGGGGTGGCATTTCAACGGCTAAAAATGGCTCATGGCAATTAGGACATAGTAGCTTATGATTAAGATAGACTCTGAGATACTCGTATTGCATCTTGCATCCATGACAGACAGTCCAAAAGGTATTGGGTTTCGTCTTATAAGATGAAGCAGGAGTTGAAGAATGGCCAGTTCGAGAAGTGCTTTTGTTCGTCTTCACACTCGATTTGGTGAAATTGAAAAACCCATTGGACCCTGGTTTTGCTGATGAACTCCCAAAAGAAGATGAACTCTTTTGAAATACTTTCCCATTTCTTCTCTGGTCATATGCCATCCTCTTGGTTTTATCAGACAATAAACTCCATGCCTCGGAAATAAACTTAAATGCACCGTCCGCTCCAACAGACTTGTTTTTATCAGGATGAAGCATAAGAGCCAGCTTCCTATAATGTTTCCGCACCGCCTCATCATCTGCTTGTGGATCTGCACCAAGTATCCCATACCAATCTGCTTCCCCATTTATTTTGTTCCCAGCAGCAACATACACATCAAGTGTAGCCATCATCTGAGGAATCCCTTCAAGTCCAGGATACAAGTTCTGGGCCTTCAGAGCAAATTTCTTTGCCCCCGCAATGTCTTTCGCCGAGAACTTCTTCTCAGCAATCTCTTTGGCCCTGGTGGCCTCATCTTTGTTGCATTCCATTTTATGCTCTCTCACTCTCCTTTTTTAAGCAAAACACTAAAACAACAAGGCAGATTTCAGATTCAACAAAGCTCAGCTACCCTGTTCCTTTGTGCAAATTCTGAATAAATGAAATATTAATATCAACTATCTGTCGGGCTTCTGGTTCAAAATCCGATCGCATAGATTTTTTAAACAGACTAAAAAACACACAAGTCTCAAAGAATGAAAATTTCTAATTACCATGGTTACAGCAGCGACGGAGGGAGATGCGGTGGCCGGAAACGGCCACGAAGTTACAGCGATTCCCACACTTTCCCTCTCCGGCGAGATGGTCTCTTGTCTCTGCCCTTTAGTTTCCTCCTCCTCCCTCGATCGTTTGGTTATTATTATTTATTTATTTATTTATTGGGGTTATAAGAAAAAAGATTGGACGAGACTAGTCTGTGACACGACCATTCAAAAGGATCTAACGGTTTATAACTGATGCGTAACAATGTAAAACATCAACATAAACCTTATGTCCGATAACATCTTACCCGTTCAAAAATATATCGAAATGTGATCTCAGCTATCCACGAAATTTATTTATTCTTGTATTTTTAAATGACAAGAATTTAAGAAAATATAAGGAAAATCTTTGCAAGAAATAAAGGTTATTTTCTGTTGCTACTTGAAGGGATTGCAATTACCGTGTTTAATTCCTTCGTATTACGAACTATTAAATATATTTATTTATTATATTTTAAGAGTTAGTTCTTAGTCAGAGAAAAAAAAAATTTACATAAAAGATAATGTTTGGTTACTATAAGTGTGTTTTGAGACTATATTTTTTAATAAAGTTTTAAATTAATATTTTTGTATGTTTTTTTTATTGTTTTGATGTTAAAATAAATAAAAATTTGAAAACAATATTATTTTGATGTATTTTGAAGCGAAAAACATTTTGAAAAATACACTACACCATAATCCTAAATATATAAAAGAAAAGAAAAGAAAAATACATTATTCAAATTATAGACCCGACTAGGTTGAATAAGATAGCTTTAATTCAAATAGAAAAAAATAGAAAACAACAAGGAACAATAGTAGATTAATCAAGTTTAAAAAGAAAAGTGACTAGGATAACCCTAGAAAAAAAAAATTGTTTTCAAAATGGAACAAACAATGTATCTCAATCTACAAGTCGTTAAACATATAAGAACAAAACAAGGTAGAAAAATGATATAAAAAACCAGTATTGCTTGATACGATTTAACATGACAAACCTGTAACCTAAAAAATAGGGTCAAGCTAACATGAAATATCTTGTTAAACTTCTAACTCAAATCATGAAATTGGAATAACCCAATAATAAAAAATAATGAGAATTATAAAACTTTTTAAAAACAAAATGTGTTAGCTTTTCAAATCCATGACCCAGATCATTAGACTCGAAGCATCTTACTTGAAAAAATCATGAAGTTTAATTTTCAATCAATTAAAAATTGAATGATGAAATTGAAAAAAAAAAGAATTTCAATTATAGAAAAGGATTAAAAAAATAACAATCAAGTGAATTAAGATCAAAATTCAAATACCAAATAAATTTTTTATTTGATTGAAAAGAAAATCAATTTAGCAAAAGGACAAAAAATTAAAAAAAAATAATGATCAAAATTGATATAAAAAATAAAACAAAATTATGATTGAAAAGTTAGATTTAAAAGAATAATAACATTTGCAAAAGGGCCTAAAAAAAATCAAAACAATAGGGGTCAAATTATAAAACATAATATAATCAATCTAGATTGAAAGATGAAATTAAAAACAAATAAAATTTTTACAAAAAAACTAAGAATAAAAATTAGAAATAAAAGGAATGAGGACCATATTAGAAAATATAATACGTGTAAAGGATGAAATCATGAAAAGATGAAATTAAAAATAAATAAAACTTCTACAAAAAGGTCAAGAACAAAAATTTAAAATAAAAGGAATAAAAACTGAAGTTGAAATATCAATAACAAATAGGTCAAATTATAATTTTCAGGAAGAAGGGAGAAAATAAGATAAATAAAAGAAAGTCTTCTAATGATAAACCATACTACTAATGCCAACATGTTCTGCTTCAAATGGAAGATGACACAACGATGCTTCCAACTACACAATGAAAGAATATTTTTGGATACAGAGAAGCACCGTACATGTCGTTCGAAGTGCATAGGCTCCTCTCAATATCGTACACTCACACCTTTTTGTTTTCTTTTTTAGCCAGATATAAAATTGCTCTTAAGTTGACTTAATGATAATGAAAAAACTATTGTGAAAAAATAAAAAATACCCCTTCATTCTAGATTTAATATTTTTGCTTCTAAATGTATTTTGGTCATTTCATTATGTAATTAATATGAAAATAAAACTTATTTATCTCTATTTTATCTGGTAATAACAAACGGATCATGTGAAAAAACTTAAATACCCTTGATATCTAGTGTTAAGTTTTTGGGATGGATCAATGAAATTATTATTATATTATTTCAAATGGACAATTTTTTTAAAGTGTTTAGCTCCAATTGTTTTCCAACAAGTTTTAGCTTATTATGATATACTAATCCATATATCTTAAAAATGGTATATTAAATACTGCAAAAAACTTTCATAGACAATTTAGAATGGCTAATTCACTTTTATAAATAACTTTGTATATAATTAAAAAAAAAGTTGTGTTGTATTTACTAAATACTAAAAAAAGGTTATAAGGTGAACCATTAATGAAAAATTCATATAGTATTTAAAGATTTGTCAATAAAATTTCACAAACGATAACATAGTATTTTTCATAACTTAAAAAGCCATGTTTCTTAAAAAATTTATTTATTTTTTTATATTTTTAGATAGTTTTGAAATGTTAATGTCAAAAATAATTTTTAAAAAATTTAAAAAATATTATTTTAATAAAAAACTATTATCACATTCTTAAACAACAAATATAAAAATCGTTGAGCTCATAGTGGATCATTTCTGAATTGTAATTCTTCTTGTTGAGTTTTGGGTTTTAAGAGAAAAGAAATGAGTTCGTTTCTTCTTCTGTTTTGTTGCTGTAAAGAAGATGAGAGATGAGATTTTATCGGGGGGATTAGGATTCTGGAAGGATTAGTTCGGGTTTTTTTCAGAGGTAGAATTAGGCGTGTCATTTTGAGGTTGGAGGTGTGTGTGTTTGGGGGGGGGGGGGGGGGGGGGGGGGGGGGTTTTCTTGGTAGGGTATATGCAGCAGAAATGGATTGCTTCGTGGCTTTAAGGGTAGTAAAAAAATTGGTGGGTGAGCCTTTTGAAGTTTGCGTGTAGTGGATTTGGGAGTAGTTTTGATGTGGAACTTGGGTTTGTTTGGTGGAAAGGAAATGGGCTCATAATAATTTGATTCTTTTTTATTATCATTTCTTCATTCGTGATCCGAGCTTCTCCCATATCATATCAGGTTTTAAGAGCGTGTTTAGCAGTATGGTTGCGAGTGCTTTTCAAATAGTTTTTCGTGCCGAAATGCATGCCAATGATGTTTTTTCATTTTTTAAAAATCATTTTTGACATCAGCACATCAAAACGATCCAAAAAGTACAAATCGCACTCAATTTTAGCAAAAAAAAAAAAAAAAATTTCAAATTTTTTGGGAACGCAGCCGCAGCCGCGTTCCCAAACACTGCCTAAGACTAGGCTTTTGACCACGAGCACTGCGCTGCACGCACTTAACAATCAATCAATGAAAAAGATAGGGCCGGCCTTGCAGCATCCGAGTATTCCATATCTGCGAAAGGGCTATCGTCCGAGGAACACCCTTTATATTCATCGGATCAAAATTCAGCCCTTCATGAGATTTCCCGGTATGAGACCAGTTAAACGATGGCAGACTTCTAGACATTCTGTCAAAGTCATCCAAATTCCAACTTAGCATGACTTGTTCGGACTACAATTGCGGATGATGACAATAGTTATCAGTAAATGTATGTTCTAAAAAATTCACAGAAACATGGCATTGGGTTGGATGAAGACCACCCTTCAGCCTGATCAACAGAGGCTAAGCCTCCAGAGATGTCAAGCCAAAGCCAGTTATCTAAAGCAGCTTCAATGGAAATATGGAAACATGCAAAACTAAAACGAACAATTTAATTAAGCTGCACGGGAAAGGCAGCAGTTACACATCAAACATTCGAGTTCTTGAGTACATGGTTAACAATAGATCTAGTAAAAGAGTTTTTGCCTGATGGCCACTGGAGGCTTACATGGTCGTTAACTTCAGGGCCCGTGGGATTAGTCGAGGTGCGCGCAAGCTGGCCCGGACACCCACATTAAACTAAAAAAAGAAAAAGAGTTTTTGCCTCTCCTACATGCATGCTAATAAGAAATGTGATGAAAACAACCACATGCGGCTGCCATCCCGAAACAATTTAGGCCATGCCTCCGTCTGTGGCTGTCCTGATTATCTGGAATAGAGCTGTTGCAAACAACAAAGAAAATCCGATTAATGACTAAAATTTTAGGTTACTCAGCAGCATGACGGAATAGAACCGAATTACATAATTCTACTTTTTTGAAGGACTTGAAAAATCTTGATCCAACCACAAGAGATGAGCAATGAAATCGTTTGAATGGATAATTTTCCAGTCAAGAACAATGTTCCCTGTTTTCAGCTAGATTGAATGGTAAAATGACCATTATTTCATTCTAAAAAGTGGCAGATGTGAGACCATCTTAAAGATCCCAGACTCAATCCTAGCACATGGCTGCTGCTATATTTGACAGCTATATCTATTTAGATAACAAGAAACACGCAAACATAGAATAATCATGTATGCAACGAGCTTCAGCAAACTACAACTTCGCGCAAATCAGATTAATTCCCAAATAATCAAAAGGTTAAATAAAGGAAACGAGGCTTACATGATCCAATGACAACAAAGATGAAGAATCCAAGGAGAAGAGGACCAACGGGATAGTCCTTTCCCTTTTTCGTGGTTGTTTCGGGCACAGCTCCTCTCCTAGAAATGTTCTTGTCAAATCTATTGACTTTCCTATCAGCAAGACGCCTTGATGTAGTCTAAACACACATAAAATTAATGATCACAAGTCAATCATCAATTTTCAAATTGAAATGCAACATCATCTTAATTATGCCAAAAAAAAAAACTTTTGCAGATCAGATAGGTTCAATACGATCGCATTAGATAATTAAACAGATCAAAAACAGACACTTCTCAAAATATTGATCAATAAAGGAGAAGTAATTATAAAATTACTAATTACCATAGTTACAGCAGGGAGATCCGGTGGCCGGAAACGGTTTGAGCGAAAAAGCGTAGCACGAGGTTACGGGCGTGTCCGAGTCTTCACCTCTCCGGCGAAATCTTTCCCTGGGGTCTCACTTTTAGGCTTTTATTTCTCTCCTGTCTCTCGATCTGTTTTCGATATTCTTTTCAAACAAAACAACTTGATGATTGGTCCCCCGGCCGATGCGTCACGGACTTTGCTGTGATTGGCTATATCCACGCGAAGAGAACACTTGTCCAGTTTTTATTGCATATTAATAGGTGTACGTGGACAAGAGATCGACGTGGAATTTGCACGAGAAGGGGTCTCGGAATGGTATAACCTGTATTTTGACCCCCTCCCTCTCTCCCTGCTAAATTATAAATTAGTCAATGTAATTTTATACAATGAAATAAATAGTTTTTTATTTTGAAATTATTAATTAGTGTATGCTTAAAATCCATTTATAATTCAATTTTTTCAGCTCATTTTATGTTTTTATTTTTTTATTTTAAAAAATAGAAAAAGGAAAAAAATGATATGGAAAGATTGATGAAAAAACAAAATATTTTTTCAAAATAAAAATATTAAATTAAACATGATCAACATTGGTAAAATGATTGATGAATTATTTTCAAAATTAAAGATATTTTTAATTTGTTTTACAAGATTAAAGGAATTAATTTACAATTTACTTTTTTTAAAGTAATTCAAGGTGCGGACCAATTAAGAAAAGTTCTTTGAACTGGTTTTATGACGGTAAAAATAGTTTTATGACTCGTCAATTAAAAACAAAAAACAAAAAACAAAAAATAAAAACAAAAATAAAAATAAAAAGTCAATATTGTTTGTTGTTATTGGATGATTCTACAATAAATAATGAAATTCTTTATGAATTTCTTATAACAACGCGATTTAATCTATATTTTGCATGTAACAAGAAAAATTCTTATAGCCCCACTTATATTTTTTTATTTGTTGTTATAGTATAATGATCTTTTTGTCATTTCTAAAAAATTATTTACCCTTAAATTAAGGATATTTTTATCTTTTCACACGATAAATTAATCACTATAGGTTTGTTTAGGAGTATTGTCGGCTTTTCCATGTATTAATAAATAGTTAAATAACCAAAAAGCCCTATAAATAAAATAAAATCTAACATTACTAGGGTATTTTTTTGTCTTTTTTGTTTTTTTACAATAAAATTACGCATTACCCTTAGATCTAAAAATTAACATATGGAACAGGGGTGATAAGATATTTTTTCCTTGGGTATTTTGTAATTGTTGGTCTGATCACGAGTAATAACATCATTTAACATTTGTTTAATATTTTTTAAACTAAAAAAGTTGTTGGTGCGTGAGAGACTCTGTACATTTTGGGTGATGCATGTGGCGTCTCTCGGTTGTTGGAAATGTGCTTCCACCATCTCATTTTATTTGTCTTCATCTCCTCTTCCTTCTTTGGTGGAGCGTGTCAATTTATGGTGGTTGGTTTATCATCGAGTTAACCTTTCTTTTCTTTTCTTTTCTTTTTTCTTTCATTTCTCTCTAAAAAAAAATAAGTTATGGACCTCATTGTTATTGGTCTTTTAGATTCAGTCCTTTTGATTTTGATTTTTTTTTCATCCTTTTTTCTTTTGTTAATTTTTTTTATTTTCAATTTAATCCTTCAATTATAATTGTAACAATAATGTTTTTTATAATAGTAAATATAATGATGATACTAGTAGCGATAATAATTGTGATAATTGTGGTGGTAATGGTGCCAACAATAATAATAACAATAGTAATAATATTATTAGTAGTGATGGTAATGGTTATGGTAATCATAGTAATAGTAACAGTAATGACAACAACAATAATAATAGTTCATGGTTTTTAATTTTATCCTTTAAGTTATGTTCATGTTTTTTTTTCTCAATAATAATAATAGAAATACTATTAATATTACTAGTAGTGACAATAATGACAATAATAATGGTAATAATAATAGTAATTATAGGCTGATAGCAGTAGCAGTAACAACAACAACAACAACAACAACAACAACAACAACATCAGTACTAGTCTTAACAATACCAATGATAATAGTAGTAGTAATAGTATCAATGATAATGATGATAACAAGTGCTAACAATAATAATAGTAGTAGTAGTAGTAACAACATTAATTTGGTAATAATAGTAATATTAATAATACTAACGGTAATAATGGTTTATTATAATAGTGATGGTAATAATTGTGATGATAACATAAATAATAGTAACAATTGTGATAACAACAACAACAACAACAACAATAATATTAACAGTAATAACAATCTTAACAATAAATAATGACAATGATAATAATAATAATACTACTACTATTAGTAATAATAATGGTAGTAGTGGTAGTGGTAACAATAATAATAACAATGACAATAATGATTGTTGCTACCCAATTTTTGACCCATGTTTTAATAAATTTTCAGAAAAAAATCAAAAATAGCGAAAAACATTGAAAATCCAAAAAAATACGTTTTTAATACATTTGCATCGTTTTTATCATTTTTAGCATCGTCTCAAAAAGAATTTAAATTTTCAAAGATATTTGGAACGCGTTCAACTTTTAACGCGTTATTTTTAAAATCATTGATTTTCCACATTGAGTCGATGTTGATATTTGCTCGTTTTCAAAAATACAAAAAAAATTAAGAAAATCAAATTTACAAAAAAAAAAAGAAAGTTGAGGGACCAATTTTGAAATTCAAGCAACATTTTACCTATAAATACTGGTCTTCTCAACACACTTTGGAGGTGGGGGGCAATTTTGAACATCAGAAAAAAATACAAAAAAGACCTAACCCATCTTTTTTCAAGAGGAGCCGCCCCCCCATGTTTTTGGTTTTTCCTCTTCGGCCGGTTCCACCATCTTCTTCACCTCCCAAGCCACCGCAGCTTTCCTTTTCCTTCCGGCTCCCAGCACCTCCCTTCTTCTTCTTGCTCTCTCGGCCAACCACCGTTCTTCCCTCCTTTCACTGCCGACACTGTTCCCCTCTCCATCTCACTTCCTTCTCCCACAGCCAACAGACCCAGCAGCCCTTAGCCATCGCCATTTTTCCTGCAGAATCAAGGACCACTCACACCGAAGCCTTCCCCCAGCAGGTATTTCCTTCCTCAGCAGCCGGCAACAAGGGACAGCTCCCTCTCTTTCAAAACCAAACCGGGGCAGCCCCCCTCCCTTTCCTCTGATCTTCAACAACAGCCGCAGCAGCTCCCTGCCACAGAGCAGCCTCATCTTCCCCGACCAGAGAACGGGCAGAGCCGTTCCCCATCTCCTCAGACCCACGGCTCCCGCTTCAGCCAGCAGGTCTTTCCTTCATCAGCCGCCCGAACAGCCTCCAGCGGCAGCAGCAACCCACAGGCCAGCAGACCCCACTCACCGCCTCCAGCAGCGACACCACTCCCTCGTCTGTTCCTCCTTGCCGCGCAGCACATGGAACAGAGGAGAAGAAGAAGATGACCGAAGGAGACCGATCTGCAGTGAAGCAGATCCAAAAAACCGAATGAACCAGATCTGAGAAGGAGAAGAGAGAACTAAAATCGACTGCTTTGTTGCGTTTTGGTTGTTCTTGCAGGTCACCGCCGGCGTAGGAAGACAGAGGGGAAGAAGACATTCCAGATCCCCTGTATTTTGGAGTTTCCGGCGGCGGCGCGTGAACCCACGCGCCGCCACGGTTCCTGCGGCACTGTTCCGGCTTGCAGAAGTCCTTCCCTGCAATTTCTGGAGTTTAAGGGACCATTTTTGTAATTTTTAAATTATGTAATGTAATTTTTGTTTAGTGTTGAATTTTTTTTTTAATTTGTAATGTGGATGTACAAAAAAAAAAGAGGAAAAGAAAAGAAAAAAGAAAAGTATAGTGAAAGTAAATGTGTGATTTGAATTTTATTTATGAATGTTTTTTTTTTTTTCTATGATAAAATTATAAAGAAGAATTTAATATTTTGATTTCTTCACGGATAAAGAATTATGAACTTACATGTAAGTCGTATTTCTAAAATTCGATGAAAGAACATAATTTTTAAAACTTCTTTAGCACATCAAGTCCACGAAGCAGCTTACCTCAGGTAGGGTGTGTTAGGGGTGCTAATACCTTCTCTAACCACAACCAGTCCCTTACTCGTGAATCTCTGACAAGACCAGTTCATCCGGTTTCCTAGTAGCCTTCCATAAATTACTAGGTGGCGACTCCAACGAACCAATCAAACCAAAACAACAATGAAAAAATCGCCAACCGACGCCGCGCGGATTTTTTTTGACGTGCGACAATGATACTGCTTTTAGTAATAGTAGTAGTAGTAATAATAATAATAATAATAATTCATGGTTTTTAATTTTATCATTCAAATTATGTTTATGTTTTTTTTTCATTTAAAGGTGATAATAATAACAATAAAATAAAATTAATACTAGTAATGATAATAATAGTAACAATAGTAATATCAGTAATAATAATTATGATATTAGTAATAGTATTAACAATACTAATAGTGAGAATAATGGTAACAATAGTGGTAATAATAATCATGGTGATAACAACAACAACAACAACAACAATAATAATTGTGTTAATAATAGTAACAATAAAAAAAATAGTGACAACAACAACAACATCATCAAAAGAATGTCTAGGCATTGGTGACTTGTCGTCTACAAAAAGAAATATATTTTAACAATGAATTGAATGATATCTTTATTTGATATTGAGATGGAAAAACATTTGGTCTACTTAAATTAACAAGGATTAATCTGTAAAATTCACAAGGATAATCTTGAAAAAAATAAATTGAAAAGATAATTCTTGAATTAACTCAATGTTGAAGGACAAAATCAATTAAAAATAGCATTTAATTTGCAAAAAAACCAAGTGAACTTGAATTACTAAGAAAACTCGCAATGCAAGTCATGCACATCATTAGATTTAATAAAGTTTTTATTCTAGAGATTATTTATCATTTAACTATATGACAATAAAGTACATGCTAATCTTTTTTGTATGAAACATTTTTTAGAAGTAAAAAAACAGTGATAGGCATGTGGTGGCAAGATAGTAAAAATAAATCATTAATAACAAAGGGTGACATTGCATTCTTTTAGGTTTGAGTTGAATAAAAAATAGATCATCGATAACAAAGGATAAAATTTTTTTTAAAAAAAAGGGGCAAAAAAAACAAAATATAAATAAAAAAATAATAGCCTAAATGTTACAAATTAACTCATTAAACCTGTGACCCGATTTATTGACTTAATTAGGTTCAGTGATTTTCTTTTTATCAATTTTTTCAACCTAAATGTAAAATAGCAATAAAAAAAACTTAAAGGAGCTCGACGTGTGGGCCTGGTGGCCCAATGTGCTCGGGCATAAAAAAAGCCCGCACACCTAGGCCTATTTGTATTTTTCTTAATTTCATAAAGGGACAACGTGTGCGCCTCATTTTTTTTAAAGATAATAGATGATGTGCCGTATATTTTTTTGCAGAATCCAGTGACTTGTAGTTGCTAGAAAAACAGGGCTTCGGTTTTTTCAATTTAAAAATTCATTTTGACCTAAAACATCTAGAAAACACCACAAACACCTTGATAAATCTATTCATAGCCTCAAAAAAGGGTTTGAAAAACCAAAACCAAAAAACACTTTCATGATCATATTTACTTTCTTAGGCAAGAAGAAGAAAACAAAACACATAGCTAGGTGAAACTCCCTCATGAAATGGAAACCATTAACATGTATTTCAACCTTTTTGATGATTGGAATCGTCTTCAATGATCATTTTCTTTCTCTACACTGTAATTCAACATCCTCTCTCTATCATCTCGCAAAAAAAAAAAACTTTAATATAAAAATTATTTTTTTTACAATTAATAACCAATTTACTCCCGCTTCAAACTCCACGTACGAATGCCTAATTTTAATACGTGCATATTATTCATGTTACCTCTTTTCTTTTTAAAACTATGATTAAATAAAGATCATTGCCAGCACAATGAAATACTTCGCAATGTTTTGACTATAAATCTCTCCAAGCAAAATGATTTTATCGATGGCCATTGGTATCTCCTTGGACATTGAATTTCTTGATGGCGATGGGCTGTCAATGATTTGCAAGACATTACAGCTCCTTTGTTGAGAATACAACATGTGCCATTTTAGGGAAGAAATTGTACTGTTGCAGACATATACATCCCACCCATTATGATTTCCACATTAATGAATTAATTTGCCTTTGATTAAAGGATGGAAGTGAATGATAAAGTTCCATAAAATTGGACAACTTACTAAGCAATTAAGATGTTACCCGTTAAAATCTTAATGCAATGATGTATATTAAATAGATCAAATCTAATATAGATTATTATCTTATTATGTACAATTACGTAATTTCAAGATTTTGTATATCTGTGAAAGCCCTTATTATGAATTATTTTAACCTTTTTTCTTCTAATAACAATGATAATAACACATTTGGCCATGAAATTAGGAGGTAAATTACTAGGTATTTAGTGCCAAGAACTTTCCGTAGAAGACAAGGGAAAAAAGGAGAAGAAATATACTAGAAAAGGTTACAACAATAGCATTAAGCCGGCACATCAATGGTGTCTTGTAAATTTCAACAACCATCAACCAAATCATGTTAAGCTTTGCCTTAACAAAAAAGAAAAGAAAGAAAAGAGAAGGCAGTTGTCATACTGGCTGCACCATCTCTTCTTTCATTATATGTTGATGCAGGTGGTGGGGGTTGGTGCACATGGTCACAACGGATTAGTCAAAGTATGCTGACAATTTCCTTTGCCTAGAAAATAGCTTCAGATCATAAAATCATGAAGGAAAATAATAAATAAGAAAAAACAACAAATTTATGTTTCAATGCTATCTTTACTTAAAAGAACAATTTAGAAAGAAAACCCACTCACTTTATGGGATTTGGAGAAAGAAATAGAAGGTTGCTCTTCATTAGAAGTTATTGATTGAATTATGATGATGGTGATGACCATCTATTGTGGTTGCAGGATGCTCTTCAAGAGAAGGTTGAAGGATAATGAGGCCAACTTAGCATGAAGTCCATATGCCTTGTGGTTCAAAGAATCATACCTAGAAAATCAATACAGCCCAAAACCAGGTGTCAGGCTGAATATGGTCAGGCAAAATCACATTTTAAACTCTTCAACCATGAAAAAAATTTGATATATTAAGAGCACTGGATTTAAATAAGAAATTGCGGCCTTAGGAACTTAGAAAGCTTGCCATATGGGGTGTTTGACATTGATTGTAATCTGCATTGCAGAGTTTTGCTAGTTCAAAACTGTATTGGAGAGGTGGGAGATTCAAAATCAATCCCTGATGAATTGATAAGAAGTATTTTGACATTACCTGGAGAATATGTCAATTCAAGATTGCATCGAAGAATGGAGGATCCAAGATCAATTCCTGATGAATTGGTGAAAGACCTTTAGATATCACTTGAAGAATATACCAACCCAAGAGTACACTAGAGAATAAGGATCTAAGATCAACCCCTAAAAAATTAATAAGAGGTTATTAAGCATAACCTGAAGAATTTGTCAGTTCAATACTGCATTGGAGAATGACGGATCCATGATCAACCCATGATGAATTGGTGAGAGACCCTTAGATATCACCCTAGGAAATGATGTTATTGTAATAGAAAGACCTTATACCCATCCCTTAGAGATTATGAGGCTACTGCCCTATAAAAAACTAAGTCAATCCCTTTATTGGCCTCATACCCATCTTTTGGATTGTAGGGTTTTTTTCATAGGAAAACTAAGTTAATCTCTTCATTGGAAAGTATCTGAAAGCTCTTAGATAGATAATGTATGTCAGAGATACATTATTTTTATTTCAAAAATAAATTTACATTCCTATCAAGGATTATGCATCCCGAGGTTATCTGAGTGATAGGTATGGAAGAGGTTCTTAAGATAAATATATGTTGGAGGTGGCACCAAAGTGTTTGCTTTGACTGCCCTAATAATCCTGAATGCGTGCTTCTATTTTGATTTCACGAGAGTTATAAATCCTTAGGATACTTCCAAATGCCCATGAGTTGATCTTTCACGGTTCTTCCTCAATCTTTCATTTCCACCATGAGAATGACTTCGCTTGGAAGGTCCTTCATGCTGGTTGTCCTTGTAAAAATAAGAAGGCCTATGTTGTAGCAAATTAGCATTTTTTATCCGTATGTGATTTTATATGACTTGCTTCACCATAAACAAACTTCTGTCTAGCAAGGCATAAAGTTCTCTAGAGAGCATACTCTCTTACCCTTCCTATTAAGGTCTCTAAAGCTACTGGCTTAAGAAATTCTATACTTCGAAAATATCGAGGGCCCGCGTGGGGTCCTGAAAATTTTTTCAAGAAAATGTTGAACTCGGATAAGGTTTCTATGCCTATTAATGATGAAAAATAGGTCCAGACATGTTGCTTGTATCCAAGCACGTTGAGTTCGAGTAAGATAGCCCGAGTTCATGTGGGTGATGAGGTAAATGGCCAGCACCCACCATGACAGCACACCCAGGAAGCTAGGCATGTCACACCCATGCTGAGCATATGCTATACTTTGAGAATATCGAGGACCGTGTGGGGTCCTGAAAAAATTTTCAGGGAAATGTTGAACTCGGATAAGGTTTCTAAGCCTATTAATGATGAAAAATAGGTCTATACATGTTGCCTGTATCCAAGCACGTTAAGTTCAGGTAAGATAGCCCGAGTCCATGTGGGTGATGAGGTAAATGACCAGCACCCACCATGACAGCACACCCAGGACGCTATGCATGTCACGCCTATGCTGAGCATATGCCCAAATAGGGTGTATGCTCATTGGCTATATCTTAATACTAGTTGGGTCTAAGCCCGAGTCCATGAATTTTTGTTTTTGGACCTTTAAAAAGTTTTCTATGGTCATTAAATTTGGGTTATCTTTTTGTCACATGTAGGTTGTCTTACATGAGCTTGGTGTTCGTACTCTGCAAGTGCCCAAATGAGTATTCTCTTGAATCACTGTTTCAGATGAAACTGAAACTCGGCCATTATTCAGTTGACTGGGAAAGGTCAATAGTGGTCGGCAAAACTAATGTGTGAAGCAACTGAATTGCCGTGCCAGGACAAAGCTTCAAACTCAACTATCTTTTGGATATATGTTGGGTTAATTAATTCGAAAGTACACTTAATTATTCGACATAACTATGAAATGAAACGAGATCCACTAAATCAATTAGCGTGCCATGAGAATAAGAATAGAAGAATGAGAATGGTTATTCTGTACCTTTTTTCATTTGCACACAAAACTCTTTATTAAGAAGAAAAAAGAGGCGAGGAGAAAGTTCATGACTCTCTAATTTTCAACCTAGCATCTGGATCCGGCTTGTAGCATATATATTCCCTCAATAATTTTCAATAGTCAAGTTCACTTTTCATTTTTCATGAAGCAAACATCTACATTTTTCAAAGGCATGTTGGCCCTTTCAGTTGCTGAGGACTTTCACTAGAGATATGATAGCAAGGTCAATTGATTAGACTGTTTTCTGTTGATCGATGGGAGTTTCCCTTGTTGTTTTGCCAAGATGCAGTGAGAACTGTCTAGCGACACCAATCAAGCAGGCACACCTCCACTTACGGATTATCCCTGTAAATGAACTTGACCACCTGGTTCACGCATTAACGTTGGTTTGTTAACATTTTGGTTTGGTAGGTCCTGGTCCGAAGTGCTTGATGCATGCCATGATCCTGATGTGGGATGGTGATGTTTTTTCTTCCCTTTGCTTGGTGTGATTCACTTTTTACTCTCTCTTTTTCCCTTGTATATATATTGAACCCGACAATGATTGAAACAACCATTTGCCTGGCTCGCAGATTGTGACCAGCTTGGAGGACCCATCTTCATTCGGAAGCAAAATATTTCAAAAAGGTCAAATTTTATGGATGCTTTTATCGTCCATAGGATAGGATCAGACTCACAAATTGCTGGAAGTGCGTTGTGCGCTAGCCATGTACCATGTCCATTGTCAACCGTGATACATGTTACTTGAAAAAAGAAGAAGCTCTTTCTTCCTTCTTTGCACTGCTTGCAGATACCACGTAGTGCAGCTTTCTGTCTTCTGATTATTTAAATCCATCTCTTTTTCCACAAGCTTTAGTGGATACTGGATAGCAGCAGTGCGGCTATATATGCGTTAGAAACAGGAAGAGACATGCATGTGGAATTAAAGCCCAACAACGAATCAGGTATACACCCGGCCGGAAGTATCTAGACCAGGGATGCTGTCATGAATTACTTTTGTTATACATTTGTCATGGATTCCTGAAAAAAACGGTATATGATTCATAAAATACAAGTGAAATTTGTGACAAATTAGCGTTCAGAATGTTAGGCCTTTCGACTTGTTGTAAACCAAAATCATTTTGTAAATATTATTTTCACAAATCTTGATTGTTAACTTTATTGATATAATTATAACATTACTATTTGAAACCCTGTGGCTAGTTCGTAGATTTTTATTTAATTTTTTTTTAAAATGTAACAAGCTGATAAGAATGTATGCCCTTAATTAAATTTTGTTAAGAAATAGATTTAATTTATCAGTTGAGAATACATGAAAATACCCTTTATTGTTAAACAAAATAAAGAAAAATAGAATTACTAATGGATTGCAAGTGTAAATATGTGATATATTCCCAAACAAAAGAATTAAATCCTCACCTTCTGTTTTTTTTTTTTTTTTCTGGTTTATATATATTTGGTCTTGGAAGCCCTTAAAAGGATATTTTCCTATTTAAAAACCAATATTTTCTCGCATTCTCCCTCAAACCATGGATCTTGAACAAAAAGACAAAAAAAGAAAAAAAAACAAAGGATTTGATCTAGATTTCAAGTTCCTCGTAAAATACTTTTCAGGCCATTTGAAAATTTTGGGGCATGCCTCTGTTGTATGCTCACCGTTTAAAAAACACTTCTCCAATTTAATTTAAACTTTCCACCGCAATTAAATTTATCAAAGGAAAAGAAAAGAAAAGAAAAACAAATTCCACCGCTTTAGAAATTGGAAATAAGGAAGAAAAGGGAGTTAAAAAAGGAATAATTTTCTGCAGCTAGGCACGGCTAAATTTCAGCCAGAGTAATTTTTTTTAACAAATCAAATTCACAAAATAGAACGTACTCTTGATCTACGTACATCATCAGAGTGTTAGCTGTTTCTGGTTTGTGATGAACTGGCTGTCTGAAAAAAGAATGGCTGATGGGTCTGTTAGCACAGTGGTGTAGTCCTTGTCTCATTGTCTGGGGTTGAAAACACAGGCACAGAAAAATTATTGCTATTCATTTAAACCACCATTTTATGATGTGGATATTTGATACTGTAATAATAATTATTTTTTAAAAAATTTTATATTTTTAAAATTTATTTTTAATACCAGCCTATTAAAACAATAAAAAATGTATAAATTAATTTAATTTTTTTAAAAAATATTTTTTTTTCACAGATACAAACAGACTCTCGAGGAACAGTTGCACTTGCAAGAACATTAATTGAAGAAATGGGGAGAGCACCAATCTTGGATTTTAAATCACATACTCATCCAGGTTTCCTCCCAGATGGTTCCTCGGTACTTCACACATGTCAGACGTCTAAGCTCATGGCTTATGATTGGCAGTGTTATTGCGCTGTGACTCACCAAAAAAAGCAAGGGATGATCAAACTAATGCCACTAATGAATTTGATGGTGCATGCGGCGATTAGCGAGGCAGGTTCATTATATAATCGCATATTCATTGTTTAATTAAAGGTAATAGCTTTCTTCTTTCCTTTTTTTTGTCTTTATTAAGTAGGGTATAATTAATAATTACTCCGTGGTTAGCTGCTAGGTTAAAGAAGGAGAATAAGGTTGGCAAATTCCCACCATTGATCACGTGGACATATCGCTATCGCATAAAAATTTAATGGACATGTTGGTCCACAATAGAAAACGTTCTGTAACAATTGCTAATAAATTAAAAACCAACCCCTCGTGAATTGTTTAACATTTCGACCCTCTAATTCCTAATCCGATTGGATCTTTCCATTTTCAGAGCCATCCGACGCCCGATGGCGTGCCACACAGAGGATCGTGGTGGGACCCTGACAGAAGCAGGCAACCTGACAAGGGTTTGCAAGAATTAGAGACAGCGTTGGAGCACAATGGGAGGAAAGGGATTAAAAAACAAGGGTTAGGGTTAGATTAAAAGAGAAAAGTCCTAATTAGGAGTGCCAATGAGATGCTTCTGAGGGAACTTTAAACCTTTATGTATTCTAGTTTGTTGACGAAAGCATCAGATCAGCCCTTCTGATGGGTTGCCGCAATCTATGACTCTTTGGTTCTGTTTAATTAATGAGCCAGACTTTACGAGGGTGACCTAAGTATGTTTATGTACTTTGGTTTGGTGTGATATGTCCCTCCGCCCTCATTGTTTTGCTTTGAAAAACTTCTATCTAATTATTTTGTCAGCTTGGACAAGCCTCTTCAATATTTATTATAGTAATACATCTTCCTTTCTGTTGGCGTGTCCAGGTTTTGATCCAACCTCCCCCAAGTTTAATATTTTGAAAGTTTTCATAGTTATTTTGATTAATAGTCGTTTTTACAAATATTTTTTTATTTGAAATTATATTATATTATTTTTTTAAATTTATTTTTGACATCAGCACGTCAAAATAATATTAAAACATGAATAAAATTAATTTAAAACAAAAAAAATAAATTTTGTTTTAAAAACAATTTTAAAATGTAAAAACAAATTGACTCTCGGTGTGTTTTTAGGAACTCAAGTGAAATCGTGTTTTATAAGAATTTAAATTTTTATTTAAATTAATTATTATTTTGATGTATTGGTATTAAAAATAATTTTTAAAAAAATATTATTTAATATATTTTTAAATAAAAATAATTTTAAAAAATAAGTATTATATTATCATGTTTTTATACTGAAAACCCAATCTTTGCCCCTTTTTATTTTTAATTGTGTATTATGTGGTTTCAAGGGGGGCTAAGCTTTGATTTAGCAAGGCACCTTCGCTAGGGTCAAATTTTTGTTGGGAACCATATCTGTCTTTTCTTTTGTCATCTGCTAAAATCCAATGTTGCCCATCTTTTCATGTCCTGTACTCTTAACTATGGGGTATAGTTGTACTGATGGAGGAATATTTATCATCGTTTGTAAATACAGTCTTTTAACCTTGAAGATTTCGGTTCATGCTCTTATACTTTTGTTTTTGCCATCTCCTCCACCTGGTAATTAGCGGGAAAGAGATGTTTAGATCAAATTTGCTTATGGAGCTGATCACACGACATGAACGGACATCCTTGCATGCCTCCTTTTCTTTCCATTTGAAGCCGATGTCATAACAGCTCTTGCATAAATTGACTTGGATGCTAACATTGTAGTTAACTGTGATCCTGCCGCGGCTAAAGAAAAAACTCTGTAACACCAAACTTGTCGGAAGAAATTTCTGTTTTACAACTTTTTCTAAGATTTGAACCCCAGTATAATTCAAATTAGAAGCAAATTCACGGACAGAAAATTACTACACGATAATTTATCATAGATTAAGGAATATTTTTTAAATTAATATAAATATTCAAGTTAGTTTCCACGCACAAAGCAACTAGAAAAAGCAAAAGAAAGCATTCATCTAATTTCTGAAATGGCAGCGGTGACACGATAAACTGTTTGGAGGTACCAATTACAGCGAAGAACGATCTGTCTTCAAATTTCAAATTTCATTTCTATCTTTTCCAGTGGGAAACTTCTAACAACGAATCCAAGAATGATTAAACAAGAAATAGCACAGTAAAAGAAATCAATTCATAAGCCGAGCTGGGTGGGTTAGCCAACATTTATGTCTACACTTCGATCGAAAACAGTATCATAAGCACAAATATCCAAGTCTTGAGTCATATATTTGGGTTCAAAAGTATTCGAATTATTAGTTTAACAGGACTTTTCTACCGACCACAAGCAAAATGAAACAAATTGATAGACTGCCACCATTATTTTCGGGAGGTGGGATGCATCTTGTCGTGGATGATGAAATAAGAAATTTTCTTCATGCTACTATGCCATACCTAATTTTCTTCAATATCTATTGTTTTCTCTATTGGCTTCTTAGGGTTCAAGGGACAATGTCAATGGCCTACAACAGCAAGAACGTATTCCAAAGACGGGTGGCATTAATTTCTCTGGTCCTTTTGCTTTTATTTGTCTTTTTTTATGCTAGCGTTTCAACTGATATATAAGCGGGCATATATTTATTTAATTGTACGACAACATTATTGTCAAAACCTGTCATTGTAATTTTATTTCGCTTGAACATAGTTTCAACTAATGACTTTTGACACTTAATTATAATCTTATTGACAACTAAGCCTCTAAGAATAAGTGATATCATATAGGTTGCACAATTCATTTTCTAAAGAAATCGTCGAGGGTCAAATTTAAGAATGTTTGCTGAGCACTATGCCGGCCTCGCAGCCTCGCCTTAGAGAAATTCCCTCCGCGGGAACAAGTAGCCGTACGTCAACCCTAGTTTATATATTGAGAAGAAAACAAATTTTCAAATGGAGGAACTAGTCCAACCTATTAATTGTTTATCATTTATGATAAATTAAGTACATATAATTGAAATAAGAACCTTCAGGCTTACAAATAATATTTTAAAAGATCTCATTTATAATTTTACTCAAAACCCTTCTTCATCTTAATCAAGGAGAGTGTGTGTGTGTGTATATATATATATATAAAGTATTCATTCATGCTTATTATATCTTTGATTATTTTAAGAGAGTTTTAATTAACTTGGACTTTGTTTTAAGTGTTTTTGAAAGTTGAAACTCGCAAATCTGTCAGCTTCCTTGCAAAAACTATTATGCATGTTTGAGAAAAACCATCTCGATCGAAAGAGGAACATCACCTAACGCTTACCTGTCAGTACCGACCGACGAGAGCTATTATGATAATAATATTAACACTCTTCATCGAGGCGTAAAACATGTATCTCGAGCTAAGTATTTCCATCAACAATGGTATTTTACAAACTAAAAAAACAAAATACAGCCATTTAAGCTGTTTTTGAACCTTTTTTTTCTATTCTTGGGCGACTATAATTGAGTGATAACTACTCATTTGTTAAAAAAAGAATGCGAGTACCTTTATTTATTTGTCATGCATTACTTAAATTAATCAGGACTGCAGTACCGTACGTAAGCCCTTTAACTGGGTCTCTCTCAGCACAAACATTATTGGAGGAGTTTCCTGCACCCATGTTTATTTGATATATAAGATATATTTTACAAATATATGATATATAAAAGATTTTTTATCTTGATAATACAGAGATATTGTTAATCTTTTTCTTTGAAATGGAGGGACCAGGAGCTATTAAAAAAAGGAGGATAACTTTCAGTAAGTTTAATTTTAATTTTTTATCAATGATAAATCTATTCTAAATTTTTTTTTAAGTATAACTAATTTATCTATGAATTGACACTAATTTAATTATTAAAGAGTCTTTAAATATATATAAAAATATTTTTTTATAGATAATAAACATAATTTATCAGCCAGCCAATCTAAAAAATAAATTAGATTATCAAAACTAAAAAATTAACAATTTTATCTCAAATCTCAGCTTGACTTTCAAACCCATAATATAGAAACAGACCTCATCACCTTCAAACCCACCATTTTAAAAGATTGATCTTGCAAATTGCATGTAAGCAGGAAAAAAAAGAAAGATTGACTGGTCTAGCAGTATATATATTGAGAATATAGTACGTCGTCGGTGAGAACCCAGATGACATTCTAATAAAAGAATAGGAAAAAAAAATCAACCCAGAAATGAAAGAAGTAGGCAAGTTTAAGAATTGAAAATCAAATTGTAAATATACCCTCGAACCAAAAATTTAGATAGTGATATTGAATTGTGTATAGTTATAAAAATTGATTTTGTCCAAACTTCGAGTTATGAGTTAGGATTAATCTTTATCAATTTAATATTTAATTATTTTTTAAAAATTGTTTGAAATAATTTTTTTATTAAGAGAATAAATAATTCTTTCACTAACCTAATTAGTAATTAGGATCAGATCAATTTGATAACAGCGAGTTCGAAAAAATTACTGGGTTACAAGGGTTTCGCAACAAAGTGACAAACCAGAAATAGAACACTACCAGAAGGAAATCTCGCTTTTAGCCTTGTGGTCTCTCACTTGAATGAAAGGCGATCAAAACAAGTTAACTTTTAGGTAACTCCAATGAGACAATGACAGACAATTCACAAGCTGGCAGGAGGAGAGACTAGAGAGAGGCTCTATGGGCATGACGCGTGTCAAAGAGATGGTATAATTTTATCCCATCCCCAGTGGCGACACGTAGCAAAGCAAAAGCCATTATGGGCATAACACGTTGGAAAAGATGATTAGCTGTTGCCAGAAAGAACCGGTGCTGCTGACGTGGGACGTCGCTGTCGTAAGGAGCTTAACAATGCCCCAGGTAGTGATGGCCTAATCACCCCCAGGTGAGTGACAAAGCCTTGATTAAAGTGCCCCCTTATACACTTGCCACTACTTTGCCTTTAAATCACACATTTTGCCACTGCTGTCCTCGAACTACTAATTCATGATCTATCCACTTCAATGACAACATTGCCCTTTTGAATTTCCATTACGCATGCCGAAATGCCCAAGTCTTACTTGTCAAGGAGTAATTGCGTCTTCGGATGTTGCTTCTTATTGCATAAACAAATTACAAATGCCAGGAGAAAGATTCTTGCCCACTGACTTGTATAGGCTAGAGGAGATGGTTACAACCACAATTTTGTACTCTCACTTGCTGGGCTTTGCTACTTTTAACTTGTCTATATATATATATATATAGACTAGAGGTTAGGTCTCATTCTTTCAAAGAAAAAGCAACAACGCTCCTTTGTTTTTATTTAAACCTAGCCTCTTAACTTTTCCTTCAATGATTTTGTTTCGGTGGAACTAAATTTGATTCCTTTTAAATCATTCAAGAGAATGTTCGGCCAGTTTTTGCATAGATTATTCAATTTTCTTTGCTTAAAATATGAGAAATTTTATGGTGTTTATCGAGAAATTAATAGTATTTTATTAGCTGTGTTTTAAATTATTTTAAAAATTAAAAACAGGTAAAATTTCAAGGGGGATATTCTTATTAATTTTTATTTAAAAAAATAAAAGGAAAGAAAATAAAACTTATCAACCACAAAATATAATAATAATATCTGTTATTGATGATCCTCTTAGCAAGCATCATGAAATCTTTCCAGGCTCGATCTAGTGCAAGCTAATTATAATAAGAAACTAGCACGTGTAGAAATTAAGAGATCAAAGACAAGTTGCATATTACTTATTTAATGCTTCCTCGAGGATAGGATTTAAAGAGCCTTTAATGAAATCTTAAACGCTATAAATGTGAATTATATATTTTTGAATATTCTCGAAATTTTTAATCTTAATTATAAAATCTAAATAGACACGCGCGAGTATCGTTAGTCAAATATTTTCTCGATCGCTAATTAAAAGATTTCGTTGTTCTAAAAACATATATATTATCACGATTATCATTAACTTCGGTGCAAACACAAGTTGTAAGCTTTTCAAATTAAAGCGAACGACGTCAACTATACAATACATAGCTTCTCAAGAACTGAAATGTCATTTGCTGTTCCGATATCATTCCAAAAAGATAGAGACTTGTATGTGCTGAAAAGTGAAAGCTAACTAGCTAGCACCCATTATGTGTTTTGTCATGTAATGGATTTGAAACAAAATGTGGCTTTGGGAGGAAGGAATTCTATATCTGCAAGTAAACTCTCTAACCAAACATTGGCTATCGGATTCCAGAACAGTATAGATCAATATAATAGACATTTATAATAACGCCTCGAGAGGCTCCTGTCATGCTGGGGTCCTATTTTTATATTTCATTACCTACTCCTCTTCTTTTGACTCCGCCATGTCCTTCCATGGTAATTTTAAAGAAGCACAGGGCATCTAATGATAAATTCGAACAAAAAGATCGCCTTTTCATTGTCTGAACAATTTCGGTTCCATGCAGGGGCACTTTTGTCAACAGAAATAAAGTACAAGCCATCCAAACACAAACACAAAGAGTTAACAAGCGTGTAGAAGTTGTCCACTCGAAGGGATGGACTTATGAATGGATAGGGATGTGAAATTCCGAGGGAAAGAAAGATAGTGAAAAGGCAGTAATTTCTGTTCTGCAACCAAAAAAAAAAAAAACAGTGATTTCTGCTCAAGAGGGCTATACCTTTTATGCCCTTAATTTGCTGTCCATGCATCTCTGTTTAACGTAAACAGAATAAAATATTGGAAGTCATCGAAAATGAGAATGAATATCCTTGTCGATTTATGGTAGTGTTTTGTGTGTGTGAAATAATTTTTATGGCATGGATATAGATGATGGGGCTAGAATGCTAGCAGACATTTTCTATAACCCTATTCTCTCATCCTTATTTCATAGATTCTTCTTTTGTTAGTGTGTCCATGAGTAACTCGCTCTTATTACCTTCTTTTTCTACTAGCAGTACTAGAACCATTACTTGTTGTTGTACTTTTGTTGTCTCTACTACTTCTTGTTGTGTAATTTCTCGTGTGCATAAACTTGGTGGAAACACTTGAGAGAGTCAAACCTTCAATGGTGCTTCTTGATTTTCTTCTACTAGTTGTTTTGAGTTGAGAAATTTGTAAGGACCCTCTTGTCAAACTTGATTTTCTTGCTAGAATCTTTGTTGGGTGTTGGAGTTTGTGTTTTAATATAAGCTGAATTTCGAATCTTTGTTTGTTCTGGTCCGTTTCTTTTTCTAGGTGTTGTTTTTGGTTGGTAGTTAACTGGATAAAAACCATTTAAGCTCTGTTTTAGATTAGAAACTCAAGAATCTTGAGGATTCTTTGATTCTTTCTTGAGGGTGTATATGTGAATTACTTTTCTTGTTTAATATCTGGTCCTCTTGTAGCATTCAAAATCTGAACTTTGTAGCTGTTTTGATGGATAAGATCGCATCTTTTCCTGAAACACACATCTCCTTTCCGAGTTCTACTTGTTTGTAATTGAATTTGGAGTTAGGTGAAGTTCTCTAAATATTCTTCTTCGTTTAACCGTGCCTCTTCTTGGTCTCATAGGTGAAGTTCGCTAACTATTCTTCTTCGTTTAACCGTGCCTCTTCTTGGTCTCTTAAGTTTGGATTTCTTTTGATGTTGGGTTCTACTAGACAGTCTCTGTAGATTTGACAGTGGCTCCCTTCCTTTCTCTCTCCCTTTATTTTTTTCTACACCTAGGGCTAGGCAATAAGTAAGACCCACTTAAACCTTTGGTACTGTTTTTAGATATCCCGTGTTTGTTACTGCTTTGGATGAGTTTGCTTCATGTATTTGGGTTTGGTTTAAAGGTGGGTCATCTACTTTGGATGCTATTTTGCTGGATTGTATCAGTAATTTCCATGAACTGGTTCATTAATGGTGGAATTTTGGAGACCAAGGCTGGTTTGCTTGGTGATGGTGGCAAGATGTGGCTCAAATGCTTGGAGAAAGTTTCAGGGAATAGTTGCAAGATCCATCATCTCTACTACCAGTATATTGGTTCCAAGAGAATTAGAAAAACATGGTGGAGAAAGCTTTTGGTCGCGTGGATAGTTGGTTGGATCACTGTCTCTGTTTGGATCTTCTGGTACATGAGCTCACAAGCTTGTGAGAAGAGGAAAGAGACCCTTGCAAGTATGTGTGATGAGAGGGCTAGGATGCTACAGGATCAGTTTAATGTGAGCATGAACCATGTGCAGGCCATGTCCATTTTAATCTCAACCTTTCATCATGGAAAAAACCCTTCTGCTATTGATCAGGTTAACTAGATCTCCTTTAACTCTTAGCAACTCTGAATACTAAATCTGGTAGAAATTGCTATTTGTCTTCGAAGTGCTTAAATGCCTTGCTTCTTCTTTTGTTCAATAATGTCAAATTATTTACAAACCAGAGTCCATCATTGCTCCCGCTCCCTCGATTTGATTAATCTAGGTTCTTAATCACGCAACTGCTTTTACTATATTCAATAATTTCGGTGCGCGGTTTTGTTATTCTAAGTTTTTTCCATGTTTGGAAATTAGTTCACGGTGTTAATTTCAGTGATTTTTTCCATTAGTCCAGAACTAGGTCTTGGGTACTTCTTGTCTATCATTGATACTATCCAGTTGAGGTATAAACTGATTTTATAAATTTCAGAGGACTTTTGCGAGGTATACGGAGAGAACCGCTTTTGAGAGGCCCCTTACTAGTGGAGTGGCATATGCTGTAAGGGTGATGCACTCTGAAAGGGAACAATTTGAGAATCAACAAGGCTGGACTATTAAGAGGATGGATACCTTTGAACAAAGTCCAGTTCAAAAGGATGACAATGTCGCCAAAGCATTGGAGCCATCCCCAATTCAGGAAGAATATGCTCCTGTCATCTTTGCACAGGATACTGTCGCACATGTGGTTTCCCTTGATATGCTGTCAGGAACAGTAAGCCCGATTCCTTTTTTTTATGTAAAAATTTCAGAAATGTTTTTTATCGTCCAATTCCCTGGCTGCTCATAGATTTCGCTAAAATTTTGCTAATGGGACACAATAAATTACCAAGAAAAAAAAACCTTGGTGATAGCTTCCATTCATGTTTTTCCACTGGTCTCACAATTTTGGTTAAGCTATTCTTTTAATTCCTTGACTGCTGCATTGCTGATTTAAATGTACTTATTTGTGAAGTTTCGTTTACATCCATATCAGGAAGACCGTGAAAACGTGTTGCGTGCTAGAGCATCTGGAAAGGGGGTTCTAACTGCTCCTTTCAGGTTACTCAAAACTAACCGTCTTGGAGTTATTTTGACATTTGCTGTCTACAAGACAGACCTCCCTTCTAATGCAATGCCAAATGAGAGGATTCAAGCAACTGACGGGTATGATTTAATTCATCTATATGTGAGAGGAAACTTTTCTTAATTCATATGGTCCCGTTCTGTTGATGCTTGATCAAATAAAGGTGCATAATTGATGTGGAAACAGATTTTTAATCCAGAAGCAAGGGCGATGCTTGAAAATCTGAACTGTTTCCCTTCATTGAGTCAGTTGTATGGAAAGAAAAATTAATATTTGCAAATTTTATGGTGTGTTCCCAAAGTGATGCTCTAATAAAAGCTTGAATATATAGAGTTGTCACTCTGATGAAAATTATAATTAATAAACAGCTCTTCTGATCTTCTCATGACTCCAATCAGGTACCTTGGAGGAATCTTTGACATTGAGTCACTTGTGGAAAAGCTACTTCAACAGCTTGCAAGCAAGCAAACTATCTTAGTGAATGTATATGATATCACTAATCAGTCTCACCCTATCAGCATGTATGGTTCAAATGTATCAGATGATGGGCTGGAACATGTCAGTGCCCTTAATTTTGGGGATCCTTTAAGAAAGCATGAGATGCGCTGCAGGTAATCAATAAACATCCATCTTTTGTTGAATGGCATGGGGTTCAACTTGTGTATGAAATAGCCATCTCTGTTTGATTGACTATTCAAAACCATACCACAAGATACCATAAGCTCTTTTAATTCAATAAAAAAGATAGCATTATAGTATATTGATATGGTGATATGGTTGGTCCAAATTTCCTTGTTTTGATGTGGTTATGCCATTATTATTCAAAAGAATGGAGAACCTTCCATCTGGGAGTAGCTAAATCAATGTTGTAATGCTTTAAGTGTATATTAGTTGAGACAGTTGCATAAACTAGTTGTCTCTCTTAATGCAGATTCAAACAAAAACCACCATGGCCATGGTTAGCAATAACAACATCAATTGGCATCCTTGTGATTGCATTGCTTATTGGTTACATATTCCATGCAACTATGAATCGAATTGCCAAAGTTGAAGATGATTACCATGAGATGATGGAGCTTAAAAAACGAGCTGAGGCAGCTGATGTTGCAAAATCTCAGGTATTTGGTATTTCTATTCTGCTCCTCCATTCTTTAGGCTTGCAAGTTATGTCATACAAAGCCAATTAAATCTCAACTTTTTGTAGTTTCTTGCTACGGTTTCCCATGAGATCAGAACCCCAATGAATGGTGTCCTAGGTGAGTTTTGAATTTGGCCATTACTCTTCCAATATAAGCAACAGTGCAAAGTTCATGCAGCCATGATACTACCTTTGTCCGTGTTTCAGGAATGCTACATATGCTTATGGACACAGAACTAGACGCAACTCAGCAAGATTATGTTAGAACTGCACAAGACAGTGGAAAAGCACTAGTCTCACTTATAAATGAGGTGTTGGATCAAGCAAAGATTGAATCTGGTAAGATTGAGCTTGAGGCAATGCAGTTTGATCTGCGAGCAATTATGGATGAAGTATTGGCACTCTTTTCTGGCAAGGCTCACGAGAAAGGAGTTGAGGTAATATGTGTTTCTCGAAATTTGTTGTTTGGTTTCCTTTGGGCCCCACTTCTTGTCTTTGATCCTTCTTTACATGTTTCATTTTCATGAAACAATTGGCGGGAAGAGCAGTTGGCAGTTTATGTGTCTGATGGTGTTCCTGAAATGCTAATCGGTGATCCAGGGAGGTTTCGGCAAATTATTACCAATCTCATGGGGAATTCAATCAAAGTAAGTACCCAGTTATTTCTTCCTTCAACCTCTTTGGTAACAATTAAGGTTGAATCTCCAAATTGATAAGCAGCTACCAAAAACTGATTCAACTGAAAACTTGAGAACTTGCACAGAGATATAGGAGAAAACACCAGCCATGGTCTGTTTCCATGCAAAGCAAATTTTTGTGTGTTAAGGCTTGGAACATAGGTCTTCATGTTTTCAAGTTCTGGCAGCTGGATTAGCTAATGGTTTCTTGTCAGTGATCCTGAAGAGATCTCTCTGTGCTTGCCATGTGTTGGTGGGAATTAGCCCCCATTGTGACATAAAAATTGTACCTTCCTTTTGAGGAAGAGTGGAATGAGGAACGTTGTGCCTTGTCTTTAGGCTTAATGGCCTCTCCTAACTCATGATTTTCTCCCTATCAACGAGAAGGAAAAAGGAGTTGTTGACTGATGTTTTTTTTCCTCTCTTTTTTCCAGTTTACAAAGAAAGGGCACATCTTTCTCACTGTTCATCTTGTTGAGGAGGTGATGGACTCGATAGATGTTGAGACAGAATCATCATCACGAAACACCTTGAGTGGTTTGCCAGTTGCAGACAGATGCCGGAGTTGGGTTGGATTTAAGACTTTCAATCCAGAGGGCTCAAGTCATACTCTCTCGCCATCCTCTTCTGACCTCATCAATCTAATAGTTTCAGTTGAGGATACAGGAGAAGGGATCCCTCTAGAAGCCCAACCTCGTGTTTTTACTCCTTTTATGCAGGTTGATCCCTCCATGTCCAGGAAATATGGAGGCACAGGCATTGGCCTAAGCATAAGCAAGTGTTTGGTTGGCCTCATGAATGGGGATATTGGCTTTGTTAGCATACCAGATATTGGGTCCACCTTCACTTTCACTGCTGTCTTTAGCAACGGTTGCTCCAATTCAAATGACTCCAAGCTCCAGAAGCAGAGACTAAAAACCCTAACTAACACAATGTCTTCCAAATTTCAGGGCATGACTGCATTGGTTGTGGACCCCAAGCCTGTTAGGGCCAAGGTCTCAAGATATCAGATCCAACGACTAGGAATACATGTTGAATTAGTTTTGGATTTAAATCAAGGTTTATCTAGCATAAGCAATGAAAATAAAGTTGTCGATATGATCTTTATTGAACAGGAAGTTTGGGATAAGGATTCGAGCATTTCAGCTCTCTTTGTCAACAAGTTACAAAAAATTGTCTCGGGGGTTTCTACAAAACTGTTCCTCTTGGGAAATTCTCTCAGTTCAAGAACAAACACTGCAACTTCTGCAACTTCTGGTGTTTATACCCCAAGTGTCATAACCAAGCCCCTCAAGGCAAGTATGCTGGCTGCTTCTTTACAACGAGCAATGGGTGGGAATAAGGGGAATCCTTGCAATGGAGAACACCCTAGTTTGTCTCTTCGCAAACTCCTTGTTGGAAGAAAAATGCTTATTGTAGATGACAATAAAGTAAACCTCATGGTAGCTGCTGCTGCTTTGAAGAAGTATGGAGCTGATGTTGTCTGTGCAGATAGTGGCCAAAAGGCGATCAAATTGCTTAAGCCACCTCACAAATTTGATGCATGCTTCATGGATATCCAAATGCCTGAAATGGATGGGTATGTGATGCTTCACACCTTTCAAGATTTTAGTGCTGGATTTCTTCAAGTTCACGGTTAACTTTTGAAACCCACAGCAATCGGAAAACTACTAGTTTTGAAATATATATTTATAGGCTGCCTAGTTTGTGATGGCAGCTGTCTGTGCTGGATGTGCTAATCCAGATGCATTCTTATCTGTACATTGATTTTATTTGGATTTATTAATTCATAGATAGATTAGTTGCTAATTTTAAAAACAATGTCCTTTTCCCCCAGGTTTGAAGCTACAAGGAGAATTCGGGATATGGAGTCAAACTGGCATATACCAATACTGGCAATGACTGCAGATGTGATCCAGGCTACATATGAGGAATGCCAAAGATGTGGGATGGATGGATATGTTTCCAAGCCATTCGAAGCTGAACAACTCTATCATGAAGTTTCACGTTTTTTGCAGCCAACTTCCAGTGCGAATTTATAGAGAACTTCTATTGAAGGCTACTCATGACATGAGCTCAAGCACCTGTTCTGCAGGGCTTGAATGGGTTGAGAGTTTTCCCGAACAGTGAGTTCTCCATTCCCCTAAATTGATTCTTGATTTTCATAGTCTCTGCATTGAAGGTTTTTATTACAAAATTCCTGAAACACGTTACTCTTTTTTTCAAGACCTGCAGCACACCTGTCTCAATTGTTCCTCAGATGTTTGACTCTAAACCTCAAATTACTTTGCTACTTCACAAGCTTGTTGACTTCCTGATCCGCTTGATGTTTCTCCGGGGGGGGGGGGGGGGGGGGGGGGGGGGGGGGGGGAATCGTTTTGTTGCGGAGAGTGTAAATAGAAGCCATGATTGATTGGTTGGGCTCTAGTTCATTGATTGTTTTACGGGCTGCATAATGAAAGCTGATTCCCATTTCCTTGTAAAGTTGATCTCATTTCCAAGCTGTCATTAGTGTTAGGGAGGAGGGTTTATTGGTAGAGACAGAACTCTTAGAATAGGACGTCGAATTCAATACTTACTTTCCAGTGGATGGAGAAATCCAGATTCCCGAGTGTATCATAGAAAATACGGAATTGCACTCTCCTTCATGTGAAGTAATAAATCAGTGAGAAGCCGAAGAGATCTCTCTTTCTTTGAGGGTGGCCGGCTGTGACTTTGGTACAAGATTCTCTCGGAAGAAGGAAAGATAGCTTCTAGGCAGCAAAGGAGAGGATGCTTCATGTATATTATCTCTTTAATAACGATGTTGATGTGTACCATACTAGGTTACTTCTTGTTAGATGTTTCTAACAGTACCAGAAGGTTGTACTGCTAAGAATTGATGTAACTTATACAGTGACAGTCTAAAAAATTTGAGCAATCGCAAGATTCTTGTCTGGCCATCACATTTGACTCGCGGCATTATTGTTTCAATGAACGTTCATTACGCCCCATGACTGTTCTTTGCGGGTGAAGTGCTTTTTATCAGTACTCGAAACGTCCTTCGCAGTTCGGTTGTCAAAGGTGATGGATGCTGTTGTCCTAAAGCTCTATTCCTTCTGCTTCTGACAAATCGAGTCAGAAAACAACATATAGTATCTACTCTCTTTTTTTCCTGCATACAAAATAGATGTACAGGGAAGGGTATGGAAAGCCTATGTAGATATATAGCTTATAGTAAATTTTCAAACAGTACAAAGTGGAAAAATAAGTTGTGGCCTTCAACCTCCAGAGCTTGGAGGTTGTAGTTTTCTACTAAACGTATTGCGCATGAGCTATGTGCTTCGCAAAATATTTATTAATATATTAAAGAGAGCTTTCAAAAAGCACAAGTGTCGATATGTCCGAGTGGTTAAGGAGACAGACTTGAAATCTGTTGGGCTTCGCCCGCGCAGGTTCGAACCCTGCTGTCGACGGCTTTTTGTTCCTTTTCAACTGCTTTCATTGCAGATAGCATTATTACATGCAGTATATAAAATTTATGGCATGAAATACCATTAAAATTAGAAAAAAAAAGAAAATAATATTCGACGATAATACGAGGTTAAATTCATTAAAGCATGACTATTAATGAAATAACTTGCAAAAAGAAAATCGTAAAGAAAATTGTAAATTTTAAGATTTAATAATTTAATATTTAAAATCAAAAAATATAATATCAAAAAGAAAATCTGAGTCAACCTAACCTAGCTTGATAAACCCACAACCATAATATAAGATCAGGATAAAAAAAAATACCTAGCAAAAAAACAAGCTAACTCATGGGCAAATTATTTCATGCAAAACAATAAAATAAAATAAAAACTCATAAAAAAAATTAAGGACAAAAATAGACGCTTCTAAAAGAAGCACTTAGTAAAAAAGACAAACACGTGATCAATAATTTAATGACAAAGAATAAAATAAAAATCAATTTTAAAAAAATTAGTCAATCCAAGATAACTCAACTAACTTGCAACCCAAGGTATGGGGTAGAGATAACCTAACAAAAAGAAAAGTAGAATGAATCACAAAGCTTAAGGTCCAATAAATTTAACGTCAAATGATGAAAATAAAAAAAAATAATTTTTTAAAAAGAACTTTAAAAAAGATCAAACTTAAATCAGGTTTATCATCGAAACTAATAAACCGAGTCATAAGACTGGGACTACCCTGTAAAAAGAAGACATGAAAAAATCACAAAGAAAAATTTCAAATCATAAAAAAAATAAAATTAAAACAATGAGGACTAAACCATGCACAAAAATAATTGAAAGAAACTAAACAGAGTAAATTAAAAAAAAACAAAATAAATGAAGAAAATGATAAAAAAAAGAGCAATAAAAAATGAGTATCAAAATTGGAAACCAAATAAATTAAATTAACCTCCCACATATTAAAAAAAGAAGAAGCAAAGGATAAAAAAATAAGGACCAAATTAAATAAAAAATCAGAATAAGATTAAGTGATGAGAGACGAAATTAAATACAAAATAAACTTAAAGAAGCATAAAATCTAAATAAAAAAATAAAAATTAAAAGAACGAGGACCAAACCGAAAATAATACAAACTAGAATATACAAATGAATTTTTAAAAGCTTTGCACGAATATTAGGGCTTATGAGAAAGTAAAGAAGTGGAGGAGGAAAAAGTCCAATCATCGTCGAACGTGCCACCCTAATAGATGCGTTGCCACCTCCCGTGTCGAGTGAGTAGGTGATCGACTTTTTTTTGCCACTGTAATGGCCCTCGCGCGCCACCAAAATGGCATGGGGGGCAATAACGCGTCTGCGCGTGTGTGGCGCACGTAAACCTATTGTATTGATTTATTAATATTATAATAATATAAATTAGTAAAAAAGCCCTAAAGGCATATAAATATTATGAAAAACCAATGATGGAAATACAAAAATACTCTCCTAAGACAGCCTTTGATTTTTCAAAGTCAAAGGATAAACATGAAATTTTATTGTACATAAAATATATAAAGAAAAAAAACTCATCTTTTAAAGGCTTTTTTTTTTCAAGACCTGAATGGTACAAACATTATTTAACTCTACAAATCAATTTGTAAAGATGCAAAAGCCCCTAGACCAAATGCCTTTTTTTTTAGCTCCCAAGAGCAACATGTTATTTTTACTGCACATAAAAAACACAGAAGGACTACTTTGTCCTTAATCAATTTTCTAATGACATTCGGATTCCACAACTTTCCCCCATTGCCAAGACAATTGTTAAGTGCAACAAAGGGTAAAATGGTTAATACACTATCTAAATCCACATCCACAGTGTTTTCATTCGCAAAGAAACAGTAAATAACCGGGCTGATTTAGTGTTTATTTTTTGTAAGTTTTCAAAAGGTGGGCTAGGCTTAACCCTCCATGTAAGGCTTTTGAAGGCCCAACTCAGCTACAGTTGGGCTTCAAAGTCTTTCTACAACGTTCGCCCAAAACAATAGAAGAATAAAAAAGTAATTGAAAAAAAAAAGCCGCGTTAAAGAGACGAGAATAAAATAAATTTCTACGGTCGTAAAAATCCCCTGGATATTCTTGCTTTCCAACCCCAAATCCTAACCGTTGGATGATGAGATAAAAGCAAAACTAAACCCTCTCTTCCTTCCTCTCCCTCTCTGTCTCTCTCTCTGTGAAACGAAGCAGAAGAAAGAAATAAAAGAGGAGGAAATAAGATTAAATTAAAAAAGGGTTGAGATGGATCCAGACACAGTAGCGAAGGCATTTGTTGAGCACTACTACAATATGTTCGATTCGAATAGATCTGGGTTGGCGAATCTGTATCAAGACGCTTCCATGCTGACTTTTGAAGGTCAAAAGACTCAGGGATCCCAGAATATTGTAGCTAAACTAACTGCTCTTCCTTTTCATCAGTGCAAACATCACATCACTACCGTTGATTGCCAGCCTTCTGGTCCTGCTGGTGGTATGCTTGTTTTTGTCTCCGGTAATCTCCAGCTCGCCGGCGAACAGCACGCTCTCAAGTTCAGCCAGGTATTTCCTTTTTTTTCTTTACGTTTTGTCTTGTGGTGTATGTGGACTGTTCTGTGGTTAATTGATTGATGTTTACGGATTCGATTCTCGATCTGATTGAATTAGTTGTTACTGTTAGGTATTTTAGTTTTTTTTTTTTTTTATGATTTCGTTATTTTTTGGATTTTTGTTTTGGAAATAAAGAATGTTTGTGTTTTGTATTGCTAGATCTAGGGTTTATTTGTGTGTGCCTTGTAGAGATTTCCAGTTATATTATTATCTGATTTGTAGCTAATTTATGCACGTCTAGAGTTTTGTGGCATTACAAGTGCATGAAATAGCAGTGACATGAAGCAATTTTCTGGTTCAGGTGATTTTTCAATTTTTTTCCTTTGTTTTCAATGGCTGCGCAAGGGTTTTTTCTATATGAGATGCTTAGAAACTTATATTGAAAACTTGGTTGGTGCTCGACCTCCTAGAACATTATAGGTGATTACTTGTTTCATTTCCATGGTGGTTTGCTTGTTGTAAATTAAGCATGCGCTGCCAAAGTGGAGTGAGAAAGAAGTGATTCAGTAATGCTGAAAAAGTATGCCCTGAGCATTGGATGATGCTTTAGATGATCAAATCTCTTAGATAAGGAAACTTTAACGTTGGAGCCGGGGCTTAAAAATGAAACCCCAACTCTGTGTTCTGTTGAGTTTCTTCATTATGATTCCTGTGTTGAAATGAATTTGATGAATGTTTGGCTAGCTCAATACACATGCATATGCTTAACCGGTAGAGGATGAGTTCTCTTGTTAGTTGTCTGGGTCATCTAATCATGTGTATGTTGGCATGTATCAAATTGGTCCTCTGAATTCTCCAAGCAGGTACTCTTGAAGTCTAGTGTTCTGTCAGCCATGACAATGTGGCACTGATTTGTTTTTTGTTTGGTCCTTTTTCTAGCACCATCTAAGCACTTGGTGGATAATGTATTGTTCTATGTGATCTTTAATTCATTTTAGTTTTGTGGTGTGTATTTCAGTCTTCATGTATTTCTTTACCGTGCTGTTCTGAGACTGAAAGGTTAATATTGTCTGTTTAGTCTCTAACCGAAATTTCCCCACGTGCTTTCTGCTCTCAGATGTTCCATTTGATGCCAACGCCACAGGGAAGCTATTATGTGTACAATGACATATTCAGGTTGAACTATGCTTGAAGACAAGAACGGCCAAGCGAAATCTTATATGGTTATAATGTCCATGGATTGGACCTCTTTCGATATATCCATTCAGTTCAAAACATTTTAAATGAAGACGGGGATTTTTTGTTTGGGTTATGTTTAATGTTTCATTCCAACACGCCTTCTTGGTGTTCCTGAAGTTCATAGATTGCTATGTTGTGGTTGGTTGAATTGGTAAAGATTTGTTGGTTTAGTGTTTAAAGATTTTGGTGTTGGAGATTTCAAAACATTTTGCTCGAGTCGAATTCCATGTCATGCGTTCAATGTTTCAGGTCTTGCTTTGAAGTTGAACTGCAGTTGCTTGCTATTGAACCATCCATCATCACTCAATTATGCGCGTTGTATCTGCATTAAATGACTTGTGTAATGCCACTGTTTTTGTGTTTAATTTTTGCGGTGGCTGGCTAGGCACCACACCATGGTAGTCGTTGTGCAGATGATTTTCTCACTGATTAGTCATCTATGAACATCGAAGGAGGAGTTCACTGCGCTGTTGAAGTTTGTGGCTGGCATGATTCTTTTAATCATTTCTTTACAGAAAGGGAACCTGTATGTGGTTTGCGTAAAAGTTAAAACACTCAATCTTGATTATTTACGTTGCTCTCAAATGGAAACTTTAAGGCTCAAAAAGCAGTGGACCTTGCTCGCAGTTCAAACGCAATAAGAAGACGTATTTTACATGGTTCTCTTACAAAACATCAACCTATAAAAGCAATTCAACATGGTTTTCTCTTCCTATGAATGCCTTGTTTATACCTGGATGCTAAAAACACTGAACATGCAATTACAATAATGCATCATATAGACATTTAGTGCCCTTTTTGGTTTTTGAGGTTGCACTGCTCAGTTTCCAAGTGAAAAGCATCAAAAAATATTTTTTAAAACCAAAAACACTTCTAGAAAATATTTAGAAGCAGAATCACTACCAAACACCTACTTTTAGGCGGTTACCCTTCATCGGTTGGCCATCAAATGCACTTGAAATGTAGCAAATGCTATTCAATGTTGGAACCTAAATCGATATGTGGAAGCTCTGGAATTTTAAAAGGAGGAACTTTGACAGGAACCACTTCTGACTGCTGATTTTCTGAATCTTGACCTTTGGTACCTGAACGTTTCAGCATCCCATTTAACATACTCCCAAACGATTTAAACGGGTGGGTCAACCCATCTTTAACTTGCAAAATGATGGACACCTGAGATACCTGCCAGGCAACAGTGAGGACAATCATTGCTGAAAGAAGGCACTGGGTAACAAAATTCTGCCTCCTCAGTTTTCTAAGCTCTTTCACTATCTCTTCAGCTGTTGTATTTTCAATGCTGTTCTCATGTCTTGACAACACTTCACCAATTGCAGGAGAATTTACCTCCTCCTCCTCCTCCTCCGCTCCAGGTGATATATCAGATTGCTCAAGTTTAACATCATTCCCTTTTAGTGATTCCAACTGTTCATACAAACGAGGCCAGCTACGTTAATTGACAGCGAGACATGTAATTTGAACAAATCATTCAATAGAAGCTAATCAATCAATCAAAACATGAAGTGTTTATTGAAAGTCAATCACACAAGAAAATGATTTCAATGTTCCTTTTAGTTTTTCTCTCTCATATACCTCGGAAAGCAATTTGGAGAGGAGAAGTTGATCGTTATCATCCTGGAGGAAACCATCATCACCAGAGGATTCTTTGTTTCTTTTCTCTGCTAAAAGCTTCTTGATAGCCTGATCAATGAGCTCCAGATTTTTGGCTGGTTCCATGGTTAGGTTAGGCAATAATATTGATGAGAGAAGAATTGACAGAACAAAATAAGTCAAGACAACGAAATGAGATGTCGTTGAACATTCTAAATGGCAAGCTTATCGTTTTTTAGAGGAAGCCACGTGGCCTTACACGATAATCGTGGCTCCAAATCACAACTACCCACAGTGCACACCGTCTGTTGCATTTTGCACTTCAGGTTCAGGGCGAGGGCGGCTACGTGTAGCAGGCGTAACTTTTTCAAGTGACGTCGACAAATTTCTACTCTCTCTACACATGTACTGTCGTTGTAGGGGTAATAATTTTTTGTTAGATTTGGTTTTTACTCATAAAAATAACCAAACAAAATTATTACATAAAAAAAAAATTTTAATTGATTCAAACTAATCAGTTTCAATTCAGTTATTTTAAAATAAAAATTAATTCAAATCGACTAGTTTTTGGTTTCGATTCAGTTATTTTATATTAAAAATAAAAAACTATATTGTTTTTAGGTTTTTTTTTTGCAATTTCCAATGAGTTTGGTTTTAATTTGGCTCGGTTTTTCCGGTTTGATTTGATTTTTTCTGTTCGATTTTGTTTAGTTTGGCTCGATTCTGTTTGGTTTTTTTGGTCTCAAGCTTATTAAACCGATACCAAACCAGTCGGTTTTTTCAATATTCTAATCAGTTTAATCAAATTTTTTTATAATTCAGTTTTTTCAATTATTCTTTTTTAATTTTCTCCATTTAATTAATTTTTTAATTTTAATTTTTTTACTCACCAGCCTCTGCCTCTTAGAGATTCACAATTATTAATAAGGGGCGAAGCTGGGTGATAGAGAAGAGGTTAACAGCACCCTTCACACTTTTCATTTTAGTCCTTCAATTTTGAACTTTTTTCATTCAAAATAAATAAAAATGTATTGATTGTCTTCATCATTCTCATTTTTTATCGATGAAAAAGTTGCTATGAGCTTATAAGCTAACAAAAAAGAGAGAGAGAGACCACTGTAAATGCAAAACCTTCAACAATATTTATAGGGGTTGACGTGATAATTTCTTTATTTCTAGTGTCGTCGGTAGCCATGCTTATCTCTATTCGAGCCAAAAAGAAAAGGCTTCACGCCTAGTGATCCGAGGAAAAGGCTTTGATAGCAGGAATCCCAGCATGCGCATGCACGCATAAGAGGATTGGAATTAAGACTTTCCATACTAAAGAGTATATTAGCTTCCAAGAGAATAAAGAAACTACATCAACTTCTTCATGTGCCATTTACAGCACTTACAAGAAGCATTTACACAATCAATATAAGATAATGTACCAGTCATATTCTAATATCACTAGAGACTATTGTGAATGCAAGCCATTATACACAGCTGAATCCAGAATTATCCAAGGCAAACTTAAGATCGGTCAAACTGGGGAGAAGATTGGTTAGTGCAATTGTACGTCAGAAGTTGCTTCTACTGGAAACGGTACAGATCATCATTTTCCATCTCATTCGCATCAGCCAGAGAAGTAGACGCTGCTGCTTCACTGGTACCAAGTTCATCCTGCAAGAATGGTAGAAGAATTCACAGGTTTGGCCAAAAGAAAATAAGCGTGCTCAGCACAGAAACACTAAAATCGCACAGTGATTCTCTTGGGATAATCCTGGGGCAATAATAGCAGGAGCAAGTATCTTGTTAAACTTTTGAGGTTGATTCAAGATAAAATGGCAGGAACTCACAATTAATCCTCCCACCTTCAAACCTGACTTTCTATTTCCAACTGTGTAAAGCTAACATTAGTATTTTCAAACACCACGACATTGAGTTCACCATGCTTTACATGCATGAAAAAAAATTACATAATTGTTTCTTCTTGTTAATTCCATTGAATTACTTGGTAAAAAAAAAAATCCATTCTATTGCACAATCAACAGATGCTCAGAGGTAAAAGGCTTAAAAAACACATTAACCAGTTGCATTAGAAAGCATCAATGTTCAAATTCCATGTCAATACAATTTTTTCTGATCTATTTACCTTAGCTTGGCGGTATCGTTGCAGCATCCGACGATATTGCTGACGTGCATCCGGAGAATCAACCATTGATAGCACACGAGAGAAAGCCTCATCAATAGTTCCATCCACTTTCTGTTTGCGGAACATCTTGAGAATATCATCATCTTCCCTTTCATCAATGGACTCCGTCTCATTCCGGAAACCTCGCAAACCAATTCCTTTGCGTCGCCACCGCAGCACTACCTTATCTAGAATTCCAACAGCCCAACATATTACCTTATAGTTCTTCCTAACCCGATAGCCTCTCACATGAGCCTGCCAAAAGACCAAAAGGTGCTTAATCAAGGATACTCTACCCCTCAAAATGAATGTATGTAATATACTCAATGGTTTGTTGATTGTGCTACTTGATAAATGAATACACAAGCTGTGTAGATAATGAAATGCTGAAGCACAAAACAAATCACGATTTTAATACATCTCACTATTTTGAGAAAATACAGATGAAATTAGATCTATGGTGAAAAGATATAGCACCTGTATCTTCACAACTTTCTGTCTAAGTTCTAGAAAATCCTTGCGACCTTTCCATCCTCGATATTTCTTCTGAATGGATAATGCAGCCGAATTAATATCCTGGGAGTTACGAAAGGCCAGCTTTGACATAGCTGAGAGCCCTTGAATGTCACCGGCACTGATACCATACTCATCTAAAATAGAAGCTTCTATCTCTTGTCGCTTTCTGAAAGAATGTGCACGGAAAGCAGATTGTATTCGGGCAGCTGCCTGAGCCGCATTCCGGACCGCAGCCAAGGTATCTTTAAGCGAAACCTGATCTTCATTGGCAGCAAAGCTCTCCTTTGAGATGCTATCTACAGCTCTCTCAGCTTCAATCTCAGCAGAGCCTTTAGAAAGCTCACTTTCCTCGAGTCTGAGAGATGAAAGATGGCTAGTTAGTGCCACTTCTGAAAGATAACCAGCAAGTCCCTTGTGCCCACTACTGGCAGCAATGGATGCTGCAGTTTTGCCAATTGGATCTTTTGAACTAGGATCAGTCACAGCCCCAGCTGATGCACCAGAAGCTAAAAGGGCAGCAACCATTTTTTCCCTGTTACAGAAAATAATGACCACCATTCAAAAACTAGTAGGCAAATAAAACCAATTTATTATGAGATTTACTACATTATAAGTCATAACCCAACAACACCTCTGATCGTCTTCCGTTTTAGTTCATTTGGTTAATTGGTGAGTTAGAAGATAATTCTGCCACTGAATCTCTTTCTAGCTTTCTCTCAAAACTAGTCAATTCTATCTTCTCATCTCCTATACATGTACTCAAAATTGCAAGTCTGGGTTGAATGTATCAACATTCAACATGGATATTCTTCCCTTGCAATATAAGTTGTAAGCCTCTTCTTTTGGAAGATCAACAATCTCTATAGCCAAAATGAGTATACAAAATATATGAAAACATACCAGGTTATAATTTTACCTTCCAAAACGAGCAGCCCAGTGGAGAGCGGTCCACCCATTAATGTCACGGAAATTTATACTGACTCCATGACTGAGAATTGGGCTTAAGGCCCACTCAAAACCTAACCCAGCAAGCATGTGTATGATCCCTTGCTCTTTTTTGGACAATGAACATCCAGGATGGTCATGTTCTTCCTGAGACTTGGAGGAAAGCCACTGCCGCAGCTTGTCTTTCAGTAGTTGTTGCAGAAGCCAATCAACTGTCGTGGATGAAGTTCCACTGCCAACTAAAAGAGCCTCTATGATATAACCCCATGAATCATCATCAGCCTTCAATTTTTGAAGTAGATGAATTCCCGTTTCTATGTTGTCTCCTCTCTGCAAAGAGAAATCAGACAGAAGCATCTGCACAAATCTGACAAGTAACAATAGCTCTTCTGGACTCTTAGTAGCTTCTGTTTGGGAAAAGTTACAGTGAGCACAGTTACTATCCTTAGCTCGGTAATCAAAGTCTCTGATCTCACTGCAGGACTCCCGATTGCCAGAAGTAATGCAGAGAGTGACCTTTCCGGGCTGGTGGGGAGGAGCCTCGCAACGAATAACGCCTTCTTGAATGATTTGAAGAGGAACTTCAGTGTCACCAAACATGCATGTCCATGATGATTCTGATGGGTCACAGAGAAACGATCCAACAATGATGACCTGCATTGAGACTCAGGACTTGAAATTTTGGACTCAATTTCTTATTTCAGAACTAAAAAGAAAAACATCTCAAAGCAATGCATAAGATAACTAATTTAAGAATATTCTCAAAGTACAACAGATGCAAACTGGAAATGTTCCAAAAATAATCCTGAGGAATGAGTCATCAGAAGGACAGAAGTTCATTTCTTGCATCAGGAAGGTTTATGAGATAATTGTTTAGTTTGCAAGCAAATTGGTAGTTTGAAGAATGTTCACCGAAACATCTAGTTATCTAAAAGGACCATAAGCTACCAGTAACTAGTCTTATCTGGTTTTCCCTATGGTACCAGTAAAGCACCAGGGTTGGATGGTTGGTCGCTGTCCATGAAATTTTGAATTAATCTTTGCCTAGAGAGGGAGAGGGGGAGAAGGAGAGGGTGCAGGAATCCATCACTTGAGATTGGGAAGCATAAGATGATTCTGTGTCCTTTGCTGATTTTATAAATGCGTTGCATCAGGATCATCTAATACACTCTATATTCAAGTACTTCAGCGTCCTGGAACACATAGTCATGTTTTCCTAATTTCTTAAATACTATCTTCAATGAATTCAGCACAAGATGATTCTGTGTCCTGTGCTGATTTTATAAATGTCTTGCATCAGGATCATCTAATACATGCTATATTCAAGTACTTCAGTGTCCAATATTTATTCATGTTTTCCTGATTTCTTAAAAACTGTCTTCAATGAACTCAGGAACCAATTTAGCAGAATCATAAAACTAGGGATAAAGCTACAAGGCAAAGTTTTTCCTCTGTTTCGTTCAATCCTGATCAAGAATGAGGATGGTGGCAAATAGTTGGTCAGGCAGCCAAAAACTAGTCAAATCTTACATGAGATGGATGCATCGGTGAAAGCATAATTCCGAAAGAAAAGAATGAACACATCCAGACAGGAGTGAGGAAAATTGTGCTATCAACTTAGAATTATATCACTGCACTGAAGGGGCAGCCTTTTTTCAAATGCTGTAAATTAATGAGTTCATACATTCTTCCACACAACAGTTCAATTCTTAGAATAATACTGCCATCTCAATGAATGAATAACGAGAAATGTAGTGAAGAGCATAACAGTTCATAGAATTTGATGAGTCGTACCTTTGTAGCCTCTGTAGCATAACCCCATTCTGGGGATATTTCACGGATACTAAACTTCTGCTGCTGTGCAACTGTCAAACTTGAATCTGCCTCAATGGGTATTCCAAGATGGCCTTGGTCATATAGCATTGCATAGCAGTCAGCATGGTTTTCATGTGTTTCTATAACAGAAGAATATGTAGGAGTTTCGAAACCTTCAAATTCTTGAGGCGGCAACAAAGAAGCTGGCAATATGAAAAAAATATTAAAGCTTGATAAAAGTTCACTAGATGTTGAAAATTAAAATGTGAATCACTATTGATATCATTTCAACACAACATAATTCATTGAAAGGATCCTCAAGGCCATAAGATATCATACAGTTTCCAACATTGGTTTCAGCAAAATTTATCCAAAGAGAATTTTCTTGCTCTTGAGCTGTTTCCATCATTAAAGAAGACTTGGGCTTTTCCTGTTGACAAATATAAATGTCCATAACCAGTATAAACAACTAAGAGGATATCAAAGATGTAAAAGAAAGATTTGTCATTTACAGTCTCCATATATTTAACCTGGTACTCAATGCCTGATGAAGTCTTATAGGATTCGAACACTTCATTCCAAGAAAGGTCTTCTTTACTTCCATCTGTATAATATTGAGAATATGATTGCTGGTATGCGCCACTATCACCTAAAAACCATAATGTCATTAGTAGCTTTTTCTTGATTCCTTTCATATTGTGTTTTATTTATACATCAATGAAGAAAGGAAGAATGGAAGGCAGATACATGAACAAAACTAAGCAGATCCAGTAGTTAAATATTAAAGCACCAATCCAAGAGTAAGTATGCAGTAACATTAGCTAGGAATGACTGAGGAATCTCTGAGAAGCGTTTAAGGAAGTGGTAAACAAGAGATTACTTGGTGGTTACACTACAACTAAAATAAAAGGATCATATTGGACAAAATCTGGTCCTTGGGAGATGGATATCCTCTCCATCCATGATCAAAAGATCACTTTTAATCCATTAATTCTTAAAGCCCTATACAAGTTAGTGCTCATGTTTCCAGAATAGCAAGTTGATGAGATAATATAAATTAGTTCCTAACCTATAATGATATTGGAAATTCTCTCCCTTTCCAACTCAAGTATGATTCTAATAGAAGCACAACATATGCTGTAAGAAACACCAGTATCAGGCCCTCTTTCTCTCAATTAAATTGAGACATGTACAGAATCAGAAAGATGCATGTTGTATTCACCTTCTAATCACAACTCTCTTACCCCTCTGTCATTTATAGACCACAATACCAAAACAAATCCATTTGGAATTTATCTGTGAGGAAATTTTGTTTTGAGGATTATGGTGAGAGAGCTTTACTCACAAACTGTCAGTCAAGTAAAACCTCTTCCAAAATCTTTGCATGCTTTTCTCTCAACAGGTAAGATTTGAACCAGAGATCTAACATGACCCACCCACTTATTACCACCTGAGCTAAGTCATAGAAATTAATAAAACTGAATCGCAGAACAATAGTAATTGAATCATTGCACTCAAGAATTTGATACATGCAAATTTTCTAAGCCAACAACACTTAGGAGAATTAATTAAGAAGCTAATGTTAAGTCAGATTTAGCAAAAACCAAATGCTTAACAATACTAAACATGATGTAAGGATACATATGAAACAAATTAAATTAAATTAAATGCAGCCACGTGTAACATGGCATCAATAAACTAGCAGAAGTAAAATGCCATGTTTAAATTGAGTACAAGCACCAAATAAGGACACAACAAACCTGCATCCTGAAGTGGTGCAAGATTGTTTCTCTCTAGTTGCTTTCCAGAAAGTCCACCATAAGATTGGTAATCAACAATATACTGTGATCCACGAAGTAAATTCTTAGATTGATCCTCCTTGGAGATGTGGTTTACGTATTCCAGAATTTTTGAATCATTTGTGTCTCCCTCATCACCACCAAATGAGCCGATTTCTTTGATGTTGTCCTTGTTCAAACTCAACTGCTCCTCCAGCCTTCGCAAACATTGAGTAACCTCGTTATTAGCAAAACTAGTAAGCTCTGCTGTACTATCCACCCCATTGTCCTTGATGTCTAATCCCGAGCTAACTTCTACAGATGCTGGACTGGACAAACTCTGATGTTGTTCATATACACCACTAATTGCAGAGGATGATCCTTGAGTTTGACTAGTATTACTGCTGGGACTATAAGAGAATTCGGGTGATAGCTGTGCAGCAGATCCAGGAGAGGGTTTTCCCTGTAGACATAAATGTGACCAGTGACATTAATTTGCAACTTATAGCAGGCTAAGCAACATTTAATCAAAAATCGTTTGCTGCTAAGCTAAAGGATTGACAAGCACCTCAATGGAATGATAGAGTGGTCAATCCAACCCGCATAACAGAAATAATAAGGATCACGACTGACAATGACAAAGAACTTAAACACATTCAAACATGAAATATCACAGAATTTGATAATTTACAGAGGTCATAACAACTCACCTCAGAAATCTCTCTATAATGAACAAGCACAATGTGCTCAAATGCCCTGCCAAGAAAGTAATATTTCAGCACATGTGACCCAACACTTTATCATCCACTTCTCTTGCTCATAAAATGGGAGTGAGTAAAATGGCCATGATTCTGTGGATAATTTTAGGTTAGCTTTTCTATATCTTGTGTAAAACTTACGTTTCCACTTGCCTCGAAAGATATCATGAATATGAGGTATTCTCTATGATCATAGCACATCATGAAAGGGAAAAAATAGTTATGGAAGAGAAGAGAGTTTACTCACGGGTCCAGCATCCAATAGCTGCGTCTCTGAAAATTTGGGTTTTGCTCACCATGTGCATAATAACAATTTATAGTCTCAACATTTCCAACCTAATCATGCCAGAAAAATGTCAATACACAGAAAATGCCAGAAATATGAACCTTGGAATAAACACTAAATGCATGAAATGGAAACACGTTTCACTAACTAAACCACTAAACCTATCCGAAAGTCATTTCATGTTCTAGAACACCATTGAAATGCATATTACTCCTTCTAAATTGATACATCTAGCACCTAATACTATAAATGAGATCCATGATCATATCTTAAAAAAATTTCCAAAGGAACTTCTACCGCACGCGAGATGACAATCACACGAATAAATGAATAGTGATGTACGTGCCAAAGATTTGAAGGTGTGAAACAATAACCTTGAGCCTTTCATGTGCTTCCCCGACAGTTCTTCCATCCTTCTTTTTGCGCCAACTATGACCATCTCTTCTAAAGAACCTAAGAATCCTCTTATTAAATAGAAACAAAGATCCACCTGTTCAACACTTCCACACTGTAAGTAACTAATTAGCGGTAATCTAATCTTCATTACCTATAAGAAAACCTTAATTACTTACTGGTTGGCTTTTGAAGTGGTTCCTTTGTGAACTGATACTTATCATGATTTTGTAATATAAAAAGCACTTCTGCTGGTTTCAGCCACCGCGTTTGTGCTTCTTCAAACAGACTATTAATATCATACCCTGATTGAATTCCAGATTTTCAGTAAAATAATATAAAATTTGTTCATCATAAGAACATAATCACAGCAATTCATCTTTAATAATAATAATAAAAAATACCTGATTGTAACATGATGGAATTAACTTCTCGAAGAAAAAACAGCTAACTGGAAGAATTGCAGGGAGCAAAAAAAATAATACAGAAATCACTACACCCTCTGCCCGATTATGTGAAGTGGAGACTCTAACTGCAGAGAACATGAAATGAAAGTCTCTAACTAGGAAAACTGCACTTACGGTCCGGATTTGTCAATCCTTGACCCATTTTCTAAGCTTAAACAGGAGAAGCCGATTGATGAGAGGGAGGAGGTGGGTTGAGAATTTTTTACTAAGCCGTGCAGTTATTGAGGTTTTTCGAGGAGACCATTACGAGTTCGTGTAAGAAAAAGAAGGAAATTATCCAATGTTTCGATTATAGCTGAAACTACTTTGACCTCTTAGCAAAAAGGGAGTAGGTTACTGGTATATGCTGCTCGGTTACTTTGTTTTTATACTAAATTAGCCCTGAGTTTATACGAAATAACTCATTTGTCCCTGGATGAGCCAATAATCAGCAATTTGACTTGAGAAAGATCGGGATTGTGACGAGGTGGCCTGCCAAGTATAATATTCTCGTACCTGTATTCTTAATTATTAAGTATGTATTTATTAATGCGGTATAGTATATTTTTTTTAAAAGTATTTTTTAATTTAAATTATATTTTTTAGATTATTTTAATTTCTTACATTATCATATTAAATTGATATAAATATGTTTTTAAAAAATAATTTAATATTTTTTTAAGTGATAAATAATTTTAAAAAACATATTCAATTGTTATCCTTGTGTGAGATACAGAATAGTGAAGGCAAAGAGGTGGTGCTGTTGACTAGTTCATCAAAGTCTACTCTGAAATCTGAGTGGTTGCGTCGTTAGATAGCCCGTGGAGCTCTTTTACCGGTGCCATCAAAGGTTGGTGCAATTTATTACCGCTGGCTTAATTCAAGGGTGTTTTGGTTATTTCACTCGTTTCCAAATTTTAAAAATCATGAATGGAAGTGCTGGGAAATTGGTGGGGGGGTATTGACAAATCACAGAAGCTTTTTTAAAGTGAGCTAATGATTTTTAAAGCATTTGTAAGAAAAACAAACACGTGGTGAAGTGCATTTTCCAGCTCGTTGAAGAATATTCAAATCAGTGCAAGACTCGTGCATAATGCATATAATTGTTGACCGTTAAATAAAGGCATTTTAGCTTATGCGTGGTGGGCGAGCCTATCTGCAATCTGCGCCCTGACATCATTCTATAAAACCTGAACCCTATTTATGTTTCTCTGGGAGTTTTGATTATAGTGATAAGGGATGATCCCAAAGATGAATATTCTCATGTGCTTTTCATATGATTTAGATCGGAGGCATCCCTGTATTTAGTGTGCGTTTAGATGGGAGGTAAAGTGATTTTTTTTAATAAAAATTATGTATTTTTTATTTTTAAAAGATATAATTTGTACTTTAAAAAGATTGTATCTTTGGAAAAAAGTCACCACACCTCCCACCGTTACACCCATTTAAATAACCTTACGTGAATTCTTGATATTTTATTTCACATGAATATATATATATATATATATATAATTCCTTCCTATGGGTGGCAAGACAATTTCTTTTTTCAATTTCATAAGGATTTGTTTATTAGTTGAGAGGTGGCATGAGAAGTATTGAGATATATTTTATCACAAGTTATGTTATTAAGAAAGTCTAGTTCAAAGTTAATTTCTAATGGGGGTGCCATTATGAAAAAAATATTATGGTGTTTAAGTTGTAATCATTGTCATTCTATGTTAGTTATTCAATGAAATTTAGTTTATATAAATAAATAGATGTAAGTATAAGAAATAAATATTAGGTGAAGATATTCTTATTATTTTTGATGTGTCATAAATTTTATTATTTCTCGAACTTGTATATGTCTCTTTTTTTTAAGTAAATTTTATTAAGTATCTAATAGAATATCATTAGTTACAACTTCAACACCATAAGATTTTATCATTATTAGGTTGAAATTAGGTTAAAGATAGAGGTGAATATTCAAATGTAAAATTAGTAAAATTACTTTTTTTATATAATTACTCTAGTTATCTAAATTCTTAATTTCTTTTATCCTAATATTTTTTTCAACCCAAATTTATTTTATTTTATAAAACGATTTAGATAATTTGAATATTTCCTTTATCACCTCCATCCTTCAATTTGCTAGTCAAATTAAGTTGAAGGAAAGCTTCGACTAGCCAAAATTATATTAAAAGTAAACTACAAATTCATTAATTTAATGATTTTATACTATAAAAAGATATTATCCTAGTAAATCGAATAATATGTTCTTCAAAATTTTTAAAATTTAGCACTTAAGTAGTTTTGAATAATTCAGTAATTTTTTTTATAAATATAAATATTTAGATTAACTTGTGTGCATCTCAGTGAAATGTTAATTTCACTTGTACTGATAATACTGTGCTGACCCTTGATGCAAGCCGCTGATTATGCCCCACTCATTCTGAAGACATGATTTTTCTTACCACGAAGATGAGTCCATGAAGTTTCGTTCAATTACCAAGCAATTGAGCTCATCATCTGCCTGGGTAGTGGTGGGACCAATTGAGAGGTTTCCTTGTCCTCGCTTGTCGGAGCCATCCAAATTGTAAGATTGACGTCTAAATTGAAATTTCCTTTTCAGTGGATTGTGACTGTGTCTACATGACTTCTCAATTTGCATGCAATGCAACTTGGATGCTTTTGGAATACGGTAATGTCCCAAAAATCTGAGTTGTTGGTAATAGGATTCAGAATGGAAACAATTGATTCTAATAATTTCATTTTTTTATCTTATACTTAATACTTGGCAGGTCAAGACTGCTTATAACTAATACCTGTAAAATATTTTATTGATGGAGATGAGGATTTTCTAATATTTAAATATGTATTTTTTTAAGAGAGAAAATACAAAAATATCCTAAAGAAAGATACTATATATATATATATATATATATATATATATATATAGACAGTAGAGAACGAAGATTGTGAACCTTTGTTCTGAAGGTCTTATGTTATATTTATAACTTATGAGTCTTATTCCTCATTAAATGCTATCATATGTCGGGCTTGGAACACTGTTCAGCCCAAAAGTGTATGGGTTTGGTTGGCGTCAGACCCAACATTCCCAAGAATCATGTTTGGGTCTGGCTAGCGTTAGACCTAGCATGCTCAGGGTTTAGCACACTGCCAAGCCCCCGCGTGGTTGAGCTTGGTACACTATTAAGCCCCCATTTAGGGCATGCTCATTCTCTTGGATGTGCCAAATGAAGGAGGGTCATAAGAGTTTTTTAGGCCCGTTAAAAATAAGTTTATTCATATTTCCATATTGCTCGTTGACACATATAAGGTAGCCCAGCAAGTCAGTAATAACTAATGGTATAACACACTAAGAACTAGCCATTGTTTTTACTCGCGATGTTGTGCCATGATCACCTGAATAAAACGTTTCATGATGGACATTAACCGGGAGACTTTAGAGAATGGGCGTGGTTTGCAGTTTACACTTATGGTAAGTCTAAATATTCCCAACAAGATAGAGTTTTTTTTATTAAGAAATTTTTTAAAATAAAATTAATAAAATAACATAGTTTTTTTAAAATAACAAAATAATGTTATTTTGTACGTATCATGATTGGAAAACGTGACTTATTAAGTTGTCACTAATGGGAATAATGACATGTTCGATAAATTTTAAAATGTGTTAAAATAAATTATGATGAGAAAATGGAAGAGAGAGAAAAGAAGATCTTAACAAGAAGGTGAGAATAACAACATGTTCAATAGAAAGAGATTTTGGATGCATACTGAAACTTCGATTATAACACAACTAGTACATTAAAAAAATCTTGACAAGATAAATTCAACGACACCAAAAAATAGTGATATGATCAAAAGAAAAAGATCTTGTATGCATATTTAAACTCTGATTATAACACCACTAGTACCATAAAAAAGATCATGACAAGATAAATTTAATAACACAAAGGAAAGTCATCAATAATTATCGGAGTGGGCTACACTTGTCACCCAAAGATGACGGGTGGCTCGCTTGTCTTTGGTTGCAAGTGTGATCCACTCCAATCAACATTGGTGACTTTACTTGGTGTCTCTTAATTTATTTTGTCGATATCTTTTAAATGGTACTGACGATGGTATAATTGAAGCTTTGATGTGCCTCCAAGATTTTTTTCTTTTATATCTCTTATCTCCACTTTCTCTTTATTGTAATATATGTCAGCCTATTTCACAATTTGTTTTGCATTTTATGTTTCTGAATCACAGCAAGTTTGAATGTCACGTGTTTCAATTGCAACATGCATAACCTGTGATATTTTACTAAAAAAAAATTTAAGTATTATTTTGCCAAATTTTTTTTAAATAATACTATTTTTTAAAAAAATCAACAAAATAGAAGCATATGCCAAACTATTCGTGCTAGTCTTTTTCAATGTTTCCTTCAAATACCTATGGCATCGTAGTCTAACCAGAAAGAAAGAAAAAAGAACGTACAAACCATCCATCCGTTCACGTCATTTTCTTTTTAATGGTTAGAGACCGTGCATGATGGAGTACTCTCTTTTTTTCCTTGAGTAGGTTAATCTAATATTGCATGGTCTTACATTTGAAATAAAAGAAGAAAAAAAAAGGAAGAAGAAGAAAGGTCAATCATCTTTTATCTAATTTGGCATATTACAGGTGGCAAAGGTTGAAAAAAATAATATCATTCAAATTATTTACATGGATTGTAGTTGTTTTTTAAAGTGATTTTCACTTAAAAATATATTAAAATAATTTTTTTTATTTTTAAAAATTATTTTTGACGTCAGTGCATCAAAATAATCTGAAAATATATAAAAAAATTAATTTAAAGTAAGAAAAAAATAAAATAAAATTAAAATTATTCCAAAATAATTTTGAAATATAAAAACAAATAAGATTAAAGGTTACAAATTAGCATTAGCTGTGCAAAAGGAAATAAAAACAATGTGTGACCAGAGATCAATCTCAGTGATGATTGAGATATGAGAAACGACTAATCTGCAAAGATACTAATCGAGTTATAGCTTCTTCTTCTTTTTAATTAACATGAATATTTTCTTTTCTATTTTCTTTATGATTTAGAAGTAAACTCATTACTTGCACACCATAGTATTGATTTTAGAGCTCCTCTTGTGGGTGTGGGTATGGAAATTCTCTGCCTTCATTTCTTTTTGGTATATTGCGTGTGGAGAAATTAAAAGTAAAGTGCCCTCAAATTTTATTTTTTTTTAGTTTAACGTTGGTGTCCGGGCTAGCTTGCGCGTACCTCGACTAATCCCACGGGCCCTGAAGTTAACGACCATGTAAGCCTCTAATGGCCATCATATGAGCAACCACAGGGCTCGAATCTGAGACTACAGAGAGAGCAAACCTTTTAATCCCAAGCTTTTACCACTTGGCCATCATCTAGATGGTTAAGTGCCCTTAATTTTATTATAACTGAGAGAATTGATTTTCCTTAACTAATGAAGATAGTAGAATAATATAGAGTGATTTTGTCAGCTCATAGGGAAATAATCTATCATTTCTCTTATTTCCCATGTCATAGCACAATTGGGTTGACCTAATCATAGGCATTCAGATTTCTCTGTCTAAAACTTAAATAATCTTTCATTTAATTCTTATTATGATTTTTTTTTGTAATTAATTCTCTATACGATTTTTCTTAATTACGCAATGGTTCATTACATATATTTTTTATGCGTTGCTTATAGTATAATGAGTTATTTTAATTATAATCCTTCATTATATTGTAATTTTAAGAATTACATAAATAAATATGAATATATAATAAATTTATTACATTATAAAATGAGAGCCGTGGACAAAGGAGGACGACTTTCCGCTACTAAGCAATAAGTAGCCATGATCATTTTGCCCAGTTTCTTTTTAGGAAAATCTTAACTCCTAGGCCAGGCCTGCTGCGCCCAGCCAGGCGCTAGGAGCCCCAGGCAGCCTGACCCAAATTCGTCTTTTACTTTTCAATTTTTATTTAACGAATTAATTATTATGGTCATTTGACATCACACCCATACATTTGTCGGATAAGAAGTCTGGTAGCCAATCTCATTTCCTGACATTAATAGCTGTCGAGTACGGGATGAGAGGGCAAACTGGTCCCCCGGTGCACCAAACAAAACCGCCAGCACAAATCAATTGTTGAGAAATTTTGACGAAGTCTTGGCCGTGTTTTGCACTGCAGTTAAAATGCTGTTGCTTTAAAAATTAAATTCATTTTAGTTTTTTTAGATTATTTTGAAATGTTGATATTAAAAATAAATTTAAAAAATATATTATTTAAATATATTTTAAATAAAAAGTATTTCAAAACGTAGCCTTTTACTTAATCAGATATACCATTTCTGAATCCAAGCACTCTAAAAAAAAGGCAATTGGACATGTGGGTCTTTCTAGCTATTCCCTTAACTTCCTCGGCACACAAAAAAAATCCGTGTCAGATCACCCATTACTGCACATGTGGTCACATCACTCCTCTGGCAGTCCTTTAATTTGCTTGGACATGACACATTCGATTAATGTATGTGTCGTGAATTAAAGAAGTGGACTAAACATATACATGCTAAAGAAAAAAAGTGTATAAAACATGGTAAAAGGAAGCATGATTAATGAGCAAGTTATTCTTACACGAACCACCTATAGATAATATCTTTAATTAAGTGCCCTTTAATCCTTAAACTTGTTTTAAACTCGTTCCAGATTTAGTTATCCAAGTAATGCAAATAGATTAATTAATTAATTAACCGACACACCTTGACCATGCATAATTAAACCCTCGTGCTTATGATATATCTAGAAGAAGAACAAAAAATAATAGTTTGATATAAAGTAAGATGTTTCTCGTAATTGAGAGAGGAGTATGGCTAGAGCATAGGGAGCGGTGTGGAGTTTACCAATCAGAAAACTTGGATGAATTATTGCCCTTTTTTCCCCCTCGCAAAGCATGATGAATCGTAGGAAGTGTCACGCAAATGGTATATTACCCAGATGATGACTAATAGCAACGACTGGTTTTCCTTTTCCCAGGGGAAAAAGACTAGCCAATACGGTGTCATTTATAGAAAAATGGTAAAATTACAGTACCTTTTGTTTTGGAAATCGGTAGTAATTATATCACATTAATTAATTGCTATCCTCTTTCTATAATCGCATTAATTTTCCACAACAATGTCCTTTCAAAGCAAGTAAAATTACAATGACATTCCTTAAAATTCTAATAATATAATATCAATTTTGCAATGAAAACACTTTAATTGAGGATAACCAACTATCACAATTTCAAATATTAATAAACAATGATTATACTTGGTTAAGAATTTGATCTAAGAAAGCTTAGATTATTATATTATTTAATCAATTTATGAACAAATATGGTCAATTATTTTTATTAAAATGATTTTTAAAAAAAGATTCTATATTGAATTCCAAATAATAATTTTCTTTTTCAACCAGCTCTATGACAGAAATCTTATGTACATGGTAGTAATTTAATGGAATAGCATAAATAGAAAAGAAAAGGGAAAAAAAAGGAGAGATAGCAAGGAGAAAAGGATTGTCACATGCGAAAGGCAATGACCACCGGTTTGAGAAATGAGATGGAGGTCGAGGGCAGAGAATCCAAAATGACTTCATCTACCAAGTTCCGCCCCACACAGCACCCCCTCATGATCTCCTCCTTTTCCATCCATATAAAAACCCCTCTACAATCCTAAAATCTTCATCATAGCTTTCTCATTCTCTACAAAGAAAGACCAGGGCCGAGACCGAGTTGAAAAGACGAAGCAAAATGTCAGACTGGGGTCCGGTGTTTATGGCCGTGGTGCTGTTCATTCTGTTAACTCCAGGGCTGTTGTTTCAGGTACCAGGGCGCCATCGAAGCATTGAGTTTGGCAATTTCCAGACAAGCGGTGCATCAATTATGGTTCATACTCTTCTGTATTTTGCTCTCATTTGCGTTTTCCTGCTGGCTGTTAAGGTTCACTTGTACCTCGGTTAGCACTACTTCATTGCTGATGCAATTGACTTGCCCCCCCAAGTTGAAAAACAAGATCAAGGGTAATAAATTCAAGGTGTTTTTTGGACTTTGCTTCTCTGTCAAACGTAGTCTATTCCATTGTTTGCAAGTTATATCAAGATATTATTTTCTTCCATTTTAGAGGGGGTTTGATTGATTGTCATAAATGTAACGTGCGGAGCATTGCTCTTGCTTGCTTTGTAACTGAAAGTTAAGGATTTGTGATGCATGACTTCAATTAGTATCTTAATTGTTCTTGTTGAGTATTTTAGTTATTTCGTTATATAAATGGCGATGGAATTGCTATAAATCAATCGGCACTGCTTGTGTGGGTGTTCATAAGACTGATCTCGCAAGAATCTGGACTTCCAGCTGCTGGACTGCCAGTGCTATGAACACAGGTAGAAGGGGCACAAATTTCTGATTTCTTTTGATGGATCACCATGGAAACATTTCAAAATAGCAAAAAACTTATGCGAAAGCATTCAACAGAGAGAATGAAAGGCATAAAAAATCATTAAACATAAAACGAGTGGGATCCCGATCTTCATCTTCAATAAACTCCAAAAACAGAAACTCTAAGTGTGACCTCGAAAACAGGTTAATTTTGAGCAAGAATATATAGCAAAATGGAACACTCAATGGAGGTTATAAGTTGCTAATGACGGGCTTGCCACTGGTCAGAAAAATAATTCTTTTTAGAAAAAAAAATATAATGGCTTAAAAAAATGACGGGTGAAAATAAAAATAAAAAAATTAATTTAAATTTTTTTTTTGAGGTAATTGAAATTAAGAAGCTAAACTCACAATCCATATCCTGAACCTATTAGATATAACATCTTTTTATTTTAAAAATCATTTTTCTTTTAAAAAACATCAATCATGTATATAAGATTTTTCTTTATACTAGACAACATTTCTTTCCAAAAAAACAAAAAGGTGATGCGCTGGCCTAAAACAAAAAAAAAACTTTAATTTTTTTTGAAAGTGAGAATTCTTGCCTAAAGTAAAAAAAAAAAAAACTTTAAAAAACAAACAAACAATGAAATAATTAATTAATTTTTAATTTTAAGGGTTCAGAATACTTCAAATGAATTTATTTTTTTAAAATACAAATATGCCATACACTAAAATAAATAATATTCTAGCAAAGAAACACCATAAAAAATGCAAAAGACTTGTCTAAAATTTATTTTAAAAATATAACAAAAAATCCAATAAAAAATTAAAATAGAAGGATAAAATCATCAAAATAAAAAAAGATATAAAAATTCAATGGGCCGGAAAAAAAAGAGGCGGGTGCACGCTAGCTTGGCTAATTTGAGTTAGCATGGTAAACTCGCGACTCGAGTTGTGAGGTTGGGCTATCTTCACATAAAGCAAGTGGAAAAAAAGAGAGAGTTTAATATTCAATAAAATCAATGTTTAAGGATAAAAAAAATGATACAAAAAAGAAGGAGGAAAAAGACCGATGTTGATTCGGGTTAATACTTCACAATTATGACTTGGATCATAAGACAATGATCATCGCATCAAAAAAATTATGATCTAAACTCAAAACTAATTAAATAATGAAGGATAAAATCAGAAAAATAAATTTAATTAAAAAAATAAAAAGAAAAAAATAAATTAAAAGAATGATGATCAAATTTAACATAAAAACAAAATAAATAATGAGGGATAAAATTAAAAAATAAAAGTCAATCAAGAAACTATTATAAAAAATAACAATTAAAAGAATAAAGATCAAATTTGATATAAAAATCAAATTAAATTAAATTTCAAGGGATAAAATTAAAAAGAAAAAAACATAACAACTAAAAGAATGAGGATCAAATCTGATGTTAAAATCAAATCAAATTAAATTTCAATGGATGAAATTAAAAATTAAAAATAGTAATTAAATTAATGAAAATCAAATCTGATATAAAAATAAATTAAAATAAATTTTAAAAGATAAAATTAAAAAAAATCAATCATAAAAGGTGTTTAAAACAATCAAAGATCAATTAAAAATTAAAAACTATAATTTAAATAATAATAAAATAGGGAGACACTTCTTATTTTTTTGCTAGCACGAATCCATAGCCATGAGATAGAAAAGAGAGGGGAAGAAAAAATTTGATCCTTCCCCAAATGCCATGAAAAACAATACATGCATCACCTTATTAGAAGCGCCTTCACTTGACGGTGTTGGTTACATGGTGGTCGGGTATTTTTGACCATCGGAGGAGGCACACACGTCGCTTGGATGTGGCGGTCCTCCTCCACACTCTAATACGTGTTTCTCAACTGCCTATAACTCTTTTTTTATATCCCTAAAAAGACAAAACTAATCCTCTCTGATATTCTATATAACAAAAAAAATCAACGCAAAAGTCCAAAAAGCTCACAGATGGTAGCTTTACAAATTTTGGTTTCTAGGGGTGCAGTAATTAAAGTAAATTAGAAAGAAAAAAAACCCTTACATGATAGTAATTTATTTACTTTTTTTAAAAGGGTAATATAATTATTTTATTATTTATATTTTGTGAAAAAGACCATTCTACCTTTCCTAAATTACCAATGATCAATTGGTGTTTTTGAAAAGATTATTGTACCCCAAAATCAAAGCTTATTTTTCAATGGAGAGGTAAAAAAGAATAATTTTACTATAATAATACACAAGAATAATACGTGTCTAGTGCTAACACCCCGTTTCTTAATAATTTTCCAGGGTGCTTCCGTGGATGATATATATTGATAGTGTTTGTGTTTTTTTTTTTTAAAATAAATTCTTATTGTTTCAAATTAACCTTTTTCGATGTTTGAGAAGCTGAGCCCAACGACCGCTGCTGGACCAGGTGTACCATGAACGTGGGCTTTGTCTGATGTGAGTGCTGAAGCCTAGCATCGCTCCCTCAAGACAAAAACAAAGAAGAGGACTTGATGATGAATGTGGTCTTTGTCATGTAAAAGAACTAGTCCCGGCCGAGCTGCTTTCGGTGGTGATAAGCATAAGCGTTTTGAATGCTTGTGCAATGTATAATAATGTGTTTGTGCGTTGAAGTTGGTAAAACCAATTTAAGTCACTGGAAAAATATATATGCTTTTTTTCACAAAAAAAAAAAACTAAATTAATTTTGTGTTTTTCTACAAAATAGAGTTTCGAATTGATATTGAAAATAAATAAGAGCCTTAAATTCGAGATCGGTATTAATATAATTATTAGTTTTTATCGAAAAAATTCATTTAGGAATCAAAACACACAGAAACCTTCAACGATTATTCGTGTAAATTCTTTAGCAAAATGAGAGAGACAAAATCAAAACAAAAGGGGAATTAGGATATCCCATCTAATAACAAAAGTATGAAATGTCATTTTAAATAGGTATTTGGATCCAATATAAAAGGCAAAGGATGCATGGATGTGATATGCTGATAAACTATATGATTAACAAAATATATCAATTTAATTAGGGGTCTTTTAACATTCTAACATAGTTTGGTAAAAATTTTAAGAAAATAAATACAACCAAATCTATATCTAACATAAAAATCAACCTAAAATTTTAAGAAAATTCATTAATCAAGAGATGAAATCCAATTACCAAGAAAGAAGAGCAGAAAGCTGATGTGATATAAGAAAGAATGAAAAAGAAAAAGAAAAAGAAGATCATAAAGAACACATTATAACTCCCTTTTCGACCCACCTGATATTATTGAAAGATCTCGACGAGACGATTCTAATCACACCTTAATACAAGACCACCTCACAAGGTTATAGTTGATTAGAGATTTTATTTGGGATTAATTTAGGGTTAATTAAGATCTCATTTAATGGTCTTTCAATATATAATTAGAATTATCTTATCGAAATCTTTCTAACAGTACCAATTGTATCGAAAACAGAGGCTCAGTATATCTCTAATGAACTATTCTTTTTTTTTTTTCTACCACGTCACCTTATCTTTTTATATTTTGATTATTAGATATCCATAAAATCTAGGTTGTTTTTTGTTCAGGATAATTAATTAACATAAAAAATATATATTTTAAAACATCAATAAACAACTGTTATCAAGAATAACAGTGGTATACAAAACTGAAATTCATAAACGTGATTCTGTTAAAATTGTGATAGTTCTCGTATAGTTTTTTAACCTATGTCATTGTAAAAAAAAATAAAAAATCTTTAACTAGAAGCAGCGAAACAAATAAAGCTGCCACGTGCATTGGTTCAGGCTGTTCAGCATCTATCCAGAGTGTACCGAATGTGACATTGCTGTATATTGTCTGCTGCTAGAATTAGATTTCTTTTTCTTTTAGATTTCTTGTTCTCTACTGATGCTCTCCCTTTGCTTCTTTTAATCTACTTAAATATTCGTTTCGTTCTTCCTCAATTCATCAACAAAGAAGTCTTGTAATACCTTCGCCCTTCCCTGTATTAATAGAGAGTTTGATATCAGAGCTGCAGTTCGCCGTATTTCTATAAAACATCAACACCCGGAAAAAAACAAAAGAAGGAGGCGATGTCAGACTGGGGGCCAGTGGTGATAGCAGTGGTGCTGTTTGTGCTTTTAAGTCCAGGATTGCTATTCCAGTTGCCAGGGAGGAGCAGAGTTGTTGAGTTTGGGAATATGCAGACAAGTGCGTTGTCGATATTGGTCCATACCATCATCTTCTTCGGCCTCATAACCATCTTTCTCATTGCTATTGGTGTTCACATTTACACAGGATAGCCAAATAATGCTAAAGATATCTCCTTTATTTTCCTTTTTTACAAAGTTGATCACCCCCATAATCTGTTTCACTGTCTGAAGCATGAATATCTGTTTCATGGTCTGCCCTGATGTCTTGTATTGCGTTAACTGGGCGCTTGCTTTTCTTTGCCGGTGGTTCTCTTGTTTTTTTTCTTTGATTTTCGTTGTTGTTAATTGATTTATATTTCTTGTAATGATACTTCAGCCGATTACCAACTAAAAGCTTAGATTCTTATATTCTACATATCTCCCATCTATTTCCTAGTTGCGTTGAGTCTTTCTTTTTTCTTTTTGCTGAAAGAGTATGGCACTAATGACATGCGTGAAGTGGTTTCTACTCTGGTTTTTGAATGTTTGAGAATGATGTTGGACGCTCTCGTCGCTGGACACCGTGGGGAGGATGGTGGCCGGTGGCCTCATCTCCTCCTATCCCGTGAGCACATGACAACACGGCATCTTTTTAAAATTTAAAATTATTTTTGGTAGAATTTTGTAGTTGAAAACCACATGGATTCGATTCTTGGTACGGGACTCCCATCAGTGGAATTGCGTATGGTCGATGATACTGATAAGCTTCTCTTGAACATATAAAAAGCTATGCTACTCTGTGAAAGCTGTTGATTTTCTAGTTCTCATCTAACTAAACTAACATCATTTAGATATGGTTTGTTACGAGATTAAAAAAACGAATATTAAATATTATAAGCGCGATTTTTTAAATTGTAAAAATTGACTTTTAAAGATGTTTACTGTGTTCTTTGTGAATATAAAAAATAATTTTATTATTAATAATGATTATTGAGATATAATAAGGAAATAATTTGATATGTATTTAATTTAAAACTAAAGGTAATAATATTTATTTGAAGAGTAAAATTTACTTTTCTAAAACATCAATTCAAAATATAATTATCACCTCTTTTAATAATTTATTTTTTCATAAAAAAAAAGCACACAAGTTTAGATTTTACATTAAAAAACCAGGTTTCTTCGATGTCGATCTCCTCTAGAGAGAAAAAATGCATCTTTTTTTACGGATTAAATTAAAATTAATAACTTCTCTATATTTAAATGAAGAAATAAATAAATAAAAAATTTTCATTTGTTATCCTATACAATATTAATTTCTATATGTGCCACTTCATTAATATTCTATTAAGAAAATGAAGAAAAAAAATTCATAAAAGTCTTATCAATACCTCTCTTTTACTCTACCAATCTAGGAAAATATGTTTACTACTAGAGAAAAAAAGGGAATGGAGAGAATTTCTATGAGTTTATTTTTTTTAATTTTTCAATACAATCCTAATAATTGTTTTTTTAATTTATATACCTTTTTTTTCTCGTTCGATTCCAAGGACGACTTCTCACTATTTGACTTCCTTTTTAAAAGCACTAGACGATTATAGCCGTCAGATTGGGTCGTCGGTGGTGGTAGGAATACCTTATAGCACAACTTGGTTAATGATATAGAGGGGAGTTTATAATATGCTCAAAACATGGCCACCTATCATTATCATCGGGATTGAATAAAGTAGTAGAATTCTTTTGTACCGTAATAAATTACGAAAGTGAAACTCACTAATTTCAAATGTGGTTATAAATAAAAAAAGATTTATAGTATGTTCGTAGTCAAATGCAATTCAATTGATAACTTATTATAAATTTTATATTTAGAATAAAATATTAAATTATAATTGAATTTAACCATATTATTTAGAATACTTGTGGAAATTAATTGAATTAATAATTTTGGCTATTTCATATTTAAAATCATTTTTTTGTTAAAAAATATGTTTTTATTACAAAAACCCTTATATTTACTATTTTTTAACTACTATACTTGTAATATTTTTACCATCTTTATATTAATTCTACAGTCGAGCATGTTTGTTACCCTTGTGGAGTCGGCTACTCTTCCATCATCCTATTCTACTGTAGCCGATACAACTTTTATAAGGTCTATGAGCTCCTTAATGAAACGGAAGCGTAAAGGTGCCCATCAAATGTTGCTATGGTCTCTTAATGACGACATGCTTGGTAACCCTCAATTTTCCTATTAAATAATTGCACTGCAGTCTATGCAAATATGATATAATACAGGCACAGCTTTACTCCAAGTGACAGCGGGTCTTTTTGCTTCTTGGTGTTCTGAACATGACGAACACTTCTATATGATTTTTTTTTATTTTAAAAAAACCCTTCTCCTTCCATTTTCTATTTAGCATAAAGATTCTGAGTATCTAACTATACCAGAGTGGATTCAGAATTTCATCAAACAACAACAAATGAAAAAAAAAAAATTGGAACTGAAAAAAATGGTAATCGTCATGTGAAATCTCAACTTTATCTCGTTAGATTCACAAAAAGAAAAAACCTCATTCAGTATCTCAATCATCTCTCCTTCCTCTTTAGAATTAAATATGGTTACAAGAAAATTATACAGATGAAATAAGATAAAATGGTAATGCTGATATATTGCTGAACAAATAGGGGAATTGAATATCAGAGAGAACCCGGGAACAACTCTCCCATTTCCTCCCACAGGTAAGAATTCATTACACAAGTTCTTAAGACCTTAATATTCACCATTTCTAATTGATAAAATAAGTCATATCCACAATTTTAAGCCATCAGGAAACACAGTTATCCACAATTCCTGCCAATTCATGAAAAAGCTGGGTAATTTCATATATACGCAGCACCATTCACTAGAACATTAGTGCTGCTCAATACTAACGTACACAGTTCAGCTCTCTGAACCACTTTGCATTCACAAAAGTTTCCATGCTGCAGTCACGCGAAGAAAAGGAAAAAAGAATTAATCTACACACCAACATGCATATAATCTGTGTATTCAATAAGGAAAAACAACGACATACACGTGTACAAAAGTATAGAGAAATAGATCCATAGAAAACATGCCATATTTATCATCTTCCCATAAATCAACACAACTTCCTATAGTTCTATGTTAGACCAGGAAAAACGAGAATGACTGATGCCCCTAAATTCTTGTCAAATATGTTTAAGTGTTCCTAGCAAATCTAATTTTTCCTGGATTTGATCTGCATTTAGAAGATTTATTTAGCAGTAAATATATTCTCATGCATTATGAATATGTGCACAAGCCAAGTGCATCACTACCACCATCAAAGCACATCTCAATTAAATTTGAATGTGGATAAAGCTCAAATTAAAAGTCAAATTTAACTAGCCTTATTCAAAAAAGTTATGAGCCAGAAGTAACAAGCTTCAATTTATTCCATTTATTTGTCAAAATAGCCATCTCCTATCAAACTCCACCAACTACAGATTTGGACATGCCTTTAAAGTTTAATCAATACAAATTTTCACCCTAAATGAACCGAAACCCAAGATCCAAAACTGAGTTATTCCTCATCCTCATGTTCAGTATCTAGCCAGCATTCCAATGTTGAGTTCTAAATAACAGCAGTATTAAATGTTAGATAGCAAGGCAGGCAGCAAGAAAGCAGGTTTACCAGAACGGAAAGAGACAGACAGGATGAAATGAATGATAATGTGTTTTAAAGAATTGGTTCGAGAAATCTTGTCATTCTAGCTCCAGAAAGGAGGGAATTTTCTTCCGAAGAAAACATCTTCTATCCAACATGGTTTCCAAAATCCCAAAATATAACTCCTGTTAACAAAAGAATCGACAATCCGAGGCTAAAAAAAGTTAAGGATAGTTAGACCTTTATGATCAAGATGAAGCCATAAAAAGGAAAGTTCAAAAAAAAAAATTCTCCTTTTCAGTTTTATTAGATAATAATAATTCAATCAGCACATACAGAAACATTAATCTGCAGGATATGGCACATCCATTTTCAACCTATCAATCTTCACGATTCCAAAAAACCTCCTAAGTTTACCGACCAACACATCCAATTACAAATTAACAAAACAGAGCTGCTTCTCTTCACCACTTACAGCCTTACAAGAGCACAAACACAGACAACGAAAAGTAGCACAATATCCAAACGAATCCAGCCAAGATTCCTTAAAAGATTTCATGAAATTAACACAAACAGACAAAACACACACAAATCATAACAAACCAAAAGAACAAAAGAGGGAATTCTTGATTAATTACCAGGAATCTCCTTTCGAGGAGAAGGAGTCGTGGCGTAACAAAGAATAGAGCGGCCCAACATGGAGACAGTAGAAACAATCCCAGCAACATAAAACACCATAACCAATCCAAGAACCCAAGGCATCAACAAAAACCCAATAAAAAACGTAACCGATCCACATAACATCAAAGCCAACGATATCCCTAATAGCAACGACGCGAACCCCCCTGGCGTTATTCCCGGCAACCTCCTCCTCACCGACGTGGAGGGCACCGGAAACTGATCAGAAAACGAGATCGGCGTCGATGGTGAACGGAGGAGATTGAATACTAACGCTGATAGCTCGTCGAGTACACGAGATTGTTGATCTTGATTCTGTCTTCGCATCATTTTTATCGATTTCTTGATTATTAGATTCTTAACAGAAATCTTAAATCTTGAAAAAATTGATAACCTTGGCTAATTATCTCTCTGTGTAGATAGGGAGTTTAGAGATGTTAAGACCAGCGTGATTTTGGGTTTCAATAAAATCGAAGAAAGTGGACAAACACAAACTTTTATCTACACAGAGAGTTTTCAAATAACAAGCTGAGGATGAGTTATGATAAATAGGCAAAGATTCGTTTGTTCTCGGGAAATTCTTTCAAGATAGTGAACATAAAGGAAGCGCTGGACGCGGCGATCGCTTCTGTTAATAGAGTTTTGATGTGTAAAATTTTTTGTAGTGTAGAGAGAAAATGAGAGGCTCGTGTGTGGATTTGTTTGGATGGGTTGTGCTTTATCCAGAAGGAATTGCTGTACCTTTGCATTTCTTTTTTATTTTTTTATATATACTCCAATTATTATTATTATTATTATTATTATTTAGTCCTTTACATATCAGTCTTCCAATTTTACCTCAGTCTCGAATCAGTCCTCAAAGTTTGTGATCTTATATGCTGACCTTGCAGCTAACACTACCGCTTCAATTTGGTCCTTTATAATTAGATCATGTGATGGAAAGGCTAGCCTGTGAATTGCGGTTCCTGAACGCTTGATTTCAGTGTTAAAAAAATCACAAACTTTTCCCCTAGGGTTTCCGCTTGAGTAGTGTTAAAAATTGTATTACACTTCTCTTCTCGATCCTAATCATATCAATGGTTACCTTTGCTTTCAATCAAAGTATACAGAGTGCTTTTGTATTAATAAAACATTTTAAAAAACAATATATTTTAAAAAACAGCTAGTAGTGCAACGAAGGGGAGAGCCCACTACTTCGTGAGTGGCTTTTTCTCCCATGTGTTTCGAATGGGTAAAAGCCGGGAGAGAACAAGAATATATAAATCATGAAGAGAATTTCCTGTTAATAAAAAAATAGAAAAAGCTTTTATCATATCGTTAAGAATAATAAGGGTGGGCTTCAGAAATTGAAGAATACATGAATGGAGCATCTCTTGCGAAACAAAGACCGGTGATCATAATTATTCTTGAGGGATATTTATTAATTCATCAGATTTTAAATTTATTGTTTAGAAATTATTAGTTTTAGTCTTATAAATTTTAGGATCATTGAATATTTATGTGGTCATTAATTTTAAAATTTAAAAAATTAATTAAAATACATGCAAAAATTGATTCAAATATCCATATTAATTAATAAAAAATAATTATCAATAGAAGAGGAGACGTCTTTATTAACTTATAATTATGAATTCGGTTGATTTTTGCTGATGCTGTGTCAATTGATTCCTTTGTTTTCTAATTTGAGTCGGTCGAGACTGATTAACATAATTAATCTGTGTAATTGTATTTATTACACGTAATGATTTTGGCATTGATTTCATGGACAAAAAAGAAATAAAGTCAAAGAAATCCAAGAAATTGCAGAAACAAATAAAAATCAGTCGAGATGGAATTGACTGATTGGACAGACATTCAAAGTGGCAGGTTAATCACTGGATTCAGCCATTCTACTTTTTAAGAGTCAGCATCATCTGTTTTTTCAGCTTTATCTTTTGAAATTTATTTAATTAGCGATTATACTTTTTTTTTTCTTTTTTTCTATCATTTGTTTTCTTATTTAATTGGGTTTTATTTATTATTTATTATAAATAAATTTTATTCAGAGTTAAATAAAATTGATTGGTTAAATATAAATAAAAAATTACTTTTTTTTATCCTGTGACGTCTCTAGTAACGCATCTTTTAGTATCCCCATGCTTCTTCTTTTTTTTTTTTTTTTTTGTAGTGGGGTCTCAATAAAGTGTGGTGGGCATTATCAAGTGTAATGACAATGAGTTTTCAGTTAATTTTTTTTTTGATATGGTATTTATAACTTATTTGTTTTAGTTAATTGTATCAAATGTTTTGTTTTTCTATCATGTTTTAAATCAAATTATTACATTATTTAATTTTATAGTTAAGTTAATAATTCGAGCATCAAGATTTTTATATTTTCTTATAAATATTATTGTTGATCTTTTTCTATAGACATGATTGATATTAACAATAGATTATTTAGTTGGCCATTGAGTGACTCTTGCGTGCAAGCTACCTTTATTTGTAGGATACATTTCTTTTAAAATAATAAGAGAGGTTAAAACAAGGTGTTTAAGGCAGTGATATAAACTTTTTTTTTAAAGTATTTTTGTTTGAAAATATATTAAAATAATATATTTTTTATTTTTTTATATTTATACTTTAAAAAGATAATAAAACAAAAAAATTGAAGAAAAAAATTATTTTTTCTTGAAAAAACAGTTAAAAAACGAAACCTTTTGGTCCTGTTTGTTTTTGCGTTTCAAAAGTGCTTTTAAAAAAAATTAATTTTTTTTTTATTTTCTTTACTACAAATTAATATTTTTTGCGTTTTTAGATTATTTTAATGCGCTGATATCAAAAATAATTTTTAAAAAATAAAAAAAATATTATTTTGATTTTTAAGAGTCAACATACTTGTTTTTCTTTTCTTTTTTTATTTAATTGGGTTTTATTTATTATTTTATTTATTTTTTACAATTAAATTTTATTCATAAGTTAAATAAAATTGATTCGTTAAATATAAATAAAAAATGATTTTTTTTTACATGGCTTTGAGCTCTGAGCAATACATATGGTTTCTTTTAATATAACTGTGCATTTTTTTTGCGCGTGGGTAGGTCTTCCGTGGTAGGCATTGTCAACAGTGTAATGACTATGAGTTTCAAGTAAATTTTTTTCCGGTTATGATATTAATAATTTATTTGTTTTAATTAATTATTACTAAATATTATTTTCTAACTTGCTTTAAATTAAATTATTATATTACTCAATTTTATAGTTAAGTTAATGACTGAGCATTATATATTTTTTTTATATAAATACTATTGTTGATTTTTTTCCATGTATGTTATAGATATTAACAATTGATTTTTTTTTTAATTTAACATAGGTATCCGGGTCAGCTTGCGCGCACCTCGACTAATCCCACGGACCCTGAAATTAACGACCATGTAAGCTTCCAGTGGCCTGATGTGTACTTGACACAACAGAATTTGAGAGAAAGGAATACGGAAAGAAGAGTTTAAAGAAGAACAATTTATTTCATGATATCTTCTCTCCCGTAGGCTAGAGCTTTTATAGGCCTTTGGTTCTGGAAGTTACAAGCAGATTAAAAGCAATAAAAGAGGAATATGTGCCACTAAGTGATCATGGCTGTTCCACTTCACACGTGGTCATGAATGCCCATGAATTCCCCGCATAACAGACATCTAAAGAAAGTAACTGCAACTAATTAATTCCCACGACCCACGACCAGCTGTGGTTACTTTCCCCCCACGACCCTTTGCATGGCGCAGGTATGCATGATGGGCTGTTTGTCCATATCATTCCTTCCCACCCGAAAAATCCTTGTCCTCAAGGATAAACTCCGGATATGATCGGGAGAAACGCCATTGATTTTCCCACGTTGCGTCTTCGACTGGGGCCCCCACCCATTTGACCAGCAATTCCTTGCGTGGGCGATACCGTCCCTTTTGGATAATGCGTTTGTCCAGTATGGCCTCTGGTTGGGGAAGCAGTGTAGAATCCTTTGAAACAGGAGGAAGAACTGGGGAGGTCGGGGCTGAAGTGCCCACATGTTTTTTTTAAAGGCTAACGTGAAACACATCGTGGATTAAAGATCCAACTGGTAATTCCAACTGATAGGCAATAGAGCCCACCCTAGCCAACACTTGATAGGGTCCAAAAAACCGTGGGGATAGTTTTAAGGACCACCGAAAATTGACTGAGTTTTGGCGGTATGGGTGAAGCTTTAAGTAAACATAATCCTCGACATTGAATACTACGTCTTTACGACTTTGATCTGCTTGCATCTTCATTCTGTCCCGTGCGACATTCAGATTGAGACGTAGCTCTCGTAACAGTTCAGACTTACTGCGGAGGAGGTCATCGACAGCTTGAATTTTTGTAGTCCCTGGCACATACGAGAGCAGTGAAGGAGGAGGCATATCGTAAACAACCTCAAACGGTGATAGTTTGGTGGCGGTATGCACGGAGGTGTTGTAACTGTACTCGGCCCAAGAAACCCACTCTATCCATTTGTTGGGCTGTGCACTGGTGAAGCAACGGAGGTACTGTTCCAGTGTGCGATTAACCACCTCTGTTTGGCTGTCGGTCTGGGGATGGTAACTAGAACTCATCGTCAAGTTGGTCCCATGCAATTGGAATAGAGTTTTCCAGAATGAACTCACGAAAATCTTGTCCCTACCACTAACAATGGATTTCGGCATTCCATGTGGGCAGGTATGCATGATGGTTACTTTTCCCCCCACGACCCTTTGCATGGCGCAGGTATGCATGATGGGCTGTTTGTCCATATCATGGCCATCATATGAGCAACCACAAGGCTCGAATCTGAGACCACAGAGAGAGTAAACCTCTTAATTTCAAGTTCTTACCACTAGACCACCACCTAGATAATTCAATGGATTATTTAGTTGGCCATTGAGTGACTCTTGCGTGCAAGCTACCTTTAATTGTAGGATACATTTCTTTTTGAACAACAAGAAAGGCTAAAAGAAGGTGTTTATGGCAGCGATACAACTGTTTTTAAAAATATTTTTCTTTAAATATATATTAAAATAATATATATTTTTATATTTATACATCAAAAAAATTTAAATAATTTTTTTTTCTTAAAAATCACCGGTTAAAACACGGACCTATCATGAAATTCCTTATGATCAAATAATAAATAGGTCAAGTTTTACTTCTTGTTTGGAAATGTAATTGCGATTATTTTTTAAAGTGTTTTTTACTCAGAAATATATTAAAATAATATTTTTTTTATTTTTTAAAAATTATTTTTGATATATCAACACATCAAAATGATCTAAAAACATTAAAAAATATTAATTTAAAAAAATTAAAAAAAATTAAATTTTTTTAAAAATACTTTTAAAATATAATAACAAATACTAATAATTACATTGGAAGACTGGGATGGGAGGAAACACTTACGGAAGCAGTCGAGACTCGAGGGTATTACTTGTTCTTTTGAATCTGGCATGCACCACACATGTTAAATACCAAGCTGTCCTCTCCGACATTAAAGTTGTCTTCATAATATAATACTGTCCGACCTAATCAATGACATCGATTTAAAGTTATTTTAACTTAAAGATGAAAATATTTTAAACTTCTGTGGTAGACCGCCAACACACGTCCTCGTCTGTCACCATCGTCGCCGAGCAAAAAACATGAAAAATGTTCCTTCCATGCGAAATCACGTGCACCTGCATAAAATGACTTAGGCATGAATCGAGACAAAGATGTCTCAACAAAATTATAACTGTTGCATAGACTGTATTCGTGGTATTATATTATTGGTTGCTGACCTTTTCCTTCCTCCTCATAACCATGACTTCCTAACCAATCCGATATATATATATATATATATATATATATATATATATATATATTGCCTGTCCACCTATCTATTTTATTTATTTGTGGCAATGTATACAGCAGTAAATCAGTTTCTCTACCACTGTCAATGTTCCGATTTGTTGTTGATTCTTTTACAAATTAATCAAACTTAATTGGCAATCAATCATATTTGAGTAGAAGTAATCATATGGGATTGCATTCCAAACAATATTTCTTGAAAATTTAAATTATTTTTATTTTGTTTTTGGATTTCTTTAATTTGTTGATATTAAAAATAATTTTTTAAATAAAAAACACTTAAAAATTAAAATCACAAGAAAATACCTCGTATATATTCTATATGTATCAAGCGATCAAAGAAATCTGTAGCAACAGTACCGCATTTCTTCTGCGCGCCGCCCATAAGCGATTGGGCCGAGTAAGAAAGAGAGACACTCGGGTCAGTTCAAAAGGGCTGAACCAAGCTTAGCGGTAGACGAGGCCACCTGCCCATTCTGCCTGCGTGGTATAGGTCGCCCCCATTTCTTCTTTAAAGTAAAAAGTAAGCGGTCGAGGGGTCACAGATTTGTCTTCAGAACTCACAAGGCATTAGCGCGGTGATCAAGCAATCTGTCTCCTCTTATTTCAACCCTAAATAGCCAAGATCAAAACTCTGTCCTAATTAGATGTTGCCATATGGCTACTTGCTTTGGTTACCTTTCTTCACAAAGAATCAAGCAAGGCGCCGCAAAAAACGTTGTTACCATATAGCTACTAGCTTTGGTTCTTTGCAAATGCATGGAATGCCACATTAATCAGTAAGCATTCAAACTGCAAAAAACTCTGAGCTTCCTCTCTCTCTTTCTCCCCAACATGTTTATTTTGCTATTCAAAGCAGACATGATAATAACTAAAAGGTTAAGACGTCTGCTTTCTTTATGCTCCCCATGCACGTATCATTAGTCAAGAATACGTGTAGGTAGGTAGCCTGAAAAACACACTGTCAGCAAACTGCAATATTTAGTACCTTAGAAGTTAGATGTATATCTACTAACTGGGTGCGCTTTGCTTCTTTCTTTTTTTTTAATGAGATTTCTAGACTCTACGTAAAGTCTAGCTAAAACAGTTCAGTGATAGTATAGCAGCAACTGTGTCGTGCATTGTTTTTTTCTCTCCGCAAAGCAATGTAAGTATAGCAGCAAATAGAGAGAGATTCATACATCTTATTCTGTCGTCTACTCCTCTGCATATGATCCACAAAGGGAGTTGAGGAGGAAGAAAATCAATCTCTGTAAAATTAGACATGCACGGCAACTATGAGATTAAAACAATAATAATTCCCTGCACAGTTGCACTGAATCTGAAATTTGAAAAATCCTTTAATTTCACATTGATAATATGAAATAATCACAAAGGTTAATGGGTTGGATGCGGGCAACTGGATGGCATGGATTAGCGACAGGAGGAAATAGGAAGGATAATTGATGTCCTTGAACTTGTCCTTCAAGATTAATCCGGATGAATTTTTCGTATCGCGGGATTTATATGTACTTCGTTATTTTTAAATATATATTTCCATGAATTTGAGTTAAATAAACCATGCATGCACTTGGCCGAGCGCGCGAGCACACATATATGAATGTTATGTATCTTTACAATCCAATTTTCCACATGTTGCAAATGAACGTCTAGTGCAAGTTCCTCAAATTCATTTATTGACGATGAACGTTAACACAGGCCATAGTGGAACACTATGTATCGGGGCTTAATAGAATGCAGTCAACGATAAATATATGCTTTTGAATAAATGGAAATGTTTGGAAACAGAGTTAAAATGCTTGGGAGGGTGGAGGATACTTAAACTTCAGCTCAAATAAGAAAGAGAAGAGAAGCAGAAACGGTGGAAATGCAACTTCGGCAGGATATTAATGAAGGTAAAATGGGCTAGTGCATGCATGTGAGATCGAAGAGGTAACTAGATTGCCTGCCATTATAGCCGCCTCCAGCGGTAAGTTATCACACTGCATGTGCTGCCTCACTATTTAAGCAAACTCAGTGTAGTTTGTTGTGGAGGATGATACAGAGGGTGATCCGAGTCTTTACCGTTCTTCATTGCTACAATCTGCACGTAATACAATTAACCCAGTTTTCCACATGTTGCAAGTAAAATTCCAATATGCACTCGCTGAAAGAGCAAATGGCAACAGGATTAAACACTCTTTACCTGTTTCTCTAGCAGCTGGTTTTCTTCTTTCAGCATCTTTTCCTGTTGAGAGCAAAAGACATTCATATAAAAATCAAAGTTACCTAATTCAGTTTTCCTATATACATATAAATAATAAAGACATTTGATTATGAGATCACTTCATTCATGTAGAATGGCACACAAGCAAACTGCACTTGAGCACACAGCACTAAAGAACACAAAGAAAGAGCAGAAAGCCCGCATGATTTTTTCTCTCGTCTGTGGCTTGCTTTATATTCATAAATTACTGCTTTCCCTTCCTCGTGACATTTAATTTAGTAACTATCTTACTTCATTGATTTACCTAATGATGTTCCTCGAATAAGAATGAACGGTTACTAGAGACTATGCATAGGCCCAAACTTGACCATGGTCAGACAATACAGGGGGGACATAGGCCCAAACTTGACCATCCCACCACACAGTATATCATGCATTATTCTTCTAGAGATCATAATAATGTGCAAGGATTCGAAGTATGCAGCAAAATAGTTTTTAGTCGAAAGTTTTCTCATACTTGGATTGTACGATAAGCAAGCCTTACTTTTGAAGTCAATTTTAGCTTTGAAATCCTTAGGAAACAGTTTTTAACAGACAGTAGGAAAGACTTACGAATTGATTATGCCCAACAATGAATAGTGCTAGTTATCCAACAGTAAAACCATAAATTAGGAATGCAATAATATCACCTAAAGCTCATTAAGGTTGACTAGCCATAATTGCTTTGGACCGGCTCTATTCTACTATTTTGCTAAGAAGCATTCTGGATTTTTTTTAAATTAAACTTCAGGATAGCATGCCCATTTGAAACATAATGCAGGAGGTTGATCAAAAGTTCTTAGACGACAATTAAAGCATGATCAATAGACCGATTGCATCCTTGGAAGATATATCATCGTTGACAATTAATTCAGATATCATTGATGCAGTAAAGGGATGCTATATGCTGGTCCAGGAATCCTGGACATGACATGATCTGAGCATTTTAGCAGCTATAAAATGTTAGATGCAAACAACAGGTAGGTTTTCTTAACTATGAATAAGATGTTTCGGAAGTTTTCTCATACTTGGATTGTATGATAAGCAAACCTGGAAGTTTTTGTATCAGAAACCTTCTCTGGTCAAAAGAGCTACTAGAGAAAAATGAGGATCCTAAGATCATGTCTTGCTCTCTCCATGCAGCATTCATGCATTGATTGCAAATGGGGGTTTATATATTGCAGAAAATGATTTTCAAAGCAGTTATAACCAAATGCACTTTCATACCTGGTCGTGGAGGGACTTCACTGATTCCAACATCATTTGTATCTGAAACAAAAAGAAAAATGATGAAAAGAACTGTAGTGATATTACGAGATAGTATAGTTGTGCTGGAGAATGGGATGTGCCCAGAAATACAAAATACACTGGTCCTAAAATTCTAGAATAGAAAATAAACTAGCAATCAAGCAACAAATAGTGGATTGAAGATAGTGTTTGTCATAATAATCAATTATATTCTTTCAAACCATGTTCGTGTTTCTGTACCTCTAACTAGATTCCTAGCTTTTCCAACTGAGAGTAACTTTAGGCTTGCAAGTCTTCTATTTTTTATAGCTTACCTTCAATGTTATCAACTAAATTCTTCAATTCTACATTTTAAGCAACAATGACACCATATAGCTCTTAAAGCTTTCTTAAAACTTTTACCCTTAACATCATTAGTTATCAAATTTTCTTTAGACTTTTCTTGACCCAAACACTTTTTTTACACAACAACTTCTTTCTTGTTAAGAAATGGAGCATTGAAAGTCTCTAAGAGCAAAAATTCTTCTTCGAGAAGGATAACACTTCTGAACAGAATTTTCAACTTGAGCAATAGCATCCATCTTTGTAGATGACTGGTCCAGCTTTGCGTCCAACTTTTGCTCTTGTAGGTTGTTTGAACAATTCCCACCTTCCCAAGCATCATCTTTTGATAAAACTTTTTATTTTTCAAAACAAGCCAAAGAACTCTCTATAGACATTAGACATTCAGAATTATCTTCTTTATTCGGATAAGAACCATTGTTAATTCCTTATATATGATTTGGTAATGCAGCTTCATTACATAGAGATGACCTTATAGGTGTTGCAATAGACTATACTTCATCTTGTTCACATTCTTTTTTTTTGCATGAAAGAAAAATACCTTTAGAGCTTTAAACTTGTAATGAAACCTTCTCTTTACAAGGATCAATAGAAGAGAGTTCTAGTTGTTGATTTGGTTCTCCATCATGATCAAGATTACGGTCGCAATCTTGATCACAATCACAATCCTGGTATATTTTAACATCATGTGGACCAAACAAGACATAATAGCCTATTCATGTTAATTATACTATAGACAATAATTTTTTCTTCGTGCTTGAGACGTGATAAACATCTTGAAGATGTACATGTTTAGATTTATAGCGAAGCGTGTTTATCATCTTACCAATATAAGTGATTGGTAATCTTGAGTTGTCGGTTATCACCATTACACAATTTTTTCTTCTTTTACTTTGTTAGATGCTGTAACTTTTGTTTATCACTTTTCATGTGATTATAACATTAGAGCAATGATCCAATCACTTTAATAATTGATTCAATCGTCAATTATCATTGTCAATGCTAATTCTTCCCCTTCTTTGACAAAGGATGCTTTAGCATTCCATTCATCTTCAACCTACCTTTCTAAACTTGAAATAATAACATTGTTTCCACAATTATGACAATTATCTTTAATAGGCTTTTTGAACCAATAATCTTTCTTTATGTGATCATTCTTTCCATAATTATAATAGTTGCCTTCAATTCTTCTGTCATTTCCATAATTCTTTGAAGCTCCTTTTTTTATGAAAGCTTTCTTTCCTTTGATAATTCTTCTTTATCACCATCCTTATTAGATTTACCACCAATGTGCCAATTGTGAATTCTGTCCTCACGAGTAAGCCATTGTTTACTCCTGCCATTGTTGGTGTAAAGTAATTTCTCTTCACCCTTCAACGAGACTCCCGTCATATGTTTAACCATATTTTCTTGACTAACATGCATATTTTTAAACTCAACTATTGATGGTTGAGTAAGTCATCCTTGTAGTGTAGCAACAAAAGTCTGATATTTAGGTCTCTAACCATGGATGATTATTCTTTTCATCCTTGTTTCACTAATAGTTGCTTCAAAGTCTAATTTAGAAATCTCACGATTTCACCTAGTTAAAGTATTGAGGAATCGTCATGTCTTATTGTGTCAATGACAATAACTCATTCTCGAGAAATTGCAATATAGTATCATTCTTCTTTGAGAAAATACTAGCAATGGTGTCTCATGCTTCTTTTGGCATTGTAGCATCCTAAATATTCTTCAACATATATTCTTCAAGGACTCCATTAGTATTTTTGGAAGTTCATGTGTTTTCATGTCCTTGACTATCTCCTATAGATCCTAGCCTTGCTTGTACGACATCATACATGTTGCCCATGTACTGTAATTCTGATTGTTAAGCTTTTTTATCCCTTCAACAATTTAAAGATCTCTTATTGTCTACCGCAACAAAAAAGAAGTTGTTTGTTGTCGTGATCAACTAGAAGCTGTTGGAATGTGTGAGGTTATTAGAGGAACTTATATGATCATGTGATCAGCTGGACTCATAATATTTCATAGACTTATAATATTGTCAAACATTACAGAGTTCTAATGATATTTGAACTTTTGTAAACTATGAAATATGAACTATACATTTCATTGAAGAAGGTGAAATGCAAACTTTGTACCAAGATATTAAAGCATCATATAGTAAAAGCATAACTTTGTGATGTACCTGAAACCAGGCAACCTGCACGATGGCTTTAGTGTTAGGGGATCCTAACCCCAACATGTCCTCAATGACTTCAGTATAAATGAACCTTAGACCACGCATTTTGAAAATGACTTTGGAGTATGCGCATTTCCTAAAATAAATTAAACGTCTATATTTATTCTCTATCCTAATTTTAATAATTATTGGATAGTTAGATAATTGGTCAGTGTTTCTCTCGTTGGTCCCTGGATGTTATAAAATTGGGTCACGGTCAGATACTTCACTTATCTGGGAATGCGTGATCTAGTATTATAGAATCTTGTTATATAAAGGTCAGATTTTGCTTTAAAACCCTTCTCTTTGCTGCATCATAGGTATGGAAGAAGACGCCCTAAGCCAAGCTCAAATCCTGATGCAGAGTTTGTCAAGTATAAAATGGTGCAAGTATCGAGGAAGACAATCTAAGATATTTATAACACTTGTCCAATGGAAACAAGAGGGTTACCGATGCATCACAATACAGATTTCAAATGACAAATGACAAAAGAATTCACAAAAGAGAGACAATTAACCTTTCTAGCTCTGACATGTGTTAGAGTAACATGCAGTTGTTTCTCTAGTTCCACAAGGTCACCCAAGGTCAACTCCATAGCATATGGACCTTCAAGGTTCCTGTGACAGAACATACGTTAGTAGATGTTACACATTTTTAAGTTAACACATGGAGTAAGTATGCTGGAAATTGAACGAGAAACCTTTCAACCATTAGAAGCAGCTCTGTAAGTGATTTCAAGTTCGCATGTTTACCACAATATACCTGCTTAGGAAATACATATTTAGCAAATGGTTCCATACTACAAGGAATATAAATTTAGAAATGAGGAAAAAATAATGCTATGTCAAAAATAAAGCCATAAATCTATTTTTTTTCTTAAGTCTCTCTGTTGTTATGACGGTATTTGCACTACCAATAATCCAAATGACACAAGCATTGCATACCTCTGCATGATTAGCATCTTTGGATGAAGTTGCCCTTTTTTTTAAATGGCTCGTGTAACGCTTGAGGATATTGGTTGTACTGTATTGTATACGAAGAAGATGAGTCTTGGTAACTAAAATCAAATCTTGAGATAAATAATATTTAATTATATCTAGCAAGATGACAATGTATCAGGATGAGTAAAGCAACACCTCAAAATAATCAATTCGATGGCATAAGACAATGAACAAATAGATGATCTTCTAGTTTGATTTCTTAATACGTTGTAAAACTCTGCTTGTTGAAGAACAAATAGATGCTATCCTAGCCAATAAAAACATTTGTTATTCTTTTGTATTATAAAAAATCATTAGTTTTAGGTTTCACTTTCTTATGTTTTCATCCAACAACATGATGTGTACATTAGAAAGATCTTATAAAATGTTTATCATGTAATACGATCAATCAAAAAACCTCCTTTCAAATCATGAAGATTTACAAGAGGAATCTTCTGTGCTTATATTCCATGAAAAGAAGGGTTTAATGGATTTAATCATCATGGCATTAATTAAAAGGCTTTGTCAAAATCATGTTTGATAGCTCTAAGAATACAACTAGGAGAAGATTTTAACTAAGAAACAATATCTCGCTCCTTTATAGATATTGATGTGACAAAGGCTCAATACACTTACGAAAGAAGTGTTTGATATTGACCACATAAAAAAATCCTACCTTCTACCATTTAAATTATTCACCCATCACCATGAATTCAAGATTACAAAAAAACTATTTCGGAAAAAGAGAACCCTCCACCTCTCAAATCATTCACCTTGAAAAAAAAATCTAGTCTTATTAACAGTTAAGATATAATTGGTTTTTGTTTCTAATAGATGCCTTTTTTTAGTTTAGTTTCATGTAGCTTGATGATTAATTTGAAAGCTTTTGATTATACGGTTCATGAATTTTCTTCATCAAACCCTTTTCTTTCGCAACCACTTGTTTGATCTTTTCATATAGGGTCAGGATTCATATTGGAAAAAATGGTTATTTTGGGTTGGATGTGGATTTTGGTCTAAATCAACCCAACCCAACTCATGCACACCTTTACGCCTTATATCATACTAAGGGGTCAAGAGTTAGATTCTAGGTAATCTCATTCTCGTAACAGAAACTTGTCAGCCTTATTGCACACAACCTAGTGTCCGTCATGCACAGTTATATTCCATCACGTGCTTTCATTAAAGAACCACCTTAGGGGAAAACAAAGGACAAAAGACAAATTGTGTGTTTTACTTAATTCTCTTTTATGTTTGGAAGATTGAAAATGTGACAATGAAAGAGAGATGAATCCTTTCAATTTATTTCTTTCATTAGCATTTTGTAGTTATAACCAAGGTTCTTAAAAATGCTCTTTTAACACGATATGAAAAATACAATGTAAATTCGGATTGTAAAAACAAATCATAAAATCATAAGTAATTTTTTTTCATACATTGTTGATACAAAAAAAAGCAATTCCATCAATAAAAATATGGTGTAATTGTTCTTGTATGAAAAAATTCTACCATGCAAGATCCAAGAAAAAAAGTTAGGAGTGGTTGGTATAACTCCACGTTAAGAAAAAAACATTGAAAACAACTATGTTTTCACAACTATGCTTTCTTGTTGGCTAACAACAGTTCCATTGCTCCCTTTAAATGCATGATCATTTGTAGTGTTTTAGCTTATTTGATGTTTTTCGCCTTGATGAATAATACATCACTTTTTTATATGATTATTCTTTCTTCTAGATATTGTTATACTTTCATATGTTTTAGATATTGTTTGTTACACATCATGAATCTCAACAAGTGAATCAATAAGGAATTGTAGGTTTTGTATGAACTAAAATGAATGAATCAAACAATTCAAAGTATGATTTTTTTTAATCTTGAAGTCTAGTTCCTTGTTATGGATTAATAATTAATGAGAAATCATGAATACTTGTCAAATTAAGATATTTGATTTGAAGACAAGCAAGTTTATATACATTTTGATAATTTATAATTAAATAATTTATTCTATTTTTAAAACATAGAAAATAAAAGTCAAGACGTAAAATGGAAGTACCATCTTTCAATGTTTAATACATAGATAATATCTAGTAAGTATACTTAGAAGTTGAAATGATATTTTTGGTATCATGTTATTGTAATAAATTTATATAGTACTTTCAAGATTAAAATAAAAAATATATATAAAGAAAAACGAAGTTCCATTTTTTTATAAAATACTTTTTTCCATTTTCATTTTAAAAAGCTAGTTTGATTAGATGATGACATCGAACTATTAGATACAACAATAATATGCTATGAATTATCCTGGTTATATCTCTCACATGGCTTACATAACTCTCCTCTGACTAAATTCAAATTTGAGTACTGCTTCGAATAAATATAATAATAAATTCAAAGTTGAGTGCTTTGACTAAATTCAAAGTTTATTAACATTCTTATAATAAATAGAATCATTGATATTAAAAAAAAAAAATAAGTAATCCAATAATTTTTCAAAGTTATTTTGCTACAATATTTAATAAATATATATATCTATAGTTTAAAACTCTTGAAAAGATTTTGCAGAAAATATAAGTTTGATAAGTTATTGGATGATAGACACTAACATTTAAGTTTTAACATAATAAAATTACAATGTATTTTTATAACTCAATAATTATCATGATAAATATATTTCTCCATTTTGTTTTCTAAAAGAGATAATTTTTTAATAAAATCTATTTATATTGCATGGAGATATAAGGTGTTAAGATGTGAAGAAATTTTACTCAGATCTTATTAACTATTATATTTGATAATTGAATTTGAATTTGATTCAAAAGACCTAGACTTTAAGTTTTATGGTTTATAATACATTCTTAACTTTATATATTATTTTTTAAAATTTTATTTATTTCATATGAAATTGATGGCTCTTACATATCCTTTAATGCAATTATAATAGCATTAATGTTATACTATATTCAAATCTTTTTATATGAAGAACTCTTTTTAATTATATGTGACGTGGAGCAAAATTAACAATACATAGATGGATAAGAACTTTAAAGATTTATTTTTATTAAGTTAATATTTTATAACATTGGTAGAGTTCCTAATATTGGTTGAGTCTATCAAAAGTAATAACATAAATTTTATGAATTTTTAAATGGCTTAAAGTTAATGTTAAACAATAAAAAAAAAATAAGAAGACCTTGTGAAGAAAAATAGAGGATTTAGTTCAATAATTTGATAAATTTTGATGTGCATTAGTTCTTTTCTAAATCTAGTATAATCAATTTTTCTTATCTTATTTTAAGTATTTTTAATTTTTTTTATTAACGTGGGTGTCCGGACCAGCTTGCGTACATCTCGACTAATCCTACGGGCCTTGAAGTTAACAATAATGTAAGCCTTCAATGGCCCTGATGTTTGTGAGACTTGAATAATTGATCTCTAGGGAGCAAATCTAGAACCTGACCAGTTGAGATATACCCCACATGATTGTATTTTTAAAATTTTGATACTTAAGTAAAGTGTTAGTGTGTTATGTCAAATGATGTATAAATAGAAAATATTGAAATATTGAAAATTTCGAGAGTGTTAGTGTAATTAAGGTTATCATCCAATTGATCCATTAATTAAAGATGACGTGTGATGTTGCGCATTAAAAAAAAATAAAATTGGCACTCCGTTTAGGCTAGCAGCTATTAGCCTATTAGCACACATCTTAATAATTCTCAACTATTAGCCTCTAGAAAACAAATTTAGAACCTGACCAGTTGAGTTACACCCCTCAGGGTTATATTTTAAAAATTTTGATACCTAAGTAAAGTGTTAATGTGTTATGTCAAATGATGTATAAATAGAAAATATTGAAATAAGTGTGATTTAACATAGCTTTTAGAAATTAAATTTTCTTTTCTAATAATCCGTCTTCTTTTTAACAAGAGTTGGGAGTGAAATTTATATGTTAGTATTCGAGAGTGTTGTTGTAATTAAGGTTATCATCCAATTGATCGATTAATTGAAGATGACGTGTGATGTTGCGCATTAAAATAAAATAAAATTGGCACTCCGTTTAGGCTGGCAGCTATTAGCACACATCTTAATAATTCTCAACTATTAACACACATTTTAATGTACTGTTTTTCAAGTTATGAAGGGTCACAACTCGATATTATACACTGCCACACATGCACAAAATTTTTACAATTTGTTGATATATTTTATAACATTTTGTTCAAGGACATGTTTTTACATAGGATTTATAGCCAATGATAGGTAATACAAATATACACCACATTCAATGCAATCAAACACTTTTTTTTTTTTTTTATCAATAGATATTGTATCTAATATTTACTAATCATTTCACCAATAACATGTCAAACACTATATTTAATGATAAATACTAGCATTTTCACTGATGAATTTTTACGCAGCTCACGAGATAATCTGATATGACTAAGATCTATAAATACCTTCATCGTCAAGTAAACAAAACATATTTAAAATTCAACATTTCTCTACACTTATATTTTTTTTCCAATTTTTTTATGCATACATCTACTAACTTAAGTAGCAAAGACTCTCCTATACCATAAAAAACTTGTTTTTTCAGGAAAACTTTCAATCATTGATCAAACTCAATCAGTAAACTTAGACATAAGAACCATATTAAAGTCATATGTCCTGGCCTAAAATAACAACTCGTGAAAATCTCATTTTATGTGGAAAATGTTTTCACGATTTTATCCAAGTGGCTAGTCAAATTTTTTACAGGATGAAAATTGAACTCATATGCCAAAATAATGCTATAACGTGAACCAAGTTTTACAACTTACATACCCGTAAGAGTACAAGTGAGAAGATTTTCTTATGCCATGATATTTGAGTAATGGTATCATAATTTAATTAAGATTTTAAAAGAAATCCAATTGTTTTATAAAATAAGTCTGGGTTTATATTTGGGACAAAGATAGTACATTTCTAGGTTGTTTGAATCAACTCTCTATTGTAATTGAATTCAAATATTAATATAATGTTTGGTTTGAATTTAATTGATGAATAAGTTGAATTCATGTGTTTGGAAAAGATAGAATTCAATTCATTTTATTTTTTATATTACTCTCATTACCTAATTTACTTTAGTTCTTCAAAAATCTTTTTTTTTATAAAAAAGCTAGATAGGTATTTTAAGAAATTTAGTTTTCATATTAAATTTTTTCCCTCTTGGATTGTGAATCAGATGAGTTGATCTTTGATTTACTTGTAGTACGTATTTTTAAAGATTGAATTCCATTTAAAATTCAATTTTTAATATTTAATAGTATTCCAAACATGATATTTCATTAAAATCTCTTAATTCAATTTAATTATAGGTTCCAAACATATTATTCTAGATTTAATAAAAAGAGAACTGACTGGCCACGTATATTAGGATGGATAGCAATTATAACCAAAACTGTTATGGTTGGTTCATTATAACCAACCGTATTTGAACTGAAAGAATAATATTTACCTCTTTTAACTGTTTTCGTATTAAGCATTGAAATACTATAATTATTCCATTAATTATAAATAATTAGTAACTCATTTCATATATTCTTTGAGAATGCTTAACTTTTACCATGACGTAGAGAGTACTTACTTTATATTTGAACAACTAAAATGGTGTGGTTATCATTATAAATGAATATTTTAATTATATGATTTAAGAATACTTTCATGTGCAAATTCTATTTGATTTTTTTAATATTATATATTTTTTAATTAATGTTTTAGCTGACATGTAATTACTCGAACTTGGGTTTCTTTTTTTAAAAAAAAAACAACAACAGAGGGTTAATAACTGAATTGATAACCGATTGACCATTGATATCTTTGTAGATTAGCACATGAGTGTGAGTGTTTTTTTTTTTTTCCCCTAATTAACTGTGTATAGGTTAGATGTCATCATTACATATAGGTTAATTTAATGCTCATCCTAATTACGCGAAATTTGTTTATCCATGTTATAACCATCTAGCTTAGCAATTGCATGGAAGTTAATTATTTGTCGTAATTAAGAGAAAATTATAAACACCATGTAATTAAACAAATTATTAATACAGAGATGAGTTTGAAATCGATGACAGAATCCTAACGAAAAGACTAAATTAAGCATTTAGATGTATAGGATTGTCAACAAGTTTTGTTCGATTGTTCAACAGAAAGTTTCGTGTCTTTATATTTTGTATGGATGGATGAACACGCATGCAGCAAATAATACACATACAGTACTAAAGGCTTTTCCTTTCAAAGAAACAAAAGATCACAACATGTGCGAGCCATGACTGCTCGCGTATAAGCAACGGTAAGCACCAAATCCCTAGAAAATTGACAAACCAAAGAAATCAACAAGCGATTTATGTGCAAGAACAAAAACAATGCTTCTTTTGGTAATCAAGGGACCTGAGAACGAGGTTTTAACCTAAAAAATAAAAAGAGTTGGGTACCTGCCAACGCTAGAGAATTCATAAAGCTTGCCGCAACTTGAAAAGACAAGGATGGCGACTTGTATGTCACAAAGAACGGAGAGTTCACGAGCTTTCTTGAACAATCCATTTCGCCTCTTTGAGAAAGTAACTTGGCGACTGCTCTTGTTTTCAATTCGTTTTAGCTCCACTTTCTTACGGCCCATCCTCTTGTCAGCCAGCAAGCAAGAACGCTGACTCGATCGATCCTAAATCTGTGACCTAATTTTTTCCTAATTTTGAATTTTATCCTTTCCTCAGATGAAGGCAAATAAAGCAAGTGCTCTACTTCTATCACAACCCAGTATAAATGGATAAAAAAGAAGAGGAAAAGGAATGAATGTTAAGATTTTTACCGGCAGGAATTGAGTAGTGGGTCTTCCGTACGTATGTCGTCATAAATTCGAGTCATCTCCCTTCTGCCACGTGTTATGCGTGCTTGCAGGGCCTCTCCTCTCCGCATTGCGGCTTCTGCTCCTTTTGATGCAAGAGCTTTTTACCTGTTTTTGTTATCCTTGTTTTCGTTTTCGAACATCGATCCATAGAAGTACAAGAAAGACCCTTAGTTGATACGATATGACCGTATAATTAGTAATAAGTATACAGTAAGAAGAATAATTGATATTTTATTATTTCCAATTTCATCTTTTACCTCTGAAATCCTCAATTGAATTATTCTATCTAAAATTATCTAGATATTTTAACATAAAAAGACAAGTTCTATTAAAAAAAAACCTTTGATTAAATCTGAAGTTCTAGTTCAAAATCGGTGTATAGATTAAAGACTCATAAGATTACAAGTTGAGAAACCCATACTTTTAGTCAAACACTACCAGAAAATTGATAAATACAAACGGAAATACCGAGAGAATATTTTCATCGGTAAATTTTCGAGGGATTTTACCGACGGAAATATTCCCTCGGTATATACCGAGGGAATTATTGTGGGAAAAAAAATTAAAACAAAGCAAAAAAAAATGATGACGCGTCATTTTTACCAACGGAATTACCGACGGAATTTATTCCGTCGGTAAATTTGTTGGTAAATTGTGAACACTGTTCATCATGTTAATTACAAAGGGAATCACCGACGAAAAATTCCGTCGGTGTTTTCCAGAGAGTAAATCACCGACGGATTGAAAAGTCGTCGGTGTTATTTGGCGGTTTTATGAAAAAATTCAATTAATTTAAAATTTTCATTTGAATATTACAGACGGAATCACCGACGGATTGAAAAATCGTCGGTAATTTTTTGGCGGTTTCTGAAAAAATTTTACGAAATTGAAAATTTAAATTAAATATTACCGATGGAATTACCGACGGAATAATTAAAAAATATTAATATTTAATTATCCATCGGTAAAGCGTCCCAATAAAAAGCCTGAATGCCCTTATTTCACAAGAGACAGACGGGTTTCTTATTATTCTTCTTCTTCTTCTTTTTCTTTTACTTCTTCTTCTTCTTCTTCTTCATTATATGTAAAAAACATCATTAAGGCATGTCTTCTTCTTCTTCTTCACTTTATGTAAAAAACATCATTTTTTATCTATTTCTTTCTCTTCTTTTCTCTCCTCATCTCCTTCTCTTTTCCTCCATGCTTGGGTATGTCTTCTTCTTCTTTCTTCTTTTATCCTCTTAGTTTTTTTAATTAATATGCTTAATGAAATTTTTTTTCTCTCCTTAGCTTCACTTGCAACTACATTAAGGTAAGATTTTTTTTTCTTCTTTTTTCATGATTGTTTTCACTATATTTGTTTTTTATTTTATTTTTAATTGTTTTTGTTCTTAATAATTGTATAAATGTTGTTGTGAGATTTTTTTTTCATATGAGATCAATTTTTAGTAGATTTATTTATAGGATTTTTAAATTTTTAGCAATTGCAACTTCATTTTTTTCATATGAATTTTTTTAGTTGAATTTATTTTTTTATTTTATTTATTTGTTGCAAATTTGTTTGAATTGATTTTCTTATTCTTTTTTCCAAGCATTTTGAGTATATATTATACAGTGTTAATTTATGTTAATTTAATTATTTTATAATTTTATAAAATGAATTTTTTTAAAAATATTTTTCAATAATTACCGACGGTAATTCCGTCGGTAAATCCCTCGGTAATTCCGTTGGTAATAAAAAAATTATTACCGACGCATTTGTTCCGTCAGTAAATCCGTCTGTAATTATATTACCAACGGATTTACCGACGGACAAAACATTACCGACGAACGATTCACCGACGGATCATTTCCGTCTTTGATTTTGTCGGTAATATAATTACTGATAGAATATGTGTCTTACACCGACGGAAAAATTCCGTCGGTAAAACTGTAGTGAAAGTTATCAAACTCATCACACTGAATTTAAAATTTGAACGAATTTCATCATTTTTCGGTGAGAAAGGGAGTGTCGACGTGTGATGCAGGGTAGTGTGCATGCATAAATCATAAGAGACGAGGTAAGATCGAATGATACTTGTCCCTTAATCTCATTGTTCAAGATTAACCCTAACAAGCTTTTACCCTTGAAGGCCTTACCAGGTGATTGATTTAATACACGCATGAATTTTTAGAGCCGAAAAAATGAATGTCACATTTCTCTCAAAGACGTTCATTTTCTGCGTGTTTCCAAACGAATATTTACCACAAGCTTTTCATATTTATATATTTAATGTCATTACAGAATTCAACAATAGAACGTTGCGCATCCGATCCTCATAACATGATAGGAGACACGCAGTGGTGATAAGCGTCTGAGAGACTTCGGAGGTGAGGAGGAAACTTTACACATTCACTCAACATTTCCGTGAAGAGAGAAGCTGCAATGGAAATACAAGAACAATATAATGAAGGTACATATCTTTTGCTAACGCATGTGCATTTAAGATCATGCAGGCGATTGCCAGATTTTCTGCCATTCCGACCAATTCCAGCATCAAGTTTAACTTCGTATGCAGTGCGGCCTTCAAACCTACTGTTTAAGCAAACCAAATAGTGGTTCAAAAGATCCAGACATCATGCCATTAGTCTCATTGTCATTGTTCATGGCTACAAACCTACATGTAAGATAGTCATGTCGACAACATCCAGTTTGCCTTGTAAAAAAACTTGAAGAATGTGCTTAACACGTACGGTGACATCCTAAGATTATTCATTCTTATGCTCACCTGCGTCTGTAGACGTTGATTTTCCTCCCTTAGTGTCTTTTCCTGTTGAGAGCAAAAGTTATGTTTTAGCAAAATCAACATCTAATTATGTTTTAGCAAAATCAACATCACGCATGTGCATGATGTGTAATGGCCTTATACATTCTCACCCTAGCTAGCTAACTCGTTTATATATATATTTCTCTCCGTAAAAATGGAATGCGGCACCGACACCACCCCTAATTCTAACACAGCTATTCATGTTGAATGACACGTGTGCATTACACCCATGCACAAACAGGCGTACAAAGACATGCTGGAAGAGAAATACTGTGCGAGCAAGCAGCACATGTTTCTACCAAGACAAAAATGCAGTCAGATAACAGAGTCCTAATGACATTCATATCTACTTCAAATGTATAATTTATTGTTCCAGTTCATGATATTAGTTAATTACCTGCCCTCGTTCGAGTTTCACTTCTGATTTATCTGATACCCTTCCTGAGGAGAAGGGCGTAAGAAAAGCACAGTAGCTCGACCCAGCCTTTTAAGATGTGATAATTTAGAGACAACAAAGGCCCAAACAAGATTATCTCGCACATAATATTATCCTAGACATTCGTTGGACGTGAAACAGATGATTGGACGAGATATATAGTTCTCCGATGTCTGTTTAGAAGCATTCCAGGTTTCATTTCTGAGTTCTTTACTGGGTAGCATGCCATCTTGCAACATAACGCAAGAGGCAGAGCAAACTTTTTTAGATGACAATTACAGCATATACAGACAAATATTAGATGCAGGCTTGGAACATCATCAATTGATTGAGACATCTGAATGTAACAGCTTTTAAGAGATTTGCAGGAAGTTCCAAGTCGCACCATTCTTGCTAATATATATGTTTTTTCAAATCCTCATCTTATCATCTATGTGAGTATTTTTGCATGCTAGAGATTAGCCGGTAGGATGTGCAGGGCAATAGGTTTTCTCGGCTAGCAGCTAGCCTTTTCAAACATTAAAGATCATGCAAGTGTTTGCCCAGTCAAGGTGTTTGGATGAATATAAAACCTGGAAGTTGTATCGAGGATCATCTTTACACCATCCCTGTTAAGGCCTAAAGACCTGCTAGAGCAAAATTGAGCATCTGAGGTGATGAGGTCTGGTTCTCAAAGAAGCATCCATGCATTGGTTGCAAATGAAAACGTAGATTTTAAAGGAACAATTGTGAAAGCATGGATGCTGCTAGTGTGGAACTATTAGAATAAAGTCTGCGGCATGTGATGGACAAACCAGCCGTTCCTTTCTACACGTTCAAGCAGCCAGCTGTATATATGCAGGTTGACTAGTTGTAATCCAGTGATTACAATCCCGTGTTTTTACAAACTAGGGTGGAAATTTTTTTAAATCTAGCTAGTAAATAAGCATCGAAGCTTGATCATATAAAAAGGGTATATATAGTCTAGGGGAACTATTGGAATAATTTCATAAAGCTCTTGATAAAGATCAACTTTTCTTTTCCTTTTCTTTTTCCTCGAAACTTGAATAGAGCGATGGATGACAGAATATTAATAGTTGCAAAGTAATGTTTGATAATGAAATAAGCTCCATACCTTGTCATTGAGGGCATTAATTGTTTCCAACATCAGTTCCGTCTGAAACAAACACAAATCAAATGAGATTACAAAATGCAGAGTGAAAGTTCAAAAAGCATAAAGCGATGGCAACTTTCTTATGTTCAAATGAATATTTGCCACCTAAAGACCTTGAAGGAGAAAACCCCAATGATAACTAAAGGTAATCATGAAATAGATAAGTTGCTCATCAAGGCTAAGCATCTAGTTCTTCCTCTTAAGTCAGCTAATTATGAGACCACACTAACAAGAATACAGGCTTTTTATTTATTTCTTTATTTTTATTTCAGCAAGTGGGCATCATGACTACCCCTCCAGCTAAATGCAAACCATTACAGCCACATGTCCCATGTGAATCTCGGACTGAAGTCCACATGTGTAGCCAAACATGGAATTGTTTGGCATCTAGCAGCATTGAAAACCTCGATTTCGTGTTCCTAATACACAAATCACAAGCAGGTACTTGACTACCATGGACCTGTGGAGTGTGCCAGTTAGTGGAATTATTGATCAATAGCCAAGAAGGTGCTTAAATGAAGAGACGCAGACATGTTGCTGAGATCTTTTCCAAGTTTACTTGGAGTTAGGTTGTCTATGCATGAAATGCACGGAATAATAGCTCCAAAGTGTCAATAAAAGAAGGTGCAAAGCATTTTTATATAGATCAAGATATTAAACCCTCGGCAAGTTATGTTGGAGGAATGTTTCTTTTGTTTATTTTTTTTTCTTTGGAGAATAATGCTGGAGGGACAATCAAGGTAGCTCAAAACAAGGGTATCTAATTTTCAAGTCTAGATCAAGATATTGATGTGAGACTGTAAACCTAGTAATATCCATAAAGTATTATTATATGGGAAGTGCTCCATTTTGTAATGGATGCTAAGCCAAGATCAAATCATCACACGCAGAGAGCATGTTAAAAGGAAATGGTGCCACTATTAATGCACTTGGCGGCATCAAATATTTGTCGAGTGGAGCAATTTGGTCCATGATGCACCATATAATGGCTCTTCAAAGAAAAAAGACAGAGACACGAATGACCTTTCTAGCTCTCGTACGTCTCAGTGCAGCATCAAGTTGCATCTCCGTTTGTTCTAGGTCGCTTAAGGTCAGCTCCTCGAAGTTTGAATTCCCAACTTGCCTGTGGATACTATATATATACGTATCTGAATAGATAGCATGCATTGATATCCATAACATTTAGCATAGGTATACAGGAAGCTGTACAAGTTACCTTTGTACTGTTTGCAACAGCTCTGCAAACGACTTGATTTTTTTTTCATATTTACCGTGATATAGCTGCAGATGAATTAGGAAATGTGCAAAGTCATACCTAGTTTCGAATTACACGATAAAAACTAAGCAAATAAGAAAGAAGATGACGATATGAAAAGAATGAGCTACAGTGTAATTTTTTTACCAGCTTTTCCATTGTTAAAACATTATTCTCTACATGATTTAGTTAGCCAGAAAAAAGTAATTGCTTACCTCTGCATCATTAGCACCATTAGACAATGCAGTTTTCTCTTCGAAATAACTCCGATGACGTTCCAGGATTTTGGCCAAACTGAATAGTAGAATTGATGGGATTAGAATGAAAATCCACAAAATACAAAAATAAGGAGCACACGCAAATCAGCGTTGTTCAACATTGTCTATATCATATGGTAGAAAATGAATGCAATCTTCAATAAACCTCTTAGAATATATCTCGCACATTTATAGACACAAGCCCTACATAAACCCAAAAGTCTTTGAACAAAAATATATATGAGATATGAGATGTGAACTACGTAACATGCGATTCTCCAAAAAATCTTGGTTAAGGAGCTCCTTAAAAACAACTAAATAAACACCACAAAACACCCAAAAGGGTCAAGATAACTGTTACAGAAAGAACAAGAAATATAGCTGTCTGTCTCAACAGCCAAAAAAAATGTCTGTTTACATGACCTGCAAAATTCTTCTTAAAGAAACCACACCATAAAACTTAAATATGCTTTGAAAAAGGCCGCACAAAAACTAAAGAGGAGACTTCTTCTGTCGGAGTAAGAGACAACAGACTCACTTACAAACCTCACACAATGTTCATTTCTTAGTGCACAAAAAAAAAAAAAGAATTTGGATGACGTGTTAAATAACAATATTTGAGCGATTCCTAATTTCATACTTGCCTCAACAAAAATAAATATCTATAATTAAAGCAGTGATATTAGATGTCAAGTAAGGATGAAAAAATTCTTCACTGCAGATATTGAAAGATGGATCGAGATCATAGTTAAAAATTAATACCCAAAAATAATCGTTGTAAAGGGACAAGATTTTACTGACTAATGGAATAAGTTTAAGATTTTATTTTTGGTGGTTCTCACCAAACTGCAAGTTCAAAAGGAGTTTTTGATCAATAAAACAGACTTCTGCGAGGAAAGTACACTTTATGGAGACTCGGAGAATAGTTATTTAATAATTAAACTTAACACTAATGGCATGTTAGAGGCAGTCTGCAATCAAAATGGATACTTATTGACGTTGTTGAGCGGCCGATAATCAATAATGGACAATGCTCCCGCTTAAGTTTAATGAAGAAATCTTTTTACTTAAAAGAAGTTTGATAGTTGAGTTTGCATTCTCAACTTTATAGTGGAGGTCAAAATAATGGAGGATGGCCAGATACTATTACTCATATTATTAAGAAGTATCGGCTTTTTATTGAGAACAGGCTTCCAATCTTTAATTTTCCATTATCAGAAATGTGGCAAAGGTACGTATAATACTCCTTTATTAACACCGGATATCAAGTTTCCACAACTTCGAAATACCGTTGCTGTTACAAAGTGGGCAATGGAAAAGATTTTTGGTTTTGGACAGATCGTTGGCTGAAAAACAGAACTCTAAGACAACAATTTCCTCAACTTTTTAACCACACTACAATGCCAACAGCAAGGATTGCACATATGGGTGATTTGAATCTATTTTGGAAGAGGCACTTAAGGCATTCAAAGTTGGAACAAGTTAATCATCTTCTTGCACTGTTAGATGGAGTAAAACTAAAGCATCACACAGTCGATTCAAAACGTTGGGAATCTGAAAGAAATGGAGAATACACCATGAAATATTGCAACATCTTCTTTGACAGAATTGAGTACCGGGGTATGTCTTCCATCTCATCAAAGATACTATGGAAAGGAAAAGCACAACCGAAGATTGAGATTTTCTTGCGGTTCTTAGTACTTCAAGGCAGAATTTGCACAAGGGAGAGTTTCTTGCATGTAGACAGGTCATCAACTTAGAGCAAGCTATATGTCCCCTTTGTGCTAATGAAATAGAATATGTTGAACACCTTCTCTTCAATGTTATGACGTTTGCAAACTTTGTAACCGTTTTATGAATTGGTTAGGCTTAGAACAGTGCATGACAAGGACCATAGAAGTAGTCTTGCTAGAAAAGGAGTGTAGTGGGGAATTTGGTTGGTTTTTCATGACGAGATACCATATTGGAATATAGTTTTTGAGTTAATTTTTCATCGTCTAACTTTGTGGCTCAAGACTATTAATGGTAACTTCAAGTACACATGAATGGACTTGTTCAGAGGGCCATAAGGTATTCTGAAACGGATTAATAACCAATATCTTCATGTCATATAGATAAAAAAAAATTGAATTCTGAAGTCTGGTTGGTTTTTTTCTTTTCCTTGTTTCTTTTCCTCATTGTACATAACGACCTGTTTCTTTGTTTTGATAATGCTATCACCTTAATAGAGCTAGATTTATTTATAAAATTCTTTGATTATTATATATATAAAAAAGGAATCAAAGATACTTTTTGCAAGGAAATGACACTTTCTAAGACTCAGCAATAATTATTAATTAAACTTATCACTAATGGCATGTTATAGGTAGTATGCAATCAAAGTGGATAATTATTCTTGATGGTTAGGTTACCTTGTTGAACGACCAATAATCAATGGACAATGCTCCTGCTTAAGTTTAATGAAGAGATCTTTTTAACTTAAAGGAGTTTGATAAGGAAAAGCAAACCTCTTAGAAAAACAGACTAAATTATAGATAATTATATGGTAGAGAAGCAGACTAAATTATAGATAATTATTTGGTAATAAAGCATGAATTAGGGTTATTGTATGAAAACCTTTATCAACAACAATTATGTCCTTTTTCTTGCTTATTGTCTTCACGTATTGTATTTTTGTCGTTTGCATCAATTGATATAAGAGCGTAATAATTCTTGATGATTATGTGTTGTTGAATAACCATAACAAGAAGAGGTGGTCATAGAAAATGACGTGCTTATATAGAAAAAGATGCGATTCTTTCTCGAAAAAAAGATGTTAAGGAATTGGTGATAGAAGATATGTAAAGACAGATTGCAAAATTTACTTGTAAGTTAACGGTGATAAAGTTGCAAAGACAAGTTGAAGAATTATATTGTCAATTAACATAGATGAAGAAGAAAAACATGAAAGATCATGAAAAGTGTACTAATCATGAATCCATGATCAATTTTGAAAACGTATTTTAGAGGTATGAGTAGAGAAATCAACTTCTTAATAAGGATGAATATGATATTGAAACTAGAATCAATTTTTTTTTTTTTATGATTCTAGTTTTTTTTATGGATTGAAATCAAACACTAAAATTCAATGAGAAAGAGGTGGATGGTGTAGAAGAAGATGATTTTGATACAGAAACTTGGTATGTGATGACTCTGAGTATGCATAAGATATTCATACTAACAAGTAAATATTTTAATCTTAATAGGGAAAGAAAGGAACAAAACTAGATGTGGTTTTAAATGTGAGTTTTGATGAAGTATATTGTGGAATAAGATAATCGTTGTAAAGGGACAAGATTTTACTGACTAATGGAATAAGTTTAAGATTTTATTTTTGGTGGTTCTCACCAAACTGCAAGTTCAAAAGGAGTTTTTGATCAATAAAACAGACTTCTGCGAGGAAAGTACACTTTATGGAGACTCGGGGAATAGTTATTTAATAATTAAACTTAACACTAATGGCATGTTAGAGGCAGTCTGCAATCAAAATGGATACTTATTGACGTGGTTGAGCGGCCGATAATCAATAATGGACAATGCTCCCGCTTAAGTTTAATGAAGAAATCTTTTTAACTTACAAGAAGTTTGATAATTGAGTTTGCATTCTCAACTTTATAGTGTGTTAGCTTTAGACTAATATTGAGTTTGCATTCTCAACTTTATAAGCATCACGTGTTTATATAAATAAGAGGATTGTTAAAATGTGTTAGCTTTAGACTTCGGTATCCACATCATTTAGATAAAACTAATATTGTGCACATCATTTAATAATTAAATCGAGTAAATATATGCATACATATTGAAGGCGATATCAAATTGTGGAAGATCCTAATATTCCTTTTATGAACATGCATCCATACATCCCCATTCATCTCTCTTCTTAGTTTACCATATGAACAATTAAGGGAAATATAAGATATTGTTTGATTAGTGTCTCAAGATATAAAAAAACAAATATAAAACATGAAAATAAATATTTTTAGATAATTTTGAAATGAATTTTTATTATTTTTAAACATGGAGGACATCAAGATATGTACTTTCTATTCTAATTATTTATATTGTTTTTGTTTCTAGATAATAACCAAATGCTATAAAAAATCTTAAAAATAAGCAACTTCATGGTAATATCATATAACTTGTTTTTAAAATAAGTAAGTAAAGGAGAAAAAAGAACACAATAATGTAATCGACTGGTTAATTAACTATAACTAAAAGGGATCAGTGTTTTACTGTAGACTGAGTTACCATGGACTGTAAGTGCTTTATTGTGAATTGCATTGTTTGATACAATAGCGCGAAGTACTGTAGAGTGCTTTCACTGTGGACTGCACTGTTTAGGTTTGCTCTTTGCTTAAAGCACTGTGGTTTTTCCCCATAACGACAGGGTTGCCCTTGACACAGAGAGTTGCAAAGACTGTAGGGGGCGGGATTGTCTTTTTGGTTGGGAAAAAATAATCAGTTCAAATTTTAATGAGGTTGTACGAAACAGCTATAGACACTTGGCGCTCGGCTTCAAGTTAGGATACTAGTGCCAGACTCGCGTGCCTGACAGCAGATACTTGGTACTAGAGCTAGCTAGCAAGTCTGGCAACAACACTAGATTACAGACACGTGACGCTAAGGCTACTTTGTCATGTAGCTAGACATTGTCTTTTAATTTAAATGCTAAATGGGTTTATTCCTGACGTCATCATGTGGAATTCAATCCTAAACGAAGCTATTACAAAGAAATCTCTCGTATGAATTACCTACATAAGACCTAGCCGAGGAAGAACTTAATTTACCTATATAAGACCTAAATGAGGAGGAATACCAAGTTAAAAGCATCCTAGACAAGTAGCATACACGTGTGGGTGGTCATTCTGTCATATGAACAAAGGTAGAGACATCCATCATCCAATGATGATAATGCACGTGCAGGATATATATGGTATTGTAATGCAGTGTATATTTTATTTTTATTTAAAAATATATTTAAAAAATTAGATTTTTTATTTTATTTTTAATATAAATACATGAAAACTAGTGAAAAAACACTAAAACAATATTAAGTTATTAACTTTTTTTAAGACACATTTTTTTAAAAGTCACTCTACCATGATTTCAACACACTTCCAAATATTTACCGACACCCTCCTAGAGAAATAAAAGATAAAATCACACGCTAGGTATGACAGCATCAGCAAGAAGCTACTTTGAGAAAATAAATATAGATTGTATTTGTTTTTTTTTTTTTTGATATAGTGCTTTAAAAAAATTAATTTTTTTTATATTTTTAGATTATTTTCTTAATATAAAAAATAAAATTTTAAAAATAAAAAAAATATTATTTAAATATATTTCCAAACAAAAATATTTTTAAAAACAACAATTACACCTTAAATAAACACTACACTACCGTCCTTGTATAAACGTGTTAATCGTCATGTCAAACTATCGAACATACTCGTACTTATCACAACAACAACAACAACACACTGAAATCAACAAAAATAATAATAATAATAATGATAATCAGAAACATTAAATTATAAAAAACGTAGATAGAAACAAATCTAAGATTAGAGTACCTATCCCCTACAGAAATGATTATTTTATTAAGGATCGTTCTAGATAGAAGTAATGATAAACACCAAATATCCCCAGAAATAATAACAAAAATAAATAAATTATTTGTGAAAATACAAAAACAGACCTAATAAAATAGGAAATAAAAAAATTTGTGCAAAAACAAAAACAGACCTGATCAAATAGGAAATCAGGTACATGGAATCCAAGATTCAATAATGAGTTATCAAACAAACATGAACTTTATGAAGAAAACTGTTCGTCATAATATTATGTGCACAGTGCAGTGTAGCAGCATCAGCTCATGCTAAGCGTTCGTCCCGGGTTAAGAGATTGAAGATCAATTTTGAGACAGAAAGCTAGCAGAGAAGTGAAACAAGGCAAGCTATAAAGACATAAATAAAAGTAAGTACCTGCCGGCGCTAGAGAATTCATACAGCTTGCCACTACTGGAGAAGACGAGGAGAGCGACTTGGACGTCACAGAGAAGAGAGAGGTCGCGTGCTTTCTTGATCAGTCCATTTCGCCTCTTTGAGAAAGTGATTTGACGACAGATCTTCTTTTCGATTCGCTTTAGCTCCACTTTCTTTCTCCCCATTCTCGATCCAAAATTCGACCTCGCCTTGTTTTTACCCTAATTTAAATTAAATAATGATGAAGGAATGCTACCAAAAATATATATAGAATATTTTATGTGTGTGTGGAATAAACTTTAATTTGTTTTTTCAAGTTTTTTTTTTTAACAATTCTTTTAGAAAGTAGAAATGTAAGGTCGCAAATTCGAATCGTCTGCGTTCTGCCACGTGTCGTACGCCTTCGTCTCTCGTGTGCTCAACTTACTGCGGCTTTGATAAGTGAGCACTAATATCGTTGCTGTCTCCTTCACTCCTATTAACCTTTTATTTTGCAAGTTAATAAAGTTGACCCTTTTTTTTTCATTTAAAATATCAACATTACTTTTTATAAATAACATTTTATGTCAATTAGTAGAGTTGAATTATTAATCTTAAAAAATAATAGCATCAATCACTCCATCATTAAATCACAGGCCATTTGTTGAACTCAATACTTAAATATTTATTCATCTAATTTAATATCTATGGTACTTTTTATAACAAATCCTTTGACTTGTACTCAACAAAATATATATTCTCGGAATAAAGTGAAATATATAACAAAAATATTACACAATTAAAAAGTACAAATAACAACTAATTAAGAAATGATTTCTCTCTTGTATTTGTTTTGTGTTTACAGATGGAGTGTTAAGTAAACTAGAGTATTTATTTATATTTATTCTTTAATTAGAAAATAAATATAAGCAATTAATATGGTAATAACATAGCAATGTTTTATTTGTATGCCCCAGTTGAAAAATGGATGTTGTAATTGCATTGAGAATATAATTAGATATTTTTTTATTGATAGTCCAGGATTAATAAAGATTATTATATTTTGTTGTGCATGTTATTTTAAGCTTAGAGATGAAAATATTTTAAACTTCTGTGGTAGACCGCCAACACACGTCCTCGTCTGTCACCATCGTCGCCGAGCAAAAAACATGAAAAATGTTCCTTCCATGCGAAATCACGTGCACCTGCATAAAATGACTTAGGCATGGATCGAGACAAAGATGTCTCAACAAAATTATAACTGTTGCATAGACTGTATTCGTGGTATTATATTATTGGTTGCTGACCTTTTCCTTCCTCGTGTCATAACTCATAACCATGACTTCCTAACCAATCCGATATATATATATATATATATATATATATATATATATATATATATATATATAATTGCCTGTCCACCTATCTATTTTATTTATTTGTGGCAATGTATACAGCAGTAAATCAGTTTCTCTACCACTGTCAATGTTCCGATTTGTTGTTGATTCTTTTACAAATTAATCAAACTTAATTGGCAATCAATCATATTTGAGTAGAAGTAATCATATGGGATTGCATTCCAAACAATATTTCATGAAAATTATTTTTATTTTTATTTTGTTTTTGGATTTCTTTAATTTGTTGATATTAAAAATAATTTTTTAAATAAAAAACACTTAAAAATTAAAATGACAAGAAAATACCTCGTATATATTCTATATGTATCAAGCGATCAAAGAAATCTGTAGCAACAGTACCGCATTTCTTCTGCGCGCCGCCCATGAGCGATTGGGCCGAGTAAGAAAGAGAGACACTCGGGTCAGTTCAAAAGGGCTGAACAAAGCTTAGCGGTAGACGAGGCCACCTGCCCATTCTGCCTGCGTGGTATAGGTCGCCCCCATTTCTTCTTTAAAGTAAAAAGTAAGCGGTCGAGGGGTCACAGATTTGCCTTCAGAACTCACAAGGCATTAGTGCGGTGATCAAGCGATCTGTCTCCTCTTAGTTCAACCCTAAATAGCCAAGATCAAAACTCTGTCCTAATTAGATGTTGCCATATGGCTACTTGCTTTGGTTACCTTTCTTCACAAAGAATCAAGCAAGACGCCACAAAAAACGTTGTTACCATATAGCTACTAGCTTTGGTTCTTTGCAAATGCATGGAATGCCACATTAATCAGTAAGCATTCAAACTACAAAAAACTCTGAGCTTCCTCTCTCTCTTTCTCCCCAACATGTTTATTTTGATATTCAAAGCAGACATGATAATAACTAAAAGGTTAAACGTCTGCTTTCTTTATGCTCCCCATGCACGTATCATTAGTCAAGAATACGTGTAGGTAGGTAGCCTGAAAAACACACTGTCAGCAAACTGCAATATTTAGTACCTTAGAAGTTAGATGTATATCTACTAACTGGGTGCGCTTTGCTTCTTTCTTTTTTTTTAATGAGATTTCTAGACTCTACGTAAAGTCTAGCTAAAACAGTTCAGTGATAGTATAGCAGCAACTGTGTCGTGCATTGTTTTTTTCTCTCCGCAAAGCAATGTAAGTATAGCAGCAAATAGAGAGAGATTCATACATCTTATTCTGTCGTCTACTCCTCTGCATATGATCCACAAAGGGAGTTGAGGAGGAAGAAAATCAATCTCTGTAAAATTAGACATGCACGGCAACTATGAGATTAAAACAATAATAATTCCCTGCACAGTTGCACTGAATCTGAAATTTGAAAAATCCTTTAATTTCACATTGATAATATGAAATAATCACAAAGGTAAATGGGTTGGATGCGGGCAACTGGATGGCATGGATTAGCGACAGGAGGAAATAGGAAGGATAATTGATGTCCTTGAACTTGTCCTTCAAGATTAATCCGGATGAATTTTTCGTATCGCGGGATTTATATGTACTTCGTTATTTTTAAATATATATTTCCATGAATTTGAGTTAAATAAACCATGCATGCACTTGGCCGAGCGCGCGAGCACACATATATGAATGTTATGTATCTTTACAATCCAATTTTCCACATGTTGCAAATGAACGTCTAGTGCAAGTTCCTCAAATTCATTTATTGACGATGAACGTTAACACAGGCCATAGTGGAACACTATGTATCGGGGCTTAATAGAATGCAGTCAACGATAAATATATGCTTTTGAATAAATGGAAATGTTTGGAAACAGAGTTAAAATGCTTGGGAGGGTGGAGGATACTTAAACTTCAGCTCAAATAAGAAAGAGAAGAGAAGCAGAAACGGTGGAAATGCAACTTCGGCAGGAAGATAATGAAGGTAAAATGGGCTAGTGCATGCATGTGAGATCGAAGAGGTAACTAGATTGCCTGCCATTATAGCCGCCTCCAGCGGTAAGTTATCACACTGCATGTGCTGCCTCACTATTTAAGCAAACTCAGTGTAGTTTGTTGTGGAGGATGATACAGAGGGTGATCCGAGTCTTTACCGTTCTTCATTGCTACAATCTGCACGTAATACAATTAACCCAGTTTTCCACATGTTTCAAGTAAAATCCCAATATGCACTAGCTGAAAGAGCAAATGGCAACAGGATTAAACACTCTTTACCTGTTTCTCCAGCAGCTGGTTTTCTTCTTTCAGCATCTTTTCCTGTTGAGAGCAAAAGACATTCATATAAAAATCAAAGTTACCTAATTCAGTTTTCCTATATATATATATAATAAAGACATTTGATTATGAGATCACTTCATTCATGTAGAATGCCACACAAGCAAACTGCACTTGAGCACACAGCACTAAAGAACACAAAGAAAGAGCAGAAAGCCCGCACGATTTTTTCTCTCGTCTGTGGCTTGCTTTATATTCATAAATTACTGCTTTCCCTTCCTCGTGACATTTAATTTAGTAACTATCTTACTTCATTGATTTACCTAATGATGTTCCTCGAATAAGAATGAACGGTTACTAGAGACTATGCATAGGCCCAATCTTGACCATGGTCAGACAATACAGGGGGGACATAGGCCCAAACTTGACCATCTCACCACACAGTATATCATGCATTATTCTTCTAGAGATCATAATAATATGCAAGGATTCGAAGTATGCAGCAAAATAGTTTTTAGTCGAAAGTTTTCTCATACTTGGATTGTACGATAAGCAAGCCTTACTTTTGAAGTCAATTTTAGCTTTGACATCCTTAGGAAACAGTCTTTAACAGACAGTAGGAAAGACTTACGAATTGATTATGCCCAACAATGAATAGTGCTAGTTATCCAACAGTAAAACCAGAAATTAGGAATGCAATAATATCACCTAAAGCTCATTAAGGTTGACTAGCCATAATTGCTTTGGACCGGCTCTATTCTACTATTTTGCTAAGAAGCATTCTGGATTTTTTTAAAATTAAACTTCAGGATAGCATGCCCATTTGAAACATAATGCAGGAGGTTGATCAAAAGTTCTTAGACGACAATTAAAGCATGATCAATAGACCGATTGCATCCTTGGAAGATATATCATCGTTGACAATTAATTCAGATATCATTGATGCAGTAAAGGGATGCTATATGCTGGTCCAGGAATCCTGGACATGACATGATCTGAGCATTTTAGCAGCTATAAAATGTTGGATGCAAACAACGGGTAGGTTTTCTTAACTATGAGTAAGATGTTTCGGAAGTTTTCTCATACTTGGATTGTATGATAAGCAAACCTGGAAGTTTTTGTATCAGAAACCTTCTCTGGTCAAAAGAGCTAGTAGAGAAAAATGAGGATCCTAAGATCATGTCTTGCTCTCTCCATGCAGCATTCATGCATTGATTGCAAATGGGGGTTTATATATTGCAGAAAATGATTTTCAAAGCAGTTATAACCAAATGCACTTTCATACCTGGTCGTGGAGGGACTTCACTGATTCCAACATCATTTGTATCTGAAACAAAAAGAAAAATGATGAAAAGAACTGTAGTGATATTACGAGATAGTATAGTTGTGCTGGAGAATGGGATGTGCCCAGAAATACAAAATACACTGGTTCTAAAATTCTAGAATAGAAAATAAACTAGCAATCAAGCAACAAATAGTGGATTGAAGATAGTGTTTGTCATAATAATCAATTATATTCTTTCAAACCATGTTCGTGTTTCTGTACCTCTAACTAGATTCCTAGCTTTTCCAACTGAGAGTAACTTTAGGCTTGCAAGTCTTCTATTTTTTATAGCTTACCTTCAATGTTATCAACTAAATTCTTCAATTCTACATTTTAAGCAACAATGACACCATATAGCTCTTAAAGCTTTCTTAAAACTTTTACCCTTAACATCATTAGTTATCAAATTTTCTTTAGACTTTTCTTGACCCAAACACCTTTTTTACACAACAACTTCTTTCTTGTTAAGAAATGGAGCATTGAAAGTCTCTAAGAGCAAAAATTCTTCTTCGAGAAGGATAACACTTCCGAATAGAATTTTCAACTTGAGCAATACCATCCATCTTTGTAGATGACTGGTCCAGCTTTGCATCCAACTTTTGCTCTTGTAGGTTGTTTGAACAATTCCCACCTTCCCAGGCATCATCTTTTGATAAAACTTTTTATTTTTCAAAACGAGCCAAAGAACTCTCCATAAACATTGGATATTCAGAATTATCTTCTTTATTCGGATAAGAACCATTGTTACTTCCTTATATATGATTTGGTAATGCAGCTTTGTTACATAGAGATGACCTTATCTGGGAATGCGTGATCCAGTATTATAGAATCTGGTTATATGAAGGTCAAATTTTGCTTTAAAACCCTTCTCTCTGCTGCATCATAGGTATGGAAGAAGACGCCCTAAGCCAAGCTCAAATCCTGATGCAGAGTTTGTCAAGTATAAAATGGTGCAAGTATCGAGGAAGACAATCTAAGATATTTATAACACTTGTCCAGTGGAAACAAGAGGGTTCCCGATGCATCACAATACAGATTTCAAATGACAAATGACAAAAGAATTCACAAAAGAGAGACAATTAACCTTTCTAGCTCTGACATGTGTTAGAGTAGCATGCAGTTGTTTCTCTAGTTCCACAAGGTCACCCAAGGTCAACTCCATAGCATATGGACCTTCAAGGTTCCTGTGACAGAACATACGTTAGTAGATGTTACACATTTTTAAGTTAACACATGGAGTAAGTATGCTGGAAATTGAACGAGAAACCTTTCAACCATTAGAAGCAGCTCTGCAAGTGATTTCAAGTTCGCATGTTTACCACAATATACCTGCTTAGGAAATAGATATTTAGCAAATGGTTCCATACTACAAGGAATATAAATTTAGAAATGAGGAAAAAATAATGCTATGTCAAAAATGAAGCCATAAATCTATTTTTTTTCTTAAGTCTCTCTGTTGTTATGATAGTATTTGCACTACCAATAATCCAAATGACACAAGCATTGCATACCTCTGCATGATTAGCATCTTTGGATGAAGTTGCCTTTTTTTTTAAATGGCTCGTGTAACGCTTGAGGATATTGGTTGTACTGTATTGTATAAGAAGAAGATGAGTCTTGGTAACTAAAATCAAATCTTGAGATAAATAATATTTAATTATACCTAGCAAGATGACAATGTATCAGGATGAGTAAAGCAACACCTCAAAATAATCAATTCGATGGCATAAGACAATGAACAAATAGATGATATTTTGGTTTGATTTCTTAGTACGTTGCAAAACTCTGCTTGTTCGAAGAACAAATAGATGTTATCCTAGCCAATAAAAACATTTGTTATTTTTTTGTATTATAAAAAATCATTAGTTTTAGGTTTCACTTTCTTATGTTTTCATCCAACAACATGATGTGTACATTAGAAAGATCTTATAAAATGTTTATCATGTAATACGATCAATCAAAAAACCTCCTTTCAAATCATGAAGATTTACAAGAGGAATCTTCTGTGCTTATATTCCATGAAAAGAAGGGTTTAAGGGATTTAATCATCATGGCATTAATTAAAAGGCTTTGTCAAAATCATGTTTGATAGCTCTAAGAATACACCTAGGAGAAGATTTTAACTAAGAAACAATATCTCGCTCCTTTATAGATATTGATGTGACAAAGGCTCAATTCACTTACGAAAGAAGTGTTTGATATTGACGACATAAAAAAATCCTACCTTGTACCATTTAAATCATTCACCCATCACCATGAATTCAAGATTACAAAAAAACTATTTCGGAAAAAGAGAACCCTCCACCTCTCAAATCATTCACCTTGAAAAAAAAAATCTAGTCTTATTAACAGTTAAGATGTAATTGGTTTTTATTTCTAATAGATGCCTTTTTTTAGTTTAGTTTCATGCAGCTTGATGATTAATTTGAAAGCTTTTGATTATACGGTTCATGAATTTTCTTCATCAAACCCTTTTCTTTCGCAACCATTTGTTTGATCTTTTCATATAGGGTCAGGATTCATATTGGAAAAAATGGTTATTTTGGGTTGGATGTGGATTTTGGTCTAAATCAACCCAACCCAACTCATGCACACCTTTACGCCTTATATCATACTAAGGGGTCAAGAGTTAGATTCTAGGTAATCTCATTCTCGTAATAGAAACTTGGCAGCCTTATTGCACACAACCTAGTGTCCGTCATGCACAGTTATATTCCATCAAGTGCTTTCATTAAAGAACCACCTTAGGGGAAAACAAAGGACAAAAGACAAATTGTGTGTTTTATTTAATTCTCTTTTATGTTTGGAAGATTGAAAATGTGACAATGAAAGAGAGATGAATCCTTTCAATTTATTTCTTTCATTAGCATTATGTAGTTATAACCAAGGTTCTTAAAAATGCTCTTTTAACACGATATGAAAAATACAATGTAAATTCGGATTGTAAAAACAAATCATAAAATCATAAGTAATTTTTTTTCATACATTGTTGATACAAAAAATAAGCAATTCCATCAATAAAAATATGGTGTAATTGTTCTTGTATGACAAAATCCTACCATGCAAGATCCAAGAAAAAAAGTTAGGAGTGGTTGGTATAACTCCACGTTAAGAAAAAAACATTGAAAACAACTGTGTTTTCACAACTATGCTTTCTTGTTGGCTAACACCAGTTCCATTGCTCCCTTTAAATGCATGATCATTTGTAGTGTTTTAGCTTATCTGATGTTTTTCGCCTTGATGAATAATACATCACTTTTTTATATGATTATTCTTTCTTCTAGATATTGTTATACTTTCATAAGTTTTAGATATTGTTTGTTACACACCATAAATCTCAACAGGTGAATCAATAAGGAATTGTAGGTTTTGTATGAACTAAAATGAATGAATCAAACAATTCATAGTATGATTTTTTTTAATCTTGAAGTCTAGTTCCTTATTAGATCATATTTTCTATAGAGAAATCATAATGTTGTAAACTTGTTTAAAAAACTATGGTATTTAGGCATAAATACATGGTGGATCAAATTTTAAAGTATGGTTTGTCACTCTTGTTCATAAAAAAAAATAAGAATTTTCAAAGTTTTGTCTCATAATAGATAATTTTTTATTTGTTAGGAAGGGTTTAACCAAAACTATGTTTCTTTCATCTTTGCACTATTGATTGAAGAAAGAATCCATTGATACAAGCGTTTGTGGGGCTCATGATAGTTCCTTATTAGATCATATTTTCTATAGAGAAATCATAATGTTGTAAACTTGTTTAAAAAACTATGGTATTTAGGCATAAATACATGGTGGATCAAATTTTAAAGTATGGTTTGTCACTCTTGTTCATAAAAAAAAATAAGAATTTTCAAAGTTTTGTCTCATAATAGATAATTTTTTATTTGTTAGGAAGGGTTTAACCAAAACTATGTTTCTTTCATCTTTGCACTATTGATTGAAGAAAGAATCCATTGATACAAGCGTTTGTGGGGCTCATGATCGGTAATAAAATCACAATCTTACCGAATTTTCATGATTTTAGTATGATTTTATCATTTCCCGATTTTTATGTGATTTTGCACAATAAGTATATGATTTTATGAGACAACTCGTGATTTTAATAACCTTGGTTATAACTGTCAAATAATCATCTCAACCCAATATCTTAAGCTGTTAGGTGAGATCCAAATTAAGATATGATTTATATAATTCTCTAACACACCCTTTCAAATGAAAGCCCCTTGAACTTGAAACTTAGATAGACTCATGGTACATTGTGCTTAATGTTTATCAAATAGATTGAGAGTGGTGAGATTTAAACTCATGACCACTTAATCTACAAGACTCTCATACTATGTCAAAGAACTATCTCAACCCAAAAACTTATATTATTAAGTAAGTTCTCAAGATAAAATTTATATAATTCTCTACCAATAACCTCTCATACATCCTCCTCCTTTCCACCTTAGGAACTAGATTTTTTTGTTTTAAGAAAAAAAGAAGTTAACATCTGGCCTAAAAAATTTAGGTACTAATAATCCCATGGCCTCTACATTGTGTAGCAGTAATAAAAAAAAGATCTTTCTGATTATTATGAAGTGAAGAACTTCATGAAAGATAACAACATTATGTCCATCACAGACCTGATGGGTCGAACATCAAGTAAAAATCCTAGGATATTTAATGACTACTAGTTTTTTTTACAAGTGTCGCACATGTATGATTTAACTATTTTAAAAATATCTTTTGATCTTTAATATATATAGCTTGTTATGGATTAATAATTAATGAGAAATCATGAATACTTGTCAAATTAAGATATTTGATTTGAAGACAAGCAAGTTTATATACATTTTGATAATTTATAATTAAATAATTTATTCTATTTCTAAAACTAGAAAATAAGAGTCAAGACGTAAAATGGAAGTGCCATCTTTCAATGTTTAATACATAGATAATCTCTAGTAAGTATACTTAGAAGTTGAAATGATATATTTGGTATCATGTTATTGTAATAAATTTATATAGTACTTTCAAGATTAAAATAAAAAAAATATATAAAGAAAAACGAAGTTCCATTTTTTTATAAAATACTTTTTCCATTTTCATTTTAAAAAGCTAGTTTGATTAGATGATGACATCGAACTATTAGATACAAAAATAATATGCTATGAATTATCCTGGTTATATCTCTCACATGGCTTACATAACTCTCCTCTGACTAAATTCAAATTTGAGTACTGCTTCGAATAAATATAATAATAAATTCAAAGTTGACTGCTTTGACTAAATCCAAAGTTTATTAACATATTTATAATAAATAGAATCATTGATATTTTAAAAAAAGTAATCCAATAATTTTTCAAAGTTGTTTTACTACAATATTTAATAAATATCTATAGTTTAAAACTCTTGAAAAGATTTTGCAGAAAATATAAGTTTGATAAGTTATTGGATGATAGACACTAACATTTAAGTTTTAACATAATAAAATTACAATGTATTTTTCTAACTCAATAATTATCATGATAAATATATTTCTCCATTTTGTTTTCTAAAAGAGATAATTTTTTAATAAAATCTATTTATATTGCATGGAGATATAAGGTGTTAAGATGTGAAGAAATTTTACTCAGATCTTATTAACTATTATATTTGATAATTGAATTTGAATTTGATTCAAAAGACCTAGACTTTAAGTTTTATGGTTTATAATACATTCTTAACTTTATATATTATTTTTTAAAATTTTATTTATTTCATATGAAATTGATGGCTCTTACATATCCTTTAATGCAATTATAATAGAATTAATGTTATACTATATACAAATCTTTTTATTTGAAGAACTCTTTTCAATTATATGTGACGTGGAGCAAAATTAACAATACATAGATGGATAAGAACTTTAAAGATTTATTTTTATTAAGTTAATATTTTATAACATTGGTAGAGTTCCTAATATTGGTTGAGTCTATCAAAAGTAATAACATAAATTTTATGAATTTTTAAATGGCTTAAAGTTAATGTTAAACAATAAAAAATAAAATAAGAAGACCTTGTGAAGAAAAATAGAGGATTTAGTTCAATAATTTGATAAATTTTGATGCGCATTAGTTCTTTTCTAAATCTAGTATAATCAATTTTTCTTATCATATTTTAAGTATTTTTAATTTTTTTTATTAACGTGGGTGTCCGGACCAGCTTGCGTGCATCTCGACTAATCCTACGGGCCTTGAAGTTAACAATAATGTAAGCCTTCAATGGCCTTGATGTTTGTGAGACTTGAATAGTTGATCTCTAGGGAGCAAATCTAGAACCTGACCAGTTGAGATATACCCTACATGATTGTATTTTTAAAATTTTGATACTTAGTAAAGTGTTAGCGTGTTATGTCAAATGATGTATAAATAGAAAATATTGAAATATTGAAAATTTCGAGAGTGTTAGTGTAATTAAGGTTATCATCCAATTGATCCATTAATTAAAGATGACGTGTGATGTTGCGCATTAAAAAATAAATAAATTGGCACTCCGTTTAGGCTAGCAGCTATTAGCCTATTAGCACACATCTTATTAATTCTCAACTATTAGCCTCTAGAAAACAAATTTAGGACCTGACCAGTTGAGTTACACCCCTCTGGGTTATATTTTAAAATTTTTGATACCTAAGTAAAGTGTTAATGTGTTATGTCAAATGATGTATAAATAGAAAATATTGAAATAAGTGTGATTTAACATAGCTTTTAGAAATTAAATTTTCTTTTCTAATAATCCATCTTCTTTTTAACAAGAGTTGGGAGTGAAATTTATATGTTAGTATTCGAGAGTGTTGTTGTAATTAAAGTTATCACCCAATTGATCCATTAATTGAAGATGACATGTGATGTTGCACATTAAAATAAAATAAAATTGACACTCCGTTTAGACTGGCAGCTATTAGCACACATCTTAATAATTCTCAACTATTAACACACATTTTAATGTACTGTTTTTCAAGTTATGAAGGGTCACAACTCAATATTATACACCGTCACACACGCACAAATGTTTTACAATTTGTTGATATATTTTATAACATTTTGTTCAAGGACATGTTTTTACATAGGATTTATAGCCAATGATAGGTAATACAAATATACACCACATTCAATGCAATCAAACACCTTTTTTTTTTTTTTTATCAATAGTTATTGTCACTAATATTTACTAATTACTTCACCAATAACCTGTCAAACACTATATTCAATGATGAACACTAGCATTTTCACTGATGAATTTTTACGCAACTCACGAAGTAATCTGATATGACCAAGATCTATAAATACCTTCGCTATCAAGTAAACAAAACATGTTTCAAATTCAACTTTTCTCTACACTTACATTTTTTTTCAATTTTTTTATGCATACATCTACTAACTTAAATAGCGAAGAGCTTTTTATTCCATAAAAAACTTGTTTTTTCAAGAAAACTTTCAATCATTGGTCAAACCCAACCAGTTAACCTAGACATAAAAACCATATTAAACTCATATGTCCTGGCTTAAAATAATAACTCGTGAAAATCTCATTTTATGTGGAAAATATTTTCACGATTTTATCCAAGTGGCTAGTCAAATTTTTTATAGGATGAAAATTGAACTCATATACCAAAATAATGCTGTAACGTGAACCAAGTTTTACAACTTCCATACCCATAAAAGTACAAGTGAGAAGATTTTCTTATGCCATGTATATTTGAGTAATGGTATCATAATTTAATTAAGATTTTAAAAGAAATCCAATTTTTTTATAAAATAAGTCTGGTTTATATCTGGGACAAAGATAGTACATTTCTAGGTTGTTTGAATCAACTCTTTGTTGTAATTGAATTCAATTATAATATTTGATTTGAACTTAATTGATGAATAAGTTGAATTCACTCGTTCAATTCATCTTATTTTTAATATTACTCTCATTACCTTCACTTTAATTCTTCAAAAATCTTTTTTTTTAAAAAAAAAAGAAGACTAGATAGGTATTTTGAGAAAAATTAGTTTTCATATTAAATTTTTTTCCTTTAAGATGATGAATCAAATGAGTTGATCTTTGATTTACTTGTAGTATTTTTAGAGATTGAATTTCATTTAAAATTCAATTCTTAATATTTAATAGTATTCCAAACATGTTATTTCATTAAAATATCTTGATTCAATTTAATTATAGGCCGGTTCCAAACATATTATTCTAGATTTAATAAAAAGAGAACTGACTGGCCACGTGTATTATGGTTGGTTCAGTTGTAGTTAATAATTGAATGACTTGGTTTCGATTATATATGATTATGGTTGGTTCATTATAACCAACCGTATTTGAACTGAAAGAATAATATTTACCTCTTTTAACTGTTTTCGTATTAAGCATTGAAATACTATAATTATTCCATTAATTATAATTAATTAGGAACTCATTTCATATATTCTTTGAGAATGCTTAACTTTTTTTTTTTTTGTAACCCGGGGTGTCCGGGCCAGCTTACGTGCACCATAACTAATTCCTGGACCCACTGAACACCCTGCAAGCCCAGTAGACATGTAAGACACCGTGGGTGTGACAGGCGTGCACGCTAGGACTCGAACCCAGATAACAGAGGCAAGGAAACCTTGCCTTTGCCGCTGTGCTAGAAGCCCCGGTGCAGAATGCTTAACTTTTACTATGACGTAGAGAGTTACTTTATATTTGAACAACTAAAATGGTGTGGTTATCATTAGAAATGAATATTTTAATTATATGATTTAAGAATACTTTCATGTGCAAATTCTATTTGATTTTTTTAATATTATATATTTTATAATTAATGTTTTAGCTGACATGTAATTACTCGAACTTGGGTTTCTTTTAAAAAAAAAAAAAAAACAGAGGGTTAATAACTGAATTGATAACCGATTGACCATTGATATCTTTGTAGATTAGCACATGAGCGTGAGTGTTTTTTTTTTCCCCCTAACTGTGTATAGGTTAGATGTCATCATTACATATAGGTTAATTTAATGCTCATCCTAATTACGCGAAATTTGTTTATCCATGTTATAACCATCTAGCTTAGCAATTGCATGGTAGTTAATTATTTGTCGTAATTAAGAGAAAATTATAAACACCATGTAATTAAACAAATTATTAATACAGAGATGAGTTTGAAATCGATGACAGAATCCTAACGAAAAGACTAAATAAAGCATTTAGATGTATAGGATTGTCAACAAGTTTTGTTCGATTGTTCAACAGAAAGTTTCGTGTCTTTATATTTTGTATGGATGGATGAACACGCATGCAGCAAATAATACACATACAGTACTAAAGGCTTTTCCTTTCAAAGAAACAAAAGATCACAACATGTGCGAGCCATGACTGCTCGCGTATAAGCAACGGTAAGCACCAAATCCCTAGAAAATTGACAAACCAAAGAAATCAACAAGCGATTTATGTGCAAGAACAAAAACAATGCTTCTGTTGGTAATCAAGGACCTGAGAACGAGGTTTTAACCTAAAAAATAAAAAGAGTTGGGTACCTGCCAACGCTAGAGAATTCATAAAGCTTGCCGCAACTTGAAAAGACAAGGATGGCGACTTGTACGTCACAAAGAACGGAGAGTTCACGAGCTTTCTTGAACAATCCATTTCGCCTCTTTGAGAAAGTAACTTGGCGACTGCTCTTGTTTTCAATTCGTTTTAGCTCCACTTTCTTACGGCCCATCCTCTTGTCAGGCAGCAAGCAAGCAAGAAAGCTGACTCGATCGATCCTAAATCTGTGACCTAATTTTTTCCTAATTTTGAATTTTATCCTTTCCTCAGATGAAGGCAAATAAAGCAAGTGCTCTACTTCTATCACAACCCAGTATAAATGGATAAAAAAGAAGAGGAAAAGGAATGAATGTTAAGATTTTTACCGGCAGGAATTGAGTAGTGGGTCTTCCGTACGTATGTCGTCATAAATTCGAGTCATCTCCCTTCTGCCACGTGTTATGCGTGCTTGCAGGGCCTCTCCTCTCGGCTTCTGCTCCTTTTGATGCAAGAGCTTTTTACCTGTTTTTGTTATCCTTGTTTTCGTTTTCGAACATCGATCCATAGAAGTACAAGAAAGACCCTTAGTTGATACGATATGACCGTATAATTAGTAATAAGTATACAGTAAGAAGAATAATTGATATTTTATTATTTCCAATTTCATCTTTTACCTCTGAAATCCTCAATTGAATTATTCTATCTAAAATTATCTAGATATTTTAACATAAAAAGACAAGTTCTATTAAAAAAAAACCTTTGATTAAATCTGAAGTTCTAGTTCAAAATCGGTGTATAGATTAAAGACTCATAAGATTACAAGTTGAGAAACCCATACTTTTAGTCAAAGTTATCAAACTCATCACACTGAATTTAAAATTTGAACGAATTTCATCATTTTTCGGTGAGAAAGGGAGCGTCGACGTGTGATGCAGGGTAGTGTGCATGCATATATCATAAGAGACGAGGTAAGATCGAATGATACTTGTCCCTTAATCTCATTGTTCAAGATTAACCCTAACAAGCTTTTACCCTTGAAGGCCTTACCAGGTGATTGATTTAATACACGCATGAATTTTTAGAGCCGAAAAAATGAATGTCACTTTTCTCTCAAAGACGTTCATTTTCTGCGTGTTTCCAAACGAATATTTACCACAAGCTTTTCATATTTATATATTTAATGTCATTACAGAATTCAACAATAGAACGTTGCGCATCCGATCCTCATAACATGATAGGAGACACGCAGTGGTGATAAGCGTCTGAGAGACTACGGAGGTGAGGAGGAAACTTTACACACTCACTCAACACTTCCGTGAAGAGAGAAGCTGCAATGGAAATACAAGAACAATATAATGAAGGTACATATCTTTTGCTAACTTATGTGCATCTTTTGCTAACTTATGTGCATTTAAGATCATGCAGGCGATTGCCAGATTTTCTGCCATTAATTCCGACCAATTCCAGCATCGAGTTTAACTTCATATGCAGTGCGGCCTTCAAACCTACTGTTTAAGCAAACCAAATAGTGGTTCAAAAGATCCAGACATCATGCCATTAGTCTCATTGTCATTGTTCATGGCCACAACCTACATGTAAGATAGTCATGTCGACAACATCCAGTTTGCCTTGTAAAAAAACTTGAAGAATGTGCTTAACACGTACGGTGACATCCTAAGATTATTCATTCTTATGCTCACCTGCGTCTGTAGACGTTGATTTTCCTCCCTTAGTGTCTTTTCCTGTTGAGAGCAAAAGTTATGTTTTAGCAAAATCAACATCTAATTATGTTTTAGCAAAATCAACATCACGCATGTGCATGATGTGTAATGGCCTTATACATTCTCACCCTAGCTAGCTAACTCGTTTATATATATATTTCTCTCCGTAAAAATGGAATGCGGCACCGACACCACCCCTAATTCTAACACAGCTATTCATGTTGAATGACACGTGTGCATTACACCCATGCACAAACAGGCGTACAAAGACATGCTGGAAGAGAAATACTGTGCGAGCAAGCAGCACATGTTTCTACGAAGACAAAAATGCAGTCAGATAACAGAGTCCTAATGACATTCATATCTACTTCAAATGTATAATTTATTGTTCCAGTTCTTCATGATATTAGTTAATTACCTGCCCTCGTTCGAGTTTTACTTCTGATTTATCTGATACCCTTCCTGAGGAGAAGGGCGTAAGAAAAGCACAGTAGCTCGACCCAGCCTTTTAAGATGTGATAATTTAGAGACAACAAAGGCCCAAACAAGATTATCTCGCACATAATATTATCCTAGACATTCGTTGGAAGTGAAACAGATGATTGGACGAGATATATAGTTCTCCGATGTCTGTTTAGAAGCATTCCAGGTTTCATTTCTGAGTTCTTTACTGGGTAGCATGCCATCTTGCAACATACCGCAAGAGGCAGAGCAAACTTTTTTAGATGACAATTACAGCATATACAAACAAATATTAGATGCAGGCTTGAACATCATCAATTGATTGAGACATCTGAATGTAACAGCTTTTAAGAGATTTGCAGGAAGTTCCAAGTCGCAACATTCTTGCTAATATATATTTTTTTTCAATCCTCATCTTATCATCTATGTGAGTATTTTTGCATGCTAGAGATTAGCCGGTAGGATGTGCAGGGCAATAGGTTTTCTCGGCTTGCAGCTAGCCTTTTCAAAAGCATTAAAGATCATGCAAGTGTTTGCCCAGTCAAGGTGTTTGGATGAATATAAAACCTGGAAGTTGTATCGAGGATCATCTTTACACCATCCCTGTTAAGGCCTAAAGACCTGCTAGAGTAAAATTGAGCATCTGAAGTGATGAGGTCTGGTTCTCAAAGAAGCATCCATGCATTGGTTGCAAATGAAAACGTAGATTTTAAAGGAACGATTGTGAAAGCATGGATGCTAGCTGCTAGTGTGGAACTATAAGAATAAAGTCTGCGGCATGCGATGGACAAACCAGCCGTTCCTTTCTACCCGTTCAAGCAGCCAGCTGTATGCAGGTTGACTAGTTGTAATCTAGTGATTACAATCCCGTGTTTTTACAAACTACGCTGGAAATATTTTTCTAAATCTAGTAAATAAGCATCGAAGCTTGATCATATAAAAAGGGTATATATAGTCTAGGGGAACTATTGGAATAATTTCATGAAGATCAAATTTTCTTTTCCTTTTCTTTTTCCTCGAAACTTGAATAGAGTGATGGATGGCAGAATATTGATAGTTGCAAAGTAATGTTTGATAATGAAATAAGCTCCATACCTTGTCATGGAGGGCATTAATTGTTTCCAACATCAGTTCCGTCTGAAACAAACACAAATCAAATGAGATTACAAAATGCAGAGTGAAAGTTCAAAAAGCATAGAGCGATGGCAACTTTCTTATGTTCAAATGAATATTTGCCACCTAAAGACCTTGAAGGAGAAAACCCCAATGATAACTAAAGGTAATCATGAAATAGATAAGAGTTGCACATCAAGGCTAAGCATCTAGTTCTTCCTCTTAAGTCAGCTAATGAGACCATACTAACAAGTTCAGGACTGTCTTGGAATACAGGCTTTTTTTTTATTTATTTATTTTTATTTCAGCAAGTGGGCATCCTGACTACCCCTCCAGCTAAATGCAAACCATTACAGCCACACGTCCCATGTGAATCTCAGACTGAAGTCCACATGTGTAGCCAAACATGGAATTGTTTGGTATCTAGCAGCATTGAAAACCAACCTCGATTTCGTGTTCCTAATACACAAATCACAAGTAAGTACTTGACTACCATGGGCCTGTGAAGTGTGCCAGTTAGTGGAATTATTGATCAATAGCCAAGAAGGTGCTTAAATGAAGAGACGCAGACATGTTGCTGAGATCTTTTCCAAGTTTACTTGGAGTTAGGTTGTCTATGCATGAAATGCACGGCATAATAGCTCCAAAGTGTCAATAAAAGAAGGTGCAAAGCATTTTTATATAGATCAAGATATTAAACCCTCGGCAAGTTATGTTGGAGGAATGTTTCTTTTGTTTTTTCTTTTCTTTTCTTTTGAGAATAATGCTGGAGGGACAATCAAGGTAGCTCAAAACAAGGGTATCTAATTTTCAAGTCTAGATCAAGATATTGATGTGAGACTGTAAACCTAGCAATATCCATAAAGTATTATTATATGGGACGTGCTCCGTTTTGTAATGGATGCTAAGTCAAGATCAAATCATCACACGCAGAGAGCATGTTAAAAGGAAATGGTGCCACTATTAATGCACTTGGCGGCATCAAATATTTGTCGAGTGGAGCAATTTGGTCCATGATGCACCATATAATGGCTCTTCAAAGAAAAAAGACAGAGACACGAATGACCTTTCTAGCTCTCGTACGTCTCAGTGCAGCATCAAGTTGCATCTCCGTTTGTTCTAGGTCGCTTAAGGTCAGCTCCTCGAAGTTTGAATTCCCAACTTGCCTGTGGATACTATATATATACGTATCTGAATAGATAGCATGCATTGATATCCATAACATTTAGCATAGGTATACAGGAAGCTGTACAAGTTACCTTTGTACTGTTTGCAACAGCTCTGCAAACGACTTGATTTTTTTTTCATATTTACCGTGATATAGCTGCAGATGAATTAGGAAATGTGCAAAGTCATACCTAGTTTCGAATTACACGATAAAAACTAAGCAAATAAGAAAGAAGATGACGATATGAAAAGAATGAGCTACAGTGTAATTTTTTTATCAGCTTTTCCATTGTTAAAACATTATTCTCTACATGATTTAGTTAGCCAGACAAAAGTAATTGCTTACCTCTGCATCATTAGCACCATTAGACAATGCAGTTTTCTCTTCGAAATAACTCCGATGACGTTCCAGGATTTTGGCCAAACTGAATAGTAGAATTGATGGGATTAGAATGAAAATCCACAAAATACAAAAATAAGGAGCACACGCAAATCAGCGTTGTTCAACATTGTCTATATCATATGGTAGAAAATGAATGCAATCTTCAATAAACCTCTTAGAATATATCTCGCACATTTATAGACACAAGCCCTACATAAACCCAAAAGTCTTTGAACAGAACTATATATGAGATATGAGATGTGAACTACGTAACATGCGATTCTCCAAAAAATCTTGGTTAAGGAGCTCCTTAAAAACAACTAAATAAACACCACAAAACACCCAAAAGGGTCAAGATAACTGTTACAGAAAGAACAAGAAATATAGCTGTCTTTCTCAACAGCCAAAAAAAAAATGTCTGTTTACATGACCTGCAAAATTCTTCTTAAAGAAACCACACCATAAAACTTAAATATGCTTTGAAAAAGGCCGCACAAAAACTAAAGAGGAGACTTCTTCTGTCGGAGTAAGAGACAACAGACTCACTTACAAACCTCACACAATGTTCATTTCTTAGTGCACAAAAAAAAAAAAAAGAATTTGGATCACGTGTTAAATAACAATATTTGAGCGATTCCTAATTTTATACTTGCCTCAACAAAAATAAATATCTATAATTAAAGCAGTGATATTAGATGTTAAGTAAGGATGAAAAAATTCTTCACTGCAGATATTGAAAGATGGATCGAGATCATAGTTAAAAATTAATACCCAAAAATAATCGTTGTAAAGGGACAAGATTTTACTGACTAATGGAATAAGTTTAAGATTTTATTTTTGGTGGTTCTCACCAAACTGCAAGTTCAAAAGGAGTTTTTGATCAATAAAACAGACTTCTGCGAGGAAAGTACACTTTATGGAGACTCGGGGAATAGTTATTTAATAATTAAACTTAACACTAATGGCATGTTAGAGGCAGTCTGCAATCAAAATGGATACTTATTGACGTTGTTGAGCGGCCGATAATCGATAATGGACAATGCTCCCGCTTAAGTTTAATGAAGAAATCTTTTTACTTAAAAGAAGTTTGATAATTGAGTTTGCATTCTCAACTTTCTAGTGGAGGTCAAAATAATGGAGGATGGCCGGATACTATTACTCATATTATTAAGAAGTATCGGCTTTTTATTGAGAATAGGCTTCCAATCTTTAATTTTCCATTATCAGAAATGTGGCAAAGGTATAATACTCCTTTATTAACACCCGGATATCAAGTTTCCACAACTTTGAAAAACCGTTGCTGTTACAAAGTGGGCAATGGAAAAGATTTTTGGTTTTGGACAGATCGTTGGCTGAAAAACAGAACTCTAAGACAACAATTTCCTCAACTTTTTAACCACACTACAATGCCAACAGCAAGGATTGCACATATGGGTGATTTGAATCTATTTTGGAAGAGGCACTTAAGGCATTCAAAGTTGGAACAAGTTAATCATCTTCTTGCACTGTTAGATGGAGTAAAACTAAAGCATCACACAGTCGATTCAAAACGTTGGGAATCTGAAAGAAATGGAGAATACACCATGAAATATTGCAACATCTTCTTTGACAGAATTGAGTACCGGGGTATGTCTTCCATCTCATCAAAGATACTATGGAAAGGAAAAGCACAACCGAAGATTGAGATTTTCTTGCGGTTCTTAGTACTTCAAGGCAGAATTTGCACAAGGGAGAGTTTCTTGCATGTAGACAGGTCATCAACTTAGAGCAAGCTATATGTCCCCTTTGTGCTAATGAAATAGAATATGTTGAACACCTTCTCTTCAATGTTATGACGTTTGCAAACTTTGGAACCGTTTTATGAATTGGTTAGGCTTAGAACAGTGCATGACAAGGACCATAGAAGTAGTCTTGCTAGAAAAGGAGTGTAGTGGGGAATTTGGTTGGTTTTTCATGACGAGATACCATATTGGAATATAGTTTTTGAGTTAATTTTTCATCGTCTAACTTTGTGGCTCAAGACTATTAATGGTAACTTCAAGTACACATGAATGGACTTGTTCAGAGGGCCATAAGGTATTCTGAAACGGATTAATAACCAATATCTTCATGTCATATAGATAAAAAAAAATTGAATTCTGAAGTCTGGTTGGTTTTTTTCTTTTCCTTGTTTCTTTTCCTCATTGTACATAACGACCTGTTTCTTTGTTTTGATAATGCTATCACCTTAATAGAGCTAGATTTATTTATAAAATTCTTTGATTATTATATATATAAAAAAGGAATCAAAGATACTTTTTGCAAGGAAATGACACTTTCTAAGACTCAGCAATAATTATTAATTAAACTTATCACTAATGGCATGTTATAGGTAGTATGCAATCAAAGTGGATAATTATTCTTGATGGTTAGGTTACCTTGTTGAACGACCAATAATCAATGGACAATGCTCCTGCTTAAGTTTAATGAAGAGATCTTTTTAACTTAAAGGAGTTTGATAAGGAAAAGCAAACCTCTTAGAAAAACAGACTGTATTATAGATAATTATATGGTAGAGAAGCATACTAAATTATAGATAATTATTTGGTAATAAAGCATGAATTAGGGTTATTGTATGAAAACCTTTATCAACAACAATTATGTCCTTTTTCTTGCTTATTGTCTTCACGTGTTGTATTTTTGTCGTTTGCATCAATTGATATAAGAGTGTAATAATTCTTGATGATTATGTGTTGTTGAATAACCATAACAAGAAGAGGTGGTCATAGAAAATGACGTGCTTATATAGAAAAAGATGTGATTCTTTCTCGAAAAAAAGATGTTAAGGAATTGGTGATAGAAGATATGTAAAGACAGATTGCAAAATTGACTTGTAAGTTAACGGTGATAAAGTTGCAAAGGCAAGTTGAAGAATTATATTGTCAATTAACATAGATGAAGAAGAAAAACATGAAGGATCATGAAAAGTGTACTAATCATGAATCCATGATCAATTTTGAAAACGTATTTTAGAGTTATGAGTAGAGAAATCAACTTCTTAATAAGGATGAATATGATATTGAAACTAGAATCAATTTTTTTTTAATGATTCTAGTTTTTTTTATGGATTGAAATCAAACACTAAAATTCAATGAGAAAGAGGTGGATGGTGTCGAAGAAGATGATTTTGATACAGAAACTTGGTATGTGATGACTCTGAGTATGCATAAGATATTCATATTTCATACTAACAAGTAAATATTTTAATCTTAATAGGGAAAGAAAGGAACAAAACTAGATGTGGTTTTAAATATGAGTTTTGATGAAGTATATTGTGGAGGATGCACTTCACACATGCTTGAGAAAAATTTTAGAATTGATAGGATAAAAGTTAATGTTTTTGAACTTCAAATAAAAGTTGTGAAGGAAATATTCAAAAATTCTCCTAGTAGAGAAATCATCACATATCTTATTAGTGATGATATAAAAGATACATAAGAGATTGTTTGGTTTTTGTAGTATTAGATCTCTAATTGAGTTAGATTTTGAGAAGGTTGTTACAAATGCATGGTCTTTAGCATAGCACTAAGATTGGTTTCGTGGTTTCATTGCTAGGGAGGATGAAAATATTAAAAGTCTTAGAATATAAAGTTATGATGTTAAAAGTCTTAGAATATAAAGATTGAAATATTTTGATTGGACAAACCATTAGATTGAAGCAAGAGTAATTAAATTCAAGAACAAGTTCTCTACAACCCATTGATGAGACTAATGCAAAAAAAAATTTTCCCAACATGTAACCTTATGTTAATTAGCATAAATTTTGATTTGGTTATTGGATCATATTGAAATTTTGATAGGATATTTTAGAAGCTTTTTTTTTTATAGGGTTAAAATTTTATAGCCATTCGAGATCGGTAAGGTTTAAAGTTATTTTTCAAGATTTGTTATATTTTCCTAATTGATTTGGGATTATTTTTTCTATTTAGTTTAAAGCTCTTTTTTTTTATTATTTTTTCAACTTTGTTTAGGATATTTTTACTTTTATCTACGCAACCTATAAGAGATTTAATATTGAATTTTGATTAAAGAAAATATTGAGATTGTACAAAAAAACAAATAATCCAAAATCATTTCTTAAAAATTCCAACCATTTGATTTTATGTAATTCCGTAATAGGATCTTCATTCAATGCCCAAGTTTTTTTTAGAAGTGGTTTTGAATAGAATATTTGATAAAATAGTACTGCTTATCATAAAGTTTTGAGATTGTATCACTTTCTTATATATCATTGTTTATGATATTGCAATTACATTCTATAATATTTTAATTTATTAACTAAATCTTGTAAAACTTAAGGATTCATCAATATAACCAAAATTTCATTGCTGTCGAGCCATTTATCAGAATTCGTTTTATAATTGTACATTATTTGATGATCTAGAATAGAGATTCAGACTTCTTGGACAATTTCTTTTGGATGGAACGATGCATTGAGTTGTTGTCATAACATTCTACGATAAATTGTCAAATTGTTCATAACAAATGCAGTAACTTCTGTATAATTGAAGCATAATTTTGACATCTTATTTAATTGTAAGAATGATTGCTAGCATACCATTCAAATGGTTATCTTTCATCTATTTGATTGTCACAATTTGTAACTCCTTCAGGCGGGAAGGTGTATATATCTATATGGTGATCAGTATTTGCTCTAATAACGCTACACGTAGTAATATTAAGCACTCCCCTATCGATTATCTTAATTAAGTCTCCCACTTAATCAAGGGCAGGTTTAATAGGCACAAAGGGTTAATCTTTCATTCAATTTTGGTGCAAGATTTGGATTCTTAATATTTCTTTTTTTTCCCCACAATTTTTTGATAATAAAGTCATACATTTGAGAATTTACCTCAAGTCACAAAAATGAGCTTTTAGAATGAAAATAATATTTTTATCCCATGTTTTGGGCCCAAATTTGGCTTAAAAAGAGTGACCTTAAGTACATATTTAATAGATTGTTAATTTGTAGATCATATTGATAGGTGGGAGACCTCATTGGGACAGACATGGTAGTTTAGGGTTAATTTTATCTTTTCCTATTATTTTTGTTTGAAGGGAGTACGCTAGACACAGTGTTGGCATGAGTAATGCTAGCTATACTTGAGTGTAATTTATTAAATTCTGTTAACTGAAGACACGTTATCAAGGATTCTTTTTAATCGAGTAATGCTAGCTTATTACACATCATTTAGTGAAAAAATTTAGTTAACTTCTTTTAGGAGATGTTTGGGAAAATTTATTTTTAATATTAACATATTAAAATAATCTAAAAATACAAAAACAATAAATTTAAAGTAAAAAAATATAAAAAAATAATTTTTTAAAAAAAAACACTTTTAAAACATAAAAACAAACATGTTTTAGCATCAAATTTATTTAAATGATAGGATTGTTAAAATGTGTTAGCTTTAGACTTCGGTATCCACATCATTTAGATAAAACTAACATTGTCCACATCATTTAATAATTAAATTGAGTAAATATATGCATACATATTGAAGGCGATGTCAAATTGTGGAAGTTCCTAATATTTCCTTATATGAACATGCATCCATATATACTCATTCATCTCTCTTCTTAGTTTACCATATGAACAATTAAGGGAAATATATAAGATATTGTTCGATTGGTGTCTCACGACATAAAATACAAATATAAAAACATGAAAATAAATATTTTTAGATAATTTTGAAATATTTTTTTATTATTTTAAAATATGAAGGACATCAAGATATGTTTTTTCTAATTATTTATATTGTTTCTGTTACTAGACAATAACCAAACACCATCAAAAAATTTTAAAATAAGCAGCGTCATATTAATATCATATAACTCATTTTTTAAATAAAGTAATTAAAGGGAAAAAAAACACAATAATGTAATCGATTAGCTAATTAACTATAATTAAAAATGATTAGTGTTTTACTGTAGGCTGAGTTATCGTGGACTGTGAATATTTTCATTGTGGATTGCACTGTTCGGTACAATAGCGTGAATTACTATAAACTGTGAGTGTTTTCACTGTGAATTGTATTATTTAAATTTATTCTTTGCTAAAAGTATTATGGGTTAAGGAGGCATAATAACAAGGCTGCTTTTAGTACCTAGAGTTGTAAAGATTGTAGGGGTGAGGCTATCTTTTTTATCGGAGAAAAAATGATTAGCTCAGTTTTTGATGGGCTGCACAAAATAACAGCAGATACCTAATGCTCGACTTCATGCCAGGATGTTAGGACAAGACCCGCGCGTCTGGTAACAATCCAGGAATAGATACTTGACGCTAGGGCCAGCCAGCAAGCATGGCAACAAGTCACCTGGCACTAAGACTCAGACTCCTGTGTCCTGAAAGCTAGTTATAAACCAAAGGACAATTGTCTTTTAATTTAAATGCTAAATGGGTTTATTCCTTACGTCATCATGCGGAATTCAATCCTACACGAAGCTATTACAAAGAAATCTATCGTATGAATTACCTATATAAGACCTAGCCGAGGAAGAACTTAACTTACCTGTATAAGACCTAAATGAGGAGGAATACCAAATTAAAAGCATCCTCGACGAGTAGCATACACGTGTGGGTGGTCATTCTGTCATATGAACAAAGGTAGAGACATCCAACATCCAATGATGATAATGCGCGTGCAGCATATGTATGGCAATATACTGAATTTTTAAAAAATATTTTTTGTTTGAAAATATATTTAAAAAATTAGATTTTTTATTTTATTATTGATATAAATATATCAAAATTATTGAAAAATACTAAAAAATATTAAATTATTAAATTTTTTAAAGACACATTTTTTTTAAAGTCACTCTACCATGATTTCAACACACTTCCAAATATTTACCGACACAAAAGTATTTTCCTCCTAGAGAAATAAAGATAAAATCACATGCTAGCTATGACAGCATCAGCAAAAAGCTGCTTTGAGAAAATAAATGTTTAGGTTTGTTTTTGTGATGTTACCGTAATTTAAAAAAATTAATTTTTTTATTTTAAATTAATTTATATATATTTTTAAATTATTTTGATATATTAATATAAATCTTTTTTAAAAAAAAAATATTACTTAAATATATTTACAGGCAAAAACAATGAATCACTACCGGCTCAACAGCTCAACACTACTATTGTATAAACGTGTTAATCGTCATGTCAAACTATCGAACATACTCGTACTTATCATAACAACAACAACACTGAAATCAACAAAAATAATAATGATAATGATAATCAGAAACATTAAATTATAAAAAACGTAGATAGAAACAAATCTAAGATTAGAGTACCTATCCCCTACAGAAATGATTATTTTATTAAGGATCGTTCTAGATAGAAGTAATGATAAACACCAAATATCCCCAGAAATAATAACAAAAATAAATAAATTATTTGTGAAAATACAAAAACAGACCTAATAAAATAGGAAATAAAAAAATTTGTGCAAAAACAAAAACAGACCTGATCAAATAGGAAATCAGGTACATGAAATCCAAGATTCAATAATGAGTTATCAAACAAACATGAACTTTATGAAGAAAACTGTTCGTCATTATGTGCACAGTGCAGTGTAGCAGCATCAACTCATGCTAAGCGTTCGTTCCGGGTTAAGAGATTGAAGATCAATTTTGAGACAGAAAGCTAGCAGAGAAGTGAAACAAGGCAAGCTATAAAGACATAAATAAAAGTAAGTACCTGCCGGCGCTAGAGAATTCATACAGCTTGCCACTACTGGAGAAGACGAGGAGAGCGACTTGGACGTCACAGAGAAGAGAGAGGTCGCGTGCTTTCTTGATCAGTCCATTTCGCCTCTTCGAGAAAGTGATTTGACGACAGATCTTCTTTTCGATTCGCTTTAGCTCCACTTTCTTTCTCCCCATTCTCGATCCAAAATTCGACCTCGCCTTATTTTTACCCTAATTTAAATAAAATAATGATGAAGGAATGCTACCAAAAATATATATAGAATATTTTATGTGTATGTGGAATAAATTTTAATTTGTTTTTTCAAAGGTTTTTTTTAAAAAAACAATTCTTTTAGAAAGAAGAAATGTAAGGTCGCAAATTCGAATCGTCTGCGTTCTGCCACGTGTCGTACGCCTTCGTCTCTCGTATGTTCAACTTACTGCGGCTTTGATAAGTGAGCACTAATATCGTTGCTGTCTCATTCACTCGTATGGGTGTTTCACGGTTTAGTTATGATTGTTTTTTAAATAATTTTTTGTATTAAAATATATATTAATAATATTTTTTTATTTTTTTAAAATTATTTTTGATATCAGCACATCAAAACGATCCAAAATATATAAACCATATTAAATTTTAATAAAAAAAAATTAAAATTTTTTAAGAACACAATTTACACTACGTTCTCAAACATTTCATTACTTTTTATTTTACAAGTTAATAAAGTTGATCCTGTTTTTCATTTAAAATATCAACATTACTTTTTATAAATAACATTTTATGTCAATTATTAGAGTTGAATTATTAATCTTAAAAAATAATAGCATCAATCACTCCATCATTAAATCACACATATTTATTCTTTAATTAGAAAATAAATATAAACAATTAATATGGTAATAACATAGCAATGTTTTATTTGTATGCCCCAGTTGAAAAATGGAAGTTGTAATTGCATTGAGAATATAATTAGATTTTTTTTTTTGATAGTCCAGGATTAATATTGTTTAAAGATTATTATATTTTTTTGTGCATTTTTTTCAAATAAAAAGCATTTCATATATTGCATAGTATATGTTATATCCAAATGATGACATTAAAAATTAATAAAACTTTTATAAAAAAATCAAAGAAAAAATTAAAAATCAAAATAATAAAGATTAAAATAAAGAATTTAATATTTAGTAAATCATGATTGAAAGATAAAATTGAAAACAAATAAAACTTTTACTAAAGAGATAAGACTAAAAATTATAAATCAAATGAATAATGATTAAAGTTGAAGTACCAATAGTAAATAAGGTCGAGTTGTGATTTTTTAGGAAGGAGAGAGAAAAAAGAGGAGGCCACCAACAATAAAATGAATCATTACTCGAGACACATGTCATACCAACAAAAAAAACACACAACGATACTTCTAATAATATGGTAGAGGAGTATTTTTGGACTCCAGGAAACAACACGTGTCGTATGAAGTGTGTAATCATCTTTCACTCGTTTTCTAGTGTCATGTCGTATAACTGCACCTACATTTTTTTATTTATCCAAACATGAATTATCCCCTAGCATGTTTATATATAAACATGAAGTTAATGGGTTTTTTTTTTTTATCTTTTTACATTGTTTTATATAAAACCATTGACTTCAGGTTTGATTTTATTTTATTTTATTTTATGGGCATTATGGTTGTTTTATTGTGTATTTTAATTGTTTATTATTTTTATACCTGTTAAATATTAAATTGCCCTTAATCGACACTACAATAACAATACCCTTGAAAAAGATATATTTGTCCCCGTTCAATTTAAAAATGACAAATAATCTATGTAAAAAGATTTTAATGCCCCGAAAGTTAGTGTGAAGCTCATAGTTTTGAAACCCGGCCGATCCGGGACTGGAACCGTGCCGGGTTTAATAAAAAAATAGGAAAAGTCAAAACCCGTTGTGACCCGGCTGACCCCGCGGGTTAACCTGGGAAACCTGGTTGCAACCCGTTGACTTTTTTGTTTTTACTAAAATAACATTGTTTTGATTTTAAAAAAAATAAAAATTGACCTAGGCGACCCGATGATCCAGTCAAAACTCGAAATCCAGAGCTCAAACCGAACCAGATTTAAAAACTATGGTGAAGCTTTATATATGAATGGAGGGGAAGAATCGTCACTATACTATTCCATTCCAATAAAAACTATGGTGAAGCTTTATATATGAATGGAGGGGAAGAATCGTCACTATACTATTCCATTCCAATAAACAATGTTTATAAATTATAAGTGTGCATCTATAGTGATTTTCTAGGGAGTTTTAGCTTCTTTTAATCTTTAACAAAAATATTTCTTAATAGGAAAAGATAATAATGATTGTAAGAGATTGCAAGATATTGGATTATAATAGCCTGTATGATTTTATAGTAGATTTTTCTTATTTAATGATTTGTTTATACTCTTGAAATTTTTTATTGATTTTTTTAAATATCATCATTTATTTTTTATTCTTTAATTATTGAGAACGGAAGATACAAAATAAAAATGGAGGAATCAGAGTGAGGAATCAAAATGATGTTTTAATTTCAACACCGTTTTTTTAATAATAACATTGAACATGAAAGAAATTTAAAAATTTTATTGTCTTATTTTTCATATAAAAAGAAATAATGATTAAAAAATAATTAAATTAATGATGATAATAATAAAAAATAATATAAGTAATTTTAGTGATGGTGATAATGAAGAAGTAGAAAAGCATTTTGATTGGCCTAAGTCATTTTCTTGAAAGAATTTTTTAAAATGATTTTCAAAACACATGGAATAAATATCAGACAAAATGATAAAAATTCTTTCACTGAAAACTTTAAAAATATTTTTCGAAAACTAAAAAACAATAAAAACTTCAATGATAGCAAACGGGCCCGAAGTAGTAACATTACGAGTGAGGCCCATAAACATGTTTGGGTTTACGAAGTGAAGCATAATTATTTTGTATAAACCGAGGTGACAAGTCCACTATGATGCCGGTGCTAAGAAAACTTGTCCAGCATAAGCTCCGAACGGGCCTGGGCCGGCCAGGTGTAAGCCGCAAAGTTGCGGGCCTTACATAAGCTTGTCGTAACAATGTGGCTTCCCACAACTTTACTTGGAGAGTGAGAATTAAAATCCTTCGGAAAATAGAAATTTGGGTATTTCTTCGAAATAATCTGGGAAAACCCGAATTACCTGTAATATATATATATATATATATATATATATATATATATATATATATATATATATATATAAAAGTAATTTGTGACTAGATTGGAAAAGAAAGAAAATACAGTGAAATAAAAAGAGATTTCGGATTATTTTGAAAAATCATTTTTTTATATTTTTTAAAATATAATTCGGAGAATCAAAAAGTTAATTCGGGCTGGAGAATTTGAAAAAAAAAAATTCAGAAAAAAAAATTGAATTGACAAATCTTTACCCCAGTGCTCACCTCCAAGTAATCCATGCGAGGCTAGAATTTTTCCCTTTTTTTGTATTTTGGATTCACTGTGCATTGCTTTACAGCTTGAGTTGCCGGATCTTGAAGTAACATGCTAATCAAGATTTCATAGCAATTGATTGTTGTCCATGTTGAATATTCATTAGTTATCATGGACATCATGTCAATCAATTTCATGAAATAATAATAATAATAATAATAATTTGAGCTGATGTAATTTCAATCAAAATTGCAAGGCAATCTTAGCCATGAAATCTAGGTGGTTTGATTGGTTGTGATTGTCTGTCAATCGGTCACCCTCAACAATGACCGACAACGAATGACATGGCTTATACGAGGGAGATAATTAGATAAACTGATAAACGCTGGCATTGCGGTTATATTGGATTTTGAATTTTTTTAGTTTTAAATTATTATTTTTTTATATCATTTTAATATATTAATATCAAAAATAATACCTCAAAGCATTTCTAAATAAAACTCACTTTTCACAGTACAAAAAAGATCCCCAAAGTTGCACCAGCTAGCTTCTCTCCATGAATCCCCGTAAACAAGCCTGTAGAACCCATAGTTATAATTAATTAATACGATCCAGGCTCATACAAGTTTTTCTCGCCATGAAGGTATGCTAACGATATTCTCCTCCACGAGCCTGCTTTAAAAAATGATCGGACTCTTTCAAAGTCAATCTACACCCACAGTCAACGAATACATGTCAGGAATCTTTATCTAACTAGCATCCTTCTTCTTAGTTAATTCCAAAGCCCTATTATGTGTTTTTTTGAATCCTTAGACATGACGAGTCACGAAAGGATAGATAGAAACACCTTAAATTTCATGGTCTTGCATACAAAGGAGAATTATTCTTCATAAAAATAATTAAAAAAAGAAGAAGAAGAGAGAGAGCCTGCAGCTGCTGAAAGCAGCAGCACAGTGCTTGCACACGCACACACAAAGCATTACTTGCACTGGTCCTAGGTGCAGTAGAATTATGATAAATGATTGATCCACCTCATAATAACAGACTGTTTCATCAGTAACATACAAGACGCAAAGATTTTCTGAACAATGGGTAATCAACCTTGCTGTTGAGGAAATGCATTCCATGACTGGGAACCGCGCGCGGTAGTCCTCCTATCATGGTAACCAACCTGGCATGTAAGCAGTCATACTTGGGCCAGAAGTGACCACTGTTATAGCACTGTCAGGCTGATACCTGCAATTCAAAATTAAATCGTAGTAAGCCAAATCCTCCTCGTCCTTTTTGTTTTAGCACTGCAAACTGATTCTACAACATTGAAACGATGGCTTCCAGTGTTATAACTTATATAAAATAAGCACATTCATTGTTTTTTCCAATGACCATCATGTTATGTATCCGGCTGATAGGTTGTAAAACAGAAAGGATCAGACTAAGAGACCAGACATACCCAATTTGTAATGTTGGTTCGCACTCCAAAGGATGAAAGAATCCATAACCTTGGGGTTGAGCTTGTTGTCGAGAAAAACCCACATCTTCTGCACTTAGATTCAACTGGAGTGAATTTACTTCGTAGCCTTCCATCAACTGCAAAATTAAACATATATACCAACCATCATGTCATCATCATATTCATGCTATTCTTGACAGGGGAGATCAAATAAATTGGACTAATTTATGTTCAATCTATGAAAGTAACTTAATGCTTAGCAGTACTTTCCATTTTTATCTAACACAAACTTCTGACTTAAATTAAATCCAGGGGTTCTTGTTTCTAAACTAACTTCCTTCCACCTAACTTGGAAATGTAACGTACCCTTTCTTTCAGAGACTTATTAGCTGCAGTCAACATGTGTTCCTGCATGTAATGCTGGGGTTAAGTGGAAAGAGCCAGAGAAGAAAATCAATAGACAACAAGGAAGTTTCAGAAGTTTCTGTACCTTATGCTGTAGATCATTGAGCTGATCCAGCATGTACTGGGTCTGTAGAACGGTAAGAGAAATTATAAAGTTGAGATATATACTGCATGCTAATTAGTGTCAAGTGCTATATTACATATAAAAATTACTTGTTTGTGTGCAGCCAAGTCAAATTTAGCATTCAGGCACTTTTAACTGTAATTGTCTATGTGTTCTATTCTCAGAATTTTACTTATTAATCAGAACGCTAACTACTGAGTTTGATAACACACACACACACACACACACACACACACACACAAACTCAGTAGTTAGATGTATGCAGGTATCCTTCTATCTTCAAACTATACTCAGATTAAATACCCTTGTTGATCTGATCTGCTTCAATGACATATCAAGCTGTCTTTCAAGTGATTCAAGTTCTTTGCTGCTCAGAGGGCCAAGGTCTTCTCCCAAAAGATTCCTGTGGTGCGACGCCAATGACATATTTAGTGTGTTAGAACTAAATATCAAAATCAGATTTCAGTATTATGTGCGCATAGATAAGGTCACTTTCAAATCAGTAACAGCCTTCTAAGAGTACATTAATTTTAAACACTGTTGCTTCAGGCACTCTCACCTCTGGGTTCTTTGCAGAGCTTCGTAGCGTGCTTTAAGCTTCAGATATTCCTGCTGGCTACTCAGTTCCTGCAGCAACAGCAAGAAAACCCATTTGAGCATGAATGATTCAAAATACCTGCAGATTATGGTAATAAAATTTGCATTACATAGTAATGCAATTGCACTGAACTATCAGTACTTCTTGACGAGGCAGTTGCCAAAATATGTCAACATACTATTGATAGTGTTGAGAATATTATCCATGCCATGCTCCAAATTAATATAATACATTAAATTACTAGCTTCCTGAACATATATATAGTCCATAAATGCCATTTTAAATTTTTTTGACAAGGTTTTTGTTCTCCATTCTCTTGATGGAGACTACCTGTTACTTCTATGATAAAAACCGATCATTTACAACACACGCATATACATATATAATAAATGCAGCATGCTCGAAATATAAACACGGAGCTTTTCTATTCACTTCTAAAGTAAAAGGTGTTACATTTTTGTTTTAAAAAACAAAGTGAATGGGTGTATTTGATGACAAATCAAAAGCGAGGTTTAATAATGAGTTTAGACATAATATCAATATTTGATCTTAAATAAGATTATTTTCGTTGACTATGTAAAGTAAAATAAAAACTAGCTGATCTGCTAATTAAAGGTTTATCGAAAGAGATTGTGTATAATTAATTGAAGAAAATAAGCTTAAAACTTTTAAAGATGAAAAGTTGTAAATATGGTAACCCAATCTAGTTGACTAAAAATCTCAAGATCTAGGTTTTTTTAAAAAAGTCATATAATATTTTTAGTAGTACTAAAAAATCATTATTTTTCCAACCTATTACTATGAAATAGATGTCAGGGGCAACATGATAAAGGATGAGTTATGCTCTTAATGATTTTTATATCTTAGTATATCAAATATACTGTATAAAAATAATCTTAATAAAAAAATCATCTAAATAAATGATAAATATGTTGTTTCTTTGAGAATAAAAAAAAAACAAATTATCTAAAGTACTCATGAAGTCATGCGTTGTTCATGGACAAAATGAATACAACCGTGAGAACTAAAAGAAATATTTAAGTAGATAACTGTATAAGTATTATTATCTTAGTTTACATAAAAGGTTGATTGGTTCGTTCATCAAATACCATGTGTTCTAGACCTTTTATTTTATGGTATCTTCTAGAACCACATGCACTTAAGTGAAATGTTGATGACTTTTCTATTGGGAAACCTGGTCTTGATGGTATTAGTGGGGTTCTTCATGATCATAATGGTCTTGTGATAGGTTTTTTCTCTACTCTTGTGGGAATTAAGGATTCAAATGAGGTTGAATTGCTTACTATAATTAAAACTCTTTAATTATCTTTTACACGAGATGATTTTTTTGGTAGAATTTCATCTTTGAATCAAATTTTATTTGTGGTAAATTGGATGAATAAGTAATCTATCAGGCCATGGATATTTCATGAACCTTTTATTCTAGCATCTAGTTTCTCCTCACAATTGGGCTCTTTATCATTTTGTCATGTTTTGCATAAGGCTAATCATATAGTTGATAATTTTGCAAAACAAAGTGTGAGAAGAATATGTGACTTCATGGCTTGGATTTGAGAGGAACTAAGTTTCGGATGTTCTCGAGGGCTTATTTCAAACAACAATGGTGTTTTGGGTATCGAGTGTCTTTGTATTTTACATATTTTTTGTATTCATCTTATTAAAGCATTGTTAAGCTTATGCTTATCTAGAAAAAAAACATGAAAGGTTGAATAATTCAAGAAATAAATTTATTATTCGGCTAAGTAAATCCGATACTATTTTACTAAGGAATGTTAGAAGCCAAAAGCCATCCATCTTAATGTAGTGATCTACTAAATCGTTATATCTCTACAAATCTTTGAGTCTTTATTATTGGTTAGTCAATTTTTATTTATACGAGAGATAGCTCTTTTTTTAAAAAAAAAAAAATGGCTAGTAGGCATATTTGAGGCCAAATTAAAGTGTGGTCCCCTCACTTTTGGAGTTAAAATTTTATTAGAATTTATTCTTCAATAAAATTTTTCTAATATGAAATACTAACATGATTAAAATTCAAAGTCTTTGGCTAGAGCGAGAGGTGACCTCTGATGAAATTAAAAGATGTGTGTGGGATTGTGATGGTTCTAAGAGTCCTGGTCTAGACGGCTTCAATTTTAAATTCTATAAGCTCGCTTGGGATTTTATTGCTGAAGAATTATTTGACCTTATCACTGAATTCTTTAGAACAGGGTTTATGCCAAAAGGGGTTAACCTCTCCTATATCACATTGGTGCCGAAAAAAAAGGTTACCTCGGAATTCAAAGAGTATCGCCCAATTAGTTTGATCCATGGTATTTACAAGATTATTGCGAAGATTTTGTCCAGCAGACTAAAGGAAGTAATAGGCAGCTTGATTAGTGACAGTCAAACTGCTTTTATAGCAGACAGACAAATTATCGATGGTTTTATGGTAGCTAATAAAGTGGTTTATGATCTAAAAAGCAGTCGCAGATCAGGTCTCATATTCAAGGTTGATTTCCAAAAAGCTTTTGATTCAGTTTTATGGGATTACATTGATGAGGTGATGACATACATGGGTTTTGGAATTAAATGGAGAGGGTGGATTTCCTCCTGCTTCTCTACTGGTCAGGTTTCAGTTTTAGTCAATGGCTCTCCTTCCCCAGAATTCAAAGTGGGGCGAGGTATTAGGTAAGGTGATCCCCTATCTCCCTTTCTTTTTAATATTGCTGCTGAAGGTCTATCTGTTCTCTTTCAACGAGCGGCAACCTCCAACATCTTTCGGGGTATTGATTTTGGCTCTAATAACTTTTTAAGTTCCCTACAATATGCAGATGACACTCTTGTCTTTATGCCAGCTAGTTTGCATGCCCTTCAGTCAGTTAAAAGAGTCTTAAGGTGGTTTGCTCTATGCTCAGGCTTGCACATTAATTTTTTTAAGAGTTCTCTTATAGGAATCAATGTTGATGACTCTTGCTTGGATGAGTTTGCAAAATCAGTTTTCTGCAGGCATGATTCTCTTCCATGTAACTACCTAGGTATGCCTTTGGGGTCTAATCCTAGAAGGATTTCAACATGGAAACCCATCATTGATAAGTTTCGAAAGAAACTCACCTCGTGGAAAGGGAGAATGTTGAGCATGGCCGGTCGCATTTGCCTTATCAAAAGTGTGTTGAACTCCCTTCCTTTGTACTTCATGTCCATCTTCCTTATGCCAAAAGGTGTTTGTCGCTTACTTACTTCAATCCAACGCAAATTCTTATGGCCGAGAACTGTCAAAATGAGAAAAATTTGCAAAGTCCAATGGAGTGTGGTTGTTAGAGATAAGGATAGGGGTGGCCTTGGGATTAGGTCATTGATAGCCAAGAATAAAGCAATGCTTTTCAAGTGGATTTGGAGGCTATCTCTTCCTGGTAATGAGCTATGGAAGAAGATGGTATTCACCAAATTCAAGCCGGTATTTGAAAATGGTTTTCCTATTTTTAATAGAAGATTGTCTTGTATCTGAAGGGACATCTCATCCCTTTTGACTTCAACAGACTCTATCTCCTCAGCTTTAGCCAATAATTGCAGATTTGTAGTGGGAAATGACTATCTAACTCGGTTCTGGTCTGATGTTTGGATTAACAGATCTCCATTGAAAGTCATTTACCCACGACTCTATATTCTTTCCACTAAACCGAATGCCACAATTGCTGATATGGGAAATTGGGAGCAAGGGGAATGGAAGTGGGAGTTAGCTTGGAGGAGACAATTGTTTCTCTTTGAAACTGACCAGGTTGTCTACCTTCTCTCATCTCTAGAAAGCTTTCGGCTAAAGGCAACAACTTCAGATAAGAAAGTTTGGTCCTTTTCAACAGATGGGGGTTATACAGTTAAAACTTGTTCTTTACTTATTGACAGAATTGTGAATCCAGGGCTTAGAACTTTTAAGGCTTCGATATGGCAAGAAGGGGTCCCTCCTAAGGTTCAATCTTTTCTTTGGCTAGCTGTTCAGAATAGACTATGCACTAAGGATTTCTTACTTTGCCGCAATATAATCCGAGTTGATCAAGCCTTTTGTATCTTTTGTGAAAATGAGATTGAAACTTCAAATCATCTTCTCCTTCATTGTAGACCAGTGTGGAAATTATGGATGAAATTCTTGGATTGGTGGGGTATTAGTGGTTGCCTTCCCTGCTGTGTGGATGATCTTTTACATCAGTGGCCCAACCTAGTATTTGGAAAATTCCAGCGTAAGGCTTGGTCTATGCTTTCTTGTTGTGTTAGCTGGAGTATATAGCTTATGAGGAACAAAGTAATCTTCAATGATGGAGTTGCGACCTTCGAAGACAGTTTCTCCTTAATTCTTTATCGCCTCTCAAATTGGCTCAAGTCTGTTGATAAGTTCTTCATGGCTACTGACACTACTTTAAGTATGGGACCTGAAGGTATTATAGATTGGTCAAACACCAAAACAAGACTTTAAGCATGATGTATCAGCTTCTCCAATCTTGATGTTCTTTTTTCGGTTATGTATTTGTTGACTCTCTTTTTCTTTCCTTTTGTATTTGTTTTTTGTTTTTGTGACTCTATTTTCTTTTCTTTTATGTTTTTCTTTCGTGTATCTTATTTTTGGCCCTTTCAATATATCGACTTATTCTAAAAAAAACTAACATGATTAAAATAAATTGTAGATGAATGAGAAATGGATTTAAAAAAACTCTTGATTGATAATTTTTATGAAACCTAAAACCTTTTATCTCAAGTTAAAAAAAATACAAGATATGTAGTTCATATAATGGGAAGTTGAAGAGTTACAGATAAGTTTATGTAAAGTGAGCTTAAGGCTTAAGCCACAAGCACGAGAGGCCTTAGCCCCTAATACTAGACTTAGGTTCGTGTTTACTGTAAAATAATTTTTGGACTAAAAAGAGTTATTTTTTGTTTGTCTATTATGGACTTAGGTATGAGTTTGTTATAAAATAGTTCTTTTGCCCATAAAGAATTATTTTTTCGCCAAGTCTATGAATAAACAGTTTGAACAATAACCTTCCACCTCTTAAACAATTTTATTTTATAAGTAAAAACAATTTATTTTTAAAGCAAAAATTATCAATTGTTTACTTGTTTATGGCAGGTAATAATAGAAAAATGGCAAAAACTAATGATGATAACTAGCATAACTAATTATGCATCATTTAGATTCCAAAAATTAGTATAAATTAAAAAGGGTTGAACAAGAGATGTTTGCATATATTTCAACAATTAACTCATTTGCCCTATTCTCTTATGTATTCCAGTTTCTTTTGTCTCTAGTTTTTGTCCCATTTTACTCTATTCTATAGCTTAAGTTCTTGACATTCGTTGAGAATTTTGAGTTTTATTTTTTTGAGTTTGTGAACTTTGTTTAGAAACGCAACTAAATAAAATGATGTTGAATCTTAGCTAGTATAATTATTGATATCATTATGTTTGCACTAAGAGAGTAGTAATACAATCTTAATAATAAATAATTAATCGATAACAACAACATATTTTTATTTGAATTAAATTTTAAGATCTTTAACTTACGACTACTCTTTTTTTTATATAGTTTAAGTATAATAATTGTTTTGATATGTGTTAATAAGTATGCTAAGATCTTTATTGATTCAAGTGCTACCTTATATATTTATGCTTAATATACGATTTTATTTTTAAACTCTATTACAAGTTCATGTTTTTTTACCTTGTTGCATTCAATCTAAACAAAATAATTATAACCTCTAAATCTTCGGATAACAAAGGAATCATGATAAAGTGATTCAAACCCTTATCGATCCACACTAGCATTATAAAATATAAATAAAAAAATAAATGATCAAATAAAAAAAGAAGACTAAATCCTAAAAATTAATGAATCATTGAAGTGTGCAAATTCATTTTTTTCTTTCTCATCCTTTGCCTCTTCCATATATATATATATATATATATATATATATATATATATATATATATATATATGGAAGAGGCAAAGGATGAGAATAATACTTGCTTATCTACGAAAAAAATAGAATTAAATTATTCATGTTAGTGGGTCATGAGTTTGGGTAAAAAATCTGCACTCTACCATTTTCCAAAAAATATTTAAGGAACTACACATTTTATTAAGTATAAAAATAGTCATGGCTTGAGAATGGTTTAAAAAATAAAAAAAATGAAGCATAGTGAAACTAATACGATTTGAAGCCAAAAATACCTTTCCTTGAAATCATTTTCTCCAAATTCTCTAAGATAAAGGACATTTTGCAGCTGCCAAAAAGCGGTTTGCATTCCCTCAATTATAAAAATGGCATTAATCATGAGTACCATGAGAATGTGTTCTAATTAAGGACATGGTATTATAAGTAGGTTTTAAAGACCACTGCTAACTGTATCACTTGGCAAAATCTTCACCAACCAATTACTGTTGGTTACAGTTTGCTATACACTTGCTTCTTGTCACCGCACAGGATTTCACTTCAGTCTTATTAGGCAGTCGCGTCGTTCTTTGTTACTGATGTTTTTATGAGCCAGGAGCCCAGGATAGCGTTTTAATTTCCTATATATTATTAAAGAGCACCATAAAGGCCAGTTTGCTTGGAGAAGAACACAAGAAAAGAAAAGCTGCAGCAACAGATTGCAACAGCTAAAACACAAGTACTGTTATGTGTCACGAAAGATACTATTAACTTAGTTAATTCAACATTGTAAGAGAACAAACACAGTTCAACAGAATCTAACTGGCTGAAATAAATATGATTGCTGCATAAATATTGGTCATAATCAGCACAAAATAAATAATTTTTCCCCTCAAACATTTTGTTCCTGAAATACATCTCAAGGGCATCATATATCCATACTCTGTGATAATTTTAGGATTTTTTTTCTTCATTGCAATGCTAACTGTCATACAAACCTGATTGTTTTTATAAAATCACTAAAGTTCAAATTTTGAAGGATTATATTAAGGACCAGCAGAGAGAGAGAAATGCAAAGAAAATTAAAGGAGAAGCTAAATTTAAATACCAAGGCCTCCCTTGCTGACACATTTGGCTCTGGTGCTCCATAGTTGCACTTCTGGTACCTCTCAAGAGTTTTGAGCATGCTGAACCAACAATAGTATTAATCAGTAATTTTTAAATCTTAAAATCTAATTACCATCGAGATTGAAAATTATAACAACATGTAGTGACAGGTATGGGGACAATATATATAGCAAGGGTTTTCTTTTCAGCACAATCCTTTTCAGAAAGTGTGAGATTTTCACACTTCTCCTGTTTAAATTAATACCAAAACTCATTTACAATTCGCGTTGTTATTAATTCAAGAAATTTCTTTCGACAATGGATACTAATAACAAACGATTCACAACGAGAGAGAGATCCTGTAGTGTAGTTACGACATGGTAATTGACATAAAGCTGGCCAAATATTTTTTTAATGGATTTTTTTTTTCAGTTTAAACTTAATACATGTATGTGAAAAAGTTTGAAACGATCTGAATTGATCATTAAATTTAAAATTTAACAAATTGATTGTGTTTCTCTTATTACAGATAGAGCTTTCTTTTCCTAATATTGTTACTAAACTAGATCTATTTGAGTCCTTAAATGTAAAACAATAATTTTTCTTGGCTAGTAAGGTCACCCGAAAGGATACGAAGAGCACCCTCTTCCTAATTAAGAAACTCTTGATTGGAAACCAAAAAAAAAACCAAAATTTGGATGTTTCTAGATGAAATTTGAAAAATAAATTGGGTTGCGTAGAGGTATGGTCATGTTATTGATGACAGCCGAGATGGGAAGCCAATTTTCAAGCAATTAAGCGGCTAACACAGTATACTGGGAGACAAATGATGATGATTTTGAGCAATGAAGTTTAAAAAGAACAATGACTGAGCACGGCTTGATGAAGGATGGTGGTCAAAGATAAGAAATTAAATTGACAGTAGAATTATCCCCACCCCAGATAAAACACTTTTCTTTTCATAATTTGTTTTCCACGAAAGTACTGTGGTTGCTTTTGCAGTTCTGGAATTTTCTTCTATCACGAAAGAAAATAAATACTGCAATTCTAAGCTGAAATTAAAGCTTAATTAAGGCACAGGAGATGGTAACGAAAGTTTCTATCATAACTATAAATTAATTAAGAGATTTTATTTCACCTATTTTTTGTAATTTTTCTAAAACAATCAAGCAATAATTCCAGAAAAAAAATCTCCTAATTGGTCCAATAATTCAATAGAAGAAAAGTGATTAGCCCTATCTTAATTAAAAGCTTAGTTAATTAAAATTGTTTTGACATAAACAGTCACATCGTACAAAGTACGCGCAAAACCCTAGCGTAATCAAGAACATGAAATATAACATTGGACTGGAATTAAGGGTACTGTTAATTGTACAAGAAAAAAAAGGAACTACCTATCAAGAGGAATTAGAACATCCGTGGACATTAGATTGATCACCCCTAGGACCCTAAAACTCACTTACGGACTTCGAAAACTCAACATTACTGATATAACTTCTGATCTGAATGGAAGAGGACAATTCAGAGAGGACTGATCTGTAGATTTAAAAAAACCATAAGATCCTAGCAGCTTTGGAAAGATCAAAACCCTAGATGTCTCCATCAGTTCTTATGATTGAAAAGCCTCTCTCTCCACAGGAACAGAAAGGCGAGAGTTGAAGATCTAATGGAAAGAATGGATGCTCCTATGTGAAAGGACTAATCTGAAGAAAAGAGCGGAGGCAAAATGTCTCATTCTTTTCGATTCATAAAAAAAAAAGGGAGAAAAATCTGCTGCAAAAGGTATGGGGGTAGAGAGCATGAACTATTGAGAACCTGTCTTTTCCATCATGTAATTAATCTTAATCATAACAAAAAAAAAAATTATTCTTGAAATTAACATGTGAAGACTCTGTGAGGTAGTTGGTAAAAAATCTAAAAAATTAAAAATTCATCACCCAGAAAATCAAATAAGACATGGAATGAAAAAATAAAGGTAAATTGAAGAAAAACCCTAAGCTTCAGAGATTGCAAGTGAGAGAGAGAGCAGGATCAGCTGACTTGCCAACTTTCTTCAATCAAAACTCAAGAAAATTTTACTTGCTCAGCGAAAACCAAGTTAATTTGGATCTAAAATGAACAATTGAAGGCCAAATTAACCTCAAAAAGGTTAAATGAAAAGGGCCAACACTCTCAAAGATTATTAACAAAGAAAATGAGAGAAGAAAGAAGAGAAGATTGTCTCTGAACTCGTGTAATAACGGTGCTATGTTGGATCCTGAAGAGAAAATGAAAGGAAAAGAGTGATAAAAAAGAAAAAAGATGCATTAAAACTCTTAGCTTGTTAAGTTAAGAAGAAAACTCAAAATTGCATAGCTTGGTGGGCTTTGAACAGTTTGAAAAGCAATGGATCATCCGAATTTCACTTTCCAAGAAGAAAAATGAACTTACTAATGGAAAATTCAGATAGTAAGCCAAGAGGGAAAAGAGAAGGGGAAAGGGCAAAAGACTTTGGGAAAAAAAGAGAGAGTGATAGAGTTGAGTCAATATAACAGTTGAAGAGATATTTATCTCTCTTTTTTATTGTTTTCCAGTTGCAGATCTAACATCAATACCACCACAAACACACTCTACCTGCTATAAACGCCGAGACATTCACAGAAACGGAAACAAAAAGAAACCCAACTTTTGTTTCCATCTCTCTCTTTTCAATTCTCAAAACAAAAGCTTAAAAAACCCAACTCTGGAAACAGAAAAAATCAACTTCCCAAGCCCTGAAAATCTAAAGAAGGTTTCAAAACAAGAAACAAAAAGGGGGTCAAAGAAAAACTGATCAAATCGATCTAGCTAGCTAAGAGAGTGAAGGAAGCTGAGAGAGGTAAAAGAGAGAAGCTTTCCTCTTTTTTTGTGTGTGTCGACGTGTACAAAAATTGGTTTGTTTTGGTGATACCTTGAACTACTGCAAAACTCGTACAGCTTTCCTCTATTGGAGAAGATGATGAGAGCAATCTCTGCATCACAAAGAACGGAAAGCTCATAGGCTTTCTTCAAAAGTCCATTCCTTCTCTTTGCAAATGTTACTTGCCTGTTGATCTTGTTCTCAATTCTCTTCAACTCAACCCTACCTCTCCCCATAATTTCTCCTTTCTTTCTTTCCTTCAAAAAAATCTTTCTTTTATTTTAGCACTCAAGTCAACAAATCCCAACAATTCTCCACACACAGAAGGCTTCTCTTCTCCTTTCTTTACTCTCTCTCTCTCTCACCCCCTCTCCAATCACCAACACTTTTATTAGTATCACTTAATCTATGTTCACCCTTGTTAGAAATCTCACTCACACAATTAATCAACAAAAGAAAGAGTAACCCATCCCTCGAAATTTTTAAGAATTACTCTATTGTTATTGAGAAATTAACACTAGTTAGTAAGAATAATATATAGCAGTAGAAAAGGGATTCCCAGTAATTAAGAATGACACTGACAGCCTCTATTTTATTTTATTTTCAAAAAGCAACTGTTTGATAACGCGGTAAAAGATATTTTTGTGAGAGTATTTCTTTTTAATAAAAAATATATTAAAAAGTATTTTTTTTTTAGATTTTTAATTTTAATTTTTTATATCAGCACTAAAAAAATATTTAAAAAAATTAATTTAATATTTTTTAAACTAAAAACAATTTATAAAACAGGATGGCATTACGAAACAAATCATAAATCTACGAAGGTGTACTGTGCCTAGCTACAGGGGCTTTAAATTGTGTGGTGAACTTGGGAGAATGGATGGACGGTGGAGAAAGGAAGTGTACTTGAAAAAGAGAGAAGATCGGGGCATTGGAGGAATAAATGTAAAGTAGGAAGGGTAAGTTCCACGTGTCGAACGATAAAGTGAAAAGGGCTTCTGATTATCCACCTGACTATTTCGGATTTGGGCAATCAGGTGACTTAACCTTAAAATGTTTTATTCCTAGTTTCTTTTCTTTTACCATGATGCCCTTGCTTTCCCTTTTGTGTTTTGGGTTTTGGCCAAGGGCTGTTTGGTTGTTTTTCCGCGGAATTAAAGGGCCGAGATGGGGCAAAAACAAGATTGTTAAGATCGCTAGATTTTACAAGTAAATATATATTTATTTAAAAAAATTATTTTAAAAAATAAAAAATTAATAAAACACAAGGACTAAAATTAAAATTGATAATCTCGTGATTTTAATACTAATTTTACATTTTCATTGGAAATAAAATTCAAGGACTCTTCAATCGTTACCTTCTACGACAACCGCTCCACTAGCTTTAACCGATTGTTTTTCACTGCCACAACAACATCACACACGGTGACTCCGTCACAATCCCAATAGACTCCATCATTCATCTACTCCTTATCAACGAACCAAACTTTATTTTCATCTCTCACGACACCACGATCATCAATATCGATGATAGAGCAGCCTGATATCCACAAGATATCAGCTCCTCCACAGCCTAAGGATTTATACGCACCGCCAGCAACAACATCCTTTAAAAAAATAAAGGGTGGAAAGTTGGTAAACTCTTTGGTCCAGGTCTCTGGACACAGCAACCCCAATTTGGATATGAATTATGTTGATGTCATTTATTTTCATCGGTATGAGGATTTTATTTTTTTTCTTTTTGGTTAATCGACATCCCTTTGTCTGGCTTATGGGCTTATTTGTGTTTGAATGCATTGGATCATTTCCTCTATTTTTTTTAGGTTTCAGAATCGATCGATTATGTGGATGTGATATATATTATTGTTGTTTCTAGTGTTAGTGTTCGCTTTCTCTTATTAACTAATGAAATAAGTCAGATAGTTATGTTGTTTGTTTCATGGGATTTGTGTTGTTTCTATACCATGATTTTTCTATAATCTTATTGTTCAAGACTATGGGATTATTTTGGTGTCCTTTTCTTGTAAAGTGAAATTTTTTCTTGATAGGTTAGGTTTTGGGGTTTTTTATGCTCTTTATTTATGTTTAATATGAGATTTTTCTTTTATTTTGATCAGCCTTAGTTTTTGCTATTGCTTTATTGAGTAGAATTTGTACTCTACATTACTTATGATTTTATAATTCATTTTTACAATTCAAGTTTATTTAAGTTGGACTCAACTCTTTTTAACTCCATAATTATTGTCGCACCCGACATCGCGGCGGCCCACAAATAATCTCTATTATTGGAAAACGAACAGATTTCTGGCATCTTGTTCTTTTAGGGGAAAATATCTTGTCTAAGGAGTCGCCACCTAGTATTACAGTCACTAGAAACCCTAACTGGTCATCAGAGATTCTACGGCTCGGGATTGGTTACGTAAAAGGGAAGATATTATCACCCCTTAAACATTCTGCCTAAGGCAAACTGCATTGCTAGCTTTGTCTTAAATTGCTGAATATTTATTGGTTTATGCTCTGATGGTTTACTTATAATATTCCTGACTCTGGCGCCAGTGAATATTCGAGCTTGAATAATTCCAACTCTGGCGTTGGTAAAAATTCGTAGCTACGAAAAAAAAATTAGATCAATATTTTTATTCCCTACTCTAGCGCCAGTGAATAAATAAATAAATAAAAATAAATTTATTTTTATACATGCACATATATTTTTTATTTTTTCTAGCTAAATAAAATAAAAATACAACGAATAAAAATAATATAAATTTAAACCGGTATTTTTATTCCTGACTCTGGCGTCAGTGAATAAACCAATAAATTTACATTATTTTTATTTATGCATACATATTTTTTTTATTTTTTTTCTATTTTTCTGTTTTTTTTCTGGCTGGGCCCAACTCAGCCCACATGGGCTAGGCTGGACCCAGCCAGCCCGGCCCGGTCACTGGTCCAAGCCAGTGACCCGGCTGGGCAAAGGCACGCACCACGCGTGCGTGCACTGGGAAAGGCTAATTAATTTTATGGCAACAGTGTCCAGTGATGTTGCAAAGCGGGAAGAGAAGATTACCTGGACGCTGGATGAGGACGATGGTGAAGCTCTTCCTGTGTGATCAAGTGACACTAGCCGAGCATCCGTTTCAACCTCCCCTTGGTTCTTCTGGCTTTGTTCTTTCTGTTTCTGATGGTTCAGAGTGTTGAAGCTGGTCTTCTGTCTTTATTATCTTCTCTGGTTTTTTTTGCGTTCCTCTGTTTCTTTGAGAAGAAACAGGGGAACAACAGTCCTGCTATTTTGGTTCGTCCTTCTGGTTTGTTCGCTTGTCCGTCCTCTGTCTCCTGGGTTTTTTTTTTCACGTTCTATCCCCTCTGCTCCTTCGTCCCTGTTTCGTTCTTCTCTGTGTGTATCCTATTGTTTTCGGTTTATACCTTTGTTTCTGTTCGTGCTCCTGCCTCTTTGTTTTTCTCCTCTGTCTCTTAGTTTTTCCTTTTGTTTTTCCCTTTTCGGTCGCTCACTCTCTCTGTCTTCTGTCCCCGGTTCTGTTTCTTTTTTTTTCTCGGTTCTGCTCCTTCTCCCCCCCAATTTTTCCCCCTATTCGTGGCTCATTTTTTTTGTCTCCCCCCTCCTCCCGCGCTCTCCCATATTATCTGGCTTTATAGCCAGAGAATGCCAAGCATCCTTGTGATTGAAACGACTTTGAGCCTTTACTCCAGAAACGGTTCCTGAGAAAGAAGGCGACGAATCACTTCTCAAAACAACGCCGTTTGTGTGATGGGAATAGTCATTTTCAATCTGGTCACTGAAGTTCTGAAATCATGTAATCAAACCCCTAGGTAAATTGTAATTGAACCCCTGCATTTCGGCGCCTTTCACAAGCTAGTCCTTGGACTTTAATCTGTTGCACTTTTGCCCCTAATTAACCCCAAACTTTGGTATTTTTTCAATTAAGTCCCTAATTTCATTAATTAAATTAAATCCAAGGTCAATTAAGTCTCAAAACTTATCAATTCTCCAATTAAACCCCTGATTTGATTAATTAAATTAATTCCAAGCTCAATTAAATCTCAAAACTTATCAATTCTCCAATTAAACCCTTGATTGGATGAATTAAATTAATTTCAAGCTTTCAATTATTCAATTAAACCCTTAACTTGATTAATTAAATTAATTCCAAGCTTAATTAAATATCAAAACTTATCAATTCTCCAATTAAACCCTTGATTTGATTAATTAAACAAGTCAAAAATTTAATTAAATCTTTAAGCTTCCAATCATGTTGCCCCTAACCCAAATTTTAATTCATTCTTCATTTATTTCATTTTTATTTTTTTTCATCATTATTATATTTTTTTTTTCATCATTTTTTTTTATCATAAAATTTAAATAAAAGGGTCAAAAATTGGATTATGACAATTATTAAACTCAATTGGGTTGATCTACAAGGTCCAAAACATTTCTTCTGATAGGCATGACAATTCTGATAGGCAAAAACCCATGCTAGCTTAAACATTTCTTCTCATGCTTGATTCACAACTAGTATATGTTGTCTAAACCTTTAAGTACTCACGGGTTTAACGAGTTGACTTGAGTTTTTTTTAATTGATAATTTTTTTAAAAAATTTCATCCTTCAAAATTATTTTGATTGAGAATTAGATTTCATGATTTATTTTGGTTTGCTATTTATGAGATTATATCGGTCTCATGATTCAAGTCGCGGGTTTGGCAAGTTAATAAAGTTGACTCAATATTTTTGTTTTTTTTAATTGATATTTTTTTCTTATCCTTCAGCATTGGATTGATTATGAATTAGTCTTCATGATTTATTTTAATTTACTTTCTATAAGGTTATTCTGGTCTTATAACTCAGGTAACGTGTTTTGTTATTTAATCCGGGTAGACCCGAGTCATTTTATTATGTCCTATTAATTTATTTATTTTGAATCTTTAACAATGAGTTTATTGAAAATTAAGCTTTATAATTTATTTTTGATTTTTTTTAAGTTATCACAATCTATAATCTCATATCTTAGGTTTTTGAGTTAATAACGAGCTCATCATCGAGTTTTATTGTGTGTACATGTCTAATCAAAATGTACGGTTTAATTTGGAAAAAAGAAGAAGAAAATCCATATTCAATCTTGATAAGCTCAATTCATAATAATGAAATTATGAGACGTAAACTTAATTAATTCTATAATTAATAAAACTCCAATTTTCATCCGATTATTATTATTATTATTATTATTATTAAAGGCAACAATACAACAGAACACACGGTAAATCACAGAGGACCTTACAAATATTGCAATTGAGTAGCTAATTTCATCTATAAGAGATCCTAAGTTTGTCCAAAATGTATATGTGTATATACAACCACCTTATATTCCTGGAAAAAAATTGACGATTCTTTTCTTCTTTGTCTGAGCTAGCTGTTGTGGGACACATTCCAGTTATTTGTTTTCGATTAATTATTGTTATTAATTTCACCTATCAAATTCATTAGTTACAGTGAGTGAATTATAGTTGCAATTTATTTATCAACCGACTCTAGTCCTTTAATATATTTTAGAGAGATTGTTTGTTGAAAAACATAACTAGCTAGTACTATAATTAAGTTGTTTAATTTCTAAAAAAAAATTAATAGCAGCATGTATAATTTTTGTAATTTACCTCCTATCTGATATTACTTGCATTCATCGGGGGAACAAACAACCACCACCACCACCACCGTATTCAAGATTTACAAGGAGAAAAATTCTGATAAAAGTTTCCGTCGATCATCAAGAGAGCGCTGATGACAAAAACAAAGCCCACATGTGTTCACCTGCTGGAAAGCTCAGTTTCGAACAGTACTGTGAAGTGGTCCAGTAACATAAGACATGGCTGGTGAGCCTTTGCCTTTGCGTATCACTGTTCGGCCAGTCATCAAGTGACGGAGCAAAGCAGCTCTGTCGTTGATATTTAATGCAGACAACCGGAGATGGGCAATAAAGCTCAACGTCAAGATAATGAAGGAGCAAATGGCGTTTACTACCACCAGAAAAATATGTCACGGTATGAGATACACGGAATCATCTTTCACTAGTATATTATTTATTTTATTTTGGATAACACGAGACTTTTAGGGGGGATTAAATTGATAACATGAGAGTTCTTAATCTGAAATGAATAGCGGGACAAATCCTCAAATTAATTAGATAGTGTATTTTTCTGTTACACAAAGGCTCAATACTCAAAATTAACATAAATGCCAGCATAGTTATCAAATTTGGTTTAAAGTCGTGTCAGTCAAATCAACTTATAGGTTAACCAATATATATTCTAAAAACAAAATTGTTTTGAATTTTTAAAAAGAAATAATTAAAAAAGAACTTAAGAAAAACTAAAACGTTATTATTTTAAATTAAAAATTTGAGAAAAAATTCTTAGAATTGATTCCAACCAAATTAATTGAATCACAGGATAATCCATGAATTATTTCAGTTTAATTAGATCAACTTCAAATTTAGTTTGAAAGCAAACTCAATCAAGGTTAAATTCTGGATCGATGAGATACCAAGTCGACCTACTAAGTCAAATCTAGTTTTTGATAACTCTATATCAAAGTTCAGCTGAACTAGACACGTACGTGCTTTAAAATATCTTCTTCTTCTTTTTCTTTTTTCTTTTTTATGGGGAAGCATGTTTGTATATATGGGAGAAGGATACTTATAATTGAAATTTGTATATGTTGGCGAGAATTGGACATAGAATTAAACACAAAGACGAATAGAGAGAAGCAGATCTTTCTCTCTTACGGCCGGCTATATATTTTCCTGAAAAAAAAACAGGGTTTAAAGGCATATCATTGCATTCTATGGTATACTGTCGTGGTGTTTTTGGCGTTCATGCATGAATATGAAATTAATCAATCGAGTTAGATTATAGTGGTTGCAAGGTTCTATTCCAATTAAATATCTTCGGGGTTCCTTCATCTTTGCTAAGCTTTCAAATAAAGAATGTACGTAAACCTCCTATTCCTAGCTTAGTTGGGAACACATCATAGCTTGACTGTAGTAAATAAGTTCCAGACTGCAATTTAACATTCAATTATATATATATATATAAAGCTAATTAGTGGTGAGCATTTTCATTTTATCTCGAGCATTTATCAAAGTAACATGCATTCATGCCAGTAAAATGCTTCCATATTGCAACAATGGAAATGCTAGAATCGGGTGGTCCACTATTATTTCCTTCTAAGAAAAGAGGGTCGGTAAATCAAAAGAATATTAAAGAAGTGGAAGCAACATGGCTAGGTATATAAATGCTATGATGAATGGTATTCTACAATATTTCTTTATTTTTTTTCCCGAGTATGTATATATATATATATACAACTACTGCGTATGAAGAAAAAAACCAAAATAAATATCAATAGCCAAAACCTCCAACCGTTTAGTTAGTAGTGCCTGAAGGCCAAAAAAAGAGAGGAAGAGAAAGAAAATTAACTAGAAGAATATGTGCATTAAACACAAACCTAACATTTTCTAAGAGAAATTGGGTCAAATTCATATTTATGAATCACTTAAGAGTTGAAACTATAAAACAGTTAGAGGAAGGATAGAGATTAAATTTACATCTTCAACATTATTGGAAATTAAAAGTCATGAGAACCCACTTTCTTTTTTTTGTTTATCATTAAATTTTATTGGGTTTTGAATGATTTTTCCTCGTATCCTCTCCTCAAGTGAAAGCCCTTTGGGCATAAGTTGTTAGGTGTTAGGTGAGATTCGAACTCGTGACCGCTTGGTCATTAAAATTCTAATACCATGTCAAAGAACCATCTCAACTCAATAACTTAAATTGTTAGGTAAGATTCCAAGATATGATTTATATTATTTTCCAATATTACTAAACAACTAAATAAAATAAAACTAAACCTTACTTCATATATAGCAAAATTATTAAATACATAACTATTAAATTATATCAATTTGGATATGACTCTTTTGATTGGTCTCAAAATGAGGAGCAAAGATTTAATTTGATATTATTATTATTATTATTAACAACAACATAACTTACCTTTCACAAACTAGCCTTTGAACCAAAAACAATTGATACATGCATGATATGATTTTTATCACACGCGCAGGCCTGTATTTGTAAAAACAACTGTGGCTTTATCCAGTCCAATTCACCGATCCTAATAATGTGCAAAGGCATGGCTAATTAATTTTATTTTTTTTTGATAACCCGGGGTGTCCGGGCCAGCTTACACGCACCACAACTAATTCCCGGACCCACTGAATACCCTGCAAGCCCGGTAGACAGGTAAGACACCGCGAGGATGACAGGCGTGCACGCTAGGGCTCGAACCCAGGTGACAGAGACAAGAAAACCTTGCCTCTACCGCTAGGCTAGAAGCCCTGGTACACATGGCTAATTAACTTGCTTCTTCTGGTGCTAGCTATAGAATGCAGGTTCTAGATAAATAATACAAATTAATTAAAGCTTTATTTTTAGTTTCTTGGGGTTCCATAGTTACTGTTTAATTTCCAATCTCTTAATTAAAGCTTCCAAGTTAGCCTGACACGGACTAGTAACTGATTAGTTTTGTCTTTTTTTTCTTTTCTTTTTTTGGGTTCCATAGTTTCTGTTTAATTTCCAATTTTTTGCTTTGTTTCATGGCTTATAATATTCGGTAAGCTTCCTACCAGCTATCATGCATGGACAGACGGAGAAATTGGGACACTGTATTATGTTTTCAGACAGGCAAGGACGGAAGAATTAGCACACTTGTAAGCGTAGACAACAGAAGGATTTAATTTACGTACATGGCAATGGGTGAAGCTACTTCCCTATTAATTTGATTGCGACTACTGATCAACCATGTGCAATCTTTACTTGCAGCTCCTTTATTTATGATCACGGTGGGTGGCGGGCCACTTGACAGATGAGGTGGTCGTACAGATACAAAATGTAGCCCGATGCATCAACAAGCTGAAGTCAATATATTTTTACCGTGAATGAGGGAGCGTCACTGATTAGATTTTAAATTTATTTTGTAATGATATATGTTTGAGTTTTTTAGAGTTTATATATAGAATTAATCAATGTGTGAAGAAATTGAACTAAACATTCATATATTATATATATATATATATATATGTTTTGTACCATGTATATTACCCATCTCCCCTAGCCAAACTTGTTGCAGTGCTTTTCCTTGTGTGAAATCAAATGCGGTACGTATCAATTGATGCTGATAGACTGTTTGCTTGATATTCAAGGGGTTAAAAGCAGAGAATTTCGGGGTGGTTTCCTCGGCTAATTTGACTTTGCGTTCAAGTACTTGCCGATTTGGTGAAACAAAGAATCTAAATGTTCGAGTTACATGAAATAGGAAGATTAAATGGTTGATTACACCCATGAATTATCTCTTAATTCTGCAAAGCTTGGAACGGGTTCTAGTCCAAGCTCTGCAAGATACCAAAATTAGCAATAGATGAGGAAAACTGAGTCACTCCTTGAATCCAAGTTTAACCTTAACTTGATTGTATGTGATTTACTAATTAGAGATAACTTGGTTAGTGAAAATAATGAATTGGTTGGTGGGGGACCATGAAGATGCAGTGGAAATCCGATGGCCGGAGACGATGAAGAGGGCCACCCTAGGAGGCTAGTACTTTAGCGATGTCAGATTTCTTTCTATTTTAAGGTAAACACTATCAACGTCAGCAATAATGGCACGTGGACCGTAAGCCTATTTTGTAAACATCTTTAATCGATCTACAGGGGTTGGTTCTCTGATACATTAGCCAAAGTCTTATTCCTTGAAACACTCAACAAGTTTTCTTTGCCTAGTTGTCTTCCATGTCTTTTGTCTTGGAGCACCGTGCGCACCGTTTCGATGTCTTTATAATTTCTTTTTTAAATTATTGTAGTTGTTTGATTTAATTTATATATATCTTGATTAATTTTATAGGTTTTAAAGTTAATAATTACATGGATCTTTAGTGATTTTAAAAGTACTTAAATTTATAATTATTAAAAAACAAATCTAAAATTAATTAGTTGAGCTAAGTAAAAAAATTTATATTTTAAAATTAGGAAATGGCTTATAAAAGACATGCGGCAACGATAGTTACAAAAGTTCTTGATAATTGCTTGGAATTCTACTCCTGCTGGCAACTCATTTACTGGCACATGAGAGAATTTAACAAATAGACTACAAGGTATGTGATAAACACTTTACGTCTATGAACATTGTTTCCATTCTATTTGGTCGCTGGAATTTATATCTCATTATATTTAAATCATTAAATTGTATTTATTTTTAATTAAATCCTTACATATAGACTTTATTTTTGTGATATACTGAATTGTATTATAATCAAAATAATGCATATAGGATTAGTGAGAAATATTGAGGGACTCACATGGGGTTCCAAAATAATTCTCAAGGGAGTACTAGGTTAGAACAAGGTGTTCGAGCCCATTAGAGATAAAAAATGGGTTCGGGCAACCCTAAACCCAAGCATGTTTAGTTCGGAGTGCATGCTTGCACTTGAGTGTGTTGGGCTTAGAGGCATGCATGAGCCCAATGAGGTGCTAGGGTGCATACCCAACACCTTGTGTGTTGAGCAACACTCCCAGCCAGGTGGTGGACATGCGCTCAGCGCTAGCTGAGTGTGTCACGCCTAGCAGGTTGGGCATATGCCCATGCGTTGTGCATGGGCTCAAGATCTTGCCCAAGCCCTTATCTTTAGGAGCTTGGCTCAGGCTCCTCGTCCAAGTCCATGATCCTTGGATGTTTTCTTCGGGCTAACTTAAGCTTCTTGTTCAAACTCATTCTTCTTGAGTGTTTTCTTTTGGCTTTTATAGGTTTTTCGGGTCCATTTTAAAAGGTTAACGGCTCTGCTTAATTTTGTATCTATCACTAATGGAGTTCTATACTCCCAACTAATATAAATCAAAAGTGTAATTTGTTCTTTTAAAAAGAGTCTCTAATCAACTTTGGTTAAAGGTTAAATGTGTAATTTTTAAAGTTAGAGACACTAACTTATAAAATCCCAAAAATACAAGGATTGAATTATAATTTACTCAATCAATGCATGCTGAAGGATGGTGATACCGTAATTTAGGGCTCACCTTATACACCAATAATATTAGCTTGCCGACTTTACATCTATCTTCAGGCCACTAGCCGACGCCGTACTGCGCACATGGTAGAAGCAGAGCAAGAACAGCGACGTGCATATCTTTTAGATGTAAAAGAATCACAATAAAGAGTTCCATTTATTGCCGTGTTCTTCCACCCGTGAAATCAAATAGCAATCGCCAACTTCATCGATTTAAATTGCAAACTAAAAGATGTTCCAAAGTATTGTCCTCGCTAGCAAAAGCACAAATATTCTTTAAATATTTATCAGTTCCTCAACTCAAAAGCAAAGGACGAACCTGCAATGTTGTTTTTGGTCTTTGCTGTCATGAGATGGATAAGCTTCCAGCGAGACCTAAACAACTACGTACTTAAAGTAACCAGCTGCGTCCAGTTCTATTTTACTTAAAAAGACTTGTAAACCATTAATCCTTATCCTGTGAACTGTGGTTGATTATCCACTCAAATATAAAAATCCGAAATTTTCATCAATGATTAGTAAATAGTAATTTTGGTCTTGGAATAGTTAATTTGTAAAAAAACACGAAGAAATAATTATATTCCAAGTTGAAGGGGGGGGAAAAAACACTCTTGGAAGCAGTGTGGTAACTATTTATGAGTGCTTGTATCAAGTACTTTGCTTGACGGATCCCGTTGTTGACTTGCTTCTGACACATCTTGGTGGGATTTTATGCAGTGTTATTAAATATGGATCGGCTTAATAAGAATCGGTTGATTTATTGATTAGTAATATAACCTGGGTGAAGTTTTACATTGAAACAAATTATAGGAGTTGACAGGGTTGAATTAGATTAATCTAATCTTGGATGTGATTTATTTTAATTATTTAAAAAATATATTTTATTTAAAAAAATAAAAATTATATCATTTTGAATTAGCTCAAATCAAACTGACTTGAACTTTCTATTTTTTAGCCCAGTTATTTACAAGCCGAGTTTAATAAAATTGATTTTATGTGGATACTAAAGCTGACACTTAAATTTTCTTTTAATGCCAATAATATTTTATTTTTTGTTTTTGTTTTAAAATGCATCCCAATCTTGGAAAATTCGTATTAAATTTACAAATTAAAAGCATAAGATGAACCTTAATTTTCATGCTTGATGAGAAAATTGTTTCCTACCTGTTTTTATTTTTTTATAATGTAATATTATTATTTAGTGTCAATCTCTAACGTGGATTGCAAATTTACAAATATACATGTTGAGTTTGTTAATCCCTCATTTTTTGAATTTAACCCATATAAACTAGAAACATATACTTAAATTAGGTTATATAGATGATTAGATATAAAAAAACCAATTTTAACTTTTTTTCCAAGTAAGTGAGCTGACATATACAAAATATAAGGAGGGTTTTTTTTTTTTTTTACGGAGACAGATTTTTTTATTGTAGGGTTTTAGGAGGAAAAAAAAGAGTGGATATTTTTAAAATATTATTTTTAATGTTAATTTTAAGAGAAATTATGTTAGTAAATTAGAGTCCGGCCCCAAAGTTATTTGCTTTTGCACATTTATGAATTGAATCTTATTTAAAATTCAAATTAATACTCCAAAAATTATTCAAAATAAAATAATTAATTTAATAATATGAATTGAATTAAATTCACGGAATTCCAAACAATCTATAGAAAAATCAATGGCTAATTACAATTCTATTTATTTAAATGACTTATAAATTAATACCCTGTTGTGGTTGATTATCCACTCAAATAGAAATACCCGATTTTTATTTTTTTTTAATCAATGATTAGTAAATAGTGAAATTGGTGTTGGAATAGTTTGTAAAACAAATACAAAGAAATAATTTTATCCAAGTTGTCATTGGAAGCAGTGTGATATATATCTTATTTATGAGTGTTTGGATTGATGGATCCTCTTGTGGACTTCACGCTTAGAATTCTTGGTGGGATTTTATGTGGATACTATTGAAATTTGAAATAAAAAAAATGACACTCATATATATATATATAATGCCAATGGTGTTATTTTATTTTTAAAATAGATCAGTACCCTGAGATTACATAATTCCCTATCTGGGCTGATATCATGACTCAACAACCACACCTTAAGTAAAAAAAATTTAATAAGCCATGAAAGATTCATTAGCTAAAAAAATGGAGGAAGAGAATCACAGTATGCCAAGCAACATCGTCGAGGAAGAAAGCTAAAAATAACAGAGAACCCAGTAGACGTTTGCCAGAGAAAAGAAGAAGAAGAAGAAGAAGAAGAATTTTCATATCATTTGGGCTTGGCCCTTGAGAAGCTTAAATGAAGCACAGTGGAATATATAATCTACATACATTCTGGCCCATGCTTACTTGGTGGGTTTTACACTTTACATCACAGGTCACAACCGGCGAAGTAGAATTGCGCCAACCCCGAAGACCCCCCTATATATCTATGAAGTTTCTCTATCTCAACGGAACTGGATCTCTTTTTGCCCTTTCCTGAGATCAAATTGCACCACTTCAGCAAACCCACTACCGATCAAGTTTAACAACAACACTAATTTTCTGTGGTATCTTTTGATAAGAGGTTCTGGGTCTAAGCACATATAATTGGTTGGCTTATTTATATGTATGTGAATATGTTCTGTATTCTAATTTTACAACGCACTCTCGATCTATTCTCAAACTTTAAAATGATAAAATGATACAATTATTTTATTGAGCTGTATCACAGGATCAAGAGTTCCATAATCCCTCTAAAAAGCTAGCTATGAAGAGTTATCTCCACATAGCTAGTTAGGAGGTTAAGATCTTATTTGTTAGTGAAATTAACCAAACAAATCACTCCACCAACTAAAAACACTTATGCACCACTACCCATAAAATTAAAAAAGAGCTCTTAGTGCACTTGAGGGTCTAGCTGCTGTGGTCAACCGTGTGACTTGTTCCGCCCTCGTCCCGAGTTCGACCCTATATGTGCACGCCTGTCACCCCCGCGGTGCCTTACCTGCTCCTGGGCTTGCAGGATGTTCAGTGGGCCGTGGGGAATAGTCGTGGTGCGCGCAAGCTGGCCCGGACACCTCACGTAAAAAAAAAAAAAAAAAGCTCTTAGTAACCATTTAGGTGGTGGCCCAATGGTAAGAGTTTGGGATCAAGAGGTTTGCTCCCTCTATGGTCTCAGGTTCGAGCCCTGTAGTTGCTCATATAATGACCACTGGAGGCTTACATGGTCGTTAACTTTAGGGCCCGTGGGATTAGTCGAGGTGCGCGCAAGCTGGCCCGGACACCCACGTTAAACTAAAAAAAAAAAAGAAAGAAAGAGCTCTTAGTAATCCTAATATGTGTAACTCAGCTAGTTAGGTCCTGGATTTGCTCTCCAAAGATCATCAGTTCGAGTCTCACAAACCTCGGGGTCACTGGAGGCTTACATGGTCGTTAACTTCAAGGCCCATGGGATTAGTCGAGGCGCGCAAGCTGACCCAGACACCCATGTTAATCTAAAAAAAAAAAAGAGCTCTTAGTAACCTTGAAAGGTAACTCAATTGGCCAGGCCTTGGATTTACTCCTCAATAATCACGAGTTCAAGTTCTCTCAAAACCACTGGAGGCTTACCTAATCGTTAACTTCAAGGCTCCGGGAGATTAGTCGGGGTGCATATAATCTAACCCGAACACCTACGGTTACCAAATAAAAAACTCTTAGTTTACCAATTCTTATTATGTCTGAACTTGGTAAGTTTCCTTGTGTTGTTAGCTCATTTGAATAATATGATAAGGTACTATTATGTTATAATTCTGAGCATGGTGGGGATTTTACAAATTTTTTAAACTTTCACAACAGTTATGCATTTACCCTCTCCAACCCTAGAGTTTTTATGATGGCACTCCAGTTAAAATGTTCCGTCCCTGGTTGAATGCAGGAAGTGTATTTTAATATATCAGATGCTTCTAGATGAATTATAACCAATCTAATCGCTATGGCTATCGTGTGGTACTCAATCCGAATCCATTCCAAAAATGATGTTAAACTTCAAACCATGGATTTTTTCCAAGCTTATGCTATTAATTATTTTCAACTTAGTAATAGGATTTCATGTTAAAGATATAACATAAATGATCATGATTTTGTACTTTCTTGTTTTATTATGAGTAAATCTTAATCTTATTATATGAGCAATACATTTTTCCCCTTGTCACTACACTACACTATCTAAATTTAAAAATTTAAAACATATAGTTGGTTCAAATAATATATATATAAGTATTGACTGTGTTAATCTCTGACATGAGAAGGGGCTAGCTTACCTTTTTCTTCTTATATATGTAATTATATTTCTAGTGTCAATCTATATCGAGGACTGCAAATTTACAGATATATAAAATTATCCATAATAAGATTCATATATAGATACAAGGAAGGATGTAAGATACATAATTTAATAATTTATTTATTTCCATATAAGTATCTTTTATCTTTTTGTGAAAAAAAAAAAAAAAAACAAGTTGATCAGTACTATCTAACTCTGAGTGAGTGATCACAGGGAGTAATTCATGCTTACACCTTACAATGCCTCGAAATCAGCTCTTTCAAGCTTGAATCGCTCTCGAACATAGGAAATGTAGGTTGCAGCTTTCATGTCTACATTTTCGTCACCACCAGAGTCTGGAAAACTTCTCAACTTGGTCGTGGAAACCTTTTGGAAGGATGGGGGATTTGCGTAATAACTCTGGCGAGTCGGAAAATCTACGTGAGTACCATTTAGGGTACACGGACTAGGACTGACCTTGCTACCAGATTGAACTGGCTTCGAAGGCTTGGTGACTCGAAACAAAGACTTGACCAGCTTACCTCTCACAAACCCACGAATTGATCCCCGGTGTTTTGCTTCCATTTTTTTTTCTTTTGTTAAGCTAGTGAAAGCTAGGAGGAATTATGTGGCTGGATATGGTAGCACTTAAGATTATAATTCTTTTGCCTATGTCCATTCCGAAGACGCATTTGAGCTATATATACAGATGGAGCAAGGGGCGTCCGAATCTAGGCATTTAAAACTGCAAATATACCCCTCCAATATCTCCAATATATGTATATAGGATAATTGTTCCTTCTTATGATGATTTGGTGCCCCTTGATTGGGTATTAAATGACCGAAATACCGATAATTGGAGCCAATTGTAATCCAAGGGCGTCGGTGTGAATTGGAAAAGAGTGGTTTCGATAAACATGAAACATACTGTTGGCCCACCGCCCATTACGATCCAAGATTTTGAATGGATAAATTTGAGATGCTTTAATTTGAACTGTTTTCCTGAGATACGGATGATGGATAACATAGTGTTGATACTTCCCTACCAAGCACATAATGACATAACTATTAAGAAGATACGGTTCCCTTTCTTCTTCTTTTTTTAATCTATTATCCCTAATAAAAAAGATATTTGAGAGTGTAATATTCATAATGGTTCGGTTTAAAAAAAAAATTGATTGGAAATATATTAAAATAATATTTTTTTATTTTAAAAAAACATTTTTTATTTCAGAACATCAAAACAATTTACAAAAAATATAAAAAAAAATTAAACAAAAATAATTTTTAAATTTTTAAAAAACCTGGTTTCGACCGCCATGTTCCCAGAGACTGTGAATGTATTTGTTTATATAGCTAAAAGATATATATAACTTATGAAAGAAAATAGAGTAAATAAGACATTCTCAAGTGATTGGGGGCAAGTAGGACCTTTTAAAAAAAACTTTTGAAATTATAAAAAGCTCCAAAAGTTACGGACATTATTACAAGCTACGATGGAGCATAAACCATCCTTGGACGGTCCAAAAGACATATGAACGTGAATCAACAATACTATCAGATTTGTGTTTGGGCATGAAAAACGAATTTCTCTCTGATGTCTTTTGACTTGCAAAGTGCCAACCCAAGGACTCAGATACATGGCAAACCTTTTGTGGATCCACGGTTACTCGCTTAACCGAAAGGAGACCGCCCTTGTCTCTGCAACTGCAAGCCTTTTCTTCTTGATGATTCAAGAACCATCGCATAATATCTACCTGTTTTTCATGCTGTTTTTTAAGGTTCTTTCGTTGATGAAGAATTTCTCAAGCGAAGAAATCATTGCCATTGCTTGTTCAAGAAAAAGAAAAGGAAGTCACCAAGGTTTCCCGTGCTAAAATAAACCATAGTAATTGATGTACAATTTGATATAATGTGTGTATTTTTACTATAAATTAATTTTAGAATTGGCACGGTAGAATATCCTACAAAACCGAGTCTGATTTAATTGTCAAATAAAAAATTACACTTATTTTATCATGGCTGAAGTTGGCAGCTGGCTGTTGCCTGTTGGGATTTCCAGGTTATATTGGGCACATCTATCATGGTGGCTGAGTTAGAAGCTATCATACAAGGGAAGGGCTTATACTTGCTTGAGACTTTGGTTATCAGCAAGTTGTGAAGGAGTCGGATTCCCTTCTGGCAGCTCGCACTGTTTCCTCTGGTGTTCTAAGGACCCATCCCTCCTTCAGTATCATTTTTCGATATTCAACATCTCTGTCAGAGGGACTGGTCTTTTCTTTCAATCGTTCTGCTGATTATTTTTGTTTATGTTAAAAATAATTTTTTTAAAATAAAAAAATACTTTAAAAATAACCTTTTCACAATTACAAACATTAATTTAATCAAAGAGATTTGCTTTTGTTCTTCTTGTGAGAAGGAATTAAAACGGAAACGGATTGGACGAATGCTGTACTGTTAATTGGCCCATAGAAGTAAGGTAATAGCTTCAAAGGTTGACCCAATTGACAACTCCCTATTAAGGTTCTTGTTCTGTACGAAATGTCGGGCCAGGAGGGTCGGCTCCAGTATCATTTCTAACAATCTGGAACCTCTGGATTTCTTTTTTCTTTTAATTTCAACAATATTCTCATACCAATTTTCAGACATTAGGAATAAGCTTCTCCTGTATGAAAACTCCCATATTCATGTTAATTTTACTAAAAGAAAATTAACCTCTTAAGTTCTTTGTAAATTTTGAATTTTCTAAAACTCTGAACTTTAATAACACAGTAAAACAACTTTTGATAATCAAATTAAACATTAAATCCCCGTTTCTTAAAATTTCTAAAAAACCACTTTTTTTACTTTTCAATATTTGATAACCTTAAAAAAAAGAATATTTTTCAGTCAAATAAAAAAGTAACCTTAAAAAAATGTTTTATTCTCTCTAAAAAAAACCTTTTGAAACTTTAAAATTTCATTCTCCTTAAACTTTTTTATCTATTAGATTTGTTCTCCAATCATTTAATAAATTTGAAAAAAAATTAAAAAAAAATTTTAATTTATTTTTCATGAAAGAGTATATTAAAGGGAAGAGCTAAAAGAAAAACAAAACAAATTTTTTTTTGGCATTCGAGATGTTGATAGGATTATAATTAATGCCAAATGAATTAAAGTTTCCCTGGACAGTTGGGGATGATTCATGAGGCAAAGTTGAATTACAAAGCATCCTTCGGCAAAATAAAGAGTCACAGCATTTCTATCCCATCCTTTTTATCCTTCGTCTTTTTCTTTTTTATTAAGCATCTGGAGGTCTCTATAACTTCGGAATCTTTCCTTGGGTATCACATACTATACATGAGATACACACCCAGCACCTGATAAAAGCATGGCAACAATTTCATCCTGTAATGAGCTCTACAAGAATGACACTAGGATAGCCCCATTGATCATGCTTTTTTGTTTTTTGGGAGGTGCATAGATTTAATTCCTATGAAGAGAACATTACATGCGTGCATATTACAATATTGTAGAATCTTAAAAATCACCAGGGTTGTTTGGAGTGGTGATGCAAACAAAATGGAACATCTTAAAAGTTTCAGAATTAAAGGGCAATAAACTCTTTCATTGATCAGATTTAGATCAAGAGGGGGAGATTAGAACTAGAAATGGCATGTACTACTCCCACGAGAAGGAAAGTGTCTGGTGAGATCCATTTGCAGATGACCCATCAGGTTCGATCTGAAACATATGCTGACCATTGAGGTTGGCATTGCCGCTGCTGCCATCAGATACCAAAATAGATCCTGCTGGTTCACTTTCCATTCCAAGGGCATTATAGTTCAAGCTTGGGATCAAGGACTGAGCAGGAGAGTTCAGGTCTGGCTGCATCATGTCGCTCAAACCAATCTCCCGAGTCTCAGATGGTGGAGATGACAGAAGAGAGAGAGCACGGTTGGAGTCTATGACTCGGTTTAGCCCATCAGAGAACATTTTCTGGCTGTTGCCACTGTTTCCTAACGTTGAATTGGCATCTAGATGGACAGAATCTCCAGGAATTGTGGAACTGGTGCCCTGTAAGAAAGAGAACTGCTTTCCTTCTTTATAGTTGCAAGACAAGGAGCCAGGAAAAAGATTTTTTCTGCCACCGAAGTTCATCGAGGATTGACTAGTATTCAGCATTGGATCACTCTCAGCTTTTGCAGCTCCAGTCCAAACAGCGTTCATAACACTGGTTGAAAATATTTGAGAGCTACCAAAATGTAGATATCTAGTACCTACAATAAAGTAAATTTATATGATTCAACAATATTCAAAGTTGTGGTGTCCTTTTGAACTCCTTTGATGCAAGAAGACAAACTGAATGGTGGGAAAGAGACAACTCTCCAAAACACAATTTTATTGAAGTTAGAATTCGAACCTTGGTTGGAAAATATCCTTCCAGAATGTACTGAAAGTGATTCTGGCTGGGACTTTCTTCGCCGCCGATTATGTCCGTCAAGACGTTTTCTGCAGCTTCGCTTTCCCTCATCAAACTCGCCCAATGAATGGAACCTATTTGAAGGGGCATTTAGTAGCAGTAATATTTCGCACCAGCTAAAGAGAATTGTGGCCAAAAACTTTTCTTTCTAGAATGCGTGATTGATCTGCTATATGCCTAAAAGGCCATGGGCGCTATCCCCAACCTCGGGGGAAAGGAAGCGGGTAAGAAAAATCCAGCTAGAAGCCTAGAACTGTATGGGTTATTAAGCTGCCATACACTATCGACAGCATTTTGCGAAGTCATCCAAAATAAGGAAAATCTTAGATCTTTTCCCTCATTTTTACTATATCGTATCGCAAACATTTTCCCAATCAATTAGCTTGGATCAACTACACCTTTCTCGACCAATCTGTTTTCTTCCACAACTTGCGTTCCATTTAGACCTCTTCATAACAGCAGAGTGGCATTCATTGGATCGGCTTAGACAATCATAGCAAAGCAAACTGGTTGTTTGATCTTATAGTACCCAAACTAAGCCAAAACTTTATTAGGAGGAAAATAGGGAACCGATATTCTGAATTTATAGTAAATGAACCTTGTGTAATGCAAAGAATGATGGACAATCAATAGAGTCTCACTTGTTGAAGATAAGAATGTGCGTTAAACCCCATGATAGTGTTGTTCCAAGGCTAATATATAGTCATGTAAGTTTATGGATTTAACTAAGAGAGTCAGACTCAACAACCAAGAGCTGGAAACAAATCAAAAACAAAGAGCAAGGAGAACATGCACAGAGAATTTAAACAATTCCACAGCTGTGAGCATGCAGCAACTTCGACAAAAAGGATGCTGCACTCCATTTTGTTCAATTAAAAATTAATTCTAATTAGCAAAAAGCAAAAAGGTGAAGTAGCTAGAATTCAAACAACTCTCTACATTCACAAGTATGTCAGTCCTTACCTGCTGCACTGCTGGCAAAACCGTTGTTCCTGACCTTTAATAAAAACCTGACGAGACTTGGAGTGGTGCTCACATACTTTATGCCGCCTGTGGTAATCCCTACATTTGGTAAGATCTGAAGTGCATCCATCAACCAAGCATGAGGGGACTCGGGTTGCATTTTTAAGTGTCCTGGCTCTCTTCAAAGATCCAGAAGAAGCTGATTCCATTAAAGAGTCCCTAGGATCCTTACACTTGTCCCTGAAATCACCAGAATTGCCCAAGCTTCAAGTCTACTGAACAATACCCTGTTGCCCGAGGTACTCTTAAACTGCTAGTTACAGTAATTTGAGTGAACTGAGGACTGCTTTGTTATTCCAATTCAGCTGATTCCCAAGGAGTCTTAAACACAGAGCATTCTTGTTTTGCAAATCTATTTCTCTCTTTCCCACACTACCATTAAATGCTTCTCCAAGTGATCCACCAAGTCAATCATTGCACAGTCTGCAAGAACAGCAAATAATTACCAGAATAAAGATCAAAGCAAGCAAGAACTGTCAAGCATTTTGTCTTTGAACTTAATATACCCGGACAAAGAATTAGTTGGTGTTTTGCTTGTAGATAATGCGATAGCTTACACCTCTTTATCCAAGTTACATGACAAAATATCCACATATAAATGCAGTTAATAGGATAGAGCAATAGTATCTGAAGGAAGGAAAATGAGTAAAATGGGCCACGACATTCGTTGCACTTTAATAATAAAGTGCACCCTTCGATGCTATTCAAAGACTGGATACCTGTCACATCATGGGAGTCAGCCCTCTCATCCCAGCCACAAAAGGCCTTGAACATATTTGTTTTCATGAAAAAACAATTTCCCATATCATTTTTGCTTTCAAACAACAAAAGTAAACTTAAGTTCGTTAATGAACAGAAATACCTTGTTTGAATGGGTTAGCCCTTTAAACAAGCTGATTACAGGCCAGAATGACTGCATCTAACTGGGACAATTATTGCGGGAGAGGAGCATGCCAAAAACTTTCTCTAATTTAAACAGACAATTTCTTTTCTTGGCAAAAGCTGCCACCACCCCTTTATTCCACATGTGTCACTGGAACTTTTACTGTTTACAAGTTACTATTGTAGGGTGTACCTTCTTTCACAAAAAATTATCATCATCGCAAGCGACAGAGAGAGATAGAGAGAGAGACACACACACACTCTTAAGCTATGCAAATTATACTATTACTGAATAAAAAATTAAGGTATAAAATGATCGGCTCAAGAGAAAAAAGAGTTGAAATTTAGAGGTGGGTACCTGAAGAAAAACCAGGCAATCAAGCATAGAAGAGGGGAAATCCAGCCTTGGTAACCCCCAGGATGCAGAAATCTTTAAAATGAGGCGGGAAAGGAAAGAACCGCAGGTTGAAGTATAAAGAAGCCAAACTTCAGAATCTAAAGCAGCGTGGAAATAAGGAAACAAAGAGATTGGCAACGGTAGAGAAGAACAGGAAAGACGACTTCTGTTCCTGTTGACTTGATCACAGCCAACAAATCTCTAGCAAAAGTAGCATCAATAGTGTTAAAAGAGAAAGAAAGAGTTTAGCTTATACTATCTGCTAAGGCATAGAAGCAGGAGGACAAGAGAACGGATGAGAGTGACTTGGGGGAGAGGGGTGTGATTATAGGAATTATTGAAAGTAACATGGAAAGTGGATAATGTATTCAACTTTGGAAGTGCAGTGTTAAGAAAAGGAGAGGTGAGAAATGGAAAGGAGACTGCTATGAGGAGTAAAAGACTCGCCCTTTCCAAGTCTCTCTCCCTTCCTTTTTAGGCTTGTGGCCTTGTGATAAGAGTAAAGAAATATATAATAAAATAGTGTTCTGGAAAAAACAAAATCCAAAAAAAATGAGTGGTAGGGAAAGGGACAGAGTGTTGCTGCTTTCAACTTAGAGAGAGAGAGAGAGAAAGGTGGGAGTTTCTTGTGTTTCACATTCCATGATGTTCCTTCCTGGGGCCTTGGCTCCGAGTCTTGAGCTGCCGAGCCAAAACCCTTTTGATACTCGTGAGAACTCTCCCAGTCCCACACAGCTGTTTGTAGTAGCCTTCTCTTATCCGTTGGATCTTGATTTCCTTCCTTTACAAGTTTCGGATCAACCCAGATCTGGACACGTATTTTCCTCACAATTTCTCTCCTCTGCTTAACTTCTTACAGCCCTAGACTTGTACAAGGGTGCAGTACTCTTCTCTTACCATTTGGATCTTCATTCGAAACGTTTCCTCTAGTGTCTACTTTAGATTGTGTTGGATGTTTTTTAAAACTAAACAAGTTTGCTATTAAAATTCAACGTCAGTTAGGATTTAGATCTATATAAATTTAGAGTCCCCAGGAATTTTAGTATTATTAAGATTCTATAATCTTAAGAATAAATGATTTTTTAGAATTTAAGAGGTAATTAAGTGATTATGTTAAGTGGAGTTCAAGTAATTGTTGACATTTACGAAACACAAAAAGTCAAGTATTTGTGGTTGGGAACAGGGGGAATTACCAAAAGATACGAACATTAGGTATCCTACCACTAGGAATCCTTTTCTCAACACGGAGCATAAGCACCCAAGGACAAAAAAGAGGGGTAGGGTAGGGTAGGGTAGGGTAGGGCAGGGCAGGGCAGGGTAGGGTAGGGTGGGGGGGCACATTAAAGCATTATTCATTTTATTCAAAAATTTAAAGTTCCCTTAGTAACTTGGTGTATAATCAAAGCTCGACTTTTATATTTCTTTGGGAGTGCAGCGTAAGCCTGTTTTTTTTTTTTTAATTTTTTTTTTAAATTAATTTTTTATATTATCTTAATTAATGTGATAATGTAAAAAATGAATACGAGACATCTAATCTCATCTTACCAGTGGGGCCCGCAGCAGTCCAGAAGTTTCATGACCAGTTTTTTTTTTTTAAGGGTGTTTTTAGAGTGGGGTATTTTTAAAATGTTTTTTATTTAAAAATATATTAAAATAATATTTTTATTTATTTTAAAAAAATTATTTTTAATATAAACACATCAAAATAATATAAAAATAAATTAATATAAAAATAAAATTTATTCAAAAACATTTTTAAAATACAAAAACTTATGTTACGGATAAAAAGGTGGGCCCTTTGCTTTATTCTACCTTTTGAGTTCGAACTCTCATCTTAAATTATTGCATATATGTCATAGAATATTGAGATCCCATCTCAGTGATGCTGCAAATAAATAAAATAATGTGATGGAGAAAAATGGAAACTTTGCCTTGCTCCGGCATAGCCAAGCCTTATTTTCAGCCCGCTGAAATATGCTAAGGTACAACTTGCTACTACATTTTCTATCAATAAGAATATGAGAGCCGCACTTGAGGGTTTAGTTGCTGTGGTCAATTGTGTGACTTGTTCCGTCCTCGTTCCGGGTTCGATCCTCTATGTGCACGTCTGTCACCCCAGCGGTGCCTTACCTGCTCCTGGGCTTGCAGGATGTCCAGTGGGCCGTGGGGAATAGTCGTGGTGCACGCAAGCTGGCCCGGACACCCCACGTAAATCAAAAAAAAAAAAATATATGAGAGCCGGAGAACCACGCCCACCCTCATCCTACAAGGGGCTTCATTATATTTATTCATTTTAGCCCCTATACTTTTAATTTTGGGCTTAACAACCCTCGCACTTTGAGTTAATTCCCACACATGGTCCCTTCCAAGAAGCCATGTTCTTCAGATATACAAAACGGATTAAGGGATCGCATGTAACCAAAAATTAAAATGTGTGAGGATAGAAATGACCCAAAATCCCACAACATGAATTAAAATGACCAAGTCTAAGACTCGAGAGACCACAAATGACCCTCCTAGAAGGTCAGGAATCACTTTATATTTTCTACGGTTCACTACACTGCTCAACATAGAGTATAGAAGATATAATGGTGTTTAATATTGCGGTCTTATTATATTTTAAGTTTTAAATTATTATTTTTATGTTTTTAAACTGTTTTAATGTCTTGATATTAAAAATAAATTTTAAAAAATAAAAAATAATTTTTAAATATATTTTTAAATAAAAAATATTTTAAAAATAATCTTTCAGAAAATAAAAAAAAAGAAGCCCGGAAAAGTTCATATGTTTTCACTACAGCCATCAACTATTTAAAAAAAAAACTATTTAGAAGATACTTTTACATAACAGTGCAAAGTAGCAGTGCTATGGCAACTCTGTTGAGGAATATTCCCTTCCACTGATATTTTCTATCTGCTTTTCATTTCTTCCGTCTTTAACGTTTCCCAACCATGGAGCCGAACCATAACATAAGAATCATGTTTTGTTAAAAGTACGACTTTCGCCGGCCAAGACAACGCCCAATGCTGAAATAAGGAAACACATGACGTTATGGCAATTTATTTCTTTGCTTATAAAAGATGAGTTCTTTTAGGGCAAAAAATATTTTAAAAATCAATATATTTTAAAAAGTCATAGATGATTGCGAGTTAGCAATTGTAATACCGACAATTTCAGGTTGTAAAATTTGATACATAAGATTTAATAAGGAGAGAGTAGAGAGATATAAAAGAAAAAAAAATGAACTTGGAATCATACGAAACTCTATGATGATGATGATAACAAATAAGATTTAATGAAGAAAGAGGAGAGAGAAGAAAGAGAAAAATAAATCTCAAAAGCATATCAAAATTCACTTGTCTTTAAACCGCTCATGTGACTCATTCCAACTATTATTAGTGACCTTTTTTAGTTTTGTTAGATTCATTTTATTGATATCTTTTCAACGATACCAATTGTAAAAAGAATGATGCACAAGGTAGACCCAGTAACGTGTAAGATGGAGGCTTAGAAGGAATGCTACAAATCTGTTATGGTTGGCATTCTATTTTTTAAAAAAAAATTAAAATGATATTTTTTAGTTTTGGAGGCTATTTTAGAGTAGTATTGTAAAAGTACGAAAAAAATTAAAACATTTGAAAGTCGATCTGATATGACCTGATTAATTTGACAGGTCTAAGAACAACCTAGATGACCAGTAAAACTATAATTTAACTAAAAATATATATATTAACATAACAATATATTATCATCTATAACAAGTAGAATTAACAATATATTATCTAAATCCCACAAACATAGAGGCTAATTTGTGGGACTTTCCATCATATACTTGTTATGGAAACTTCCAATGAAGAAACCAAAATGGAGGACAAAGAATCAGCAATGGCAGACTAAAGAAAGCTTTAATTTAAATGCATAAAGATGAAATTTATAGTAGTAGCTTTGCACATGCATTTTTTATGATGTTTCAAACTTTTTAACGCTTGGATTATAGGTTAATCACATGTTCTAGTAAGATAGTTTATTCTTCATGGTTTGTGAAACTTATAACTTGTTAAAGAAAGCCTATAACCTGCAAAACAATTCCCTTTAGTGGGATTTGAAGACCTTCATATGATAAAGTATGTAACATTTAAGCAAATTATTACAATAAATAAGAGAATGAGCATTTATTCTTAAGAACAAGAGTGTTTGATTTTAGTTTTGATGAGACAAATGATTTGCAATTAAGAAGATATTTTTGTTGAGAATATCCCTTTGTCTGGGTAGTTTAGAAAATATTTATAGCCCCTAAACCTTGTCATTTTGCTAGAGTTGAGGGGTTGAAGAGTCATTTCCTCTTGATAAAATTAATTAGGGATAAATATATCTTACACAATATTAATATGAGATAGGATATCCCTAGCATTAATAATAATGGAAGAATAGAGATGAATATTCTTAACATTGATATTTTATGTTTGAAGTTATAAAAATATATAAACAGAGTCTTATAGCCCAATATAAAGCCTATAATAATCTCTACCAAGCTCTTTATGCTTTAGCTCTTTATGCTTGGTACTCTACCAGGCTCATGGTCAATGGGTATAGTAGTAAGCCAGACTCATGTTAATTTTTAATAGTATAAATTGTTAGCTTTATCTCTCTCAATTTCTTCTACTTCTCCATTGATTTTTCTTTAAAACTTTTGTTTGTTAAGTAAGATCATTAACAAGCGGTATCAGAGCCAACAATCCTTGTTCAGTCTTTAAGAATTTACATTGATCAAAGAACAAGCATGATGGAAAACAATATGGTGAAGTCATTGGAGGAACACAACAAGAGATTTGAAGAATAAATGTTAAAAAAATTATCTAAAACTTCAAGAAATCAATGCTGTGATTCAGTAAACAAAAGTAGTTTAAGCAAAAGTCAATCATCTGGACAATCCAAGTTCAACTTCTTTCAAGGAGGGTTGCTAAAAAATGACTAAACTTTTCGAAGCTATCCATGTTCGCAACGTGGGGCATGAATTTACGAAAATGACTTGCCTCATTTGTTCAATGAAGCTTATCATGTTTCACGCTGAAAATCAAGCTCTTCTCCAAATGCAAGATATCCCTTTAATTACCAATGCTCTCCAATACTAAATAAATATTCAGCCAACTATGAAGGAAATGAATGTTTATGTTTAATTCACATCACATCAAAAACTTGCTACAATGGATCAAAATACATTTAATGAGGTAAAGTGTTTTTTCTCTTTAACTAAATATGAGATTAGTTTTAGAGAGAAACAAGAAATGGGTTTTTTTTTTAAATAAAGTAAATGTGATTTTTTGAATGAAAAGAATGTTGTTTATTATGAATTGATTTGATGAAGAGTTTTGATGTGAAGTGCATAAAGCTGAGAATTATATAGATGATAGATCAAGGAAGAAAGAGGAGGGTGATGTTGAGGAAATGAAGGAGAAAGAAGAGACTGAATCCAATATGAAGAAGATTAACAAGGATTTTCACGGGTGACAATTCCTTGACATCATATAAGCCTATCTAGATGTGCAAGCCTAAGGAGATCATCAAAAAAGAGTATTCTTCTTTCTATAAGAGCTTGGCCACCGCTTGGGAGTATTATTTTGTTGTTAAGCTATTCTCTTTTAATGGTTAGCTAGGGGGCTATTTTCTTTGTGCCAAAGAGAGCTCCAAGAAAATGAATAACATCGGCTTTATGACATAAGATCTCAATTCATGATAAAATTCTCAAGGTTATCAGGATTAATTTCTAGATTTTTACACGACCTCTTAAAGAAGGGGTATTGCTACAAAAGCTCAAACTACTGGACTAAGGGAACAAGCTGGAGTAGTATTAGTAATAGCAGAAGCTTGCAAATTAGCAGCAGTGATTATAGTTAAAGTTAGTTACAGTAAGTAGTCTTGAACATGTAGTAGAGTTAGTTAGGGATTTTAGTTAGGTGGTGGTGAGAAACAGTTAGAGGTGCTTAGCAGCTGGAATAAAATGTATAAAAGCATTGCAAATGTTCATTAAGCAATAAGACTGGACATTTTAGCAGTGTAAACCCTTAACTCTATCCCTCAATTTCTTCTACTTCTTCAATTTTTTCGTCTAAACTTCTGTCCACCCCTTAACACATAATACATCATCTTTCACAATTTTTCACTCGACAACAAACCATGGCCCTTCCAAGTTCCAGGTGTGGGATATCCTCCAGCTAAACCACCCAACCAATTTATGGAGCGAAAATGGTGGGCCAGCCACTTCTGTGTTCCAATTGGTCGGTTCTTGAGAATGAAGGTGACACCGTAAAATTAGTTCAATTGAAATCCACCCTGTCTCTGCCTTTGCGTAGGCCTTGACATACCAGAACACAACTGTTGAGTAATTGGAGATAGAGGGGCATTCCATGCAACAATAGGACAAACATAACATCTTTTAGCTACATCAACTAGTGGAAAAAGTTTGCATCTTTTTCCAAGTAGAGAGGAATATCAGGCTAGGTTTGCTTGAATGAAATCTGGATAATAGAATTAAAATTTAGTTTAAAATGACTATTCGATCAATAAATTAGCATTTGTGGCACGACCAGCACAACTACAGTACAAGTAATGAACTGTTCTGATGAAGAGGCTACCTAGGTCCAGAAAATGACAAACCTATATAGGTGATCGGTCGTCCAAAGGTTCTCCTTGTCCAGAGGGATTGTTCTGCAAGATAAACGTTAAAGTTAGCTTCCACCTTCTCTCATATAGCAAAAAAGCTATAGAAGAAGGCATCTGGATTTCTTTAATTTAGTGAACTACGACCTCCAGACTTGAATATTTGAGGAACTGAGAAACGCACGCCTCAAGTGACAACGCTTGAGGCCACCTTTTACCGCAAGAACAGAATAGAGTAGTAAACATAACATAAGGTTTGATAGTGCCATAGACCAATACGATATACTAAAAATCAAATGGAACAAATACTAAATTCCATTGAATCAGCCATTCCAACCCCAGTGGGGTTAAGCAGGATAAAAAAAAATATTCCAAGTACTTGTACACAAGTTGTTAGAATAACTACTACATAATCTCTTACTGTTGTTCGTTTCTGACCATTCAAATCGGTTTTCCATAATTCAACCAGGGCAATGCATCATCATATTAACCACAACATATTTGCTTGGACCCATTAATGGCTGGATCCCAGTTCCTTTGGGGTGGAATTTCAACATCGTATCCTCACCAAAACAACTCTAAATGTATCAAAATTCACATTCTGACTTAAATGGGATAAAAGTTCATAAATCATATCAGCATGTACCTTAGATTTGAAAAACTTTTGGCTGTCACTGAAGTATTGGTTAGGATGATTAATCCCAGCATCATATGACGAACCATGAATAGATTCAAATGTTAACGTGCAAGCCAACTGCAGGCAATTTTATACATGTAAATCCAAGTTAAAAATAGATAATACGAGAACCTGGAGGAAAATCAGAATCTAACAATCTGATAACCTGATAATGTCTGTTTCGCACTTTATCCATTACATTCTCCATTGCACCACTATTTACACCCATTCTGCTGAGTGCAGCCCTCAAGTTTTCCTCACTGTCATAACCACTAACACAACTTAAGCATACCAAAATCAAAGTCAAAATATCATGTCAGGTCAAATGAACATCATTACATAATGACAAATCAGGCAGCAAAACGAAAATGCATAAATTTTTTATAAGCATCAACTACTAAGTTTCAGGTATTGAGTATTCAATGTCAGAATTCCTGGTTTATGAAAAACTCTAAATATTAATAACAAAATCAAGCAAAATAGTTATTAGGTTCGTTGAGGTAACTAGGATTTTAAAGAAACTGAACCCTTGTCGAGTGCAGAAATTATTTTGCTTTTGCCCTGCTTCATGTCATCATAAACATCACATTAGTAAGAGAAGTGACCTGAAATGTCGATAGGGACAACCATGATGATCTCCGACACCAGGAGTTGATGAGATTATTTTTTGACAGGAATAAGGAGTATAATCCTGCAAAAACAAAAAAACTACATTTCTTTAGGCAGTCATGATACACTAACAAATGAACATAAATGCAAGCAGAGGAATGAAGACCAAGTTCCAAAAGAACTAAAAGAGACAAAAGACCATTTCACCAAGAATCATATCAATCAGGACATTGAATTCTAAAGCTACTAAATTTCCAAATCATATTCATTTCATAATTCTTCTTAATTGTAATATGATGCATTAATTGTAATATGATACACAATCTCAATCAACCATTCTAGCATGACAATGACGACGCATACAACATCTACATACTAAATGATGGGGATGGGCTAGACATCTTACTGTTCTCTTCCCTTCTCTTCCATAATTGTGGCGAATGCTGTATGCATATTCTTTGTCAAACCTCTCAGCTCCAACCTACAAAAGGGGGACAAAAGATATAAAGATGAGGAACATTATTGATTAGCTTTGATTTCCATGCACCAAGAGATCATATGAAAAATATGGCACCTTGAAATTGTATGTTGATCTAAAATGCTAATTATGGAGAGAGATTACTAGACATCTGCTCTCCTTTTGCTAATTTATTATAAAATGCAACTCCCTAACATACAAAGTGAAATATACAAACGGCAACATCTATAAGAAATTGGTAGTTAAATTAACACCACAATTTTGCACATATTCGTGCAGATTATACTGAGCTACTAACCTTTTGGGAGAACTCTGCTTTCCAGAATGCAAGAGCGTCATCTAATTTCAATCCGACACCCTAACATGCAGATAAAGGAAACACGTTACCAATTTTCAAGTGTGGCGAAAAAGGCTAAGGAAAACATTATTGACTGCTATACAGCTCTTTCTCAGAAAATAAAAGAAACAAGACAAAGCCACAAGGGAGATTGTCTACAGCAAATTATGCAGGTGCATGATGAGGGCAGAACCAAAACGAGGGGATAGAATGTAGGACAAGCTGGAAGAATGAGTAATGATCCAAATCAGCTAATATGCACAAGTTAACAAGACAGGTATAAAGTACAATACAACCTTGAGAAAGAGACCCAATTGCATCCTCCCTCCATGCTTTAAATGATGATCTTCTCTGAGCTGCACAAACATTCATGGAAAAGTAAATGAAAAAAAGAGGAAATTGTGAAGACTTGGTTGAAAACTAACAACTTTATGCAGGAAGAAAAAGAAGAGCTGGAAAAGAGAAAATAAAAGATTAAAGATCCCCACTTGAAAGAGGATTGGTAAAAAAACTTGTTTGAATGATCAGAATTTCTCACTTTTTCAAACAGGTGACGCATGCACAGGGGAAATGAACTCTTAGCTACTTGGTCAATGTCTTTAATTGATACTTCAGCAAATTCTTTGGGCTGCAAATGATGTGAACCAAACTCTTCATTGTTAACTTGACCATGTGATCTAAAGGCAGCAGAAATGAGCTTATAAGAGGTAACAAAGAACCTGAGAATAGTCAGGACCCAGATAGCTTGTGCATAGGGTTTCCACGATCTAAAAGGCACCAAAATTACATGTGAAGCACTGCATTTTAAAAATAAAATAATAATAGTGATCTAAACTTAAGACGTTCATGATTCGATACCCACAGGAGTTAGGCGATCCTTCTCTTGTTCTCTGATGGTAGATGTCCATTTTCTGCAAACAAAAAACATTCAACATAAGACTTCAATGTTAAAGAAAGCAAACCCCGTTCTATAAAAGCAAGTGCATAGCATGTATTGTGCAGCAATGGAAAGACATGTTGCAGTCATGACCTTGGACACAATATGGACATTAAACCTTTCTTTCAATACATCAAAATCTTAATTCTTTTATTTGCATAACTAAGATCAGCGCAGATATTCAAACAAAAAATAGAAGGGAGCTTTTGAACATCAACCATTGAGAAATAACCACCTGTTTGTTAGAACAAGTGCTTTTGATAGAAGACCGCGGAACTGGGTAACAACAAGGGAAACAACCTAGAAAATGAAAGTAGAGATACATTAACAGGTTGTTGATATCCATTATCAAGGTGTAATGCCATGATTGAAACAAGAATTCGCTCTACCTGATTCATAGCAACATAAGCATAGCCTTTGCAGATGAAGACTCTACGACCAGCCACAAGTTCAGGAACTTCTTCAAATGGTACCTTCAGTTCAAAATAGCTAAGAGTATAGCTCTTGTGTAGATTAAGTAAAGTAATCAAGCAGAGGTAAACAAACAAACCTTGTAGAATATGGCATCAGATGCTGCAAAAAGGAAAGAAAATAAAAAAAAGGATGTGGATTAGAATTGTAAATGTGAAATGAAAACAAATTGTCAGAGATGGGCTATGGTCTTAAGCTCTAAACATGTAAAACAAAAGGTAAGAAGAAACATAATTTTCTCCACCAAATATGTTGGTTAATTTTTATTAAAATTCCAAAACAGAATAAAATGAAGTTAACCAATTATATAGACAGCCTGTCTTATTAATAGGTATTTGACAGCAAGGAGATGATGATAACAGAAATCACTCTTTGTTATCTCACCAGTGTACTTTCAACATTGCTGAATTTGGGCAAAAGAGTAGCAACATCTACTCATTCAGGAAACTGCAAGCTATGTGAACATCTAAAAGGCCTTTCATTATTCAACTGGGTGTGAGTAGCATATTCCTTTGAAATTATGCCTCAACTCAGAAATTGGTGTATTGTTGGCTATGAATGGATCTTAGTCCAGTTTGCATAGAGGTGGTAGTGAATGAATGTGCGGGGTAATAAGGCTATTATAGAAAAATGAAGTTGAGCACTGAATTCATTAAGAAAATGAATTAGATGGAAATTGGTCTCATGCATGAATTGTTTTAGCATTTTGGTTGTGCAATGAAATGTTATCATTATCAGTGATCTGCTTCACTCTCGACCATTGAGAAGAAAACTAATAACAAAGAACTTAATATATATGAAATAGTTCATTCACCAACCAGACAATGATTCAGGTGTGCACTAACAGAACCACAATTGAAACAAAACACATTTTATGCAGTGACTTGCGGTCATTTAAAATGGTCAGCGACTGCTTACTGCAGAGATAATTAAAAAAAGGAGGGGATTACAATGAAACAAGCAACCAATCTGCTCTTACCAGTGGGTTTAAGCTGACCAGTTGATCGGGCAACTAGATGCAGTTTTTCCTTTACACCCTGTCAAGTAAAATGGGTCAAAATAACACAAAAACCAAACATTGGTGTATTTTTAAAAAAAGTTTGCAAGCAATTACAAAGAGTGATTAAAAAAAAACTAAAATGCCTTGGCATTATATTTAATTAAAATAACCTCAAATTCTGCAGTGGTAACAGGCTTGTATGGAAGATCAAACTCGGCCATAAGCAACCTCTGCAAATTCAAAACCACAAACCAATCAGTATCCGACACTAGGAACTAACTAAACTAAGAAATTAATGACCTAATGAATGGATGAATCTCACCTGAGCTTCGGGTGATAGAAGCCGAAATCTGTATCTAAAAAGTGCAATCTCATTGGAAAGGAACCATTTCCTCAGCTCCTCTCTGACAGGCAGACACGCACCAACAATAATCACAAAATTTGAAGAGAATACGTAAAGTTGGGTATAAAATAACTATATAATGAAGCAATCTTACTTACGTTCTACAATAGACGAGACGTAAAACGAAGTGAGATATGATATCTTTGTTAGTAACTTCAGATGGCAGTGGATGCCTCATATTTGCTTTCCACAAATCATTTACTAATTTCTCCATTTCTTCCGGTCTTTTTCCGCGAGAAAGTCCGTCAGATACACCTTTTAAAACTGGAAAATCAAGAGACAATTTTATTGATTTCTGTGAGTAAATTAAACCCTACAAATTACAATTAATTGGTTAGTTAATAATTAAGGTAACGAAAAGAAGGAAAAGTTACCGCGGAGGCGATCGATGGCGTAGAGCTCGAAATCTTCCAGTCTGACTTCGAGAGGGGGGGCGGAGCGGTAGAGAGGGAGGGTGGAAACTACGTCGTTTGTAGATGGAGGAGGTTTCTTCCATTGAGGCTTGACTATCTCCATTCTTTCTCTCTCTCACTACAAATCCACTTTATGTTTGTAATGGAAAATAGAAGTAGTAACTGATCTGATTTTTCTTTTTTTTCTTTTTTTTTACATCATTTTCTATTTCTTTTTGTCTCTCTCTGTGTTAGCGCGCCAAAGGAGGGCTTCATTGGCGGGAAACGAGTTATTATCCAATGAAACTCGGTTGCAGAGGGTAGACCATGGCGTGTTAACTCGTGGTCCCCAGGAAACTTGGCCCCTCGACCCAACCAGACGTCAACACTCAACATATTTTCCTTGCCGCTTCTCTCTTCTTACACTTTTTTTTTGTTACAAAATTGCAAACATAAAATTATATTATACTGACAAATAAATAAAAAAAGTCATAATTCAGTGATTAACATGTGAAAATAACTTGAGATTGCGAGTTTAAGACTAGGGGCGCCATATTTTTTCTAAACTAACCAAAATAAAAAAATGGTTAATATATTATCTTAAAAGTCTTAGAACAAACTGATGTGATAATTCATCTGGTTGAAGCACAGGTACACATACAAGGTTGCAAGCTTGTATCCGTGATTTGATTTTAAAACTTCATGTTTTTTTTTATAAAAAAAAAAAACAAAAGAAAGAATAAGACAAAAAAAAAAAATAGACGCATAGGTATCACTCGAGCCACCGTTCCTGGCCTCCTTTTAGGTCAGGTCCATTATAGTGCAATTGAGTTTTTTTTTCTTAGCGATATTATTTTTTAAGATTTTATTTTAATTATTATTATTTAGAAAGAGATTTTTATTCAATTTTATTTTTTAATATTAAATTGATAATAAATTATTTTTTATCATAAAATAAATAAATAAAAATCAACCAAATAAAATCCATAAAATCAAGGTAAGATATTTTTACACTTTTTTTTTAATATCTTTCAGTTTCTTTTGTTGCCGATTCCACCATTTAGTAGGAGATTTATTGAATTTTAGCATTTAGTATTTAATCATAGTATTTTGTGAGATATAATAAAATAAAAAATTAATATAACCCGATAGAGTAAGAAAAATGTTGACAACACATTTCTGGAAGATAGTAGCAAGAGACCAAATAAGCAGGATAATGTACCATTCTGGAAAGATTATTTCTATTGGTCTTCGATATCATGTTGATTGTTCCAAGGAATGAGAATGCCTAACAGTCTTAAACCAAAAAACTGTCTGCCCCAACGACACACACTCCAAGTATCAACACATCGAAAAAATGAATTCCTCGTCAAGCTCAAGGCATTGCGAGGAGAGTTCTTCCATAATTATTTGACGCAATCCTTTTAAGCGGGAATTCTCATAGGTATTAAGAAGTACCTTGAACCCCTTCGCCCCCCTCTAAGATTAATTATTCATATTCCTAACCTACATTGTACATATCAAAAATGATAGTTAACCTTAAAAAATAAGCATCTCTACAAAATTCAGCACCATCCTGGTATTTATATTCATAGGGAGAAGCTCGTATCACCAGAACAACCAAACTTCAAGGACCTCCCAGAGTAAAGCTAATTGCCGCACAGAAATAAAATGGTTTTCAATGGAAAAACCATCACGATTGCTGTCTGCTTGAACTTGTTTGTTGCACTACACTGTTTGTTGCGCTTCGCGTTCTCATAAGAAATGCAGGTTTAAACCAGCTCGTTCTATTACTTGTTTCTTCTTCTGTAAGGATACCTTTAGAAATCCCAAGGCCGCTAGCAAGCTCAGCCACTCCTGAAATCCCGTTACTTCTCTGGAAACACAGAAATATTTCGTTAAAAAAGTTAGATGTCAAGAAATTATATTAAAAAAAAAAGATGTAAACTGCAAATTGAAGTTCAAGCTAAACCTGCTGGCTTGAGGGTGATGCAGCATTACGAGGGGGCCTTTGAACCTGATAAAGGGAAAAATCAAGGAAAGGAAATTAAGGTAATTATATTCTTAAAAGTGCTGGGAAGAGTTCCAGACAGAGAAGTTATCCTATGCTGTAAAAAACAAAACTAAAAAGGGAACATCAAGCAAGCTATTAGCATGGAATAAAAGTCATAGAGAAATTCTTTAAACTTGTAAGATGGCTATATTAGCTTATTCATGGACTGGAAAACAGGGTAAGTAGCAATATAATCTCTCATTGATGCTCGCAGAAATTTATTTTGGCCACAGACAACAAAATTTCAAAAGTAAACAAACCTCTTGAGATCCAATCGAAGCAGGAGTTGATGGTTCACTTGATGGAGCAGGCAATGCCCCGGCCTGGTAAATAACAAAGCAAAAACTAGTGAAAACTGTAGGCACCAGAAACCATATTTGGAACATATGCAAGCACTTAAGCAAAGCTATTTTAAGCATGTGGCCTCTGGTTTGGGATAATAGAATGCTTCAGCCTGGGCATGTCCAGTAAAAGTAATTAAATTCCAATCTTAAACAGATCTCCCCACTAACCAAGACGGTAAAATAGACAATATCTAGTTTAGAAATATAGATATGGTGTCTCCAATAACAAGAACAACTACTTTATTTACAATGTTTTATCCGACACATGCCCTATTGCAGAAGAAAAATATTACCTTTGATGAGAATGTTAGCCGTGAACTGGATGCTGAAGTCTGCAGAATTTGTGGACCATGGTGAACGGTAAAGTTCAGTAACAGAGTATTGAAAAGGCCAAAAGGAAACAAAAGATGATGACATGCCTGGATATTCTCTTCAAGTAAGTTGTTTTCCAAACTGGAGGCATAGTCACACAACCTCTTTACTCCTTGGGTCGTCAAATCCTAAACATATATCAAAATCAACAACAGTTACCACAGGTGCAATAAATAAATAATTTCTGATAGCACTGCATATGATGTTGATATAAAATCAAAATTTATAACAATAACCACAGGTAGAATAACAACTGATAGCACTGTGTATGATGTTGTTATGATAATTACCTGTTTCCCTTCAATTCTGCTAATTTTTAGTTCCTAAAAGAATAAAAAAGAATATGAATCAAATAAGCATTTGATTTCACATCTAGAATGAATTTATAAAGATTGGATGGGCAAAAGGAAATATGAGTATCAAGACTGATCACCAAAGTTTCAACGGCATCACGAACATATCGAACATCATTGCCAATCCTACTTGAATCTTCTCGCAATTCAATAACCTACAGGTGTCAACATATTTTTTATGTAAGTACAGCTACTGCACCAACATATTAGCAAATAACTAGGTTAGACCCACCTTTTCTTGAGTGCTGGCTGTCAGTTCTGCAACAGCATTCAAATTTGAGTCCACACCATCGATCTTTGAAGATAAATGCCTCCTGGTACTCTACAGACCAAAAGAATTTGCATTGAGATAAGAACGCTCTATATTTTAAATTCCATAAACAACCAATGAAAAGTTCCAGCCCTTTTTTTATTAGATGGATAAAAGATACAAAAAGTTCAAAAGCTTACCCGGATTGATGCATAAACATTCTCTAGTTGCTGGGCTATAGAAGTGCAAGCATCAGATAAACTACGCCTGGTTGCAAACATCATATCTGGAAGTTTCCAACCCTGAAAGTATACAGCATTATAAAAATAGAGCACCAGTCAAACCAAAGAACAAGATGAAGCTCAAGATATATCAACAAACAGTATAGTGATTATAATCTTAAGTATTATTTCCAATTGCTGAATTTGGTTAATACAGCACTTCAAATCTCAATGGAGGAAAGATATTTTCAGGACCTCTACAATATTATTGCTAGTATTAATTATACTGTATTTTAATGTTGTAATACCAAAAAAATGAATCAGATCTTTATATATCATTTGGTTTTAGAAATTTGTGCCTATATACACATCACGTCAAATTATCAAGCAAAAAAGAAAACCATTACCTTCCACCAAACATAGCCGTATCCAACAACTACCACCACAACAACTACACCATATTTATTAGAACCTGCATATTAATATAGTGTGTCAGAGAACAGTCCAGAATAAGTGCATAATCAAAACTACAATACATTATAGGAATTTACACAGACAGGTAAGTAAAAAGTTATTGCTTATATGGAAGAACAGCACTTGATATCAAGAATTAAGAAGATAGTCTAAGATTTCTAGAGAGATTATACAGAGATGAGGTTGCAAAGAGATACAAACTCGCACTCATGCACCCAGATGTATAACAGCAAAGACAAATTTGATTGTTGGTTAAAAATGAACCAACACAACATACTATTGAGTATCCAGATATATTCAGTTATGTACATTTCCCAAATTGGAAATTAAAAGGTAAGAAAATAAGTAAACGAAAACCCATGCGCACAACATGTATACAACATCATGAGACAGCTTTAATTGAAGGTCAAAACATGAAACCATCAAAGCATGCCATTGAGGAATGAGAAATCAGATACAGTTCAATTATGTACATACCACGCATTATGGAAGGTAAAAGATTGAGTAGAACAAGGATATCCTTAGGCACATCAATTTTTCAGGTATATTATGACTTAGGACTGACAGCATCACAACACCACTCTCCCTCCAAGAAAAGTGGAGATTACAAGAATCGTCAATAAATTTATTCTGGTGTGCATTGCATCATAGATTTTCAGAAATTTCATTATTGCAAGAGAACATAAAATTTAACTGGAAAGGAAAATCCAACTCGATATTATATAACACACTTAAGCTTGATTTTTGAGAAAGAGCAGGAGAGACATTTATATTAGCGTATTCCATATTTTTGCAGTGTATATGGGATAAGTTCCATCTCCATCTCGATCAGTTTATTTCATAGATATTTGTTTAGAAAAAGATGAATGAAACATAACTCATCTCCTGTTTCAGATGCAAGAGAAGGATCAGAATCCAAACCTGTCCCATTTGCAGTTACAATTGTGACTGGTCTACTTGATGCCAACATTTGCAGCTCCTGTCGAAGGCTGTTTACCTGCAAAACATGCAATGCAGTATTCACAATCTCTAACAGACACTTCCAACATAAAGCAAATTATAATTCATTTTCCTGAAATGATGAGCACATATAATTACAAAAGACAATTTGAAGAAATTAAACTCAAACAATCAAATTAGTTCCAATAAGCAACTGTTTAACATTCAGATATTCACATTAAAAAAATAAAGAATGCTGACAGAAATTTCATTCCTGCAGAATAAGTCATTCAAAGAGTACGAGTTGTGATGTTTCTTCGGTTGTCCAAACAAATGTCAGGAAAGAAAGTGTAAAAAGTACTATTCCAGAAATGGAAGCACAGCAAAATGAGCATTGCTACTCTTGCCCGCCACCTTATCCTGTCACGTTGAGATATTTACTTTTGCTACCAGATGGAAAAGGAGAGGGAAAAAAAAACAAGTCCATTGCATGAAAATTACATTTTAAACAAGATTTAGTTTAGTTACTTTAAAATGCATTCATAATCATTACCAACAACACTATTAGTTACAACTGAATATGATTAAAAAAATGAAAGCACATAAAAATGTTATAAATTGAATTTCAACACAGGAGAACTTATAAAGAACCATAAAGATGACATGCAAACCTGAGCCATCAAAGAGTCGTTTGGAGGTTTGCTAGACTTGCTAACAGATGAAGTAGAATCATCCTGTTTAAGTTGCCTGAAAGCAATCTGCGATGCAAGATAAATCACTATCAATCAGCAAGAAATAGACTAAGAATAGACAAGAATTAACACTACATTTTGAATTGCATTATTGTTTCTAAAAGACATGGGTAATAAGTAAAAAAAAGTACAGCACAAAATATTTTATCCAAAGAGTTGATTAAACATCAGTTAATATGTGACAATGGATGTTACATGCAACGTGGTAAACCAAATTTGATGCGCAGCGTTCAAATAATCAAGGTGACAACATCACAATAGCTTTCAAATAGTATTGCATTCGAGGAGGTCCTACATTAATAAAAACCCAGAAATTAAACAAAAGAAAATAATTATTTGATAAATGGCATGAGATTAAACTGAATTGAAACAATGCAAGACTATTTCCAACATGCTCCACTATAGACACTGAAAAGGCCAGTTAAGACAAGCAATTGGCTTGGGAAACAAAAATATTATCCATTACAAAGGCATGTCTAGTCTTCCCACTTAAAGAAAATACAAAGATAAGGGAAATACAGCAGATGTGATGGAACATAGTTTACCTATTAAGATATAAATAGTGGAGATACTGCAATCAGGTCTACTATCATTATTATCAATAAAGATAAACCCCAAAACATTAAATGAACTTTGTGCATCTCTAAGACTTCACAATAAGTCATATAAGTACCTTGAAAGCACCTGAAACGAAATTAGAAACATCAGGCAGCCGCCCCTCTTTAGCAAGAACTGAGCCAAGAATACCTAAAGAGCAAAAGACAACTAATTCAGTAAGAAAATTATTTCTACGGAGGATGGTTTTGATTTGGGTCAAAAAGAAACATCTAAAGGTACAAAGGAGATAAATTTGCTTATCAAGGCTAGGATCACAGATGGACATTCCTATTGCAGTCTGATTAAGATACAATAGACAGCAACATTAACCATGCATAACAGAGATGAGATTTATTGACTATCACCATGGGGGCCAATGAGGTGGTAGAAATAATGGTGAAAGGTGCATGGATAGGCTTTCTATGAAAGCTTGATCAGGACCTTCGTGAGAGGTTTAGGGGTAAGGAACAAGCTGTAACAAAAAAAGTGATGTCCAGTCCATTCCGTCCAACTAATTGCCAGTCACTGAAGTACCCTGAGAGAGTGTTCCTCAGTAGTCCACCTATTTGCTGTCATAGTTCTCCGACTAAATAAAACATGGCCTAAATACGATAGTTATTTATTCTAAGGCCTAGAAGTTGTTGCCCCACGAACACATATTTCAATTTCTTTAACGTCTTATTCCATTTCATGACACTACAGTTATCTAGATGAATACCCAATTGCTAACTAGCCCAGCATTCTAGAATTATCCCATCAGCTTAATTAACTCCCAGTGGCAAGAAGAGTGAATTTCAAGTTTTTTTTTTTGCACCAAACTTACCTCAATTCAAAGACGAGTATCAACAAGTAGAATCAATTTTAATAACTATAAAAATAAAAGACAGTTCTAGTTAAAATGAGCTGGGTAATTAAACTGCAAATCAAGCATGACAGATGACATCAATGCAACAGAACAAAATCCCTTCACCAAACACGCTAGCTTAGAATCTCACCAATCCAATGTTGCAATTACAGTAGAGCCAAAGAAAGCAAACACACCCAAAAAATACCCAATTTTTTTTCAAGTGCCAAAGTACTAACACTGACAGGACCCCTCCTAACATTATCACACATACACAGACACTTACTTCGCCTCATATGTAGACCTAAAGAACAACATATTCACACACACACACTCTAAACCATGGAATCTAGGGTTTACCTCCAAAAACCCTAAAACTCACTCAATGTGTTCCAAACATCAGAAATTAAAAAAAAAAAACAATCAAATTAGTTAATAACTCAATAGATTAATTAGGAACTGAAAATCAAACAAATTGAACTGACCTGCACCGACGAGAATAGTTAACTTGCCGAGAGGAAGAGCCATGGACAGCCACTGATAACAGTAATAAATAAAAAGAGATGGAATTTTTCTATATTTGATTTTGAATCAAAAGAGTGCGATCATGATTTTTTTTAGGAGAGTGAAAAGCAAGCAAGCAAGGAATATAAGATCGTAGAACAAGAAAATATTTTTATTTTTTATATATAATTGTGTTTTCCGGTGTTACTAGGTTTTGCTAGATCAGGTTTATGTCTGCTCTGGTCTGGTGGCAGACGAGACTGAGACTGCATAACTTCAGAGAGGGCGATCAGAGACTGGGGAGCGAATCAGCTATTAGTTAACGCAGCTACAACGCACCAACCAACCCTATTATTTGCTGGTGCTGTGTTGGCCGGCTAATCCACCTCTAATTTCGGTTCTTCATTTTACAAGTTTACCCCTCTACCATCGAATATGCGAAAATACCCTTCTTCTTCTTTTCTATGTTTCTTTTCTTTTAATTTTTGTCGATTTTTCTGTTTTTTCTTTCATTGGGTAGGCGGCACTGGCCAGGTCACGGTTTTTTTTATTCTAGTTTCATTATTTAAAGAAAAGGACTTCAAGTTTTCCTGTGGTTGCGCATTAGTCCCCGTGTATCTTGATATTTTGTGGTGGAATGGCCTTGTATTATTTCTTTCTTTTTTTTCACTTTCTTTCTTGCAAAATATTCTTTCATATGTATTCTAGTGCTTTTTGAGTAATTATCATGATATGATGGAAAGAAATTAAAAAAAAATCCAAAAGTAGAAGAGTATTTTTTATATGTAATCACAAATGACATAATGAAAACGCTGTCGAATTTGGCTCCATCTTTTTTTATCATCCTATTTTTTTTAGGATGTATCATCCTATGAATATTAATATTCACTAATTAGAGTATTTATACTTCATGAGTGCGACGATTTGTGAGTATACATGTAATCTATTTCTTTATATTTTGAATACGAGATTTTATTTTATAAAAGGTATCCTATAAGAATATAATATTTTTTACACGGTGCTTTGTTCTATTTTAAATATTAAGTGGTATTTAATATCTTGAATTTTATTTTATTTTCTCAGTGTTATGTTGTATTTCAATATGACGATGTTATGAAATTTGTAAAATAAATCCCGAGTGGAATTCCTAAAAAAAGTCAAGACGGAAAGGGATATAAAATTTTAATGAAAAAAAAAGTAAAATCATTGTTTGAACAGTAGTAAAAAATAAAAGAAGAAAAAGATTTTTGAAAATTTATACTTTGTTTTATATTTTTAAAGTTTCTAATATATATATTGACGGTGGTGGTTCACTATGTCATAGAAAATTAGATAGGCGATAACGTTATGACAAAACTTAAGATCGAATAACTTAATATTAAAGGCTAAAGTTGAAAAAATAATCAATTTCAATAAAAGAAACGTAAAAAAAATCTTTAGTCAACCCGGATTAACTTAACTAGCTCGCTACATATGAAATAAAACAGGGATAAAAAAAATTAAACAATAAAAATGATGGGAAAAAAAAAACTAGAGTCTATCTAGGTTAACTTGACCAACCCGAAACCTGGGGTGACCCAACATAAAAGAATGCAAAAATATCACAAAGCTCGGCTAACTTAACTAACTCATTACTTAGGATACGAAATCGAGATAATTCCACAAATAAAAAGCGAAACACATCACATAGCTCAAGGCTCAATAACCCTCGAATGATAAATTTGAAAGAAAAAAAATCAATTTGTAAAGAAAGACCCAAAAAAACTTAAACTGGGTTAATATTCGAAATTAGTGACCTCCATCATAAGATCGTGATTAACCTATAAAAAGAAAACATAAAAAAATAACAAAGCAAGATTCTCAATCATAAAAAATAAATTTAAAAACAAAATAAATATCAATCAACACAACGAGAACAAAATTTGGTATAGAAACTAAATAAAAGAAAATAATCAGAGACTAAAATGAAAAAAAATGAATTAGTAAAAAGATAAGAAATTTAGCAATTAAAAGAATAAAAACCAAAATCAAACGCAAAAATTAAATGAATAAAATTCCGAGGAACAAGATTTTTTTAAAAAAATAATAATAACAATAAAAATAACGATGACCAAATTAAATAAAATAAATTTGAGGGAATAAATTGAAAAAGAAACTTCAAAAAGCTTAAAAATCAACACATATAACAATCAAAGTAATAAGAGCTAAAATTAAAATAAATACAAATCAAAAATCACGATTGAGTTTTGAAAGGTCATGTGTGAATTTTAAGGTCATTAGAGGGAAAAGAGCGGGGGAGAAAAATAATCTATCGTCACTAAACCACCCACAAATTAAATTGCACACTCCACCTTGTTGGCTGCATTGCCATGTGACCTCTCTAAAGACATGATGGTTCGTTGGAAGGTCATGAGTGAATTTTAAGGTCACCAGAGAGAAAAGAGTGGGGGAGAAAAATAATATGTCGTCACTAAACTACCGCAAATTAAATTGTATACTCCACCTTGTTAGCTGCATTGTCATATGATCTTTCTAAAGACATGATGGTTCACTGCTTTTTTTGTCATTGTACTCCACCACACTTGCCATCCATTTTTTTTATAACATTTATTATTTGTTAAAAGAATACTTGCCTCCCTTGCAGATTAAGAATTAAAAAAAAAAACATGATAAAAAGAATATTTTAAAAAAGCCTAAGATAGCATGTATGGTGTTTTTTAAAGGTATTTTAGTGTTTTAATTGTTTTAAAAAAGCAAAAAGACCATGAAGCCCCTATTAACATGTCATTTTTTTTTTATTATAGGTGTAAATTAACAATTCCAATGTGCAGCAAAAAAATAAAGAGACCAATCTACCCACTTTCAATTTGAAAGTACCATTTAAAATCCATGAAAATATCATTTTACCCTTAAATTTGTTTTTTTTTTTGCTTGTTATCATGAAAGGGAAAGGTATCATTATATCAATTTACAGTGTAATGAGTCTCACTTTACAGAGAAACACCGAGGCTCTTTAGTTTTTTAGTTAATGGGAAAAAATAAAATTTGATTGTTTTCATATTGTTTGTCATAAAATCAGGACGAAGGATTCATTTAAGAAGGACGTCAAATAAGACCCGTAAGTGAAAATTATTGAAATGATTAGAGACGACGTTGAACAAAAGAAAGAGAAAGGCGGGCTCGGATGAGCCAGGGCCCAGGACCGCGTGGATAGGCCTGGAACCGAGGACAACGCGCGCCTGGCTTGCAATGGCGCTGCATCCTACATAATCATTGTATAACTTTTACATATATTAACTAATTTCACGGATTCAAATAAATAATTTTAAAAAATTAAATTTAAAACCTAATTAATTGAGTTATATCTTTTAAATTAATTATTATTATTATTATTGATGTCCTCGTCGTCATTCAAAATTAAATTTAGTTATACTGAACCGAACTACATTTCAGAATCTACCACGCGTACCCTTTTCACACTTCAAACCTGCATCACAAGAGCATAATTTATTAATTATGATTATTCAGAGGGCCAATTTAGCATAATTTTGAGATGTGAAGAATTAAGCAATTATGACCCAAGTCGCAGTATATCAAGCAACATACGTGAAAGGATTCGATAAAACCACGTCTTCTTAGTATACAATGAATTGAAGTGAGAAAGAATTTTCTACGCGTGATGGGCTGTGCATACATAAAATCAAAATAATTAATAGAACGTTTTGTTTTTGGCGTTTTGAGGCTTAATTTGTCTATAGTTTATTGATGTAAAAGTCTACGGATATCTCGATACCATAATTTCCTTATGTAACGATGATATATAGGCCTAGCTAGGGACTTAATTAGAAGGATCAGGAGTAGATTTGCATCTGGCTCAAGATATGCTCGAAGTTATCTGGAGACTTTTCGATCTGATGAGAATGCATTCCTTCATAGGTTGTCACCACGACTCCTTCGTCTTTTGTTAATCTCTGAACCTGCTTCTTCACGTTGCACCCTTGATGTGTACACCGATAGTAGCTTCTGTAGACACAGAAAACAAAATAAGATTTATATATGCACTCATGTTTAAGGTAAATCAAGCTATATATGGTAGTTTAGCTGAGCAAGATGCTTCAGATATTTGGAGCTCAAGGAAACTATCCAGTATTTTTCTTTCACCAAAATGTAACGGGATCAAATTCTTGTAACTCAAGGAAGCTATTAACCTAGTGATATCTTCTTCCTTAATATAATTAAAATACTTGACGTTTCCACCATCCAGATTGTTCATTATTCCAGATCATAGATACCTTAATCAGATAGAATATGAATCACTTTCCTGTCGTTGGCTACTTCAACTGAGGCAAGTAAGGTGAGGAATATATTACGTGCTGACAATATTTCACTAAATTGTAATGATGAGTACCTAACCAATGTTGTCCACCCTCTTATTACGATTACTTTGAATTTTTATTCGGAAATGTATTAAAATAATATTTTTTTTATTTTTTTAAAATTATTTTTTACAACAAAAGAAAAATTTCAATTTATTTTAAAAATATTTTTGAAATATAAAAACAAACAGACAAAGTAGTACTGCATCATGCACATGACTAATGATATTTTTCCACTGTATTTTCTAATATTAATTCGCTCCCCATTTTGAATACTCATATCCATTCTTTACATATGAGAGCCTCTCTTTCTACCATTATTGAAAAAAAAAGGGAAGTAATTATTGGATTAGCCTTTACAGTAGCAAATACACGTGGACTGGAGTGATCCTAAAATTAACTACAGAAAGAAAAAGTCAAGCTTCAGCAATAATGTTGCGTGCACGCATATACATCTAGATCGAATCTCTTTCGTTATTTTTTGTTTACTTTCTTGAAACAAAACTAAAAAATAGAGATGCATTTCTTGGGTTTTCAGTTCTCTTAAACGAGATAAAGTGAAAGGAGTAAGAATATGCACGAAAGTCGAGAAGAGAAAAGAAAATAGGGACTAAAATGATCTTTTAAAGATTTTGTCGGCCATTGCCCCCTCAACCTACGTTTTCGCGCAAGCCCCTGAATACCCAAAGTTTGAGTATCCTACTTTCGTGTATACTCCAAAAATAATGGCCTTCATGGTTACTATAAGATTGGAAGGATAAGAGTCTCATAAATCAGGACACCACAAGTGTCCTCTCTTGTTCATTTATTTGTATTAAAAAGGAATGGAGCCCCTCAAATCACAACAGCCGTGGCCTCAATTGCCCAAATGATGCTTGGAAGATTTTTATACCTTTTTCTCAATAATTTATAGATGTAAAAATTGTCACCTCAAAGCATATCGATATACTTTAATATTCAACTATATCTGCTACCGCTCGAATGCTTCACAGGTTGAGAAAAAAAAAATATAATTAAGCAAATCATACATGTCGTGTTTAACAAATTAAAGAGTATAGTAGATTAGTTAGGAAAAAAGATATAGTTACCTGGGAAATTTGTTGTTCTTCACGGCCTTTTGACCATACTTTCTCCATCGATATCCATCATCAAGGATATCAACTCGGCTCCTTGTTTGAAAAGCGTACTTGGGCTTTCTTATCTTCTTTTCTCCCTTGTTCTTTCCCAATTTCCCCTCAATTCCAGACCCAACAAAGCCTCTGTTTTGAGAGATGTCATCAAAATTTAAACTGGCTGGAGCTTGCATCTCTTGCATCAATCCCAGCAATCCATTTCCCCTAGTACCTTCAAAGTCGGTAGAAGCATAAGAGTTGATCATGTTCAAAGACATGAAAGAAGCAGCGGTAGCTGTTGAAGACGAAACTAAAAGGAAGAAATAGTGTGTAGTCGTCCACGAGAGAGAGAAAGAGTACAAGTAAGAGGATGTGCGAGTGTGTGGCTAGCTATAAATAAAGGTTGAATTAACATGAACTCTGAGAATATCAAAAAGGCTCTCTCAAAATATCAATAAGGCGGCGGCACGCTTAATGAATTAATCGTGAGTCTAGCTTCTTTATCTTATGGTAGGTGGCGTAAACGGCACGTATAAATTTAATCGAGTTTAAAAGTTTAAACTCAAAATTAATCCCAACCCATGAGGATTAATAGAAGTAGTTAATTAAAATCTTATATGAAAAAAACGAGAATAAAGTTCTAAGAAGCGGTCAAGTCTTGGTATAAAATTCTACAATAATTTCTAGACCTTGATGAAAAATCCTATCGTAGGGTCTCTTTCTAAACATACAAAGGATGGTGTCATGCCATTAATTGTGCTAAATACATAGGGTGATGTGTGTGTGTGTGTGTAAAAAGACGCCAGATAGTACCCTACTAGTTGTGTATATATATAAAAAAGATTCAATAAATAAATATTGAATATAAATTATTAATTATTTTTGGTATATTGTTCTTTTATTTACTTGGAAATGGATTGATCAGTGGACGAGTAATACATCTTATCTATTCAATATAAAAAATTTGATAGTCTAAAATTTTATGATTAGTTGAAGAAATAAAAACATCAAAGCAATTAATTCTTGTAGTCTTGTTTCTATGAATATTACGTACGATATTAAATATGTCGGTTGATTTTGACCAAACTTTGATTCCGTTCAGCAGTACTCAATGGTTTAAAATATTAAGAAGCTCCATGGGTGTGAATACTGAATAATAGCATGGAGAATTAACAATTTCCCACCGAGAAAAAAAAAACAACTAGAAGAAGAAGAGGACGCCGCCCTTTAATTGCTTGGTCGCAGCATGTGTTTAGACAGACACACACACACTTCCATTCAAACACAGAATTTTCAGCATTAGATGTCGAGGAAACAGTAGTTGGTAGAGATCACACCCACAAGATACGATCCTTTTGTCATATATCTCAACGTTTTCTAGAATTTTTTTTTTGGTATATATAAAAAATGAATGTGTAAATAGATTAATAATATATCTGGCATGTGTTGTTGTACTTTTCACATCAACACAATCTGAAGTAAATTTATTGAACCTGTATGAGATACGAAGCTTCGATCGAGATCTCTTGTATGGGCTGCTACGTATATAGAGCTAGTTGCTAGAACTATGGTTAAATTAATTATTTGATTTTTTCTCGGCATATAGTTATGGAGGCTTGGACTAACAATAGTACTTTCAACGTTACATTTTCAAAATCGGTGACTCTTTGACCCGTTAATCCATCCCGTAAATGTTAGCTTTTAGCCTAAAATATGATCGGTATAGAGATCGTAGCTCAGTATGTTTCATTTAAAAAATAAATAAATAAATGTAGAATCAATATAGCATAAATCTTTGGTTAATTGTTTTAAGTGATAAATTAAGATAATATTCGTTTAGCTTGAGGTTTTAAATTTGAGTTGTACTGCTAGCTTTTTAAGATGGTGAAAGATCGGTTACGAATTATGATATTCAAGCAAGCATCCTTCATGATTACGAGCTCAATTTAAATCTGTTTTCTTTTTAAAACGGATATGTGTATGGCAGTAGCTGGCTACCTAAGAATATGTTGTAGACCTTGATTTTTCTAACTTTTATCATTTTTTTCCATGAGTATCAAAATCTCATATGCTTACTAATAAGATTAATATGTTTAATAATTGGTTAATGTTCAATTAATCTAATTTATTTTTTATAGTCAAGGTATTTGATGATTTGATATGAAAAGTCTAGACTGTTGGTAATTGGTAACAAATGATGTTTGGGGAGTTAGGTGATCGATAGTTGTTGTAGTAGCAGCAGCTGGTGATGTTTGGTAAGTCAAGTGACTAATAGTTATGGTAGTAGCAGGTGGTACTTGGTAAGTCATGTAACCGATAGCTGACACCTATAATTAAAAAGTTTATTTTGATGAACGTGAAGATTTTTCGATGATAAAATCAGTAACTTTATAGAGAGAGAAATGCAATAATATTCTAGAGAGAAATGTTTTGAAATATATATGTAGAAGAGAATTGAGAGATTGTGGACCTTTCAAGGATTTATGTTGTATTTATAGCCTATTAATTTTATCATTTTAAGGAGAAGAGAGACTGAAAAGTAATTTTATCTTTGTGATATTTTGAGTTATATTATACTCAAAATAATACATATTGGATCAATATAAATTATTAAGAGACCTACATGGAGTCCCAGAAAAATCTCTGGCGAGTGTTAGGCTCAAAGATGAGAGATGCGTCCAGGCGTGTGCCTGGACCCAAGCATGTTGGGCTTGGGCTTCTTGCTCGAGCTCATGCCCTTTATAGAGTTGTGTCCATGCTACCACATCCGAATCTATCTCTCATTGCCCCCTGTTGTACTTAATTTGGGCTCGGGATACCAAGCCCGAGCCCTGTGAGTATTTTTGTTATGTCTATTTTTGAGAAAAATTTTAGTCTATTTTTGAGTTTCTTCTGTCCATTTTATTTAGATTCATTGATTTAAAAGCAAAATTAAAAAAAATTGATAAGAATTTGAGAAATCATTTGCTTAATTTTTTAGAGTAAAATATATTTTATAAAAACAGGTTGTATGTATATTAGTTTTTTACTTTAATTAACATGGATTTTAAAGATAAAAGTAACTTTAAATATTTTACAATTAATTAGCTTTTTTGTTTTATATATCGTTATTGACTAATATTTAATTATATATTTAAATAACCTTAAATATTTTAAAATTAATTAACCTTGATTATTTTTTAAAGTATATTAGTCCTCGTCTTGTATGGATCTTAATTAAATTGTAACTAATTTTGGGAATTTAATGTATATTTAAGGGTAAAATTGGCTCAAACAATTTTTTTTAAAAAAACAACTCTTACAATAACCTTTTCTATTACTTTTGAAAGGGAGATGTATGTTTTATAATAAAATAATTAGTTTAATTTAAAAATTTAAATTATTAGATAAGATTTTAAAAATAGTTTTTATATTATTTTGTAATATATTATGTAAATAAAAGCTCCTTAAATTTAAAACTTGTATAAATTCATTCTATTTGTGTCGATTTTTTTTTAAAAAAAGTTATAAAATCCAAACTTATGATTATTTGATCATTAAAACTTTAATACCATGAAAATAATCATCATAGCTTAAAAACTTAAATTATCATATGAAACTCAATAAATGATAATACACCTTTTTAAACTAAGCTAGTTTTGCTTGGAACTTATATACCATAACTATATTATACTTAATTTTATTAATTTAATTAAAAAAATAGAATAATAAAATTTAAATTCTTAATTACTTGATTATCAAAATTATAATATGATATTAAAAATCATTTTAAAACAAAAACTGAATTTTTTTAGCAGCACATGGATATTTTTTTATATTACTCACTTAATATGTGTGTGTATAATGAACAAATGAAAGTGTGGGTTTTAATATTTTTTTATGTACCTGAAAACCAAAACAAAAGTTCATTTATATGTCCAAATGCATATTGGCATGCGGTTTGAAAAATTGACGGTCAGTATTGGACAGCGGCACGTCAACAGCTCGCGGTTGTCAATAACCTTTATATATATATATATTGTTACTTTTGGTTTCCTCCACTTGTTTTGAATTTGACTACTGCATGCATCTTGGACCCAGCAGCTTATCTTCTTTCAGCCGCCATGAAAAGTGTAACTGGCACATGAAATTGACGGGAAGGATCAAGTTACAAATAGATTAAAAATATAGGGATTAATTAATTATTTTTGAAACTAAAATGACTATTTAATTTATTTTACAAAAGTAAAAGGACTACAGACTCATAATCTACTCCCTGTTTTTTTAATTACACGTATTTGCTCATGTAGCTAGCTAGTGGCATCAGTCATCACGAAACCAGATCGATTCTCCAGGCAAGAGGAACCAAAACAAAGGCAGGTAGGATCGGGACCTGTCTCCTTTAAATATCTGACTAGACTCTTGATTAATCTCTTACGAGCCATTTTCTATATCATGTTGAAAAGAATACTGAGCACAAAATTATACGCGGAGTAAGCCATGACGCGACCTATATTTTGACATATTCTTGGCGTGGTAAAACTTTCTTTTTCAGAGAATTTCAACCATATTAGTTATTTAGCTTTGAAGTTTCAAGGTAATTTAGCTTCTGACAATTATATAGAAACAGAGATACCTGTTTCTTTCGAGTTTTAAAGGTGTTTTTTTTAAAAAATTGAGATTTTTTTTTAAATTTTGCTTTAAATTAAATTTTTTTATTTTTTTTATTTTTTTATGTGTTAATATAAAAAATAATTTTAAAAAATAAAAAATAATTTTAATATACTTTCGAGAAAAAATACTTTAAAAAACAACCATTATTACATTTCCCAACACCCTATAAATATACAAAATTATCCAAGTTTGGCAAACAAGTGTTCACGAACACTCATTACAAAAAATTATAATCGGAATCATTTGAGAGGAAACAAATTAATGTAACCTGTAAACTGTGGAAACTACTATTATATTTGTTTTTGAGGTGGTTTTTGTAGTTGTGGTTTTTAAAAAATAAATTTTAAAAAAATATGATTAGTTGGATTTTAGATACGTATTTGGTAAAAATTATAGTTGAAGTTTATGTATAACAAAAAACATATATAAAATATTTGGTTTGTGTTTGGAAGTGTGGTTGAGTTGCTTTTCATAGTACTTTTTACTTGTAAATGCATCAAAATAATTTTTTTATATTTTTAAAAAATTATGTTTGATATCAGCGCATCAAAATAATTTGAAAACACAAAAAAAATATTAATTTAAAGTTAAAAAAAAAAAAATTCAAAATTTTTCAAAAACATTTTTAAAATGCAAAATAAATAGGATTTAACAAAGATCATTTAAAAAATATATAAAAATTACTTTACTAAAAATATATTTCAAACTTAATTTTTTAATAATATCTGTAATATAAAATACAATTTAATTTATTATCAAATATATTATGTTAGTTGAACCGCAATCACAAAACCAGTTCCAAAACAAACGCAGACAAGAGAGTTGTGTTGAATGTAAATGAGCATACAGATTGTTTGGGCTGTCAAGTCATTCAGCTCAAACAAGGTCACTGTTCAATTGCGGTTGTCGGAATAGAAAAAGAATCCCGATCCAAAGTTTCCCACGCGCATCGCACCGCCTCGATTTTATGTGACATCTTTATTTGCACGTTTCGAGTTGAAAAGTATGTATCTGTGGATCTAGGAGAGTCCAAGGACGGCTCTAATCCTCCAAGGTTCGAAAAGTTTCTAAAATTATTGCTGAACGTATGGCAATTTTTTATGCACTTTTATGAAATATTGGCTTCCCAAGATAAAGATTATATATTATATGCTCTTGCCATCCACTCAAGCCGGCCCGGTGATTATTATACGTGTAATAAAATGAAATGTTGCTTCTAGATAGAAATAGTATAATCGTATATTTTGTCAATTTCTTTTACTGCATCAATGATAAAATTATAATTTTTATTTTTTTATTTGTTAGGAAACAAGTTTTTTTTTTAATTTCTCTCCCTCTTTATAATAGTGTTTTTATCATTTTACACTTAATCTATTTATTATTATTATTTTTCTTATCTTCATTTTTTTAATGTTTTTTTAGTTTTCTCTCTTTTTTTTCTCTATATATTTTTTTTAAAAAAAAATTATTTTTTTATTTCTTACACTTTGAATATTTATTAATAACACTTACATGTTAATTTTTTTGTATCGGAAAAAAATTAAGTTGACTTGCAGTGAGGTGAACTGAATAAACACGTTAACACTTTTTTTTATATATTTATTGGCACAGATGATATATTTAATTAAATATATGCATCTAATTTTTTTATTTATAATTAATTTTTTTTAAAAAATACATTTGAGATGTTTGAATATTTATTTATTTATTTTTTAAAAAAACTATCCAATCCACGCGCGCTCAAGCAACTAGTTTGTTTCTAAAAATGGAATGCGATATAGGGATGGTGGAGAATTATTGCATTTGTGTGCTCGGTGCTCCTAAACGTAATGGACCTTTGTTGAAAGGAAAAGGTGATTAAGATGAAGTAAATTAAGAGATTATACAGATTGAATGAAAGGGGTTTGGCCTTTTTTTGGGACATCATCTATTATAGAAGCTGGTTATCAAGCAACTGTGTTATAATCTTACAATTTAGTGAATGCATGCACATGTCAAAATAAGAAAATGAAAGGAATAAACTTGAGGGATATAACTTAATTAATAAGGAATTGATTTTGCTTCTTAGATGTTATCAATTCAAATGTCATAAATTTTAAGGCTACTAAAAGTTTATACGGTCGTTAATTTTAGAATCTCAGAAAATAAATCGATGTATATATAAACTGGTTCAGATATTTATAATAAAAATAAAAATAAAAAATAAAAGAGATTGTTTGTGTTTGTTCACGCTGCACCTAATCAACAAAAATATGTTTGCTGGGGATTTGGAAATATATATTAAATTTGTACAAATTAAGAATGTAGGATCAGATGCATTTAAGGTCTTGGCCTAATGATGATAGGGGCTTGTTTTCTTTCTCTGCACCTGGATTCGAATCTTACTATGCACGCTTGTCATCCTCGCGGTGCCTTACATGCTCATTGGGTTTGCAGGACGTTTAGTAAGCTGTGAAACTAGTTGTGGCACGCGCAAGTCAGTCCGGACAACCACATAAATAAATAAATAAAAATAGGACTACAAGCACATGCTTAATGTCTAATACGTCACATCGAATAATAGAAACAGCGGTGGCTGGTCAACATTAGAAAATTTGGTGGAGCGTCTTATCTATCAATATTGTTATAATTCTATAAAAAGTACTGTTTACAACTGCGATTTGTCTCTGCAATAAAATCCACGTTGAAGTTTCTTCGATCGAGAATGACTAGTCTAGTCAAATTTTGCTGACAAGTAACCCATTACCATCCGGTCTTTTCTCTTTGCTTTGTTGGTTTTTCATTGGCCTTGACTCTATGGTGCTCCATGGTTCCTACTGGCTACTGTTCTTTTTTTGCTGGAGTCTATGCTGCCTCCACGTGTCCAGATAGTTTCTTGTCCTCGTCGCCAATGAGCTTTTGTATCTATCGCCTATCGGGTGTTTTTCCCTTTTCTTTTTAAATTTGTGTGGCTTTTTTTTTAAAAAAAGAAGAACAAAAATTACCTGCGATCACTGCGGCACTTTTTGCTGCTTGGGTCTTAAGTTTGCTTGCAGTATAAATCATTTTATTTGCTTTACTTTACTCTCTCCCTCCCCCCCTCTCTCTGCATGCAGTTGCTGAGAGTTAAAGACAAATTGACAGTGTAGGGTTGATAAAAAAAAAATGACATTTTCAAAGGTTTTCTCGTCACAAAACACGAGCATTGTAATTTTATCATGTTTTTTATAATGCTTTTATAAAAAAAAACTAGCTAACGAGAAGAAGGTTCGTATGGCCCCTGGTTTTATAGTTTGTAAATATATCAAAGGTGAAGCATGTGTGTATGACTCCTAATTTTTTAGTTTGCAAGTATAATTCGACTAAGTTTTCAAGCAAGCAGCCATGTCCCTGACAATAGCATATTAAAGCAGAAACATTTACATCATAAAGTGTATTACTTGCTGCCATTGCTTTCTTGAGGCCTTACTTCCAAACATACTTTTCAATACTGTTTCTTTGAACATGACAGTAGAAACAGAACACGCCACTCCACAAAACAACGTGATAATATCTGTATCTGCCGTCAATATATATCATATTTATTTCTGTTGATTTTCTATCGTAATTTTCTTTATTGTTATTGTTACATAAATGTTTAAGTCGACCTCACAAGTTATAATTGACGTGTTCAAGTGTGGAACTACAGCATAGCTCTGAGGGGCCATGGTTTTTGTCGATTACAGATTTCTTGGGGGAAAAAAGGGGTTTAAGCACTTGTTCAGTTGGATGCAGCCATCGAAAATGGAACTAGCACTTGAGGAGTTTCTATTAAGACAATAATCATCTTACCTTGTTTACCTCAATGCTACTTTTTTGTGTCAAAATTACTGAAGACATTCATGTATAGTTACATATTTTTATATTTTACAATGGAAAACTGTCCTGTTTTTATTCAATTTATCTCACATCTACCTTGAAGTCTCTTGTATTTCAATATTCAGATGGCAAAAGAGATTATTATTTTCTTAAATGGCGGTGCAATGTATCCCTTCTATCCTGTTCATCAAACACAAAACCTGGAGGGAATTAGGCAAAGTGTAATAGATTTCTATTCCTGGTGTGTGATGTTGTAAGAAATAGGGAAGAAAAAAGGTCCATCTCTCTATACAAATCATCACGCAGAAATGAAGCAGAGGTACCTTAGTATGGTTTAATTTCAACACTAATCTACACCCACATCAATGTAGCAGCGTGGCTTTAAACTCGATCCCTCTCAAATAATCTATATGAATTGGTATTTTCTTTTCTATTTTGTACAAAAAGAAAGCACAGAAAAACTTTATTTCCTGTTGACGGTAATCAAAATAAAAAAGGCAGCAACACGACTAACTATGCCAGTCAAAACGAGGAGGATTAAAGACCGATACCAATGACCTAAATCATACCCACTTTCCATGAGTGAACCGCACCTTGTTATCAGCCAAACACCATAATATCTGGATGGCACAATATTCAGAGGTTAAGGAACTGGTGTATTGCATGCAAAAGACAAATTAATTTTCACATATGGAGAAGGAATAGCAAGGTCAGGCACAAACCTTTTAGCATTTGATATCACAAATGCTTCCAGCGCCCACTTAGTATAGCACAAATTAGATATATAATTCACAACGCCATCATTTTCAGTACGGGTTGCTATCAGGGTCAGAACAACCGGAAGCAGCACTGACCACTGCACGACACAAAAAATGCCTTGTTAGTGCAAGTGAAAACCATTTCTATATGTGTATGTGGATGATTTGGGTGTTTAGTATACAAGGGTAATGGATGATGGATTCATGTTTTGTCAACTTGATTTATGGAGATAACGAGTTCTGAATGCAAACTGTTCTTCAAATGCTCACCAGTTGGGCTGGACCTGGTTCAAAGAAAATGGCCAATGCATAGGCTATTCCAGTCACACAATACACCAGACAGATTAAGACTATGTAGTTATCGAAGACTGTTGATCTTGGATTGTTGAAGAAGTAGAACATTGACAGATAGACAAGTGGCTTGACAATTGTGCTGAAATGGTCTATTGTATCCTTTGCAAGAAAGTATGCCAAGCTGCTCATCCCAGAAGATCTCTCTCTCCAGTAATGTAGCTTATCCAGAGAAAATGACCTCAAAGCCGCGATCTTACACAGTAGTGCTGAAAGTCCGACAAAAACACTTAGACTGGTGAGAATGAATCTTGTACAAAAGTGCACTTCATAAAGGAACATAGGGAAGCTGACTTTCAATTTAAAAAGGCGAATTGGCATGTAAAGCAACAGGCACCTAACAGAGTGCAGATTTTTTTGTTACAAGTTACCCTACATTTTCAACATCAGAAGCCTAGGTCCCAAGCAAGAATATTCTAATGGAGCCTTGCGTATCTAAGAACTTGGAGATTTTGATCACTTACAAACTGCGATGACGGTGTATGTGTAACCAACCACCCCAAAAGTTTCATCGCTCACTTTAGCTAGTGTTCCTAAGCAGATTCCAGCTAGCAATAAAATCAAATAATCTACAGCTTGTGCCCTTGCTTCTCGTAGCCGCTGCTTTCCAACCCTGCAACAAGTCATTCAAGAAGATTATGTTAGCTTGTTATGATGAACACAAAGTCAATAAAAATAATCATTCCAAAATCAAGTTATCTCACTTGAGAGAACTTCAATTAGCACAATCGCTATTATCATTATAATAGTAGAGGGTTAGACTTTACATGCAGCACAGATAGAGAAATGAGATCGCTCTTACCTCCCCAGGAAGTATCTATACTGCTGATATACTCCAGGGCTTCTCCGTTCGGATAAGTCACCTGATTTCAAAACGTTGGGTTTCAAGTTGTCTTTCTCTGACTCAACATTAGATTTCAAATCATGCCAAAAATCTCCAGCTAAAGACCCTGTTTCAGATCCAACTTCACTTGCTCCATGAGCAGAATTTTCACCGGAGGATGCTCCCAATCCATCTGTATTCTGCAGCATATCCATTGGAACAGGGTAGCCATTGTGAAGCATCCATCTAACTGGAAGTTGCTTATAGTTCACCCCTGATTTTGGTTTCGCTATGCCCTCCAAAATATCAATGAAGTAATCTGGAGGATTCACGCGCTCAGGTACAGTAATTCCAAGGCCAGCAAAATACTCCTCGACTTTCTTGGCCGATCCGTGATATGCTGTCAAGCCACCTTTAGCTAGAAGTATCAAATCATCAAACATCCTGAATAATGTATAGCTGAAGCAACCGAGAAAGCAAAGGAAGAACAGGAAAGTTAATATTCTCTTACGGCCACTATATTACATAATCAGAAATCTCTACTTATTGGAACAGAGAAAAACTTGAAATATAGCACATCCCCAAGAAATACAACTCTTTTATCGTAATAGGAGTAAATTACCTTGGTTGGTGTACAACCATGCATATGTTTACTCCTTCAAGAGCTTCGCGTCGAAGAGCTCTAAGTAGCAACAGGGACGATGAACTGTCCAAGCCTGATGTGGGTTCATCTAATATTAGAAGTGAAGGTTCCATAACCATTTCAAGACCAACGTTGACACGTTTTCTTTGACCTCCAGAAATTCCTCGCTTTTCCACCGTCCCAACCAGAGAATCTCGAACTGCCTGCAGTCCCAAGGACTCAATAACTCTTTCAACAACTAGAACCTTTTCTGGTTTTGGTAGATCAGCAGAGAGTCTGCAATAATAATAATAAAAAAAAACCAGAAAATGTATTCGCTAACTTAATCAGAAAGTTTATATAACAAAAACCCAGCAAACAAATATACTAAAAAAGCAAGTACTATTGAACAGCCGTAGCATTTGTGACGGTGAATTTATGAACGAGAGGGAGAGAGAAATATCTAAGCAGCATGAGCAAATCAATATATAAAGGGTATGTCTTTGAGAAAGGGTGATCTAAGCAGGTAGAGCAAATAAATACATAACAGAGAAGGAACAGAGAGGAGAGAACAATTGCACATTCATGTTGTGTTGAAGCAAAATGCCTACATATATGAATGATGCCAAGCAGATTGAAAGAAGAAACAGAAAGGTTTTCTCTTACGAGGAAAAATATTTGGCACACCATGTCGGAACTCCAAAGTTTCAGGAATCTCCAATGCCATCAGTTGGAATAACAGATATGTTTAGAAAATTTTAGCGCAGGTAACTTCCTTTGTTTGGTAGAAACAGTATATATATGTGTGTACAATCGAAATTGACCACCTAATGCATAAAAATTTCTAGCAATGTTCTTAAGTTTAAATGTTTACCAACTCAAACATCTACGAGTCTGAAATGTATTAACATGAAAATCATTTTACAGTTTCTGTTGTTAAACAGTCCCTGGAAGCCAGGTTCTACTTCCATCTGTTAGGAAATTGTATCTGTCCATGTTGGTTTAACTCCGGAAGGACTAACATTAGATGAATTTATTTTGCTGAATACATGAAAACTTGTTGGATGTCAAACATTGACTCATCATTCTGAGGGCTACATGAATTGAGATTACCAAAACTGGGGTTAGTAATGAATGGTGAATTAATAGTTGAATACCTGCATCTTGCACTGAACCAGAGATTCTCCTCCACTGTTAGGTTTCCATGCACAATATCATCTTGAGGCACAAAACCAATGATTTTCCTGTATGCTTGGATTGGTTCCATCTTACCATTTACAAGAACCATACCAGACATGGTGCAGCCAGTTGCTTTTCCAGTCAAAGCAGAAAGAAATGTTGTTTTTCCAGCCCCAGACGGACCCATGACAGCAGAAACTCGGCCAGGTGATAATTTCCCAGTCACACATCTTAGCAGATGTTTGTGTTTAGTCGTCAAAGTGAGGGTTAAATCTTTAAAAGCAACCTCAATAGAAGGCCTTTTCCTGATTTCGGTATCGTTAGCCATTGAAATTACCCCAGAGAAGGTCAAATTCTTGTTCTGCTCCTGCATAGCTTTCTCCCTCTCGATTTGTCCATATGCATACCTGAACATTTGACTCTGAGTATGCAACTGCTTACCCCTTGGTGCATTTTTTCTGATATTTTTATCTCCAATTTCCAAATTAAAGCCTTCGTGACCCTCGGGGTTGTTCTCAATATCATCCAGCATCTGTGTGAGGTTGCTCTTTCCCTTTTTCTTCCCTTTTCCAGATGATTGCTGAGATGAACTGCTTACCGGCATGGGTGGTAAAGCAGCATCCGATCCGGGTTTAGCTTGACCAAAACCTTTTAGCTGTTCTACTGGCCTTTTAGACTTTGTACGAGAAAATGTGCGTGACAGCTGGGTTTGTAATCCAATCGCACCCTTCTTGGCAATGTCTCTTGCAGATTTCCATTTTTCACGAGCTTGAGCAGTTTCTCTTACACTTTGAACTGCCTTCTCCCTTGTCTTTGCTTGTCTTCTCTCTCGAGTTGCAAGAACTTGATCAGAACAGTTATAAATAATGATAAGCAGAAAGCTTAATCCAGCCTACATTGACAAGTGAAGCGATTAGATCTGATGGTTGTGCACAAAAGATGACCTATAATGCAAACTTAGATCATGAGAATATTTCGAGTTTAAAGTATATCATCAATATTTCCCACCAACAGAACATGTAGTGCCCAATAGTGTTTCATTACTATCATGAAAGTTGGAAGGTGAATCGATGACTCACGAAAAATAAAATGCCATATGCAGTGATATTCTGATTTGCTGATTGTGTTTCACAAGTTGCCAGATTAAAACACCCTGTTTGAGACGTTGAACCAGTCCTGCAGTAATGTCTGAAAAAAGGCTACTTAGTTTAATTAGTAACAGGAAAAGCAAAACAGATGGCTGTGATATGTTTGAAGCAAAAAATGCCAACATCAAATTAAAGAAGAGGTGAGACATGCAATTCAATAGGTTACTGCTGGAAGTTCAAGGATAATTTAACAATACCCACGACTGCATGGAATCTCTTGAATTGTGGACGGACAGTATGATCCTGCTGAACAGAATATCTCGCTACTACTCAAAATATCAGCCCAAATATCCGCTCCACCACAAGTATGGTTTGGCTTTCCTGGAGGCAATTGGTAATGATATCTGCAAAACATTTCTGCTAATAAATATTAATATATGTATGATAAAGAAGAAAAAACTTGAAAACTACAAAAGCACAAAACACGAATGAACTTACGGGTCGCATATGCCAGTGGTTTTGTTCAGTTTTGCAAGGGGACAGTGAGCACCCAGTGGGCAAGCTTCAGAGACAGACAGAAAATGCCAACATATAAAGAATATTAGTTGTGGCTCAATTAGGAACATATGCACAAACAATGAATCCAACAAACTAACTTACCAGAAAGAAATCAATGTAAACAACAATTTAAAGTTCAGAACTGAAAGCCAGAAACATTGTTAAAACAATTCAACATATATAGAACCAAATTCAGGAGAAACGGTGAATGCCTTTTATATGTGGGACTCTAATACAATCGTTGTTGTTTTCCAAGGACACTCTTTTAAGTGGCAGTGTCACATCTCACTATTATGCATCAGACAAATTCCTAGATGTTTCAAAAAGTCCGTATCCTAGAAACAGGAGCGGTATATATATACTAAGGAGATCCATTGACTTGATACAGACTCGAGAGTTTATACTAGTACTTTCCTAGACATATCTGAATGAACACTTCGGTTAAAACGGAAAAGTGAAAAAATAATCATCGAGGAAGCTTGGAAAGTGAGAAAACTAGACTTTTTTTGTCCATTGGATCATCTTCTATTTTCTGGTAATGCATGGACAAAATATGAAAAATAAGTGGTTTCTTCATGCTCCCTTTCCTTGGCAGAAGTTTATAAAATTGCAATTAGAGACTCAGACTAGGAAAGTTCATTTCATCAATTTTCCTCCATTAAAGGTGAAAATACTATAGTACTTTCTTATTGCCAACGTACTAATTTCTTGCCAGTTTTTGCTCTTCAGAAAAATGGGACATGGGGGGAGCTGAAATGAGTATTCGGATGGAAAATAAAGTCTTGCATAGGATATATAAGGCCTATGATTCATCTAGATTCTGGAGTGGAGATGTGCAAACCACATCCCCGTACTCTTTTCAAGGAATATTGACATAACATTCGAAGCTATAATTTGAATGGTTTCATCATTCATGATGTGAGGTACTCACTGAGAATGAAAATACAGAGAAAAAAAGAAGTGGTCACCAGTCCAATGCACGCAGATTAAGAGAAGATCTACTCATACAAATAAAAAACTTGTAATTAGCCCAAGGAAAGCAGCAAAAATACCAAGGGCACATAACAAATGCAATTCTCAACTATTTCCATGGTTGATGATGGGTTTCCAAATACTTACGTATCATGCAAGTAATACCATGAGGGCAGAAGAAACCCTCACAACAAGCTGCACAATTTGTCGTTCTAAAAGGCATGTCCTTTGAATTTCTGAGGTCAACCTTTTCACCTTTACCAACTCCACAAGCCCATCCTGGCTCACACCCAGAAACCCATGAACTCAAATTACAGTTCTTGTTAGGTTTCAAATAATTGCTTTTCTTTGCTCCTTTTTCAAAGAGACTGTTGAAATAGAACTTTATTTCTGCTGCTGTGCATGTACGCCTTAGCATGTCTCCTGAAGCACCAAAATAACATGAAAAATGTCGGGAACATATTACTACAGAAAGAAATTGGATTAACAAACTAAGGGGAGTAGCAGGTATTTCAATAATATCGTTTCTTTATGAACCAAGGCAAGTACCAAAGTACATCGATCCGAGTAAGATAGCAAACCAAGAATTTAAACTTTAATCTGTTAAATTAGGCATCATAATTTGCTTTGTAATTGAATAAAGGAAAATTAGCAGGCATGCTCTATGCTCTATCCCTCAAACCTCTTTCGTTGAGGGAACTGCTATGGCTCTATGCTCTATATATCGACTTCTTCTAAAAAAAAACTGCTATGGCTTTTTTCGTATAGGCTTTTTATATTGCCTTCAGATACTTCCATCTGATTAAGCAAATACTAAAATCCCTCTTTCTTTCCAGCTTGTGAATTGGTTTTCCATATGGTAAAGGGAATTCAAACAAAATATCCATTGAGCTAATTAAGTTGTGTAGCATTCATTTAAACCCCAAAAGGCAGATACCTATATAAAATACACACAAAAAAAGCAGTCTGGAACCTTAATCAAATAATCCTTGTTTTCATGGCTCCAAACTTTGTACGTACCTTTTGTCTTCTTGGCGCAATTGGATATGAATTGTGTACCTTTGGAGAAATTGAATGCCATATTCCAATCTTCATCCCTGCAAACCCAAATCAAAATAGAAAATTACCTTCTTTTAATAATCAGCTTCCATTCCTGAAATCTAACATTACATTTATACAAAAGAGTGGCTGAGTTATCTACACGTCTGTTATGCAGAAACCAAAATATTTGACAATATCTTGCTTGAACACGGAGGTAAAATTTGAGAAACTGTTGTAAACCAGCTCTGAAAATAGCTCCTGTGTGGCTGGATTGTCATCATAGCCATCGATATCTTGACAATAAGCAGGGCTCAATGATAAAGCAAATGCAACAACAAAGATGGATACAGAGAGAGAACAACAATGGTCGTGTCTTAATTTATTAAACTTCTCTCTACTCATATCTTTGTTAAGAAAAAAAATGTAACAGTTCAAGATTCAAAGATGTTAAAAGTAACTAACTGACTATATCGTAATGTATGTGGTAGAGCACATACGAGGAAATAAAGATTGTTAAGAAAATGTAGAGGAAATTAAGGTTGGTAGGAGGTGGGTTTCATGAAGAGGAAGAGAGGAAGTGGAAGGGATGTTGATTTTTGGAAAATAGGAGAAATAGAGGCCTCAGGATTTAGGGAGGAGGGTAAGGTTTGGTTTTTTCTCGGAGGAAGAAATGGCAGGGAGGAAGAGTAGGAGATTCAAACAGTTAAGTCTGTCTGTTGTTGTTTTAAATGGGAGGGAGACCTACCATCTATCAAATTATTTTTAACATTGTCAAAAGACGTGTCCCTCTTCCTCCCAAGTACAGGTTAATAACAATTAAAATAAAAATTTTCTTACGTCCCTCATGCATATTTTTTTAAAATGTATTTCATAAATTTCTCAACACATTTATGATATTTAACTTTAATCAAATATCATAACGCTCCATCCATCTAACAGGAAGATTAATTAACAGTGGTTGAACCACAAGCAAAAGAAAATGATTTTGATGAGCACTGGTATTCTTCCTGAAATAAGATTGAAATCAGTTTTTTTGGTAAGCAGCACAAGAGACCAGTATTGGATTTTTTCAGAAGATTTTTCGTTTCTTGAACCACTTTTAGAAACTGATTCAAGAATCGTTTTTCGACTTTGCTTTTCCTTTTCTTTTATTTTTGGGTGGATCAAGGGAGGGGGGAACCAGACTCAGTTATACCAAGATAGGAGTCTTTATTACTAGGCTACTCCCACTTGTCCATATATTCCTTGACTTTAACACTTGGGTTTGAGATTGGAGCATATCGAAGCTATAAATTACATCATCAATGGAAACATTTGGAGAGGCACTGCTTGTTTGTATTCACAAATAAAGATGGGCAAGGAAACTTCATCTCCTCCATGAAAACCAAAGGAACCTCGAGCTTTGGTCCTCACTGAAATTTGAGATCATTTTTTCATAACGAGGTAAATTAAATTCGGGCACCTCCTCAATATCCTCTCTTGGCTGAAGAAATATGAAGAAGGTAAAAAATAAAAGAGCACAAGGAGAAATATTTCAGTGGAGAGCAGCATCAGTCTAGAAAGCAAAATAATAAAAAGTATTGATCTATGAATTACAATGACAAAACAGCAGCAGAAAAAGGAAAGGTAATTTATGAAATTTCAGTTGCTTGGGAAAAAGACTTCCATGCCAACCTAACCAGGGACACCAACACTTCAGACTCGGATAAAAAAAGGAGCAATAAACCACCCAAAAGGATTGTAACCTCAAGGAACAGCAGGTTTGCTATTGTAGGCCTCTCTTGCTTCAAGCACGTCATGACAGTACCGGTTAATGAGAACATCAACTTGATCAGCAAATGACTTGTTACGATGGTCACCAAGGTGTTTGACCATTTGGTTCCATCGCTTCCGGCACAGATCTCCAGACCTGTGCTCTAGAAGATTGTCCCAATCAACATCTTCCATGCAGCAAGCATCCAAGTCGTAGAGCTCCATCAGCAGCCGATAGTCATCTGTATCAAGCCATTTACCTTCAGCTACCATAGGTGACGTTAATTGATCATACCATTTTTGGCAGCAGAGAGCATCAGTCCTAGTTTCCAACTTCTCACTAATTGCTGTCCAACTAATATTATCTCGTAACATCCCATGCTTTGTCTTCCTTTCAACAAAAGCTTTCAAGCGCAGATCCAAGTTCACCGAATCAAATAAAGACTGGTACTCATCTTGAGACCATTTCCCCTTCTTCATATTGATCAATTTTATTCTGCGCCACGTATCCTTTACATGAAACCTATGTTTGCCCAAGGCTTCTGCCAGTGTCTTCCAGTCTGATCCATGTTTTTCATGAAACTTTCGGATGAGATCATACTCTTCCGGGGTCCAAGAAGAATTCTGGTCCCTTTCAAACAATATATGGGCTCGATAATAGACACTCTCACGAGGCCTCCAGGGTAAGGCTGCCCCTATCTCCTTCCAGCAATGTTTAATCGCAGGGTGCTTTTTACAATTCAGCACCATGTTTAGACCGTCTGCACCTAAACCATGAACATTAATATAGTTTAAAACAGCTTCTTTAACCATCTCATCCTCCTCAAGTGAGAACCGCTTCCCTCGCACAAAGCCATCTTCCCCAACAGCCTTCTTATCACTAGGATCATCAGATGAAGGGAAAATCTCGACATGTTCACAGAAACTTACTCTCTTAGATGTCACTTTTGATAAAGATTTTTCAGATGGACGAGTGCTTTCAGCGTCTTCCTCCATTTCTGTTACTCTTTCACTACTTTTTTCTTTTGAACGATTTTCCAAAGACTTGGCCTTCTTCTTCCTTTTGTTTCCACCTTCAGCATTGACCTTTAGTTTTCCATCTCTAGCCTTATTTTTAATCGAACTTCTGTTACCTCCATCACCTTCTATTACACTGTTTTGGTTACCTGTTGTCTCAGCCATAATTTGCATTGATGCAGCCTCTAGAACAACATTGAGCCTTTTCTTCTTTTTCTTCTTCTCCTTCTTTGAAGACTCTACCTTGTCCTGAACAACTTCAATTGACTCCTCTCTTCCAGCATCTTTTCCATCAGCTACACTTTTAACTATCTCAGTATCACCACTGCCATCATCATACTTATTCTGTTTCCTCTTCTTTTCCTTCTTGCGGCCCTGTCCTTCCCTGTTATTCATGTTAGCAATATCTTCATTCCCAGGGCCTTTCTGTACCTCAAACACCTCTCCCCTTCTGTTATCATCGACGCTGTTGAGCACAGAAGAAACAGTGATAGCTTTACCTTCTCTGTTTTTCTCCTTGTGATTTTTTTTCCTATCTCTTCTCACTTCTGACTCAGAATTGCTGACAAAATCCACCTGGACATTCTTTTGCAATCCCAAATTATCATCTATTCTCATGTGGGTCTCCCCCAAAGCCTCTCTCACTTCACTCATCTTATTTTTCTTCTTGGACACCTGAGATTCTTTCTCATTATTAACATGCTCCAACTTTCTCTTCTTCTTCTTCTCCTTCTTGTCAGCAACATTATTCAAGTCTACATTACCCTCACTTAGACTAGAACTTACTAAATCATATTTCTCACTCTTCTTCTTTGTCTTCTTCTCCTTCTTCTCACCCTTGCCTGCTGCATTAACATTACCCTCACTTAGACTAGAACTTACTGCAGAATCCTCAATGCTATCCTCATGGCCCTCACTCTTCTTCTTCTTCTTCTTCGTCTTTTTCTTGCATTCACTATTCAGAGTTAAACCCTCCCCTCCACTCACAAGCAATGAATCTTTGGCTTTCAAGGAATCATCCTCATTCTTTGTTTTCCTTTTCTCATGCTGTTGCCTCCCCACCGTTTTGGTACCCATGTAGGTAATGAATATTGATCTCACTTGAACCTAAACAGCTACAGCTGAGCCAACCACTCATGCAAAACTGCAAACAACAGAAATTCAAAAAATAAAAGTCAGATAACCAGTGATTTGATAGAAGCCCCTTTACCTAAAACATTCTGAAAACCAATTCAATCAGAGGGCTTATTTCCAATTTCAGCAATTTGAACTGAACCCAAATTCTGCTCAGCCGAACTCGCTTTCCTTGAAAAGCCATCCACCTAATTGTTAAATACCCAACACGATGACACTCAAAACCCCAGATAATAACTGAACATGTCAAGATTAACGGCTAACACATCATTCTCACCCAGAATACGAGAAGGCATGCTCAAGAGCAACAGCAACAGAAATTGTGCAGCGAAGAGCGATACACACACACAAATTCATTGACATAAAAAGGGATTGCATTCCATTCAATTAAAGCTCAATTAAATCAAAATGATAGTTCAATTTTCGGTAAAATCATTAAATAAAACCCAAAAACCATTATAAAAAAGACATCATTATTAAACTCTAATTCATGTATTGGGAAACAGAAAAATTGAAACTTGCCTTTGAACTTTCAAGACGAGGTGGAGTGCCGCTGCTCGAGATAGATACTGGTGGTCTTTGGATGGGTTAGTCGCTGAGGTGGCCTTGATACTTGGAGTGTAGTTGTGATTTTTGTTAATTTGGTATGAGAATTGGAGCCAGACAGAGAGCAAAGACCGGGGGAGGAGGAGGCAGCGCAGGAAAGAAGAAAGAAAAACACGTGCAGGTCATGTGCTGTTTATTTTAGGAATTAGGGTTATACTAAATTCGGTTTTCGGGCGGCACCGATTCAAAATTTGTACAGCCAAACCTTTTTATATTTTAAAAATATTTTTTTTATATTTTCATATTATTTTGATTTAATAATATCAAAAATAAATTTTAAAAAATAAAAAAAATATTATTTTAATATATTTCTAAATAAAATTTTTTTAAAAAACAACCACTTCAAAGTAAATTAAAAAACTACAATAAATTCAGTTTCGGTGACCAAATTTAATTAAAAATCAATATTAATTAAAAATTTGATTTAACTTTTCAGATTCAAATAAAATATTATTTGCTCTAAGTATAATCATAGTAAATAAACTTTGCTCGTGACTTAATTCAAGCAAAAGATCATCATAAGTTGATTGGAATTAATCTAAATAATAGTTCTAATTTTTATTTAAAAAAATCAAATTAAAATTAGATTAAGTTGATTAAATAAAGGGTTTAAACAATGGGTTAATTCATTAAATTGTCGAGATGAAGCTATATTAATTTTAAATTATTTTTTACACGTGACACAGTTAATTACATTATAGTCAAAATATTTGTTAAAAAATTGAATTATTTTTATTTTGCTTAAATTAACTTGTTTTAATATGTTTAAATTATTTTGATATATTAATGTCAAAAATAAATTTTTAAAAATAAAAATATATTATTTACATATATTTTTAAATAAAAAAATATTTTAAAAAACCAACCACGCATTATATATATATATATATATATATATATATATATATATATATATATATATATATATATATATATTCAGCACAATAATTTTCATACACGTTTTAAAGTATATAGCCGAGCAGACACCAAGTTTTATAACGGTAAGTAGTTAGATATTTTGAGGTTTCTGATATGTTGTTTAGAATTTGAATTTCATGATTATAACAATGGTTTTTAATTTTATTTTTCAAATGAGTAATTAACTATTTTAAATACTTGATTGTGAGCCATAAATCATCCATGTCATTCGAATTTTTATTTGTTAAAAGAGAAATTGAAATCTTACTATTTTAAAATTTCAATTTAATCGTGATTAAAAACACTTAGCATTATATTATTCTTCTCTCACGTGAAAGAGGACTCTTTAAATAATTTTATGATAGAGTTCACATTTATGTGAGAGGAGTTTCGATATACCTGATGATTTTTGCACTGTCTTATTATCTCATTCAATTTCGTCCCAATACAAAATTTTAGCTATTCATTGCTTCCTGATATTTCAGACATTTTTCAAATAGATCCTTCTGTCAATATTTATTAGTATTTTTTTTTGTTTAATGCAAATATTTTATACAACACAGTGAAGCTATTGCGAAGAAGCTTCGATGGAAAATATTAACAAATATTAAAAACACAATCCAATAAAAAATCTCTACCGACAATTAATATGTCATGCTTTACACGCCCTTCTTCTTTTTAGAGTAGTGTTTCACGTTGCAATACCGGTTGTTATTTTATTTAAAAATATATTAAAATAATATCTTTTTTATTTTTAAAATTTTATTTTTAATATTTACATATAAAAACAATCTAAAAACATTAAAAAAAATAATTTATAAAAAATCAGATTTTGGTAAAAGTATCGGCCGGCCGCGTAGCCAAACGGTCTTTTGGCCCAAGGCCTTTTAATTATCAAACGATGATCCTCCTTGGCAAGAACTGTGAGGCTCCAAACTCTGCCGTGAAACAATTTAAATTCTTTATCCCAGTTTTATCGATGGTAAAAGAAGCTCAGCTTTCATTTTGCTTTTTTTTTTTTTTTGTTATGATTTATTTTTATTTTTTATTTTTTTATTAACGCGCATGTTCGGGTCAGCTTGCGCACACCTTGACTAATTTTACGAGCCCTGAAATTAACAACCATTTAAACATTTAGTAGTCCTGAAATTCACTGATGATCTCTAAAATATAAATATAAATTTAGAGGCTGACCAGTTTATTTTATTATTGTTGTTTCTACTAGTTGTACAGAAAAAGACCACAGGAGAGAATCTGGTTGCTGCTGTGATTTGTGCCGAGGCATATATCAGCTGTAGATGTCGCAAGAAGGCCATTTTTCTTGACGGGGGTTTGTAAATTGTCAACAGGTGATTTTGATCCTTTGATTGTATTGAAATATTTAATTTATTTTTTCCTGTTATGATTTAATTTTAATATTTTCAAGTCACACTTGATTTTGATGATCGAACAAGAAAATTGATTTCACATGCTAGACAGGAAGCAGACCTTGATGGGATTTCTGCCCCCAGCAATGGTAAATGAAAAGAGACAGCTCCACGTTTTTCACAACCATGATAGGGATGGTTCCATGGATCACCACTGACTCCTTTTCGGTCGATGGTCGGTTTTTCACAATTATCTCTGCGAAACCAATTCCGAAACGATTTATGCACATACCAATATTTTCCAAATTACTATTAGCGAAACCAATGAAAAGAGACAGTTTTATCCTTTTATTTTGGTTCGTTCTGATAAATTCCTTCTTTGATTGATCTATCAAATTTGACAACTTGTAGTTGAATATTAATCTGCATGGGAGAGTAAAATTACCATACGCAGTAAATTTCTCTTATTACATGACAACATTCAGACACGGATGTTGTAAAATTAGATATGGATGAAAACTCTATTGGAAACTCGACTAAATTAGCTCAGGAGTCTCATCAGGAATTGTGATGGTGATTGAGTGATGAACTTCACAAATCTTTGTAGGTTATGGCTCTAACTTGCGTCAAAAAAACTTTTGATCCTAAAACATGGTTTGCTGGTTGCTTGAGATCGAAACTTTAGAAAAATCCTTTGTATCTCAGATTTTTTGAAAGCTTTACGTCTTCATCACAAGTTAAGAGAAGCTAACTCACGTACAAACTTCCTAGTCGATATGAGAGCAAAACTTATAGTTGAGTTTTATATTTGCAATTCTTTTCTTCCATGGATTTCTATCTTCTCTTTGTTAATTCTATTAGTACTAGCTAGCTATAGTAGCGGAGGCTATTCTTTTTTTTTAGTTTCATTGTACCAAAAAAAAACAATGAAATTTAAAGAATAAAAATAAAAATAAATAATGAAGGATGAACATAAATATTTTTGTAAATAATGAAGATTATTTCAAAATAGTTTTTATCTAGTGTTTATATAGTGAACCTAAATATGGATCTGACGATCTCAGTGGATACAAGATCCTTGAGTTTGGTAATCATGTCAAATCCAAAAAAAATATGGATCTGGCAAACATAATAGATCCAAAATACTTGGGTTTGACTATCATACCAGACTCAAGGAAATATGGGTGTGGTGAATATGCCAGATTCAAAATACTTGAGTTTGACTATCATGTCAGACCTAAGGAAATATGGGTCAGACAAACGTGTCACATCCAAAAAACTTGCGTTTGATAATTAATCTAACCTAAGACAAACATGAGTTTGAAAATGGTGTCAGGTCCAAAACACTTAGATTTAAGGATTATGCTGTTTTATGGTTATTTTGAACCCAGGATAATTTTCAAAATTAAAAGTAGTGGAGGCATTGTAAAACATCATGTCTCTCTTTAGAATTAATTTTCTAACAGTTATAAAATCCTAACAACTCTTTTATTTTAAAAGTTTTTTAAACAATTACAACTCTTTAATTCTCCCAACAACTCTTTTATTTTTTTTAACTGTTGTAACAACTCTTTTATTTTAAAAGTTTTTTAAACAACTACAACTCTTTAATTCTCCCAACAGCTCTTTTATTTTTTTTAACTGTTGTAACAACTCTTTTATTTTAAAAGTTTTTTAAACAACTACAACTCTTTAATTCTCCCAACAACTCTTTTATTTTTTCTAATTGTTGTAATAACTATAATTTTTTTTATTTTAAAAGTTTTTTAAACAACTACAACTCTTTAATTCCCCAATATTTCTTTTATTGTTTTTATAATAACTCTTTAATTTTTCTATTTATTTTTTGTTTAGCAGTTACGTGTTAGCAATCTATAAATAACATGTGCTCTTACATTAAAGAAATATTCTTAAAAATAGTCCCCATAGATGTCTCCAGTTAATGTTTGTTTATGTTCATTGTATCTAATTTTACAATAAATACAACAATAAATACAAAGTATCCGCCTTCTTCTTCTTTCTTTTATTTTTTATTTTTAGGAGAAGGAACAACGTTGTTGAAAAACAAACTAAAATGACAAGACGTCAATCACCAGTGACGTAACAAGTAAGGCACGTAAGAGAGAACATCAATGCAGTTGGCAAGAAATTGATTAAGGTGATTTTAACATTTTTACATTAAAAATTAAAAATAGTTAAAAAATATTACTTTAATAAACCTTCAATTAAAAAACATTTTTTAAACCTAGCATCATATTAGCAAATACACACTGATATTCCACAAAACAGATTATGTACCGTGCACGCAATACCAACTTAAAAAAAGGGAGATTCCGATATCTATCCAATTATCTTGTCTTGATGACCAGTGCCGTGTCTTAATCTCTCTATAAAAGGAGGACAGACGTTTTTTTGTCTCTTACACGCATTTCTCAGTGGTTCTATCGCCTTCTTAATACTATCTATCCATCATCTTCATCAGCACTAACAACTACGATGATGGATCGTATTATTTCTTCTTTGATTGATTTTAGAGCTTTTGCTAATTCTTCTTTATCAAATTATGAGCCTCTAGCTTTGCTTCTTGCTCCTCTTCTCACTCTTTTTACTGCCGGAATTCTTCAATCATTTTTTCTTCTTGTTCACGATAATGGTCTCAAACCCACCATTTTAGGGTTTCTAATCACCTCCATCAAGTAAGAGATTAATCAATTGTATGTTAATTTCTGAAAGGGGATCTTTTTAATAATTTTCACATGATGTCTTTTTTGTTTTCTTTTTGTTTTTTAATTTGAAAAAAAAAGGATGGTGCCTGGTGTCAAGGGTTATATAGAAGCAGAGAAACAGAAGGTGAGAAAGATGATTTTCTTTTATTTCATTAAATGATGGGTTTTGTTTGTATTCTTTTATGTCTGATTTTGTGGGGTCATTTTTATTTTTATCTTGAGATAACTATGAAAATGGGAATTTTGAATCATGCAGGGGAAACATTAAAAGGGGTGTTTTTCAGTTGCATTGAAACATGATCAGAATGAAATTTATATAAAATATAAGAAAAAGAACTGTTGCATTAAATGCTTGTTTTTCTGGTTTACACTTCGTGGTTCCTTGAAAAACTAATATGAATGTTAATTTAATATTGGGATCTGCTGTGCTTTCTGGGTTGATGAATAGATAACTTATTGGTTAATTTTCATCTGGGACCGTGTGGATTGCAGTAGTTGTTACGTGTAGGCTTTTCATGATGGTCATGAGAATCGGCCAGGCTTACTAAGTTAACTGGCTGAATGGAGAAAGGTTTCCTTGGACTAAATCTATTAAGCAGATTTTGATTTGCTGCATTTAATGAGGATACTACTCAAAAAGTCAGTAGGATACCAAGTCTTTTTGTTGGATGCTTTAATGTCGTATCTTCATGACATTAATCACTTAGAACCCGTAAGAGTCTGTATATTGACTTCTCAATAGCAGTGCCTTCTTAATGCTAGAAAGACAATCAGGGAGTTTTAAGTCTAATCAGAGCAGGTTATGAGCTCTATTTCCTCTTCTTAATCAACTTAAAGCGATCTCAGGGCCACCATGTGCCCTTCTTAGATCCTTTATTTCTGCTTGTCAAGCCTTTTGGTGTAGAACCATGGCATTTTTTAACTCTTTCCTTGTGTTGATTTTTCATCTGGAAAAGGACTTGGTTTGTTGAACATGCAGGTCGTGGAGAAGTTGCAGTCTGGAAGTAAATCTAAAAGGGATGGCTGGAGATCGGAGCTACCAAGGGAAGGTCTAGGAGGAGCAGTGATAGAGAAATTGAAACAGGAGAAAAGTAATGATGTGGTTTGGCAAGGAAAATGTTCTGGTACAGTGTATGTTTGCAATTAATACCTTACATATTAAGACAAAAAAAATTGTGCTTTGGTATTGAGATGGTTCTCTGCTCTATCCGAGTTTAGTAAGTTACCGTGTTTTTGTTTTTTTCCTGTTTTTTTGTTGTCCAGCTACATTGGAGGGAGTGAATCTGAAGGACATTTTTCTCTGATAAATGAGGCATGCTCAATGTTAGTAAGATACTGAACATGTAGTGCTCTATTTAGTTATTTATTTATTGTCAGTGTGAAGTTTTATTACAAGTTACTTGTCTTTTCTTTGAGGTATAATTTGACTAGCATTTACTAAAATTTTGGCTGCTGTGTGTTTTAATAAACCTGAAGTTTGTATTGAATGTTTAGTGCTACCTTCAGTACTTGTCATACTCATGATGACCACGGAAATTAATGGAGGAGCTAACTTCTATAGTATTGTTAAGCTTACTCATTCAGAAAAGAAATTCTTGTCACGTCTGTTAATCATAGAACACTGGTGGTCATTTGAAGACATCTGTTATGTGGTCTGTGGATATGTGTCCTTGCAGAAGTGGGCATTACAGGTAGTCATAATTGCTTGGATCATTTTATTTTCTAAGAACTATTTAGAAACATTGAATCTTTAGTAGTTATTAATTTGATCTTACACATATTTATTCTGAACTATCAAAAACTATGTTATTTGTTGAACCTGGAATATGTCTGTCATTTGTGTTTGTAGAAACTGAACAGGTTCTTTTTTGTTAATGTCAAAAAGGAAAGACGGGCATTTGAGAGATCTTTCAAAAAATGACATTTTTGACATTAAGTTTAGTCAGGTTTGTAGTTAACACTGAAACCTTCATAAGAAAATTATTTCATCCTCGCAGTTTTGTCATAGGCTTTAATGTGGTTCCTATGATAAGCTTAGTTCTTTGCATTTCATCCCTAGACGCACTAAATTTGGTTGGGATTGTAATATCTGTTGAAAACATCATAATTTTGACATTATGTGCTGTCCAAGAAAGGATTTTACCCTCATATATTGGTTTTCCATATGATGATTAGTGTAGGTCTTCCTGTTCCTCCCATGTACACATCCTCATAAATGTGTTAGTGAAGCTTAATTGGAATTCATTTTCAGGTTTGCACATACTAATCCACTGCATATGGACGTGTTCCAAACCATAGCACAATGTGAGGCAGAAGTGGTAGCTATGACGGCAGCACTACTTGGCAGCAAAAACAAATCTTCCGGTGGAGAAATATGCGGTAACATGACTTCAGGAGGAACTGAAAGTATATTATTGGCCGTGAAATCATCCCGTGACTATATGAAAGCTAAGAAGGGAATCAAAAGACCAGAAATGTAGGCCAATTTCAAACACCTTGTTTTTTTTTATTAATTCCTGGTCTGCAAGTTGTTAATGTGAGTGATTTTCTTCCCAAGCACAGGATCATACCTGAATCTGCACACTCAGCATATGACAAGGCAGCACAATATTTCAACATCAAGCTGCGGCGTGTTGCAGTAAATAAAAATTTTCAAGCTGATGTCAAAGCAATAAGACAGCAGATTAACAAGAACACTGTTTTGGTACACATTTGTAAACCCTTTTGTTTCATTTTGTCATTCAACACCTTGAGCTCTTGCCCTAAGAAAAAGCTCCAGTGTTGATGTTGTCATCATATTAAATGCTCTAACATAAGATTTACTTACCAGTAGGCCTAATATTGATACCATGATACTGCAGATTGTTGGATCTGCACCTGGGTTTCCTCATGGCATCATTGATCCTATTGAGGTGAGTGATCTACACACCCACTACCTTCTCATTTCTCAATTTATTCAAATTTATCAATGTTCAGTATCATTTAATTCCCAAAATATCAAAATTGATTTTGTAGGAGCTTGGTGAATTGGCATATAGCTATGGAATATGTTTCCATGTTGACCTTTGTCTTGGTGGCTTTGTATTGCCTTTCGCTCGTAAGCTAGGGTATATCTTTTTCCCAAGCAACTGTTTTTTCCTCAGTGATTACTGGTTTGTTTGCCATTTTTGCCATTATCCCTGAAACTCTTACAAATGCCTCTTTGTTTATACAGAGTCTGCAAATATCACAAATTTGTGGCCCTTTTTATATTTCTGTGAAATGTACACTACAAGAAGTTATTCTAATGCTTGAATAATAACTATTTGGGGCTAAAGCCTGATTGTGAAATTCTTGGATAGCATTTTGGCTGTGGGGCTTTTTTTCTCCTTAAGGCATGGTTGATAAGAGAGAAATAAGATTGCAGACAATTTACAAAATTAACTGGTTTGGCAGGAAAGAAGATTGTAGCCTTGTCTCTTAGTTGTCGAAAAATCATTTCAACTCAAAAGCTTAGGTGAATTCCCAAGAATGGTTTTATATTAATGCCCATAACACTAATTACTTGATCCAAGAGAGTGCAATTGTTCGAAGACTAGTCTATATTGAGGTCATAATTAAGTTCTAAGTTATGTAGGTCCACGAGAAAGATGTTAGTTTCCTGCAAGAAAAAAAGAGTTATCTTTCCTGTTGGAAATTGGACAGGGAAATGCAATAAATGGTGTATATTGAACAATGTTGCCCTAGTTTAAATCGTTTCTCAAAATCTGACACTCAGGGGACCATGAGGCACTCTGTTCATGGTAGATGGTGCTCAACAAAGAATGCATGTCTATGGTGAGACCCCATCACCATGGGCAGCTCTATGGGGTCTTGGTTAAGGGGTTTAGAGCCCTTATTCTACTTTGAACTTCCTTTTCTTTCTAGGTCTATGCAAAGGGTCCAGTCCAAGGTTACACTATGCTTCACCAGGACAACATATGACCATTGTTGAACTTCAATGATAGTTGTAACTGGCTCTGTTATTATTCTACATCTGTCTGTTGTGTGCTTTATAGATTTTGGTACACGGTATGAAATATCAGACTGTCAGTTGCTCTCCTTGCTCTGGCTTTTCCGCAAGTTCAGGTTTTCTTCCCATTTCAGGTACCCGATTCCACCTTTTGATTTTTCTGTTAAAGGAGTCACCTCAATATCAGCGGATGTGCATAAATATGGACTTGCACCAAAAGGAACAAGTGTAGTTCTATACAGAAATCATGATATTAGAAAGGTAAGAACTATTGTTTTATCTGTAACTCTAGGCATGAGTGATGTATGTCTCTGTATTTCAAATTTGGATCCTGAACTGGCTGTACAAATGTTGATGAAAGATAATATACTGGCGCTTTTAGTTCTCACCACGCTGCCTGGCATTGCAGAACTAGTGTTCAGTTCCTTGACTTGTGGATCTCTTGTGTAGCTCACATAGTTAATTATTTGTTCCCTTTTTCATCATCAGTGATTCAAATTGCAGAAATCTTGCATCACTCACATTGTTAATAATCGAGATCCATATCAAATGTGTTACTTGACTTGTGGATTTCATTTTTTTTATTGGTGGTTCTTTTGTTTTAAATTCTTGATTTCTTTTCTGATATGAGTTTCTTGTTATGACATCTTGGGGGGCATGCTACTGATAATTTGTTCGCTTGGCTGTTTCCCAACAGCATCAATTTGTTGCTGGTAAGTTTTACTATTTATCAAATAGATTATCAAACAAATGAGGCCTTAATTTTTGGATGATTTTCAAGACCTACTTTAGTAAATTTCCTGGGCATTCATAAGCATTATAAACACGGAAAAGAGGCAGAGTTTATCTTAATATCAAGTTTTATACAATAGACAATAGGCTTTTCTAGTTGGCTGTTTGAAGCCTGTGCTTCTGGTATTCTAATTGTGTTTTCATTGTGTTGTTGTTGCAGTGACTGAGTGGTCAGGTGGGCTCTATGTCTCTCCTACTATTGCTGGAAGCAGGCCTGGAGGTTTGATTGCTGGGGCTTGGGCAGCGTTGATGGCTCTGGGGCTAGAAGGTACTGTCATGTTGTTTTCCCCTACTGCCTATCCAGATGTCCCATTGAATGCTTCTGTTTAACCTGATGTTTCATTACATCCTGTAGGGTACCTGGAAAACACTAAAGCAATAATGGAAGTATCAAAGAGAATACAGAAAGGGTCTGTGTTGTTTTTAACTTCATTTTCCTATTTTCTTGGGTTGTAAATTCGGTGAACAATTGAGAATGATTCATTCTTTTTACAGGATTAAAGAAATACCAGAGTTATTTATCATTGGAAGGCCAGACATGACAATTGTGGCATTTGGATCTAATGATCTAGACATATTTGAAGTCAATGATATCATGTCATCCAAAGGCTGGCATTTGAATGCATTGCAAAGACCCAACAGGTAGGTTTTTGTTTTTGAAGGAGAACTGTGTTTATATAGGGCATTTATGCTTGGTTCTCCCATGTCCTCGTTATTCTTGTTAGAAGATAGCCACCTCTGGCGCCAAGCTATTGTTCATTGATGTGAGGCATTCGATTTAATATTATTATTCTAATTGTTTGCAGTGGCTGGTATAAGTAGTTTATTCTCTGTTGTATTTCAGTCTCATGAATTGCTTCTGAGCATGCAATTATGAGCATATTTTTATACACTGATTACAATTTTTCACGTGGTTGAATCAGCATTCATATCTGCATTACCCTTCAACATGCACCCGTTGTTGAGGACTTCCTCCGGGATTTGAAGGAATCTGTACAAACTGTAAGTTGTATTCACCATAGGAGTTATCAAAGTAACTCGTGTAATTTACTCATCTTTAGGGTTGTTATGTTTGCTTTTGGGAGGTACTAGTGGGAAGGACATCCGGATATGGTTTCACTCGTTTGATTTTTCATTTTTCGTCCCTTTTTTTGTCCTGAAATCTTCCAGGTGAAAGAGAATCCTGGTCCAATAAATGGAGGCCTAGCTCCAATATATGGTGCTGCTGGGAAGATACCAGATAGAGGCATGGTTCAGGAATTGCTGGTGAACTACATGGACAGTACATGCTAATGACATTTCCATGCTATGGTTTCGTGTCTGTTCTTTTTTCCTTTCATTGTTTTTTGCACCATTGATTTGTATTAGAACGTGTTGGTGAAGTGATGCAAACTGAAACAGCACAAGAAATAGAGCAATCACAAGTAACACAAAATTATGCCTAATATGGTTACCATACAATAATTTCAATTCAGAATTTTATCACTTAATTTTTTTTTATGATCAAAACTGAATATTGCAACACAAAATTATGCCTGATGGGTTACCATACAAAAAATTCAATTTAGAATTTTATTACTCAGCTCTTAAAAACATTATTAACAAAGTTTTTTTTAAAAAAATAATAATAAAAGAGTAACTAAATAGAAAAAAAATCCTAAATTAACTAGAAAAAATATGGCAAATTCATCTAGGTTTTACTTGAAAGTCTTACCAGCTTATGGTTGGATAAAAAAAAATTATGCCATTCTGTGTATTTTCTGAATTATGAAATATATAGTGGAAGAAATTGCTCGTTTCCTGTTGTCCTAAACCCCTTTCAGTCCTATGATGCTTGGGCCAACTGCCAACTTAACTAGGGAGTAATTGAAATGGTTAAATTCCATTTTCATGCTGATGTAGAAACTAAAGGTTCTCAGTGAGGATCTGATACTAGATGGGAGTTGACCTAGAAAGATTATGTGAATGAGGATGTGATACTAGATGGGAATTGATCCAGATAAATTATGTAAATGAAGAGAATGCAAACTAGAGAACCACTTCAGCCAATACCCAAAAGAATATGGAAGACTTGCTTTCTGAAACTACCCACAACAAAGTACAAAAAAAACAAGAAACCAAAAAGATTCAGCCAAGCTAAGAAAATATTTTTATCTCTACACCATATTATTAAATACATACTGTATCACATTACACCATAATGTTAAATCACGGTTTCAGCTTACGATTGTTGTGGTCGCGATTGCGGACTTCATAGATGTTGAGTAATGGGTTATAAGCACTGTTGCTGTACGTGAATTTATATTTAAGTCGTAATGAACTTTAATAACACATGATTTGCTAATAGATTTTCTAAATATACATAATAATAGCTTTTGTAGCAGATAAAGATTATATAAATAGCATATTATAACTATAATGAAGAAGGGGAAAAAATGAACTGGAAATATAAGAAAAAATAAAGTCTGTAAGTAGACTGTTCTTATCAATATAACAGCTAATAATGGTATATAACTTTTTATTTTTATGAATTGCCAATAACATTATTAAAACACCGAAAAGTAGCAACGTAGTGCTCCGTATTCCGTTATATAACAAGGTTATTACGTGGGTGTGTGTTGGGATGATGCATGGGGTAATGTTTTTCACAAAATTACGGTGCTCTGACGAATCTTGGGGCATGAAGGTGTCTCTGTCGAAGTTTTACATGTAAGCAATTTCACCGCATAATGTTTTCTACTCATTGTGAAACTTTCTCTGATCTCCATACTTTGCCTTTCGGTATCCTGGCCATCAATTATTCTTTCTGTATTTTATTTAAAAGAGAACAAATATCGTCTGTCTTGGTCACTCTGGCGAGTGATTCGCTTCATTGTTTTGGATAGGTCACCTGTGTAGTCATTCATGTATAAAAAGGGTCTGCAAGGTTGAGGATGAGGCTCACCTGCTACCCTTTTTCATCCTGTATGATTCCCAGCTCATGTGTGTAGTCACAGTCAAGGATGATTTTAACAATTAGATGGTAGAGACACCTCCATGAATATGATCCCCTTGAAACAGATTTAGCACATTAAATTATGTATCAATCTGGTTTATACTTTATAGGGATACGGCCAACAATGACCCAGAAGACTACCCATAATAAAGACTGGAAAAGGTAGAACTACTAGTAAATGGATAATATTTGACAAAATGTAGCAGCTTGACTGCTGCAAATGCCTCAGAGCTCCAAGACAAAAATCTATAATCAAAACAGGTGCACGAATCACGAGGCTATCAACAGCAAAACAGAATAGTAGACACATGATAGCTGGTATCAGTACCAAAAGCAACACATCTGCAATACAGTCCTTGAATAGTCTTAATAATGATTAATCTTAGCGTGGATTCAATTCTTCTGCTGTGTGACCATATCCTAGACCCACAATAGCAAGACTTTCTTCTTCTTCTTCTGCCTTTTTTTACAAGCTTCGTATGGAGCCATTTTTAATAACAATCGTTAATTTAACGTGTCATTTAGTGCTATTTAATATGTTCTGCGCTTAATTCCAGTTTTATTGTTATGTTTTCTTTCACTATCTCACCATACATGAGTGGTTAATTTGTTGCACACTTAGAATAACTTGCTGCATCCAAACGAAGCCTTAGTGTTACTGTTAGTCACTCCTGTGTAAAAAAGCTTTGGCAGCTTGAGCTACCTTTTCCTGTGTAACTTGCTTGTACCCTTCTGGCCCGGTTTGGTGTGTGACCTCTTTGTCTGGGGCCAATCTGTCGTTTGCAGCTCATTTACCCCAAGAAATGACGGTTGACATTCGAAATTCATTTGGATTATAACTGCCATATGCTTACCGCAAACAGATATACCTTACATTACATGACAATCACTCAAAAGGCAGGTTACTGTGAGAACTGCCCTTTTTATTTATTTTTCCCACACGAGTTCTTCATAATATAATAATCTCACTCACATATTACAAGCAACAATCACCTATAAGGAAATGTTCTCAAACCCAACGTTACTTCTTTCCAATTGAAGGAGATACTTTAAAACCATACTTGACAGCTGCATTTGCCTTTCACAGCTCCAAAACCAGGTCTGCAAAGCAAAACACACAAACTGAATTAGGACAGTTTCAGTTTCCACCAAAACAAGAACAAAATTAGACATATGATGCCACGTTCTGATGCTAAAATTAGCTGATCCACACTATGTCCCTGAACAATCAATCTTCACAATGCTTGAAAATAACATGGAGACCATAGAAGAAGTCACACTTAAAAGAATCTGGAGTAGAATCTCAAACAGAAGAATATCCCATGTAATGTCAAAGAATAGATGTGTTTGTGTTTTCATTGATCATAAAGAGTCAGAAACTGATCCCAGCCATATTTTCCAGAACTCGAGTTCTAAACAGTCAAGTTGTGATGACCATAAATTTAGTGAACATGTAACTTGAAGGTTGATTATCCAATTATGGTCCTGTAAAAGAGCAGTTCTGTCAGGGATACTTACAGTCTGCATCTGTTTTAATCCAGCATTCCCTGCTTTCGTTAGATTCACAGCCCGTAAACGTGAAGTGGGGTGGGTTAGATTGACTCTTGAAGCGTCTTGTGCTCCTCCTTGAAAGGGTTCGAGGAACTATGGTGATGTCCTCATTCGGGAGTACCTGACCCCCATTGTTGCTCTTCTTATTCTCATTTTTTTGGGGCTTGCCTGCCTTCCTCGTGGATGTTGAGCTTTCAGGATGAACTTTCCTGTGGAACATGTGTAGGATCTGCATACGACACATCAAGCAGAACTTCACAACTCAGGATATTGCACTTATTCAGTAAAACTGAAAATATGCACACTACTTTATCGGGGTCCAAAAAAATGTTCGGTGCACGATTATATGTGCAATACTTGATCTGTATTTCTGTCTTCGTGTTTGTTTTTTTAATGAGGTCATTTCAAGAATTTTCTTTAAATAAGCATTTTGAAGAACATATGGCTGGGAGATAAAAACTGTTAGAGTTGGTGAATTGCGTCACTTTTGCCTAATTCTTCTTTTCAAGTTCATTAGATTGTCAGCAGGTCTCGAGTATAGCAACAGGGACAGTATCTGTATTCCCTCATCTTACAAACCTCCCATCGCAATCCATTGGGATTTGAAATTGGGATTCTCGAATTGGCCTACTAATTATATATACTTCCAATAATGATTTTAGTTTAGAATTTATGATACCTGTAGACATACCTTGCGCAGTTTTGTTTCTGCTGAAGCAGAATCAAGAGTTCCTCCTCCAGCTGAAGTAGAGCTCCTAGAAGAAGCATGGAGAATTTTCTTCTTCAGAGTCTTTTTCATGAGATTCACGGCAGATTTATCAGCTTCCTTCTCCATGCGCTTCTCCTCTCTCTCAAATTTAATCCCAGAATTTTCCTCTGCTATTTTTGTTTTCTGAAATAGCTCGCCAAGTGATGTCCTGTGTTCCTTCTTTGCCACAGGTGTTGTCTCTGAAAGTTCAATTGATGATCCAAAGAGATATCCCTGCAGGGGACAGACTGCATTGGAATCTCGCCCTTCCATTGGCTTGCCACTGAGTGTAATAGTGCTGCCATGACTGCTTCTTCCAGCACTAACATAACTGTTCCTTCCTGATGAGTCATTGCAGCAATCTTCTGCCAGAACCTTTTCCAACTCATCATTAATGAGCTTCAGTTCATTCTCTGTCACCTCAGTCTCTTTCTCAGTTATATTCTCGACAGAGATGGGAAATGTTGGTGTTGATGGGTCAGTGTTGACTGGCTCTGAACCAAAGGTACCGATTGCCAGAAAACCATGGAATAGCTCGGATATTGCAGCTGATGATTCTTCTTCGTAGTCTCCTTCTTCTTTTTCTTCTTCTTCTTCTACTCGAGCTGCTTCTAAGCCAGAAAAAGAATTTCGAAGCTGCTCTTTCTGGGCTTGCCTAAATGTTCTGGTCCCATAGTTCGGTTTTCTGTAGTGTTGGTGGTCATCAAGTGATGGCTGTCCTGTAAGGCAATTGCAAGCATTGCCTGCCACACACACACACACAAAAGAAGGAAAACGTTAAATGAACTTGATTCTAGTACTGCATTTTGGCAGGAATGCCATGCCTTGGTTCTTAACCGTATTTTGCTAAACTAAGGTACAAAATTTATCATTTTTTCTGCGTACGGGGTCTTATGGATGGTATTCCAGTCATAATAGCACGCAGCATGGAAAGCTATCGCCTTTTCCGAAAGTCTGGAAATAATTTCATTATAATATGCTCATCATTTTTGTTTTCCTTTGGTAGTGGCATCGCACATCAGGTCTCTCATGATGGTTAACTACCTTTGCTAGGAGATTAATAAGATCCTGAAAGCCAAGAATCTGTCTTCTGTGCAGGTGTATGATCTGAGTCATGCATGACAACCTATTAATTTTGCACCTACATTTGGCCTCTTCCTCTACATGGATAATCTTCTACCCTCTCAAAAATCTAATGGCCATCATTTCTATGTTCATGCCTATTGGAAATAGGAAATGTTTTGCAGGAAAACAAAAATGGAAGATACCTACCAATAGCAAAATCCTTCAGTGGTTCACTACCATTTTGCCGAAGCTTACGGTGCATCCAACCTAGTAACTGCAATAAAGTGGGATTCAGCAATTAGATCAAGAAGCATTGAGAAAGATTAATACTTTCATTTTCACGAGTATAGTAGAGTTTACCTTCATCTCTCTTCTCTCTTGAGAAAACCTCAGTTTCAATCACTTTGGTTGTTATGAGGGGCGGGCTAGGATAGGAGTTGCATTTCATAATTACAAGTCGAACTGTTTATGAATAAGATGTCAAATCCAACCTGGAAGCTCCAATGATCTCAGATGAAGGTGGCTCGAGAGAACCACAGAGATAGTTCCAAGATTCGGGTTGGCCATTCCTTGTCAAGATCAAATAATGTGGCCAAATGGACAATGGGTCCTGGACCTTATGAGCATATGTTTCTGTATAAGCCATGTACTCGTTTGGGTATGAGGTTGATAATTTATTTATTTTTCCATGATTTCACATTGATCATTATATCTTTAGCAGCGTTGCAACATCTTATTTGTTACAAATCTGATAGACCTGTATTTGCAGGTGCATTTTAATGGCATTAGCTGTAATAGATGGCCCGTATATGTGCCTTTCGAATTTGACATAAACGCATGCAATTTCTATATTGTTTTAATATTACTAACTGTTACTCCTATGGTACTCTACTAGTTACTTCGTGGAAAGACTTAAAATGCAAAAGCGGGGACTGAGAAGAACATCATGTCGGAGTTTAATGAGTTCAAGGACAAACTGACAAAGAAGAAGATCTTTTCTTATCGGGGTACAATAAGCTGAATTATCCTTTTGCTTTTTCCTTGGTCGACCTCAGGGTGGGGTATTTTAATTTCTGAAAGTCTCTTATCAGATGAACAATAATGAACTGTGATTATATTTAATAAGTATCTTGATTCTGCATTTTCTTTTATCGTAAACTTTGCCACGTTTTGCTTTCGCAGTAAACATCATAGGCATGGCTAAAATCTAAACCTTTTCTCAGTTCTGGTGCCATGGAGCTCCTAAGAGCCTGGTTTTACTCATGCCAGGTAACAATACTATTAATCACATTCAGGCCGTATGATCTACACCGCTTCCTGGAAATTTCTGCCGTGGATGGCTAATTAAGTTGCCAAAAATACTGATCAAGTTGTGTGTTTTCAGAGGAACCCATAAAAAATTATAGTATATCACAATCATTAGATGTGTTTTCTTAGCTCGTTTGGAAAAAGTCTGTTGCCTGTTGGCTATAAAACACTGACCGTGCCCCACAGCAACTTTATGAACAGGAGAGCTGAAAAATAAGGAAAGTGTTTTTAGCTTAGAGACAAAAGGTAATAATAGCTAGAGTCATCCTTGATGAGAACAACAATCTTTCCACGATAGTCAAGTAGCATTGTAGGATCGAGCAACTTTGGTTTCAGTAAGTGTACAGGAGGATAAAAAAAAGAGACTTTTTATGGATTCATATAAAACTATTAATCAATTATTTCTAAATTAATAATTGAGACAAAACGCAAAACACATCATAAAAATAAATGTAGCCCTAGAGGGCTACCGAGCACACTGTGTAAAGCTCCATTGGAACAAACAGATAGTTTCGATAAAAGATAAAAAGATTGAAAATGATTTCTGTGATGACAGCGCGTGTAAACCATTTCTGAGTGAAACTGCATTACCTCAGCTCACATGTTCTTTGGCTTTCTAAAGCCTGTATTTGGGCAAACTTCAGTTCTAATAACTATCTACTAGTGCTTGGTCTACATCACCTTCCATGTTAATACCAGTGGCTTCGAGTGGATATCTAGAATTACCTTGAATTTGCTTCCATAAATTTATTTTAACAAAAAAATCCTGGCAGAAAATACTCTATAAATCCTAAATACTAAAGAAGCTTTGCCGAGGACGGAAGCTAGTAAATAATTGTACTGCTGATTGATTGATATGCTAATTAATCTATCACCATCGACTTGATTTTACTTTTTAAAGTTAATCAAAGATAGCTGGGCCATATACTTTGATATTGTATACAGGGTAAATTTCATGATCTCATGATATTGTTCCGTCTTAATTTGTGTACTATCAAATTGATCTTTGGAAAAGAATAAAAGTATGATGATTATCTAAGCATGACCTACTTCGGAATAGAGATTTCAGAAAAACTCAATGATGGTGGGGTTAAAAATAAAAAAACCGACAAACCATAAAAATCAAGAAGAAATTAATTAAAAAACCAAGAAAAAAATTCAATCAAATCAATTTAAAAATCATAAAACTAACTTGGTTTGGTTTGGTTTTGATTTTAGAAATTAAAACCGGGTAATTAAACTGAATCCAATATAAGTTGTAAATCCAATTAATTAAAAAATAGTATAAATGAAAAACTAATTGATCCAATTTTACTAACCCTAAAAATTTTCCCCCTTCCCCCTTAAAAACAACCACCAATTGTTTTTCTCTTTTATTCCATCTCTCAACTTGAGAGGTCATCACAAATAACATCCATCTCCCATGATTTAGTCTTTTCTTTTACTCTACTACCTTTATTTGATGATTATTGGTCTTGGTTAACGCTTTTTTTTCTTTATCTCAAATGTGTTGTTTTCTTTTCTAGTTTTCTAAACTATTCAAACTCTTATTTTGTGTTTCTTAGCAGTATAGAAAATGAAAAGCCTTTAACGCATGCTTATTGTTATGTTTTGACGGGTTTGTTCTTGCTACAATTAGGTTGAGATTGTCTCTTATTCTGATCACTAAAACTCCCCATGTCCGTGCTTGCAAATTTCAATGAAAATTTGTTGCTGCAACTTTATGTATTCACCTTTTTTATTGTGTATTGGCCGTTGTTTCTTAGTGTTATGCACATATTTTTTTTATTTTAGAAATACAAAACATAGATAAGTAACTAGCACCTTATTTAGTAATGCAATAAAAAGTGACTAAGAGATTAGATTTTTCGGTTACAAAAAAGAAAAACAAACTTGACCAAACCCAATCTGTTCTGTTTGAATCAGTTCTCGGTTCAATTCGATCTATTTTCCTAGAAAAGTTCATCTCATAGTTCAGTTGGAATTTTGGACTCAACTCGAACCGAACTGGACTATGAAAACCTCTATCGGTCATCATAATTCAATGGTAAAAAAAAAGTGTGGTTAGGAGTTTTAGAATCAAAGATTTAAAAATAAAAACTGATTGGGATGGTGAAACTACTGTGTATATAGATTTAGTGCACTGTGGACGAGAGTAGTGTAAATATTATTTTGCCCTTCCCAAAAAAACTCTTTTACATAGCTTTTGGGGGTAAAATTGTAATTGCATAAGGACCAATTAGTCATTATCATTTTAATTAGAGTCAAATATGTTTTTTCTTTTTAATTGCATAATATAAATACTAGAATGCCCTTGAAATAATAATAAAATAGACTAGCTAATGCCCTTGAAATAATAATAAAAATAACTAGCTTTGATGTAGGGGCGAATTCATCTTTTTTAAAAAAGAATGCATAGTTAATTTACTTGGTCAACCCTTGAATCATGAATTTTTAAACTTGAGTCTATAAACTTATTCATCTTTTTATTGTGGTATTTTAGCAATTATAGGGTCAATGCAGGAACAAATTCATCTTTTAGTTTAAAAATGCATGGAGAATTTAGTCAGTTACACATTGAATCATAAATTTTTAAACCATGGTCTAAGGGTTTATTTATCTTTTCATTGTGTTTTTTTTATATATATAATTATGGAGTCAAGAAATGGGCAATTTTATATTTTAAAAAGAATGATTAATATTTAAACAATAAAGTTTGTTAGAGCGTGCACAACACATACCAGCATGTGAGGCCACTTTGCACGCTTAAAATGGCATGTGCGGTGAAGGTAGGAGGTGGAAAATGCCCATCCGCAATGACGTTAAAAATCTCACGGCATCCTCTTCCAAACGATGTGGTGCGTGTGGTGGTTCGTTAGGCGATTTAGCTCCGATGATTTTTTCTTTCTTTCTTCTTCCTTTTCTCTCATTTTGCCTTGAAAAACATGTAGCCCAATAAAAAAAAAATTCATGTTGTCTTTTTATTTTGTTTTGATATTTGATTCAATCTTCTTGCTTTTAATTGTATGATTTTTATCTTGATCGATTTCTCTTGTAAACTTTAAGTTTGTTTTTTTATTTCACTTTTGATTGAGATTTTATTTTTCCTCTTATTTTATCTTGGTTTCAAATTCTTTCTTTTGATTTCAGGTTTTTAATTTGATTTTTTTGGTAAAATATTTTTTTTTAATTTCACCATTAAATTAATAAATGTTACCCCCACCCCCTTTATTTTTTTTGTTTAGCATTTGGTCCTCATTCTGTTATATTGTTTTTGAGGCTTTTATTAAATTGATTTTTTTTAATTTAATTCTTTAACATTGAAATGTTATTTTTCTCTTATTTTGTTTTTGTTTCAGATTTGATTCTTTTTTTTTTTTTTATTTTGGGTTTTTGTTTTGATTTCTTATGTGAAATGTTTGTTTATTGTTTTTCAATTTCAGCCTTGAATCAATGAATGCTATTTTTTTCCTTGTTTTTTTTTAGATTTTGGTCCTTATTTTTTTATGTTGCTATTTTTTTGTTTTGTTTTGGGGCCTTTTATCAAATTGATTTTTTTTCAATTATGTTCTCTAACATTAAGAAGTTATTTTTCCTTTTATTTTGTTTTGGTTTAAGATTTGATGCCTTTTCTTTTGAATTCAGTTTTTTTTTTAAGTTTGATTTTTTTTAATTTTATCCGGCCAAATATGATCCATATCACAACTTTTTCTTGTTTTTTTAAAAACACACCATCACTCTTGGAATTTATTTTTAACACTAAGATTTTTTTCTAGCCCGCCGTGTAGCGATGATCTCGGACTAGTAAATTACTGAACTGAGTTAAGAAGTTGGCGGCAATAAAAGCAGATTTCAAGGAAGGGGAATATGAGCAATCCCCTAAGACATATTCTCATGAATTCGGCAGCCATGAAAACAAAGATGGGAGATTTAGGGTTTGTCGTGCAATTTTATGCCGAGACAGTACTTTCATCATAAAATTTAAAACCGAGCAAGACTAATGAGGATGCCAATTTGTCTCTCTATACATAGCTATGAAATTATTAAATGATTAATTAAATGTTTAGACAATTATTAAATAATAACTTACTTTGTTAAAGAGAGTCTTCTAGTTTATATTAAACATAATGTTAATGTATTTTTGTGTGTTAATAAAAGACACATTACTTAGAATAAAGAATTTTTAACATTATTTTATTTTTTTCATTCTTAGTAGACGTGTCTAGTCCACTACTAGAGCTAGCTTAATAGCTTCTAAACTTTTAATTACCACTTATAAATTTTATACAAATAAATATATAATAATACATAGTATTAATTTAGAAAAAAAAAAAAACATTACCTGATATATGGATATTTTTAAAAATAAAATGCTCTGGAAATGAAAGCTTGCATATATATATAGGGAGCAAACCATGTGTTTGCATCCAAATTATGGGTCAGGTGAGTTTCTGTTCCAACCTCTTTTGATTACCAACGTGAAACTAGAATACGAACCCGTGGAAAGTTTACTGCCACAAACATGAGGGGAGCCGACTATGCAGGAGACACTAGAAAAGGTCATCCATTCCCACTTAACATTTTCCTATCATCAAGTCCAGACACACAGATCCCCACGGTGATACGAATGCATGGTCTGATCCCGAATTACGGTGGTGTTTGTCACTATCCTAGTAAACTCTCCTTTTCGAATCAATTTTGAAGATGGTGGGGCTGCTTAAGTTCTCCCTCTGTTGAACAGGAGGGTTTTTGCTACCAAGCAGCAAAGAATATCAAGCACAAAGATAGCGTCAAGCAAGTGGTGCTGATGCACAAACGGAGTCGTGAATGAGGATGACTTCACATTCTTGAATTCTTTCAGGCGGTGTCGATCCTACTGGACGATTGATTATCGAATAATCGGACATAGTAAAGTACTGGATCATCTTCGTCAACTTCAATTGTGGATAGTATCGAATAGCCATTTAAAGCCTTAAAACTGTAAGGTCATGGATAGCGCAAATAAATGTAGGCATTAGCCCAATCATGGCTGAAAGCGAGAGGCTCTGATCAACCTCAATTAGCAAAAAAAACTAGGAGACAAATCATCCCAAATCAGCAATGGTATTTATGCTGTTTTTGGTCTTCAGGACCTGGGGCTTTTTGAGCTTGTCCTGGATTGCGGTGAAGGAGGCCGATCATCACTCTGTACCTGCCCGACTGCTCCTCGACATTCATATGCTTCTGTGCAGAAGAAAGCAAGGAGGAGAGTGACAGATTCTGGTTTTGATCATAATCAATCCAGAGTTGTCATTTCTGATTTTGTCTGAAAAACCTCTCCGTAAGGATGTCCTGATTTCAATTCAATCGCAGGTTTCATATAGTTATTTATTTTCTATTTTGGTTTAGGATGTTCATTATTTTAATTGATTGATTCAAGCATAATTTACAGTTCAGAGATTAATGCTCTGATCAAGGAGTAATTGCACCAGAGATATCCGGAGAAAATGGTGCACTCATTTATTTCTTAAACTTTGAAGTTTTCGTCAGGCGAAGAAAATAATGCATGCGCAACTCCCTCAGAACTATTAAGCTTAGCTGGTTGGCGATAGCTTGATACTGTGAAAGCCGCTTGCAATTTGGAATTGGAAAATTCTTGTTTTGTATCTAATGGTTCACTGAACCATAAACTCTCACTGCATCGATAACTAAATGTCTGTTGCGGGATTGGAAGGAAAATATTGGGAAAGAAAATATGCGTTTGGAATAAAATGATCTTGGTTTTCTTAATACCAAAACCATATAATTGTTCTCCATTATATGCATTTACAGTTGCAGGTTTATCAATACACAGTACATTACAATAGAGTACAAAAACATTCAAGCACGGTAGTAATGGTTTATCGGCAGATTTCAAATGTTGCAAGTGTTGATAAGATAAAGAAGATAAGGAAGAATTTGGGTGTTAACTCTAAATTGGTAATATATTTCTTTGAAAAATAAGGCTAATAAAGTTTGTTTCTTAAAGTTTTACTGAAAAACTCTACATCTACTAAAAAATAAATAAGAACCCAAAAGCATTAAAAAAATTAAAACAAAATAAAAAAAAAACCTAGGAAAAATAACAAAATTGATCCAAACAACAACTTTCAAGTTTAATTTTAGGAGATCCAACGACCCAATGAGCGACATAGTGCTTTTATGAGAAAAACTACATGTAGAATTATCTGAAAAAATTTGAGTCTGGTTCAACAATCAAACATTTTATTATTATTATTTTAAATTGCTATTCTAATCTAGTGCAATGTGATCTTTTTAGGGCTCGAACATGTCTTCCTACTTTAAAAAACATCAACATAATCTATCTAGATTAAATTTTCATAAAGTTATGATAAGTTCGCATTCAAATGCTAACAGACTTTAGTTTCTACAATTCTAGCTATATCATATAAATAAAAATGCACATATCAATGATTTTATCAATGCAAATCATTGAAGGCAAATTGCATTGATTAATTGATTATCATTACTTTCAAATATTCAAGAATTAATGTATCCTTTTAGATTAATTGGATACCTATAAGAAAATGTTAAAAATATCCTAGCATATTTAACTAATAAAATCTTAAAAAATATATTACACTTAACGAGTAAAATTTACTTCTTGAAATCTCAATATGTTTAGAATTATAGTCTAGGATGTTTTTTAAAATAGTTTTTTATTTAAAAATATATTAAAATAATTTTTTAAATTTTTTTATTTTTAACATTATCATCTAAAAACTATAAAAAAACATTATAAAATATTTTTTTTAATATTTTTTTAAAAAAACTAAAAACAAAAACAAAAATTTTCTTAAACTAAAGATGTTACGTCTAGTTGGCAGCAATATTAACATGATCCTTATGGCAGCATCCATCACCATCTGATGGGACGTTATGTTGAATTGATTAAACCATTGCACCCACCACCCAAGCGCGTTCTTTAACTATAAAATAAAAATAAATTCAATTTTTTTTTTTTTTTAAAAAAAAAGCAAAAACAACCTGCCTCTATACAGCTAAGTGGATTAAATTTACAAGCATCTACAACAATCCACAACCTCATTAAGAGAGGAGAGTGGATACCATCTATCTTATTTGTTTAGTTGCTGCAGTGACTGGTGAAGGTAGGAATTTTTTATTGTGTGGTGGGGGGTTAGAAAATTAATAAAATATTAATTTCTTAATATGAATTAAGTATGAAGCAATTATCTATAAAATTAGCACAGTAAAAAATAAAAAATAAAGTATCTTGTAATCTATGTCAAGCTTTTAGGTTATTGTGTGTATATATGGATGGAAAACACACAAATTATTCATTAAACTTTTGTTCATGTCTTGACTAGAAATCCTTTATATATAACATACTTTTACATCTGCATGCATGTATCCATCGTGAATATACTGGGCTTGTCGAATTTTAATTTGTTCTGTGGGAGCATGCATGTGATATCCTTACAAATGACTGGATCTTGTTAAACATGGGATCTAAGAGAGAGAAATCACTGTTCAGTTGATGTTTTTGCATCATGCATGCAGGAGTGTCTGTGCGATGCATACATTTGAAACATGTTCTTTTAGTTTTTATATCTTAGCAGTGGTGAAGTTCAGGATTGGGCAAATGAAGATGATATCGGGACTAATGTCCGAATCGTTTCTAAACATAATTTAAGTCACGCAGGGGTTGGTGGTCTCTCCTCAATCCATCCCGTCCTGGTCAATATCCAAATTAACCTGCTCTTTTGTCATTTGATTCAAGGTTCATGGATTTAGAAAGGTAACGTCTGACAAGTCCTTAACAAGTTCAAGAATCAGAGGGAAATTGTCAAAAAGTGCAATCTATTATTAGATATATGCATCAAAACTTTCCTTTTCCATTGCCTCCTGCAACCACTGCTCCGAATACAATAACTCCAGCTAGCTTAATTATTGAAGAGTCGCTGCATAACACGTGAATGCCTCCGAGTCTCAGGCAAGAAAGCCAAGAGGAATTGTTAAAAATGTGACTTGACATCTGGGAAACTAGGCTAACTTCGCCTAATAGAAACAGGCAGGGTTCGATATTCACCGAATGCGTTTTCGGCACCTAGTAGCTGTCGGATACACTTTAGGTCTTTCAATAAATGACATTCTATTTTATCTTATGATCCAATTGTATATATAGTATGGTTTTGTAATTTTAAACCAAGTATATATTAAACTTGAAATCAAGGTAATTTAAAGCATTAAACTGAAAATTAGAGCATTATGATTCTTGTAATTTCTTTCTGCGTCTTACATAATAATCATCCATCTTCTAGTACATTATTCTCAACCAGAAGTTGGGAATTCCATAGATGATTATTCTCAGTATCATAATTGATCGAAGCCAGAGATCTTAATAATTTTCAAGTCTATTAATTGGCTTATTCCAGCTTACTGCTTGGCATTCTGAAAATTACTACTCTTTGCTTGTAGTCAGGAGCATCAATATCGCATGCAAATAAAACATTGCATGCACCTTTCAATAAGAAGAAGAAGAAGAAGAAGAAAGACTAGCAAAACTATATTCTAAGGATTGTTTTTTATCTCCAATTTTAGTTCAGACTTTTTACTTTATGATATATTAAGGATCTAATTTGTCAAACAAGGATTTCTATATATAATTAGCATAATCTTTAGTTCCTAATACATACCTTTTACAGTGAAGTCATTACATCATAAAAGAATAATAAAATAGCAGTCATAATTTATGATTTATAGTTTGTGACCGTATAGGGCCCGTGCTTTGCTAAGCCCAGCCCAAATGTTTTTTAACATTAAAAAAAAATTAAAGGCAGTCTAATTTAAATAATACAAATAAAAAAATACAATAACAATAAATAAAACTTATAAAAACTATTGACAACATAAAAAAATAAAACTACATCCATCTAGATTAGCATATTAAATTGATCTAAATATGGTAACCTTAAACTAAATAATCTAACAATTTTTTTTTAATTTTTTGACACAGCTGATTTTTTTTAATTAAAATGTATACCCGGCAAAGCGCACTTCAATTAGCTAGTTCGAAATTCTATTATTCTAAAAGGTTGTATAGTCCCGACTTCAGATTTTCGAGACCTATTTCAGAAGGTTATAAAACATTTAAATTGCATTAAATAAATTGTCCATTTTCAAATTAAAAAGTCTCATAAATTGCTTAAGCTAGTTATCCAAAATTTACACTTACTTTTTAGCATGCTTTAAACTAGTTAGATTAATCTATTATAATAGGCTTACCTCATTTATATATTGATTTTGAATTTATTATTACTGGAACAAAAAAAAAAACCCAACAACATAAAATTGCTATAAAAAAACAAAACAATAATATTGCTTGACACTTTTTTGTGTCAACAATTTCACCAGATTTTTTTTCCGATCGCCTTTTTCTTTGAACTGCCCAACAAAAATCATCTACACTTCCAAACACACACCTAATTGAATCGAGATGAAGATGACGGCCGACTTCGGTTTTGAGAGGTTTGTTTTTGTGTCATAAACGTGCTCTAAAAAAATTTTGAGGTTTTTTTTTTTTTTTTTTTTTTCTCTCTATCTCCTTGTCTCAATTTTCAGCCCCCCGGGCTTCAATTTTTCCTATTCTTTAATTTTTGTTCATTCTTGTAAAATTAATCAATTTAATATTAGGATAATTATTTGATACATCAATGACCCCATAAAAACATGTTTTTATTGAAACAAATTACTAACAAAAAATCTTAATCAACATGGCATAAAAAAATGAAATAAAAATAAAAACAATAAAAATCTAATAACTTAAAACCCATTAGCAATTGTTATTCAAATTATTTTTTTTTGCTAGAAAATACATCGAATTAATATAATTTTTATTTTTTAAAATTTATTTTTAATATCAACACATAAAAAAACTCAAAAAAATATTTTTTACAAAAATACTTTTCCATCACAAAAACATCCTTGAAAAAACAAAAAAATAAAAAATAAAGGATTAGATTTAAAAGCAGCATTTTTAAAAAACATAAAAAGGGATAATCCTTTGTTCGTTTGATTTTTCAATTTTGATTTTTTGTTTTAAATTTTATCTAAACAATAAATGAAATTATCTTATATGAAAATGAAAATGAAATTATTTTATATGAAATTGAACACCATTCAATCACAAAATATTTTTCCCAATATCACATAACCATAAAAAAAATTTCAAAATAAATTATCATCTCTCAAAACCCCAACAAACAGGCAATGCAAAGACTAAAATTGAAAAGAAAAAAATCAATAGCAAAAGATAGAAAAAAAATAAAAAAAACCATAAGTGTTTCCCCGCACCCTTTAAATTTTGCTTAATTAATAATTAATTAATCCTAGAGAGTGATTAGACGTGCATTTATAACTACTCTTGATTACTTGTGTTTGAAGCGCACACTTCGTCCTCTGGTAAACATTATAGGCTTCAGCCTCTAATCGCCATTTCAAACAACAAGATCTTATGCTATCTCATTGGGTCCCAAACTCCCAATCTGTTTGATGCAGCACTAAATGCAAAAATAGAGAGCGTTTCGAGCAAAGGGCAGAACCATGAAGATATGCTAGCACATTTCATTGGCCCACCACCAGCAGTTAACCCAGCCGAAAGGAATCGAAAGAAAACATAGAAAACCACATTCAAAAAAAGGAGAGCACCGAATAAAATAAAGCAAGCTTCATGTCTCGTGGATTCCCTATATCCCAGTTTATTTTTATACACAATATACTATAATCTCCACCATTTCATTGGCTAATCACAGTGCTTAGTTCCTAAGCAAACAAATTAATCCATCCATGTCAAATGGGAAAACATCCAAAAACAACTTCGATCGCCGAGAAAATGACTTGGTGCCGGTAAGTACATATACTTTCCAGCAGCCATATCACTAATTAATGATATTAAAAGAGAGAGAACTTCTTGGGCAGTGGTTTCCATTGGGAGGGGGCCATCATGCCCATATACTCTACCCAACACAAAAAGAAAAAATCCAAATTTCTCGAAAAACAAAAAGAAATTATAATAATAATAATTTCTGTTTTTTTGGAACTTACACATTCGGACTCAAAAGACTCCATAAACGAGAATTTAACAACCCTAACACATCCGGCAACACCTTCCTTGCCAAACCCTTGTGGCGGCTACACACCGCCACCCCATGAGCAGCCGCTTCCACTTCTGTCTCCGCTACCACCACTTCCTCTGACACTTCATCATAAAGCTTGACAGCCTCCTCCATTTCTTCCCTCTCGGTTATCTTCTCAGGTGACAAGCCATTATCCGGACAACCAACATTGACATTAGCAACATCAGCAACCGAATCAGTAGGGGGAGATTCACGGGCAGAAGTATTACTGGTCTCCAGAACTGGTAGTATCTCGGGCTGACCCGGAACATCAAGAACCGCTTTTTCACCGGCCCGATGACCCGTTTTGTCTCTCCTTTTACCTCTATTACTTTTCCTTGACATTTCACCGCTGGTCAAGTGTTCTTCAAAGGCTTCGATAACTTGATGAATGAGTTCACGGTTAGGAGAAGAATCCCACCTGAACCAGTAGCTTCTATAGCAGTCAAAGCAATCACAATCAAAGATTGGAGCTCTATGGTTACTAGTCTGGCTATTATTATTGTTTTGTGGTTTCTTGGAGGATTTTTTCTTAGAATCTTGAAGGAAAGAAGACGGGTTGTTTGTGGTGGTGGTTTTTAAGGACCTCGTAATCATGTAAGCAAGAACTTCACGGTCTTCAAGTGAAAGAACAGAAGCTAAAGCAAGAATAGCAGCAGGTAAAAGCTTTAACACAGAGAGAACATCACCATCTCTTTTAGCACCAACAGAAGAAGAAGAAGAAGAAGAAGAAGATGGAGATGGAGTTGGAGATGGATATACTTTACCTTTGTTCTTTATCTTCATTTTCCCTTACTTGGCCTTTTTTGGAATTTGGTTCGGTTTTTTTCTCTCGATGAAGCGACCGATGGGCACAGAAAAGAATTGATGAGGGTGGTTTTTTTTTTGGTTTTTATTGTGATATTTGGTGAGGTGAGAGAGAGGGGAAGGGGAAGAGAAGTTAGGGTTTGTGTTGTTTGACTTGAGAACCAACTAAGAGAGAGGTGCTGCGTATGAATTATTAAAGTTGAAGTTTACGGTAATAATAGACGAAGTTCCTATTTACGGATACTGTCTGCATTATTAAAGTATGAATCTTGTGATAGGATAGTCTCTATGGAAAGTGGAAGAACAAAACGAGAAAATAGAGGGGAGAGGTTTTCATTTTTTTTGGCTACCGATTTTTGTTTCGTATTTGAATGAATGGGGTAATTTATTTTTAATGTTGTTCCGGTGTAAAATATTTTTTTATTAAAATATTTTAAAATTATATTTTTTATTTTTAACATTAGCATATAGAAATAAATTTAAAAATATATTAATTTAATATTTTTATGTATAAATCAATTTAAAAAAAATTAATAATATATCCAACAAAATGTTGTTTATGATAAAGTATTTACCAAATACATGAGATTTGGAATAGTAACAAGTTAATTGTTTTGTCTTGGACTTGTAGTTGCCTGCTTAATTGTTCCTGTGAAATTATATTAAAGTGTTTCTTAGCTTATTTTATTATTATTATTTTATTATTTTTGTTAAATTTTGTAGCAAAGTGGATTAGTGGATTTTTTTTTTTTTTTTCAGATTGATCGAGTCAAAACAAATGATCCGTAACCCGGATTCTTGGCGGGTCGAACCCTGACTGGATTTTAAAAAAGGGCGTCCCTGGCGCGTGGTTTTGGCACCACCACTACTTAACAGATAAGGGACCACTGTCTCGTGATACGAGTGGGCGAAGCAATTTGCTTGCCCATCCCCTCTCAGCCACGGATCGTACAAACATTTCTAGCACGAAGGCGAAAGCACAGAGGCCTGGTACGGTTTCTTACGTGTCTAGATTTGATTATCTTCTGGGTCGGAATTCGGATAAGGACAACCGTCCACGAGCACAGAGAACGGTGTAAGAAATTCAGTCATGATATTCAATATGTTTTTTTTAGAGAGGACTGACTGGTGCGGTGTTGCACATGTAAGACGAGGATTGGTCAAAGAATCAAAATACATTTTAACTTTCTCTGCTCCTGATTTTTGACTTTTTTAAAAAGGAGACAGACGGAAGGGTAAGTTTTTCCATTGAAAACGCTAAAGCAACCCCCTCGGTTACTGTCCATTCTGCAGAAGCTGCAGTTTTTAGTCGCAGCCTCGTAAAGTGTACTCTACGGGCTGGACCTTGCAATTGTAATTGCTCAGCTCGTGATGTTTTAAAAAGAATTTCTCACTCCTAATGCAGTTTCTGTAATCGAACTATGCCAATTGCCAGGTAGAGTTCTTCTTTGAAAAATTTTAATTTTTTTTATATTTTTATATAATTTTAATGTATTGATGTTAAAAATAAATTTTAAAAAATAAAAATTATTATTTTAATATATTTTTAAATAAAAATAATTTAAAAAATAATTACTATTACGATATTAAACAAACAAGCTCTTAGAAATGTTAAAAATAAAAAATATTAATTTAAATAAGAAAAACTGAAATAAAATTTTAGGATAATTAATTTAAAAGAGAAACCTGATAAAATACTTTCTACTTTATTCTTATTCTCATTCTCATTCTTATTTTCTATTTTTTTTATTATTTTATAAAATAAAATTATGTTAAATTTTCGGAATAATTTTTACTTTTCAATCCTATTCATCCTTCGTTATCTAATAAGATGCAATCCTATTCATACTTTTCGGTATAAACTGAACTCCTCGTACAGACATCGCGCATTTTCGCAATTTGATCGACGGAGTTGTCAAATGGCGAAGGTTCTTCCTTTATGTGACCGGGGAAAACATGCAAGACCACGCAGCTTTGACATTGAAAAATCACGGTATACGTTTCTTCCTGGGAAAATGCAACATGGAATGGGTCAATTAAGCATGTTGGAAGAGTCAACGGAAATTTATTGAACAATCTACCTCAGATCTGTTTACCTCTCAAATCCTTATAAACTGATATTTATGCGGTGAGTTGAACTTTAGAGTAGGCGCCGGCGAGGTGGCTGCCTTGTTCTATCATTTTCCCTTCTCCACCGGTACTTTTTACTTGTATTTTTTTTATTTTTTTTTGTAAATTACCTTTGCCACCGGTACTTTCACTTATTGTTTTGTGACTAAATTAATCAATATTTTTAAATTAACTTGGGAAACCTTCTCCAAATAATAGTATTGTTATTTTATTTTATCATTTGCTTTTTTATGTTAAGATTTTCCATCATTTAACATCTTTACCCACCGGAACCATCATCTCCACCGCATCTCTCCCTTTTTTCTTTTTGTTTGCACAATAACCTTTCTCCTTCACGTCTTAGGGCTCGTTTGGAAACGTAGTTGCGGTTGCGTTCCTAAAAAATTTGAATTTTATTTTTATTTTTACTAAAATTTAATATGGTTTGTATGTTTTGGATCGTTTTGATGTGCTGATATCAAAAATAATTTTTTAAAAATAAAAAAACATCATTGACATATATTTTGATATGAAAAGTTATTTGTAAAGCACCCACAACCACACTGATTAAAAAAAAAAAAAGCCTACTTTGTCACCTTCATCCCTTGATATCCAGCAACTAGAAACTCATGGCTCGTTTTGAATATTTTCACGTACTGATTTGAGGATGTGAACCTTGTAGAATTGCTAGGAATCTACCTATTGTCCTTGTTGAATTAAAGTTACGATCTTAGAATTGGTCAAATCTGAGTGTGATAGATTTGAAAGTATGCGAGAAATTTGTTGAACGAAATACATGGCAGCATGGTCGCCCAACACAAAACGCAATAGTTTAGTAAATAATTTTTAAATTTCTGATTTGGGTTTTTCTATCTGGGCATGGGCTTGGGTCGTGGGCATGGTTTTGAGGGAATCTTGCATTTTTCATAGCCTTAATGAACTTGATTTGTTTGTCATTGATTTAGGGTTGAGTAAGAGTCACCAAATATCCAAGTGCTGTAAACCAATGCATAAGAAAAACTATTAACTGTATGTATTAACGTAAAATCAAGATAGAGTAAGGGAAAAAAACCATTACTTTCAAAAGGTGTCGATTGCTTGAAGGAAATGGCTGGGTAAATGATGGGAATTGAAAAGATGAGGGCGACAATGACAGTCACAGTGTGTTTATGTTGTGAAATGATTCAGTTGACGCCCTGTTCGCCCCGGCGGGGAGGGGGGGTTTTGAAATAAATTAAAAAAATATTATTTTGATATATTTCTAAATAAAAAATATTATAAAAAATAATCGATATCATACTCTCAACCACTTCAAAATCTAGTCTTGCATAGCCATTTCAAGCTAAGATTTTTAGATGATTTTTGGTGAAATTCAGGTGGAGACTGGTGATGGCTATGGAGGTTGAAGGTTTTGATGGGTGTTGGCTCGGTCTATTATTACGAGAGAGAATGACTGTTGTTATAAGTTATGGGTTTAAAGAAGGAGACTGTGATTCTTGACGGGGAGTATGAAATAGAAGAGAAAGTTAGTATGAAGAGAAAGAATAAGCTGTTTGGTAATGGTTATATTCTATGCTTTAATTTATATGAAAGTATTATTGTTATTTCATTGATTTTCACTTTAATCCAAGTTGCAAAGTATAATATTTAAAAATTTAATTGCATAATAAAAAAAAATTATAGGATATTTTGAAAAAATTTTCTTAAATAATATAATAATATGTAAAATGCTCTCAGACGACAACTATTAAAATAAACATGTTTAGTATTATGGTAATTATTGTTTTTGTTTGAAAATATATTAAAATTATTTTTTTATTTTTAATATAAATACATTAAATTAATTTTTTAAAAATATTTTTAAAACATAAAAATAATTAGCACAATAAAAAAAAATTGTGGATACTTTGTTTTTCGTACATGAAGACATGGCCTTGCTGTGAGGCTAGTTTATCAGTCCAGGGCCCAGGGACATTTTCCTAACAGTTGAATCCATCTTGCAGATTCAGCGGCAGGGCAGCCGTGAAAGGTGAAATGTGTTTAAGTGTTTTTAGTGGGATCTATAAAAAGTAATATATATAGTTTGTGTATTTTAGCTTTTAATAAGATATAGTTTGTGTTTTAAAGAAATTGTACATTAAAAAAAAAAACTCAGTCTCACCCCACCGCATCTCATTACAAGACATACACAATTGCATACAATACCAAATTTTGTTATCCCCTCGGTAATTGCATTGCATTGCATTGCATTGGTGGACATAAAACATGTCTAAACATGCCACCGCTTAAGAATGGCCTTTATTCACTTCGAAAACAGCCAAGACATTCGCCTAAACAAACTCGACAGATGCTTCCCACTCCTACCACAAATTCTGTAGTCGTCAAAAATCAACGAAATTCTAATGCCCACAATAAGGAAATTAAGATTCTTATTCCCACTAGCGTCTCTTGACCTCTCGATAATGAAAAGAATCATGGAATGTTTTTGAGATTTGCATTGCGGAATACTAGATCGCATATTTGAGCTGTAATGCAGTCGGATCAAATTTATTTTTATATCCAAGTATTGTTATTGTGTTTTTTAATAAAAAATTAATTATGAACTATATATTTTTTAAATATTGATATAATAACATATTAACTAATCATTTAAAAAGTTCAAAAAAATATTTTTATGGCAAAACTCATCCAAATTAGTATGAAAACTAGCTTCTATGTTGATGATGAAAAAAAAGGAGTAAATCTTAATTGGATTTGAATTAGACTGAGCTATGTAAAACTCAAAATCTTAATTGGATTTGAAGTGGACTGAATTATAATGAAATGAAATCACCAAGATTATCCTAAAAATAACCAAAATTTCACAAACTAAATGTCCCCTAACTCTTTCCAACAATTCACTTCCTATCTTTTTATGAAAGTGATTTCTCGACTATATCACTACATATATATCAGAATGGTCAGGAGGCGGTCGGACACTTCTTGCCTGTCGCTTAAAGTGTCGTGGCCATTTCATGCAACAAGCGTTGACACTTCATATGCTGGAAACCAATTAGTAGGCTAAACTCTTTAAGGAACGAGTAAAGTATACCAAATGCTCTCTTTCTAAGGGAATCGCATAGGCCTGGTTTATGATTTAAATTTGATACATGTAACATGCTTAATCTGGGATTCCTGTTGCCTATTCTAGAGTGTATATATATAGGTGGTGTAGAAATAGCGGTACTGTACCGCTTCAAGTCTACGAGGTTATATAAAAAAGTAAAAGTTCGGAAGTTGCTGATCAGAAACATGTCCTTTTATAACAAAAAAAACCTTGCACAAGTAGAAGAACTGCTCCAAATGTTATGATAAATAAACAGAAGTGAACTAGGCAGCTTTCTTTTCTGCTGATTTGGTTTTGTTTGCAGCGGCAAAACGCTTGTCCTCTGCCATCTTTGATTCATTTTCACCCATCTCCCTGAAATACTTCTCAAAAGCCCGTGGAAGGAATTTCGGGATCAAAAAAAGAAGAAGATTGATTGAGAAATATGCTAGATTGGCAGCTGCTAGACTCCTCCCAAACCAATACCACGCAATGTCCTGAATCAACCACATGAAATATGTTAAGCTAATTAGCTCTCATTCAAGTTAAATCTAAATCATGGAAAAGAAATTAAGAACCACGTACCTTAACTTGAGCAGTTGCTGGTAGAGTTTTGGTAACCCACACATCGTTTATCCAATCAATGATAACGAAGATCCTCCTGACCGTATAAAGCAAGGGTACTAATGCCCTCACTGGCGGTGAAAACAACGACAGACCACTTATTATGTTCTCAGTAAGGATCTGAAACGAGAGCAAGAACAAATGAGGTGTTACTGACCGGACTGCTTGATCATCACCCCTTGCAAACCCACCCAACACGTAGGCTAGGGGCAAGAACAGTCCTATGGTTGTTCCCAAAATGACGTAGAATCTAAAAAATCTGCTTCCTTGGAAAATCTCTGATGAGGTTCTGCCATATGAAGGGAAAGCGAAGCGCGAGAGGGCTAGAAGATAAGCAGAGGTGAAGGCTGGGAAGACTAGATCAAGTAGTGGGACAAGGCCACTAACTGAGAAAACCATAATGAAGGCTACTAGTTGAAGTTCTATAACACGCAATGATCCCATTAAACCTCCTACCATCGAATTCTGCTGTTCCTGTCGCTTAAGCGGAGCCTTTTGCTGAGCCTTTGTTTCTGAAACAGTGGTTCCATTAGGTTCATATGGTGGATTCACAGCGAGAGAGACACCCGACATTTCTCCTTTAACTTGGTATAAATTTCTCTGTATTAAAAGTTTGGATGGTTCAGAATAAGAACAGGGCATGCAAAAAATGGGAAAAAATAAAATGTGTTGAGCAGAATTAGCAAGAAATGTCAAACGGAAATCAGATAATGAATGAATATCTAAACAGAAAGTCATCAAAACTAAAGAGACTGACAATTGGGATTTATTTAAAAATGAAAAAGAACAGAAAACGAAAGACGGGACTGTACAACTACTATATGAGCAGCATCCTAAACTAGAATCGGAGCATTATTCAACCTAAGAGGTTAAGATAACTAGAACAGCCTAAAAAAACATTAATATTACTGATATGCAAAGCTATAAAGGTGATCAAAAGTTAATATTCATCTGATAAAGGCTGGATGAATGTTTTATACTCCAAAGACAACAGAAGAAGCAAAATGAAACCACGACAACGATACAATACCACCAGAAGATTAAGAAAGAACCTGAAACAAGGGGATTGGTGGTTCAAGAAGAAGAAGAAGAGAGATCTTACTGATAAATGCAAACGAATGAATCATTCAAAAGTATGATCACCGAACAGAAAGGGTCAAAAAAATATTAACTAGCGATGACTGTGCTGCAAATGTAATTGCCACAACGTGCCTGGTGGCTGCTCTTGAATGGGGGATGCTGTCAGCCTTGCACCTGCCAAACCACTATTTTTAGAATGGATTCGAATTGCTATAGCCAAACCACCTTTTATTTTCTTTTCACTTTCTTTTGACTCTGTTCAAGGATGAAAATTTAACTCAACTCCATGAATATTAAATTGAATCGGCTTGAATAGATAGATTTTCTAGATAGTTGTTTTATATATATATATATAGCTAATCTAAACATGTTATAAGATTTATACATTTATAATTATACATGTAAAGCATTTATATTTATTTAATATAATCTAATATATAATATATTTTTTTGTGTATCCTTCTTATTGTTGTTTAGAGCCCTTCATTTTGAAATCTGTATCCGTGAAGAAATATATTAAGCCATGTGATTCACTGTTTAAAATGTATTGATATAAATATTTAATCATGTAATTAACCTCTTTTTTTTTTTTATCTCTCTAGTTTTATCCAATTTATCATATTAAATCTAGGCGTGGAGTGGAGACAATCTAGAGATTACAATCACGTCTTGTTTTATTGTTGTAATAATATTTTTAAATGGAAATGAATAATTGAATTTTTAAAACAAGGAAAGAGTTGGTGTACGGACTAAAATCTCACATCATTAAAAAAAAAATTAAAAAAAAACTCACACGTGGGGTGGCTCTGGACATAAATCAGATCATCTAGCAACCGAATCAACTGATCCGCGCCAAAACCTTACAAAGTATCCAGAATATTCTGAGAAACGAAGACAAAACCATTACAGCATCCATTTGAGCAACCAGGGAACTTCTTGTTTTTGCGCATGGAGCAAAAGACAAAAGACATAACGTAAACAAAAATGCGATCAATTTTCTGGCTGGCGTCGAGACCCCGAGATTTTAACACCCATAGATTTCTTAGAAAAAATCAGTTTGAAGTGACCGGTTCAATTTTTTAAAAAAAAACCCACAGGATGTGTTTGTGATTATTTTTACTTTTGTTTTTAAATTCTTTTTAAAAATATATTTATCTTGAAAAAACTCATAGGATGTGTTTGTAATTATTTTTGCTTTTGTTTTTAGATTCTTTTTAAAAATATATTTATCTTGAAAAAACATCAAATTGATTTTTTTTCATGTTTTCTTATGATTTTGGTATGTTAATGTAAAATAAAAACATGAAAAAAATTATTTAATATATTTTTAAATGAAAAACTATTTTAAAAAGCATTATATACCACAATTTCAGATATACATTAAGTAATACTTTAAAAAACATGAGGAAAATACTATTTCTCATGCCATTGTTCACCAGAAAACAAATCACCGTAAATTATCATATTAATTTGTTTTTCTTTAGTTTTTTTTTTTATAACACCCTTATAGCCACAAATAATGGCCTATTAAAGCACATTTATTAAGGAAAGTCAAGAATTAAAGATACGAGCCTAAAATGAAAAACATAGCAAATAGAGAAGTTTTTGTTAAAATTAGGTGTCGACCAAGAAAAAGCACTTGTGTCGACTCACGACGCTGCTTCTTCCAACACGGTTCCACAATGTAGAGGCAGTATCCCTTCACAACGGGATTAATTCTCTTACAAGTACGAGGTACATTGAAAAGACGACATTTCAATGTAAGTTTGTTTTGAAGTTTGTTTTGATTTGAGTTGGTTTGTGTTTAACAATTTATGAACAACTAATATTTCATTAATTTTATCGATTTTCAGGTTCACAACATTGAGGTCGCCCAATTAATAACATCGCCCTTTAAATTATCGATGAAAATTTTATTGTTTAAATGGAGCCAGGTTTCCAGACATCCTGATTGGAACCTTATATCGATGCATGATTTATAAGATTTGATGTTAGTGTTAACTTAAATTTTTAACTATTTCTTATGTTATATTGAAATTGTTGATTTATTTTTTATAAAATTTTTATACACAACAAAAATTTGAGTGGGATAGCGCAAATGATAATATTGCGAGGAGGGTTTGGGAGAATCACGTTGTAACTAGGTAACATAAAAAAACAATACGATATATTTAAAAAAAAAATTATATATTAAAATCTCATTTGTCATTAACTCATATAAAATACATTTGTATCATGTAGGTTGCATAACTTTTGGTATGGGGCGCAAAAAAAAGCTAAAAAATATGTCAGAAATGACGCTTTACCAGTCTAGAATGACATGACAATTTGGAAGGATTTCAAGCCATCATACATCCTGGAGGATATATGAACGCAATATCAGCACATGATGTCTGAGTGATTCACACAACGCTCACAGTTCGACGTTGAGAAAAAAATTCGGTAAATTCACGGTTCGGCTACCACGCATACTGGCGGCTCCGTTCATTGCTCATGCGAAGCGGATGGTAATATTAATTTTAATAACATCTATCTTTAATTAATTCATTATTATTTATAAATATATTTAACTTGCAATATTTTTTTATATAAGCCATGACTCTTAGACATGAGCCGAGTCTAATGAAGCTTTTTGTTGAGACGCACGTGTGGAGTGAAGATCGCCAAAAGCGGGTGCCACAGTTCGTCGACAACCGCGCTCAACACTTTGTGGTATGTTCATTCAACCATTTCCTTTCGTAATTTATTATTTTTTACTTGAATTTGATGAGTTTGGTTTTTATTTCTAGGAGACATATGACAACCGGTTGAGGGAGAGATATGAAAACGATCATTCGACCCACCTAGATTTCGATCCGAATTTGTGGATGGACTATAGAGGCAGGATCGTCTTGTGTACTCGATCGAAATCGGGTGTATAAACTCTCCAATATTACGACTGAGAACTTGCGGGCGGCCCGTAGTATCTTAACCTTTGGGAGCTCCCAATCAGTATCGAGCACCTAGTCTCAAAAGTTCATGGCCTTGCAACAACAAACGGCTCATCTCATCGAAAAATATAAGCAACTCTCGGCGGATTATGAACAACTCCGCCAAATGATAATGGACATGAGATCACAGATAAGTGGTACGTGTGCACCCCTTTTTGACCTTATAGTCCCGGGAACGACCAGCCTCCTCCTTCTCCTTTGGCACTGCCATTATTCTAGTTTAATTCTTGTTTGAACAAATAAAATTGTAATGAATATTTGGATTTTATATTATTCAAGTTTATTTTTACATATTTCAATCTTATACAATTTTATTTTTTTAATTATTTTCTTAGTTTGATTATTCTAGGGGTGATCATTTTCGGTTCCGTTCCGTTTTTATCAAAAAAAAGTAACCAAACCAAAAAAAATTTAAAACCGAAACCAGTTCAAACCGAACGGTTTCGGTTCGGCTCAGTTTTGAGGACAAAAACGGTTTAAACCGGTTTGGCTCAGTTTTTTCTGTTTGGCTCGATTTTTTGCTGGTTTGGGCTCAGTTTTTTCTGTTTGGCTCGGTTTTTTGCTGGTTTGGCTCGGGTTTTTTTTTCCGATTTGGGTTCGATTCAATTTTTTTGGTTTTAGGCTTATAAAACCGAAACCAAACCAAACTGGCCGGTTTTTTCAGAATTTTAATCGGTTTAATCGGGTTTTTTTCACGGTTCTGTTTTTTTGATTATTTTTTTCAATTGTCTTGGTTTTTCGGTTTTTTTGCTCACCCCTAGATTATTCTATAAAATTTTATATTAATTATTTTATACAATTTTATTTTTTAAAAAATATTTTTTAATTATCATGGATGGAGTTACCGACGGATTCAATCCGTTAGTATATTCTAGAGAGTTGGAAAAAATTTACTGCATATACCACTATCACCGACGAAATTAGTCCGTCGGTATATTACTAATGGGAATACTGACAAACACAATCCGTCGGTATATTCCAGAGAGTTGACCAGTTCAATATTTGATTAACCCATTTAGGATGTGTTTGCAAGCGTTTTTGCTTCTGTTTCTAGATGCTTTTCAAAAGTGTGTTTATCTTGAAAAAACATTAAATTGATTTTTTTTCATGTTTTCTTATGGTTTTAATGTGTTGATGTAAAATAAAAACATAAAAAAATTATTTAATATATTTTCAAATGAAAAACTATTTTAAAAAGCACTATACACCACAGTCTCAAATACACATTAAGTAATACTCTAAAAGACGTGAGGAAAATACTATTTCTCATGCTAATGTTCACTAGGAAACAAATCACCGCAAATTGCCATATTGATTTGTTTTTCTTTAGTTGTTTTTTTATTGCACCTTTATTGCCACAAATTAATTGCCGATTAAAGCACATTTATTAAGAAAAGTCAAGATTCAAGGATAAGAAAATAAAATGAAAAACATGGCAAATAGAGATGATTTTGTTAAAATTAGGGCTTAATGTATAGTTCAATCCTCAAAATTTTTAGATTATAAGTTTTTAGTCCTTAATAATTTATGAAATTCAATTTTATTCTCAAACTTTATTATTTTATTTCCTAATTAAAAAAAAGAGATTAGCTGAATTTCAATGTTAAAAAGAGAAAGTCTAAACTATTTGATCCACAGTGAAGCGTGTGGAAAATAGCAAGTTTAAAGTGTATTTGAAATTGTAGTTGCGGTTGCGGTTTAAAATGTTTTTTTACTTGGAAATATATTAAAATAATATTTTTTTTAATTTTTAAAAAATTATTTTTGATATCAGTATATTAAAATGATTTAAAAACATAAAAAAATAATTTTTAATTAAAAAATTCAAAATTCAAAATAAGGCGAAACTGAAGCCTCACAATCACTAGCCAATATGATTTTTTTCTCGTGCCTTTTATTTGTTCATGGTTTGATATTGTAGTATCCTAGACGTAAAGAAACCACACCAATTCATACCGAACTTGATGGTTAAATTCTAGTGCGGTAAAGAGGGAGGTCCTGCAGAAAATAGCTCGACATCTGTCATTTTGACGTTCCCGTGCGGTGCACTTAAAAAAACAACCGGGTACGTGTAATGACTTTGCTTTCAATAATTTTCCAATTTGGTTTGGATAAAAGAGGCTTTGAGGATTTCAATACTCATTTTTGACCGTTGCTTTGAATGCAACGCCTTTCACAAGTAACGCCTCCCCGAAGCCGCACAGTCTCGCACACACGTGCTTTCACGGACACAAAACCTCATTGGCAAACAGGTCCCACTTGTGATGACTTGGCAAGACCCCATTGACACATCAGCATTTACACACCCCCGTGCCACCAACTTCATTTTTAAGTTTTCAATGTTCAAAATTAAACAATTTTATCATCAACAAAAATCAAATTAATTATTTCATGATGATGAAAGTAAAAAATCAAATTCGAAATTCATAAAAGCAATAAAATTATTTCCGAAAACTACTACATAACAAAAATATTAGATCATTATGCTTTTATGTTTATCATCACAAAAATTTACTTTTATATCAAAAATCAAATCCCATAAAAAAAGGTAATTTTGTAATTTTGAAAGAATTGACCATTAAAAATAAGAAAACGCGTAAATTAGGCATAAATTATATGTTTTACTTGAAATTATATTAGTAATTTTGTTGAAGGTAATTAAGAACTCTGGAAACTGAAAGGAAGCCATCTGAATACTCAATATAATATTTCTGGTTTCAACAAAAAAAAAAATTATTTCTGGCTCAGATTTGCCCCTAATGGTCCACCGGCTTACGGTAGCGTCTCTCACCAACCAAGAGCAATAAATTCTGAAACCACATTGATTCTTCCACGTGTACTTAAAACTCCCGCGTCTTAATCTATCCGTTAAACCTTAACGTTAACTCTCTCTCCTCTCTCTCTGCAACTCGCCTCCCCGTTGAAGAAGGAAAAGAAAAGGATTCAAGAAATTTTTTTTTTCCTGTTATTGATTTAAAGAAAACTAAAAAAATGGGAAAGTTGTTGTGCGATTCAACAGCAGCCGTTGCCGAAACGACATTTCAAACGCCAACTTCACCGGCTGTTCATTGGAGGGACGATCCAAAAGCCACCGTAGATCTTTCAGAACAGACTCTGACCATCGCCGCACAACCTACGTGGGAGGACGTGATTGGGTTGGAAGACCAGCAAAGACGCCACTTACAAAGGCTCCAAACCAAAGGAGTGCTGTGGAAGCATCCCAAGAACGACGATTCGTTTCCGGCGGTGGTATTCAGGCTGTCGCACGGGGGAGACGTTTCGGCGGACGGGAACTGCCTGTTCACGGCCTCGCAGAGGGCGATGGCGGCGCGTGAGCTGGACGCGCGGAAGCTGAGGAGTAGGACGGTGAGGAGGTTTGTAGAGGACTTTGGATCTGTTAGCGGGGAAGAGAGGGAAGTGATAAATGGTGCTATAAAGCATATGTATTCGCCGGATCTGAAGAACGGGTGGGGGATACATGTCGTTCAAGAGGTTAAACTCTTAGCCAACAAAGAAGATCGTGTTGCGCTAGATTCTGCTATCGAGGAGCTTGTTCTCTTAGGGATGCAAAGGTGATTGTTTCACTGTTTCTTTCTCTTATCTTTTTTTTTTTGTGTTATTTGTTTTTTGGATCTGTTTGTGTTAGTTTCTTTAAGTTTAAGAAATGAAGAAGATTTTTTGTTTTTTATTCTTTTTTTCCTGTCTTTAATTAAAAAATTATGTTTGTAATTTTGAAATGATATGTTATATTGAGATTTTATAGCAGCAGATGGTTTTTGCCACATTATTTTTTTGTATATTTTTGTGTGTCTAAGAAGAGTATAGAAAGTTATGGTTTTTGGCCGATTTAAAACGAAGTGTTGAGGGTTTTGTCAATGCGTTTCCTTGGATCTGTTGGTTCTAAATGGAAAAGGTGAATCGTCACTGTGTTTAGGCTCAAGAAATGACAACTGAAAAAAAGATTATTTTTTCTTTCTTTCTGGATTGATTTTTGAAAAGGGAAGTGTGTTGTTGAAATGAGGGTTTTTATTGCGGATGATTGTTGTTGCTTCTGCTTGTTTTTTTATTAGAATTTATTTTTGTGATTTGAAGAGAAATGGCGGCAGAGTCAATATACAAAGAGAGGTGTATAGCGGTGAATGATGGCCCGAGTTGGGCAAAATACATGTTGATCTCTGGTTCACCTGATGATGAGGATGATATCATCACTTTGCAGTATACCGAGGAAGGTTTATTATCTGTAGATGAGAATAGAGAAGGTCATGCTGCTGCTTTTGGTGATGATATTGCAATTGAGTGTCTTGCAACAGAGTTCAAGCGTGAAATCTATGTAGTAAGGACTAGATTTTGCAAGTTTAATTTGTTGTTCGCTCTCTGTTTTTCTTTTTTGAATCAACATATCCATTTAATCGTTTATATTTTGGTTTACATAATTGAGCACTGTATATGCAAGTGTGCTAGGAATGAATTGTGACAGAGAAGTATGATTGTAAAATTCATGTTATTCTAAATCAGATGTGTGGCATATTCAACTAGTAATTTAGATAAACTACACTTAGGTTCCAAGTCTGATATTGCAGAAATGCACCATCAATGCAACAGCCTCACAAACTAGTTGTTGTTTGTTACACATACATGTCTTGTCATAGGCCAAAATTCTGTGATTGTTTGGCACCATTTGATAATGGTAACTATATAGTTATTTAAGTGAATGCACAATATTTTCCAATCTGTTAACAAAATGGACATTTTGTGTTTGTCAGGATATAAAGATATTCATTCTATGTCCCCGAGGCATTTCCTTTGGCCTTTTCTTCCTTTTCTTGTTCACATATTGTCTGGTTTGCTCTTGGTATTCATTTCTTGAGATCAAACTATCTCAGATGACAAAATCTCTTGTAGCCTAAAATGGTTTGTTACACTACCATGTGATCTAGTGGATTGCCTCCCTTTCTCTTATCACCGATATCAAGTGGCTATTTTTTTTAGTTTGTGGAGTTCCATTCTATGTAGTGGATTGCATGAGTGAAGCTGTGGAACTGATGCATGTCACTGGAGAGATTTGAAAAATGAATTTTTTCAGTTACTGATTGCAGATGGTAGAAAATAAATAATAATAATAATAATAATAATAATAAAAATTCTTGTACACTGCTAGAGTAACAGCTTTTCCTTTCACTGATATGGAGGAAGATGCTATAGATGGTCAGTTCAGTTGAATAGCTATTGCATATTCGGTCTGTGTTTGTTTAGCAAGCTGCATGAGGTCATTGTGTATAGCCACTCTTTTTGGAGTTGTTCTGCTATTTTAATATCAAATTCCTATCTGTGATGTTGATGTAGGACCATGGAGTTCTAGAATTAGGAGTTTTAAAACTCCATGGTCCTAAAATTATAACTACCATTAGTCTTTTAATTTTTATATGTAAATTTCTATTGATGATGGATGTGATGTTGTATGGCAAGTTGTATGTTGTGTTTTAGGTATTAGAGATCCCGTAAAAGCTAACTTGTATTTCTTGTATGGAGATACGGCAAAAGCTAACTGCATTGTGAACGCTCAAATTTCCTGATAAATCAGACTTGTAGAAGTTGTATGTTGAATTTTAGTTATTAGAGATACTGTAAAAGCTAACTTGTATTTCTGGTATGGAGATATGGTAAAAGCTAACTGTATTATGAACGCTCAAATTTCCTCGTAAATCTGACTTGTAGGAGTTGCCATTGTTCCACTTCAACATTATGTAGTTTTTAATGCATAAAAAGGAATATTAGGAAAGAAAATACTTTATCAATACCATGCAACTATGTATTGCTGTTGTTTCCTGATTGAGTTTAGTTTATCAAGTCTTTCCAACACGGATAATTGTTAGAGAGTTCTACTTGTAATGATTTAGCTCTCATGTTCTGGTCAAACATTTTACAGGTGCAAGCACATGGATCTGATGCAATGGTTGACGAAGAAAATTGTGTCTTCTTTCTCCCACATCGTCCGAGGACTGAAATTTGTGAACCCCCCTTCTTTCTCTTTATGAAAGGAACAGGTAATGAAATTGTATAATCTATTTGAATGTTCAGGGTGAAAATTAAGTTCATTTTTCGTCATGGATTTTCCATATATATATATATATATTGTACACAGACAACTCACCACAAAAGATTAACTATTTGATTGAATTTTAGGTACTTTAGTTGTTGGCTAAAGAATTAATTTTTTATTTGTAATACAGGCTGGTGTGGTGCTGGAGCTGATCACTACGAGCCTTTAATTGCTCAGCCATCTTCACTTGTTTCCCAGGAGAAGGTTGCTTTTGTACTTTGAGGGAATTAGTCCCTGCAGTTTTGTGACCTAGAGAGAGAGGTTGAATAGAAGTAGCCGCTGTATTTGTTTTTCTCCACAGAGTTAGACTTGCAATGTTCTCCTGATATTTTTTTTCCCAAATAATCAGGAGGATATGATTGCATGGCACAATTTTTTGTTAAGATCATTTAGCATCGATCATTCGACTCCCAGGTTCACTGCCTGCACTTGTAGTATTTGTAGTGAGTTTTATCGGCATTTGTTATTGTTGCTGAGTTTTCATAGGGTGCTTGTATGATCTTGAATTTCTGGCCAAGGATGGAACAGTGCTTGTATGTTCAAAGTTTAATTTGACTGATTAATTTCATCTATGCACCACAATTGTGGAACTATGATGACAGCTTATTTTCTGAGAACTCAGGTCCTGGAAATTGCGAGGCACTGAATGAAGGCAAGCTGAACTGTCTGAATATTAATTACTCAGCTTGGCTAAAATGGTTCCGTGTTGGACAAAGATCATTTCCATAGTTCTATACAAAGAGAAGCAAAAAAAATAAAAAATGAGGCGATCTCTACTGTTTTATTTCATTAGCGATCTCTACTGGCCCTTGCGTGGTTCTTCGGTTCTTTTTCGCAGAATGCAATCAAAACTCAGACAGCTCTCACGATTTTATTAGAGTCTGTAATGAATGAATGGTAGAAGATGCAAAACGATATTGTGATGTTCTGAAATGTCACAAAACATTGTAAGAAAAGCAATATGATTATAATTTCTCCATGGTTTGTAGAAATTCTCTGATAGTCAGCTTCATGAGGAGGTCCTGATTATTTTTGTAATCATCTCTTCAAACAGCATTAGTTGCCTTATCATGGGTTAAAAAGTAGAGATGTTGATTTAGTTTCTCCTAGCATCTCTTTACAGCCCTCATGGATGAAAAAAATTTGTGTTAGATCTCTAGATAGATTAGAATAGTTAGATGTGCAATCTCCTTATAAATATAAAGACTAATGCATTCAGAATTTAAGTATGTTAATAAAAAATATAGATATAAATATGTTGATAAAAGAAAATATGTGCTAAGAGTTGAATATCTCGATCATAAGGTTTTTTCAACTTCCAAGTGCAAGTAACAGCTTCAACGTTTGGCAGCAAGCAGTAGACATCACGTTGCAGCAGCAGCAAGAAGTTTTGGTCGCCCAGCAGTTCTGTAGCAGTAGCCTTTTGCAGCAAAAATTTTTTTTAATTCCAATAGACAGCAGCTTGTCGCAATTATCAGATCCTTTCTCGCACAGCGTTCAGCAGCATAGGCGCGATAACAGTTCTTTGTGCCAACAGTAGCAGCAGCAGGCCTAGGTAGAAGCACCTCCTTCACAGTCGAAAAAAAAAATAAAAAAAAATCCAAGAGCAATAGCTTGTAAGAAATCGAACCAATAGAGTTTTTAAGCCATTCAATTAAAAGGATGGGTTCTAATATAAATTAAATACATGCATCGTTAAGTGTTGACAAAAACAACTTTGAACATTGAAAAATTCAGATGCAATCTTTATTTGAGTATTATGCTTGGGACGTTGTTAAGAACAAAGTTCGAAAGTCAATGAATGTGTAAGAAACAAATCAGGCCAAGAAAAAATTAAAAAGCTTGATATCACATCTTTTAAAAGTGAAATTATTTGTTTTTGAAAAGATCATGTATGTTGAAACTACAAAAGAAACTTGGGATATTTTTGACAAGGCAAAGAAGATAAAGTTACATAGTTTGAGCTTCTCTAAATGAAAAATAATGAGATTATTGAAGAGCATTTTTCACACAAACAAAAATTAGTTAATCAAATGAAAGCCAATGGAGAAAAGATCGAAGCCTAACAGTACTTTATTTGGAGTATGTGGTAGTAGCTATTAAAGAATTAAAAGATTTGAGTGAGATGTCGATTGACGAATTACAAGGCTCGTTAGCAACTCATGAGCATCGCTTGAATTCAAAGATATGTGCAACAACCATTGAAAATGCATTGCAATCTCAGTTGAACATGATGTCCAAAGAGAAAATCTTAAACAAAATTGAGCACAATCAACATGGTCAAAGTAGTAGAGCTAGAGGTGGAAGAAATAACAGTTTTGATTAATGACAAGGATACAATGGAAGAAAAAAGTGGTAGAGGTAGAGGAGATTTAAATCAACATGACAAGTCTCAAATTCAATGCCATAAATATAAAAAATATGGTCACTATAAGAAAGATAGTAAGTCTCATATTCATTGTCATAACTGCAAAAGATTTTGTCATTATCAATATGAGTATTCTTAAAAACTCAAATAATGGAAATGTGCATACCAAATTTATGGAGAGTAATAAAGATGCTCTCAAGACTTTGTTTTTAGCAAGCCATAATATAAAAAAGGAAGAAGATGTGTCTTTATTGATGGCTTGTCATATGAACAAGAAAAATAAGAAGGGAAAAATTTGAAACCGAGTGGCAATTGAATAATAAAGAAAAAGAAATGCTAAGAAAAGAAGTAATGTATTGCTGAGGAGAAAGAAATTGTTTATAGATTGCTCAAAGATGAGTATGATAGCCTTAAATTAGAGAAGAAGGCAATGAAAGATCAACATAAGTAAGATGTTGAGTCACTTAATTCATAAATAAAATAGAGCAAGAATGCTTTGATAATTCTAAAGCATTCAAAAGGAACAAACAAACTTCTTGTTGGGCATAAAGAGAATTAAAGAGTAGTTTTGATAAAAAGATGTTAAGAGATGAATATCTATTTGAGCAATAAAAAGACAACCTTTGAGCTAGAGAAAAGAAGCTCACTTCAACATATTGCTTCTCGTAGAGAAAAAACAGAAAAAGAGTTGAAACAAGTTGTTTTTAAAAGAAAAAACTTAATCATGAGAAAAAAGAAGAAGCTTATGAAAAATGCATCACAACTAGTGTATGATTAAAGCCCACTTGAAATATCAGCAAATAATGATCAATGACAACATGTTAGAAAAGAGCCTACATGGATAAATGTTTATGAGGTAACTGAGATCTAACAATCAAATAATCTATTTACTCATTTTATTTTATTCTCATTTCTCATATTATGATCCCGTGAAGTGGCAAAAGATTTTAGATGATGAAATTAATGCCATTAAAAAAAGCAATATTCAAGAATTAATGAAGTTTTCAAAAGAATGAAAATAGATGATAGAATAAAATAACGCCTTAATTTTTGTCTTTCAATCCATTTTTTTTATTTAAGTTTGTTACGGTCTCTTATTATCATTGATGAAAAATAGATATTCAAGACAATGTTAAAGAAAAATCCTACATTGTTAAACTGAGAGCTTAAAAACATTAGTTCAAAGAAGGGATTGTTAGATAAAATCTTAATTAATATACGAATCCTTGATAATAATAATAAAAAAAGAATTTATGTTAGACTAGTTATTAGAATACTTGTTTAATTAAATAGTTATATTTCTAATTAGATTATGATAGTTAAAATAATAATTATTTTATAAATGTAAGACCAATACATTTAGAATTTAAGCGAGTTAATAAAAAGTGCTGATATAAGCGTGTTAAAAAAAAATTGTTGAGAGTTGAATATAATCAATAAAGCTTCAGAGATTCAAATAGCTGTCTGTTTTGTTTTGTAGCAACTTTTGCACGCCATACTTTCTTTCAAAGCTCTTCTTTTTAAGCTTCGTCAATGTCAAATCACTTCCTCTTCCTATCCCTCCCCGGTGAACATGGTTCACCGGGGAATCTAAGAAAATTCTTAGCTTGCAAAAGCAAGTGTATGCCAATGAACCCACAACGCCTTCAAATAATTTTGTATCTTCGAGAAGGAAGGTTGTATCTAGATAGGGTTCTTGCTGCTGGTAACTTAACATGACCCCTCGAAGGTTACATCAATAAAAATAATAGCAGTAAAAATATTTTCATTATTAATATTTAATTCATAGTAAAAATAATAGAAGTAATCGCCGATGATAGTGGATGGAAAATACATGGCGGTAATAATAATAGAATAGCAATAAAAATAATATATTTTAAAAGTATCAGTGCCAACAGAGGACTTTCCTAGGTTTTCTTTACAGAAATGATGAATTCTCTATGTTAGATGGACAGTGGCGTTAGAAAGAGATATAAATGAATGCCATGTAAAGTACTTGTATTTTATGATTTTCAAGAAATAAAAATATCACAATTTTACCATTTTCAGCATTTTTATTTTCTCATAATGATATTAGAAAAAAAGAAAATGAAAATAACAAAAACTTAAAATGAAAACTTATTATAAAACTAATTAAGCAAGTGAGCTTATATTTATCTTACTTATTAGTTAGGATTTAATTTTAGGTAAGAATAGAAGCTTTAAAAACACTACCGATGAGTAATATGAATATAAAATAACCTAATCAATCAATTAGTTTTATTTTTATTTTTGTTTATTTTTCATCTTGAGATAAAACCAAAAACACTAAAAAAATCATAAAATAATGGTTACTCAGATCCACTTATATTGAGTATAAGTGCCACATCAATTAATTCATTGATGATATCCTAAAAATCCAACTAGTTTAGAAATAGATCTCTTGAGTTAGATAATCGGTTAATCAGTTGATGTTTGGTAAGCTAAGGTGGCAGGTGACTTGTGGTTAGTACCTGCAAAAGATTTTCTTTTGTGGAGGTGAAAACTTTTTGATGTTTAAATAAATACTTTTTAGATAGAGAAAATACAAGAATATTTTAGAGAGATACTCTAAAAATATATATAGAGTAGAGAATGAAGATTGTAAACCTTTGCTCTGAAGATCTCATGGTGTATTTATAGCTTATGAGTTTTATTTTTTTGTGAAGAGGAAGATCTATAGTGTAATCTTACTCTGATAGCATTTAATGAGAGATAAATATCTCTTACATCTATATTAATGTTTGATGGGAATATAATGGGTCTTTAGAGGACTTTTATATATCTAAAAGGTGTAATCTTACCCTGAGAATTTTAATAAGGGATAAATATCTCTTACATCCACATTAATGCTTGATGCGAATATGGTGGGTCCTTGAAGGACTTTTATACACCTAAAAGGTGTAGGGAGATTAAGGTCTAAAATGTTAAATGTAGTTAAACCCATGAAGATTGAGTTCTTTCTCGAGGTTAGACCCAAAGGAGGATGGTGGAAGATGATCGCTACCTTGGACTTAACGGGCTATCAAATTCAAGTGTCTTGGGTCTGACATATTTGCCAGACCTATGTTACAGTGGTGGAATGCCAAGCCCAAATATTTTGGGTATGACATGTTTTCCAAGGCCATGCTACAACTGTCAAGTCCAAGTGCTTTGGGTCTAACATGTCTGTCAAACTCATGTTGTCTTGGATTTGGCTGATTGCCAAGTCCAAGTATCTTGGGTCTGATATACTTATCAGACCCATATTATCTCATTCTCTTTAGCGTGTCAAAGGAGAATGATCATTCCTTTGAGCATTTTAAGAGAGGATGCACATTTCTATAGGTGTGTCAGGGGCTTGGCACACTGTCAAACCTAAAAGCGTATGGGTTTGGCTGGCGTCAAACCCATATTTCCAGGACATGGCACACTGCCAAGCCAAATTACATCTGGGTTTGGCTAGTGTTAGAACCAGCGTGTCCGAGGTTATGCACGCTGTCAAATCTCCACATGGTTAGGTTTGGCACACCCAACCCACTCGGGGCATACTCATTCCTTTGGACATGCTAAGAAAAAGAGTCATAAGAATTTTTTAGACTTGTTAAAAATAGATTTATCATTCATAATATAAATTAATGAAAATACTTATCAAAATTTATGAGTATAAATATTCTAATAGAAAAAAAATAAGTACAAGCATTCATGTAGAAATGATCATATCGTACAAGTAATTCATATATCATTTATCTTTGTCAAATTTTGACATGTGAACTCATTTGATAAAGAGATAAATGTGCCATCAGTATATTTTAACAAAAACTAACTGAGATTTTTTATTAATTCAATTTTATGAGTATAAGTATTTAAATAGAAAAAAATAATATAAAGTACAAGTACTATTATCTTTGCAACATCTATTAAAAAAAACATTCTTGTTCTTTGTTTTTTTTTTTTTCCACCTTCTTCATGAAAATTAAACATAAAAAATGAAACTACATATACTCGATCTAGAAAATTTTGTATGTGAGCGAGTCTCTTTCGCATGGCTTGTACTGTAACAATTCAAATGTTAAGGTGGCCATAATAAAGTAGCTTTCCATCTATAAAATCAAGCGTGGCCATGTATTTAATTGTTAGTTTAGATACTAAAGATTGTGGAGGTGATCATGGCAGGTTGTACATAATATAGGAATCTTGCTTTGCCTAGTAAAAAAGTTACCAACCTAATTTTCTAAGTATTTTGACAATGACCTTGATACCAGTGTTCATGGGCGCTGCACCTCCTTTACAAGCTCCTTTATTGTCCCCATTCAACAAACGTGCTGCCATCTGCTTCAACTATAGACGAAAAGGCATACAAAACCATGTTCAAAAAGCAGAGAAATGAAATGCCCATTTTCACCACAATTCTCTTCTGTTCAAAAGCTTAAGCAAGAAGAATATTAAACATGTATTTCTTTCTACGAGTGACCTTTTCTTTTCTTTCTTATTTTCCTGCTGAATAACATAGATTGAAACAATGTATTTATGCTACATGCATGCATACTTAATTCTGTCCTAGTTCATGTTTATGTTATGCCTATGGGTCTGGCTTTACAGACTGGATTGTTGAATCCAGAAACTAGGGGTCTTCACTGGTTGCTGACGCTAGCTAACACATATTTATTAAGTAAAATTCCAGATGGAGAATTCAAAACCATTAACAGCAATAGTGGAAAGCAATGGAGGCTATAACATATTCTCAACCCGCCATGCCTTTTTACATAAGCAATTTCCTCTACACCTAAACAACAATAAAGTAGGATTTCTTGAATCCCCACCAAAATATCCTCCATCATTTCCCTTTTCCCTCCCTATATAAGTCCTTGTCTCCATTCCACCATTGTCTGTCAGATGTGTGTCCTCACTGAGCCTTTTCTAACTAAGTTCTCCTTAGCTTTCCCCATTAAAATCATAATCTCTAAACTCACTAAGAAACCCCACTAAACTTCTTGTTATACCTCTTTCAACAATGGATACTATAAGCAAGGCTAAAAAGCTTCAAGCTATGCACAGTTTGAAGACTCAGTTTTATTACAATCTCATGTTTCTTTCTTTCCTTGCCTTGACGTGTAGTTTGCTTTTTTCCTTTCCTCTTTGGTTTCCATCCCTATGTTCAACCATGAAGCTATTTGTATCTCTATCCATCCCAAATAAGTTTTCCTCCTTCTTTAGCCCCAAGTGCTTGTTTATACTGGTAAATGTCATTGTTGTCTTTCTTGTTGGAGAATCAAGGTTTGTTGGGTCTCACTCATCTCCAGTGGGCGAAATTTATGATGAATATGTAGAGAGGAGCTGGAGTCTTAGAGGTGTGTCAGCTCATCAAGACAAGGCAGAGGAGAGTAAACTGGAGGTGAACTTGGCTGACCAAGAGACTAATGTTCAAGATAAAGAAGTAGTACTGAAGGAAGAAGTTGCTGAATTAACCAACAAAGGAGATAAAGAAGTAGCGGTGAAGGAAGAAGAAGATAGAGAAGCTAATGAATTAACCAGCAAAGGAAAGAAGGATGCTCATGAAGAGGTTAAAGTAAAAGAAGATAGGCATGAGGAGAAGGAAATAAGTGAAGAAGAAGAAGAGAGTGGATTGCCTCCAGAGGAACTAAACAGAAGAGTCGAAGAGTTCATTGCAAGGGTTAATAAGCAAAGGTGGCTTCAAGCCCAGTTATTAGTCTGTTGTAAGGCATGATTACTAGGATCCAGACACTGTAGTGCCATCAGAGAAAGTTGGAGTAAATACTGTATTCCTTGCTGCTATGGTCATTATTTTTGGCACAATAAATCTGCCAAGTTTTCTGTACTTGGAACTTAGGAGAAGGGCTTTGTAATTAATCTGTACTTCTAAATATTTATCTCTATTGACAAACAGTTTATAAATAAAGGACTCTTCATTTTTAATTTTTTTACCTTTTATTAATTGAAAAGGAACGGCGTGAGGAGGAAAAAAAATAATGCTCTGGTGCTTTAAAGAGAAGCGTTGACAATAAATATGGTATTGTAAAGGAAAATTTGGTGTTCTTAATTATCTTAGCCCCCTTGCAACTCCCAGCTTGATCCATGAATTATTATTTTTTTAATTAAGCGAGGTACCTCAATACACATAAATTACATAATTAATTTAATGAATCATTAGAGGACTTCCAGATGACATGATTAAGTTAATTAATTCTTATTCCTTGTTTTTAATCTCACAAGTTTAATTTTCATTCTCATTCATAGTACTCTTCATTTTCATTTTAAAACTTTAATTTTCACCCCAATCATTAATTCCATTTTTTATTACCAAATATCATCATCATGGCTGTGGAATTCCAAGACACTTGAAATCATGATCCATTCCCTTGTTAAGTAATTTGTGAAGTCATTGGTCATGAGTTATCTAGAATAAAACAATTCACAATATATATAAAGAGGTTTAAAGAGATGGACAAAATTAATTAGCTACCTGTGTAGCCTCGCTAAAGTCGTTGACAGGAAAGAAAATTATTGGTTGTCTGCATAAATATGCTCTAACAAACAAGATATCTAAGCAAAACCTAGTTATCACCAGCTTGCAGTGTAATGTTGGGTCTTGAGACATGGAAGAACATCCAGTTGTTTCTGTTGACTCTTTAGGTGGTGAGCGGTGGGTTTGAAATGTCAAGGGGAATATTGCTGTTTTTAGGAGGCAAGACAACGCTATTTCAAATGGAACTCCTTGGAATCTGGGAGTATTTTCTGGGCCAGCCTGCATCCGTTGTGACTTTGACCCCTGCATGGCTCGTATTCCTTCCTTAGCACATAAGAGTACAGAATAAGATAAAAGATGTTCAGGAATGAAATTGATGTGTTGAATAGTTGTTTGATTTTTTAGTTGAATTAATTTGATTTATTTTATATAGTTAAAATATATAACAATTTGATATAAAAAGCTTAAAGGGCTGGTAAGTGGTACATTATAGATGATGTCTGATAAGATTGGTGATTAGTAATTGGTAGTAGCTGGTGGTGTTTGGTAAGTCAAATGACCGGTAGTTAATATAGATAAAAGATTTTTTTTATGGATGCGAGGACTCTTTGATGGTAAAGTTAGTAACTTTATAGAGAGAGAAAGTACAATGATATTTTAGAAATATATACTCTGGAAATATATACAATAAAAATATTGAGAATGAAGAGGTTGTAAATTATTGACTTGAAAGATTCATGGTATATTTATAGCACATGAATCTTGTTATTTTATGGAGAGAAATGACTGAAGTGTAATTTCATTTTTGTAATATTTTGAGTTGTATTCTACTTAAAATAATACTTAGCATATCAATATAAAATATTTAAGGACTCGCATAAGATTCGAGAAAAATTATTTGACGAGTGTTGAGCTTAAGAAAGGTGTCTAAGCGCATTAGAAATGACAGTGGGTCCGAGCATGCTACTTGGACCCAAACAAGTCTCTGGTGTAATAATTCAAGTTCACAAGAACGCTAGGGTACATGCCCAAGACCCTTGGTGCTTGGCGCAGTCTTACATAGACATAAGCCCACTAGGGTGCGCTCGGCGGACGCCCAATACACTACATTGCACCCATGAGCCCATATAGGTAGCATGAGCTCTTGCTACCACTCATCGTCCCATGTTTTTTTAGTGTTTTTTAGGTTTTATTTATATTTTTTTTTGTTTGGATTTATTTTGAAAGAATTTTTGGGTTTATTTTATTTGGATGGATAAGTTGGTTAAAAAAAAAAGTGCAAGCTGGTTAAAACTTTCATTGGTGGGTGGTGGCTAAGCTCTTGGTGTGTTAATACCTAACATGGTTGTATTGCCCTTGCGTCTCTACAATTTTGATGGAAGTGCATTATATTACAACAAATAAACATGAAGCTGATTGTTGTCATGTAGCAAAGTCCAAGCATGAAAAAAGGGCTCTCCACTTTTCACATGTTTCGCTCCCCGCAATGTTTCGAATCCCACAAAAATCTAAGTGCGACTGTGCGGTCAACTTCAAGTTATTCCTACATAGAACTTTAAGAAAAGTTATGTGTAAAATTTCATATTTTGGATTTACATGCAAGAATACGGTTGTACCCAATAAGAATGTAGGCCCAAGATCATTACGGGCCTCGAAGTTATACAAGCCTCCTGAATTGGACTTTTACTATCTTGGAACTCGACTTAGCCCTAGGGTGCCTTGGAAATCCAATGCTCCCAGAGATGAACAATCCTTGAATTAGTCGAAGTGTTATTCTTGATTTGAGTGGGATTGTTGATCGGAGAACATGTTTTTAGATTTTCTTAATTATAAAAATTATAAGCTTATTAGATTACAGGCCTACTAGAAGAGTATTTGACAGTGTGATTATAGTTACTTTTCAAATAACTTTTCGTGCTAAAATACATGTCAATGATGTTTTTTTATTTTTTTAAAATTATTTTTAATATCAGCAAATCAAAACGATCTAAAACATACAAAACATATTAAATTTTAATTAAAAAAAATTAAATTTTTTGAGAACACGGTGCAAATCACGTTTCCAAACATATTATAGATCTATTAGACTACAAAATAAATAAGTAGTTTCGAATACCTTGTAAACTTGATTCAATTGTAGAGTAATTATTGTTGTTGATTTTTATTGATTATTTATTGCCTTGCATCATTTTCTAATTATAAAAATAAAAATAACATTCAATAATTATTCACTCATCCTATTTTATTTTTTATTTGAAGGATTTTGTATATATAAATTTTTTACACTTTCATTCCATCACTCACATTCAAGTATAGAATATATTTGAATTTTTTTCTTCACCATTTCATTTTTGTCCTTTTATCTTTATTATTTACTAATAAAAATAACAATCATTGTTAATTTTGTATCACTGTAACAATTACTATACCATCATCATCACTCCTCTATTTATCATGCATGTACCATAATATCACTATTTCACTACCATAATTAAATGTGTCATATTATTACTTTTATATTTTAACTTGTAATATATTTTTATATTTTTTAATTAAATATTTTTTTCTGAAAATATTTTCCTTCATGTACCTTGTTGCTAGAGACAGGCGCATGAAAAGCTATGGCTGAGGTGCTGAAGCTTGGAACGCAGTTGACGTCTTTGAGCAGGATTCACATAATCATTATTTCTTAGAGAAATTCCCATCTTTTTCGAGAATATTGACAGTATAGCGGTGGTTATTTTTTAAATAATTTTTTATATTGAAATACATGTTAATAATATTTTTTTTTATTTTTTAAAATTATTTTTGACATCAACACATCAAAATGATTCAAAAAATATAAATTATATTAAATTTTAATTAAAAAAAAATTAAATTTTATAGGAACGCGATTTACACCGTGTTTCCAAATGGTTTCTTTATAGTTGCCTTTCTAGGTCCTGTTGGAAAATCTTATTGTTATAGTAATATTTTTTTTTTAAGTTTTTTTTTAGTTTAACGTGGGTGTCCGGGCCAGCTTGCGCGCACCTCGACTAATCCCAGTTATAGTAATATTTTTCTAATTATTTTTCTAGTCTATATTGAAAAAAAGTCGAATACAAAGAAAAAAATATAAAATTTATATAAAAATAATAAAAATATCATTACTTAGAATTTTTTATTTTAATTACAACTATTTTCTTTTTAAAAATAAATTTAAAAATAACTAAACAGCATCGTAAAATCTCTCGATCTTGTCTTGTTTAGCTGTAGCAGCCCTCAATGATACAGTTTATTCACATGATGTTGACCACCCGAGAAGCCCACTTATGACCGCACACCAGACTAGATGAGTTTCTTGGTTTTGACAGTCATGTACAATGCTGGCTTTATTATTTTTTTATTCCTGAGTTTTTAGGTTTTTTTCCATGTAAAATGATTTCGTATTATTAATTAAATTTAAATAAAATTGAACAGTATCGTTACAGAATATTACACCCATATAGCATATTGAAGAATAAAAAAATACAATAAAATATTAAATAAATACATAAAACTAAATTTATGCAAATTTACTATATATTAAATAAACTACGAATTGTTAAATGATGCAAATTAATTCTCTACTTTTCTCTTTAGTTTGAAATCGATAATATTAAAAATAAATTATTAAATGTCTCTTGAATCCTGAATTAACCCGCTGAATCAGCCGAGGTTTTACAATAATGGAAAAACCTCCGGTTTAATTAGAGAGGAATCAAATTAAAAAATAATTTTGTGATGCCATTTGTCTCTCTAAAGGAGTAGAAGAAGTAATTAATTAATTTTAATATACTGTCTTCTCTCTCTTGAAAAAGAAAATAAAATACAGGTGTTGCTTGCAAAGACAAAAGAGCAGCCTTTCGGAGATCTCAAGGGCCTTGCGATTGCGCTCGCCCCTCGACGTTTCCGAGGTTATTCTGAGGCCTCGGTCACCACCATTGCCAACTCCCTCAAAAGTCAAAACCCATCTCTTTGATTCTCCCAAAACACACACACACACACACACACACACACTTTTAAAAGAGAAAGCAGAGATTGTTATCAATCTACGAAGATAAACAAAAGAAGAATGGCTGCACTTTATTCGACGACATGTCGTTCACATGCATACTCTCTATTACCTTCTTCTTCTTCATCATCATCAATTCATGGGCAGAATCATCAACGATTAAACTTCTCTTCTTATATTGCGAAAAGGGTTTTACCAGCTAAGGTTTCTTTTCATTCTCGAAGAAATTATCATTTAAATGTGGTTCTCATGCAAGATGGTTAGTCCTTTTAGTTTTATTGTTCTCATCTTCTTTTTTTTCTTTTTCTAAAAACGATTGTTTTTTTAGTTATGAATTGTTTAGCAGATTTATTTGTATATTTTTTGATATGTTTGGTTAAATTGCCTACTTGTACCGTTGTGTGTCTTTTTGATTGCGGAATGCTTGATTTGCCTTTTGTTTTATTGCTATAAAATCCAAGGATGCCCTTTAATCTATATGGCTTCGGTTGTGATCAGGGTATATATATATAAAACTTAAAAACAGTATAGAAATCAGAGAATTTTTCTGCTTTTGATATTTTCGCTCGTCATTTTTTGAGATATTACTTGATCCCTCTCTTTGTGAATAATGAATATCTATGCTCTCTTGTTTGTTCTTATTTGAATGGTAACTGATTGCAGGTGCAGTGGCCACTCCAGCGACCCCGGTTGAAAATGAGACTCCTTGTAAGAAATTGAAAGGTGGGTTGTTGACTTCAGTGCCATCAACTCAGGAATTCAAGGAAGCAGCTAGTTTTTATGTGAATAAAGATGAGTCAACTGTCAGTATCACTGTGGTTGGTGCATCTGGGGACCTTGCGAAGAAAAAGATATTTCCTGCACTTTTTGCTCTTTATTACGAGGGTTGTCTCCCGAAGGTTCAAATTTGATTTTTTCTATCGTCTGTCTACACTTGAAAGTTTTATTTCAATTTTCGATTGTTTATAAAGTTTTCTTTTTGAGCTTATGATAATATATTAAGTTGTGAAGTTATTTGGTGGCAGCATTTTACAATCTTTGGCTATGCTCGGAGCAAGATGACTGATGCTGAACTTAGAAACATGGTTAGCAAGACACTTACTTGCAGGATTGATAAAAGGTGACTTTGGATCATTTTTTTGGCCTTGACGTGAAGTTTACATGTTATAAATATCCATGATTTATTTGGAGGTTGGGACATGATATGTACGTCTGCTTCTGAATTTTCAGGGAGAACTGTGATGAAAAGATGGACCAGTTTCTCAAGAGATGTTTCTACCATTCTGGTCAATATGATTCACTAGAAAACTTTGCTGAGTTAGACAAGAAGTTGAAAGAACATGAGGTAATGGGGGTCTAGGTCAGCACCCTAACAGAATGGATTATCTCTTTTAGTAGTAGATGACTTATTGGTGATTGGCATGTAAATTGAACGTTTAGGAAAATTCTCTTTTCCATCTGTGGTTATGTGGATTGGAGGGCTTCCTGATAAGTATATCACTTTTGACTCGTGGAGTCAATTGGAAACTGTGCATTATTGTTATCTGTAGACATTCCTAGTAAGGTGCAAAAAATTGGCTGATTGGGTGTTAGGGAAGTTTTAGAGTTCAGATATTTTCTTCAATGCCTAGATTTTATGCGCCTTAGCTTTTGCACCTCTTTATTGATGCACATCCTTTAATTGTATTGGAAACTTGCAATGCTAATCATATAGAATATTCTTGCACCTCTATATTGGTGTTAACACTTACCATTTCCAAGCTGATTGAAAGAGTTTCGATGTAATTATGGGTATAATTGTTGGGTAGGTGCATTTAGGAATGAAAAGCAGCATTGCAGTTAATGAAAGAGGTATTTGGTCATATAATTTTCACAACTGGTCATTGTGACTATGGGCATGGCAATTGAGCTTGCAAAATGGTGGCATTTTATATTGCTGGATGCACCTTTAAAATTTTATCACCATCCTTCATTATCATTTTCATGATTTCACCTTTAAACTATAATTCTCATTGTTCTTTACTATTTTGGTTTTATGTCTGGTGAATTATGCTGCAACTGAGATGCGATTAGTATTTTAACTGTTGTTTAGAATATTGTAGAATGTCTTCTTCTTTTTTTTAAGGTTAAGTTACAATGGGGTTCTTTACAAATTTTCTATAAAGAGTTCTACAACATGAGCATTTATATAATCGGATTCTGCTTGATAATGAAAGTTGCATGTGCAGGGTGGGAGAGTTTTTAATCGCCTCTTTTATCTGTCAATTCCTCCAAATATATTTATAGATGCGGTGAAATGTACAAGCTCATCAGCTTCATCTGGTATTGGCTGGACCAGGGTCATTGTTGAGAAACCCTTTGGCCGAGATTCGGATTCCTCAGCTGCTTTGACAAAAGCCCTCAAGCAATACTTAGAAGAAGATCAGATATTCAGGTAGAAGATTTCTAAACTCAATCAGCTTTTATGAAGGGATTTGGAGCACTATCTGATCAGATGGATATTCCCTTTTTTTTTTTCAGGATAGACCACTATCTGGGAAAGGAACTTGTGGAAAACCTGTCTGTTCTTCGCTTCTCTAATCTCATTTTTGAACCCTTATGGTCAAGGCGGTATATCAGAAACGTACAGCTGATATTCTCTGAAGATTTTGGCACTGAAGGACGTGGAGGGTACTTTGCATTATAAAATGAGAGCATACTTTGCAATTCTGCATTCTATTTAAGAGCTTACAGTTAAAACTTTTGAATTTGTTGCAACTAGGTATTTTGACAATTATGGAATAATAAGAGATATAATGCAGAACCATCTGCTTCAAATACTAGCCCTCTTTGCGATGGAAACACCTGTCAGTTTGGATGCAGAGGACATCAGAAACGAAAAGGTTATTGTTACTTGCTTGAAAGTGAGCCATTTTAGCACAATCTTTTTCCCTAGTTTAAATATCATTTCTTGTTGGATTGCAGGTCAAAGTTTTACGATCAATGAGGCCTTTACAACTTGAAGATGTTGTTGTTGGGCAGTACAAGAGCCACACAAAAGGGGGAGTTACTTACCCAGCATACATTGATGACAGCACTGTGCCAAAAGGCAGCTTAACTCCAACATTTGCTGCAGCTGCTCTCTTCATAGATAATGCAAGATGGGATGGAGTGCCTTTTCTAATGAAAGCTGGCAAAGCATTACATAAGAAGAGGTGAGCATTACTACATTAATGGCAAAATGTACCAGGTGTTTGCTTCAAGAAACTAACCTTTTCTCTCATGACCGAGTAATATGTTTATAATACATGTAATTTTTTTCCCAGGGCCGAGATAAGGGTGCAGTTCCGGCATGTGCCTGGCAACTTATACAATCAGGATTTTGGGAATGATCTTGATCTGGCTACAAATGAGCTTGTTATTCGAGTGCAGCCAGATGAAGCTATTGATTTGAAGATCAATAACAAGGTCCCTGGATTGGGAATGAGATTGGACCGTAGCAATCTAAATCTTCTCTATGCAGCAAGGTAATGTTTAAGATCACTTGAATGTTATTCATGAAAAGCCTTCTTTATACGCAGCAAGGTCCATCCAACAATATCTTGATTGCAAATTAACTTGGTGTGCCCTTTGTAGATATTCAAAGGAGATTCCAGATGCATATGAGAGGCTTCTGCTGGATGCAATTGAAGGGGAAAGGAGATTGTTTATCAGGAGTGATGAACTGGATGCAGCCTGGGCACTCTTCACTCCCGTTCTCAAGGAGCTTGAAGAGAAAAACGTTATCCCCGAGTATTATCCTTATGGTAGTCGAGGCCCTGTTGGGGCTCACTATCTAGCTGCAAGATACAACGTCAGATGGGGCGACCTTGGTATAGAGCAATAACTCGGGGGGGTTTTGATACTTAATAGTGTAGCCGGATAAGACGAGCAGATCGCTTTGTTATTTTTCTGTCATTTGTTAGGGTTACTTAATTTTCTTATCTTTGTGGGTTACGAAAGAGCTCTTGTATATGAACTCGTTGGACACTAGGAGCATGCCAGTTACTGGTGCAAGCAAGCAAAATTTATCATTGAAGAAAAGGAATATTTTTCCTTTTGTGTTTTAAATAATCCTTTTGTTTTTGGCTTTGCCATGTATTGTTGGTTCTTCGAGTTGAAAATTATAAGAAATACAAATTGAGTCTAATTTTTGTTAACACGTTGTATTTTCCCTTTTATTCTCTGTTAGGAGGTTTACTGAGCCCGTCGTAATTTAATTTTTTATGCTGATTTCTAAAAAAATATAAATTCAACGTAATTAGATCAATTATAAAAATAGTTAATGATGACTCGACAGTGTAGATTTTAATATGCATGAACAAGAAGAAGGAAGAAATTCACATGTATATTGATATTGATCTCATTTATTCAGGCAAGCCTAATGATGGCAAGTCTCTTGGAACAAAATATTTATCTACCTATGATGATGATATTAATGGTAGAAATAAAGTACTATTGTTTATTGGAGAAGAGGGTTTGAGTTTAGATAAAGATGATGATGATATTGGTGTTAAAGAGGGTAAGTTATGGTGTTGAAGTTGGTGTTAGTATTAAAAAGGATGTTAATGTCAAAAGTTATAGTGTTGATTCTTAAGTAGGTGTTGAAATGGGTGTTGAAATGGGTAGTTTAGATATTAATACTAGAAGTGATTGGGTTGGATTTGGTGAAAAGGGTGGTACTAAATGTGAAAAAGATTACAAAGATGATGAAACTAATAAAGATGATAAAGGATTATATTTCTTCAAATGAAAGATAAGTGGATTGATAGCTTACAAGAAAAACTTATTTTGAGGTGCATCAAAGTTGGAGAATGAATGGAAGTTAAACATTGATGTGGATGAGATTGATGTTGAAGTTAGTGAAAACTCTTACATTAATGATGAAGGTGATGAGGAAGGATGAATAGAAGCGGAAAAAAAAAATTATTAATCTTACAATTGGCTAGAGGAGTAAGACATTTAAGATGGGTGTTGAAGTTTGCAAAATATCAGATGTTCATTAATGTCATTCACTTCATAGATATTCTAAAAAAATATAAAGTGAAACATAGATATCATTTGAAAAAAAAGATATATAAAAAAAAGGTTAGAGCTACATATATGGATGATGGTTGTGAGTGGAAGATATATACTTATTTGGTTCTTGGTAGTAAGATTTCATGATGAAGTCTTTACGAGACCAACATAGTTGTGTTGGTCTTAGAAATATAAAAATAGCTAATTTTAATCGGGTAGCAAAGAAGTTGCTTCCAATAATTAATGTTGACCCAAACATTTTCATTGACACCCTCGATAAAACTTTGAATGAAAAGTTTGGGATTAAACCACATCCAATACAACTACGAAGATCTAAGATTAAGGCTACATGTTTTTTTTTTTTTAATGAAAAGAAGTCATAGAGTGTCTTAAAACAATACATCCCAAGTTTTGATGTGTTAATAGGACTTGATATTAATTAAAACTCTAAATTACATTCACCAAGAAATGTTCAAAGAATATATATATGTTTGAAGACGACGAAGTAATGATTTGTTAATGGATGTATACCTTTTATTAGGATCGATGAAATCATCTCAAGAGCCTTAATGGAGAAGTATTGTTGTCAACAGTTGGTTTGAAAAGTAATAATATTTTCCCCCTTGCATATGTTGTTGATGAGTGTGAAAAGAAGGACACATATAGATGGTTTTATATGCACTTTATGGATAAATCAAGCATATAAAATGAGAGGCCTTTTTGGATCATGTCTGACAGACAAAAGGTGAATATCCCATTTGCAGCTAATCGTTTTTTATGTAACTTTTGCAACCCATTTGATGTTTTCATCTTATTTGATGCATGTTTTGTTCATAGTCTACCAAAAGCTGTAGCAGAGACTTTCCCAAAGGCAACCCACAGACACTATTATAGACAGTATTTCAAATAATGGAGCTTTAAATTGGTTAAAAAATCCCTAAAGGGTAGTATTGCATTTTTTTTTTCAAGTATAGATCATATTTAACCACATTAAAGAATCATATTAACTTGAAAACAACACTCTTATTTTCAGACTTCCAGAATGAACTTCAAAGCAGCACATCACTCTCCAAACTCGTTAAATTGGACTTAGTATCGACAAGATTTATGATTACACAGAGATGAACAACCTCTCTCTCACGCATACACACTGCATAAGCAATCATGCTGGCTAATGAGGAAGATGAAACTGTCTGCACAGCCCATGTTTCATGATTGGTCCCAAAGGCTAAGGAACTGGAGGGTCCACTGCATTTGCATGATCCAAAAACTCGAACTAAATGTAACTCTTGGATTCAAGGCACTCATTGTCTGCAATGAAAACTCGGCCATGACAGTATCATTGATCCCATGTCCACAGGACATGTAAATTGTTATCTTCACTCTTTTCTTCTTCTCTACTAGAATAGGAAAACTCACTGCTTTCACACATTCACAGTTGCACACGGCCCATAAGTCTACTAACCGACAATCACGTGCTAGTGCTAACTATTTTGGTCACTCAAAACCTGAGTCACCCTAATTACAACCTCTATTTTAATTTCTTTCGCTTTTTCATCAGAAATAAGCTAATCTTTTCAGTCTCGTAAGAAAAAAGGCATGTGTACCGAAATTAATGAATTGATGAGCATTAACTTCTCGGAAAAGCTTGAACTCCTAATCCTAGTGGATAAAGAAAGAACACTCTTGAATCTTAATCATCAAGCCATCCTTTTGCAGTTCATTATCCTTATAACCACTAAACAACAACAAGAAACAGATAATTATTGCCAACCATGTACATTATGTAAGACAAATGGAAGGTAGTATTTAAGTTGATAAGCATAACAACAACCACCACCTTAATCATAGTATCGTCAAATTATGTATTAGGTTCAGCTCATGTGTTAACTGCTTAACAAATAATGTTAGTGTCAGATCACATAAAAGCTTTCATCCTTGAAACATAAATATTCTAGCACGATGAACATTAAACTTTACTGGCTATAATAAAAGATATGGCCCGGTCAAATGAAAGAGAAAAGCGGTTACCTTAATCATTTTGTAGTAACTTTAAGTTGAAACATTGCGACAAAAGAAAAAGGTTGGAAATTTCAATCTTTGAACATGAAGCCAAATATGTTGACAAATGAGATTGAAAGGACAAGAAAGCCGTGCCCTTTTGAGATCACCTTCTTCAATCAAAGAGGCTCCTATTTTCCCCTGTTCCCATGGAGCCTAAGAGCCCAAATCAATATCAACCACAGATGCCCTCTTTCTTGAATCCTCCACAAGAAGCAAGCATGTCAGAGAACAACATCAACAGCAATAACAACAAGCCTGCTGAGATCGAAGATTTTCAAAATATGATTGTGGACAAAGATGATAGAAAGAAGAAATTAGCACCAAAGAGAAGCTCCAACAAAGACAGGCACAAGAAAGTGGAAGGTAGAGGAAGGAGGATAAGGATTCCAGCTCTTTGCGCGGCCAGGATTTTTCAATTGACGAGAGAATTGGAGCATAAATCTGATGGAGAAACAATTCAGTGGTTGTTGCAACAAGCAGAACCATCGATTATTGCTGCGACTGGTACTGGGACCATTCCTGCATCAGCTCTTGCAGCTTCAGGGGCCTCTGTTTCAGAGCAGGGGGGCTCTGTTTCAACTGGATTGCATGCAAAAATGGAAGGGTTGGGACCAGGAGTTACTGGGTCCAGAGATAGGAATGATTGGACCATGTCGAATACTAAATTAGGAATCTCTAATGTGGCAACTGGGGTCTGGCCATCTGTTGGTGGAATTGGGTTAGGATTTGTTCCCAATTCTGGTCAATCAACATCGAATTTTGGAATCGAAAACTCCAGTACTTTACCGAAATATGGGTTCCAAGGGGTTGAGTTTCCAAATATTAACATGGGCTTAATGAGTTTTTACTCCATGTTTAGTGGCACTAACCAGCAACTTCCTGGCTTGGAGCTTGGACTTTCACAGGATGGCCACAGTGCGATGTTAAATCCTCAAGCTTTGAGTCCCTTTTACCATCAGATGGTGCAGGGTCGTGGTGTCTTAGATTCGTTGAATCAAGAAAAGCAGCAAGAGCAACCTCCTGATAAAGATGATTCCCAAGGATCAAGGCAGTAGAAATACGAGATAAGTTTCTAATGGATGGCTATCCATTAGAAAATCAGTAGAACAGTAAAGCGTACAGTCCCATATTTTCTTGCCTTTGATGACTAGAAATGAGTGCAAGACTTGACAGCACTGGCCAATCTCTTGATCAACAGTTTCATCTAAGTTTACTAAAACAGGTGCTTTTCTGCCTTTCTTTAGTTCTATAAGTGAATGAGTACATATTTTCTTCGTTTCTTATTTAGAAGTATTAATAAAAAATAAACTTCTTATAATTTGTCATATGCAGGTTGAAATTTGAAGATAACATGGTTTGAAGTTTACATTTGGAGTTTGTTTCATTTAAGTTTTTGCGGGAGTGTTGTTTCACAAATATTTTGGTGCGAGATGATCAAAAGAAAAATATTTTTGCCACTATTAGACCTACATGTTTCTGTGTTTTCTTGCCTATTTTTTCAAGAATTAATGTTTCTCTGAAAGATAAAATTGAGTAGTTTATAGCCCTGTTTAAACAACATACACTTTTCTTGAATAGTCACCCTGGTGAATCTTGTTAAACCAATTTCTCTGGTTTCTTTCGCTCGATATTGTTTCCTGCATTAACCGCAGCCAAAACGATAACCTTTCTGAATCAAACAGCATATAGCTGGTTGGGTCCTTTAAGTCATCCCTTTAAGCTATTTTACCTTCGGCAACAAGAAAGAAAGTTTGAGCTTCATTGCCTGCAGCGTCACATGGCTACAACTCCTACAAGCCTACAAGTTATATACATTTCCATTTTGAGAAAAAAGGTCAGTTCTCACCACAGAATGTTTTCCAATCTTTAGCATAGATATTTCATGCCGGTACAGTCCTAAGTGATTTAATATTCAAGCTGAATGCACATTTCCTTGCAACTCACTTTTTTCCCTAATGAAAATCTGCTTTGCAATATCGGCAGTCAATGCATGAAATTTCGCTTCTTCCTCTCCAAGGAGGAGTTCTCGTAGGTCCTAACACAGATTGACAAATGCCTGCTTAAGTGATCATTATCTAATTAACTTAAATCCTAAGCAGCTCGGACTCGTGGGTATGAAATTGATACTGCATTTCTCAGCGGGGTGACCACAGCTCACCCCCTCAGCTTATGCTGAAATCGACTCTAATTTCCACCTAAAAGATTTCTTCTTCTTCTTGTTCTTCTTGGTGCCAGCATCTAAAAATATCTGGAATTTCTTATAGCTCTCAAAAAAAAAAAGAAGAAGAAGAAGTTGCCCCTTCATTTCAACTTTGCTACATTGCTACGCTCTTACAATTCCATGAATCTGGGGAATAATGAACGATGTCCATGAAGTCCAATTATATGATTCCCCCCCCCCCCCCCCCCCCCCCCTTTTTCCCCTAATTTTCCCTGAGATAATGTAATATGAACGTCTTTAATCCAGACACTAGTTGAGCTTTATTTTATTGTAATATGACAGGCATTTTGGTATATCTTTTAATCCAAGCTATACCTTGTGGATTTGTAACGTGCAACCTGTTAAATAATATTTATCTAGTTTTATTTATTAAGGGTAGAATAGTATTTTTAGTTTAACCTATATATAATTCCTTTGTATTTAGGTTAACTTAAGTACTCATAATAAACAGATTATTGAGAATTCTCTAGCCTTCTTTTATGTTTGATCTGAATTACTTTAACATGGTATCAGAGCCTGGTTGGTCGAACCCTTGTCTTGCTAATTTTATAGAACTCGCTGCTCCTGTAGAAATCATGTTCATCAATGTCAGAGCCACTGCTGGTATCAAAATCGTTATCACCATCCACTTCATTCCCTGTAGGATGTTCTAGCACACTCAATGCATTGCTTTGAAGCTTAACTTCAGATCCATTTTTCAAAACATCAGACATGGGTTGTTTGACCTATTAAAAGATGGAAGATGAAGATCAAGTTATGTGCTTGCGGCTGAAGAATTAATATCTGAACCTTTATTTGGATTCTTCAGCTTCTGTAATTTGGTATTTCTATTCTGTCTTTGCAATTGTTTTGGTATTTCATCTTCTTTTCAGTTTCTGCAATTTGATATTTGCATTCAGTTTCAGCAAAAAAAAAATAAAATTGGAGTGATATTTTGTCTTTCGCTTCTGCAAAATCTAGTATTTCGACATTCCTTCAGCTTCTATAATTTGATATTTCTGTTTTGTCTCTGCAATTATTTTGGTATTTTGTCTTCTCTTCAGTTTCTGCAATTTGGTATTTGCGTTCAGTTTCTGCAATGTTTTTTGGAGTGATATTTTGTCTTCCGCTTCTGCAAAATCTGGTATTTCGACATTCCTTCAGCTTTTGCAATTTGGTATTTCTGTTCTGTCTTTGCAATTATTTTGATATTTCGTCTTCTCTTCAGTTTCTGCAATTTGGTATTTGCGTTCAGTTTCTGCAATGTTTTTTGGAGTGATATTTTGTCTTCCGCTTCTATAAAATTTGGTATTTCGACATTCCTTCAACTTTTGTAATTTGGTATTTCTGTTCTGTCTCTGCAATTGTTTTGGTATTTCATCTTCTCTTCAGCTTCTGCAATTTGGTACTTGCGTTCAGTTTCTGCAATTTTTTTTTTGGAGTGATATTTTGTCTTCCGCTTCTGCAAAATCTGGTATTTTGACTTTCCTACAGCTTCTGCCATGACATCTACTACCAAAGAGATTGTTTGGTTACGTTGGTTATTTGCTGATATGAGAGTTTTCTTTTCTCCTCCTACTCCTATGTATTGTGACAACCAGAGTTCTATTCAGATTGCTCACAACTTGGCTTTTCATGAGCGAACTAAACACATTGAGATCGATTGTCATCTTACTCGTCATCATCTCAAACATGGCACCATTACTTTGCCTTTGGTTCCTTCTTCCTTGCAGATTGCAGATTTCTTTACCAAGACGCATTTCATCTCTCGTTTTTGTTTTCTAGTTGGCAAACTCTCGATGCTTGTAGTTGTCCCATCGTGAGTTTGAGGGGAGATGTTAAATAATATTTATCTAGTTTTATTTATTAAGGGTAAAATAGTATTTTTAGTTTAACCTATATATAATTCCTTTGTATTTAGGTTAACTTAAGTACTCATAATAAACAGATTATTGAGAATTCTCTAACCTTCTTTTATGTTTGATCTGAATTACTTTAACACAACCAACAACGTTATAGCTCAATGTATTCTCATTTTGCTTGAAGGAGGGTGAGGTCGTTTTGGGTTCAAATTCTAGTCTTGTTTTTTTCTCAAGAACTCTTCAAGTTCTACTCGTAGTTATCATCCAAATAAATAAATAAATAAGGGACTAACCTAGGCAAGATATCTAAAAAAATGATAAAATGAAGCTTACAAGTTCCAACAATATGCTAATGCCTCCCCCGGTGGCTTTACCTTACCAGGATTTGTATGTCTTAGATTAGGCAACATGGCCTAAGCCCAACCAGGCATTCGCCAGTATTTGACAGCAGTGACCCATAAAACTTCTTTAATCCACCTTCACTGGGACACCAATTCATCCCCAACACCAAATAAATTGTCCCAAACCAGTATACTTCTCCTCTTCTTGTCAGGAAATAGAGATCGGAATCCGATATTGCTCGAGGAGAGGAAGGATGTGGATACCAGCAAGGACGGAACTACTTGTTAGACGGGGAAGCCTGGTTTCTGGTCTACCTTCTCTTTTGCTTTCTTTTATTTTCAAATTCATCCTCGTGTTTTTTTTATATGGCACCCCTAGTTGTGAAGTTTCAAATCTCTCCCTGGACGGTAGAAACCCAGGTCGAGAAATCCCAATAAGTTGAGTTTTTTTAGTATTTGTTATTTGTTAATGGGCTTATATATTGAGTTGGGTTCCTGATTTGAAGGAGCTGAAGAAGAAGATGGTGAAGATCTCCTCAATCCTTGAGATGTTGATGAAGTAAGTGCTGACTAATGAGAGGATGGTTTGGGTGTAACAATGGCAAGCCTAGAATTCTCTCTGAATTTGAAGCCCAGGACGAAGAATGTTTTTGAGATGACCTGACCTTCTGAAAAGAAGACTACGCTCGTGAAAATTACTTTCTTTTCTTTTAAGGACACTTTAGCCCTTTAATTAATTATAACGACAAACATATAATATTTCAAAAAACATTTATTGAGTTTCTTCTCAATCTATAAATTTATTATCAATTATGTTAACAATAATATAAATAAATACGAGAGAGATTATTCTAAACAAACTTTAGAATGTTTCAGATAATTTTTCGTGTGACTACTTCCCTCGCATTCTAGGATTCAAACCTCAAGATGTTGTAACTTTCAAGTAAATTAATAGCGTTTAAAAATTGATTTTTTTTAAATTTAAAGATTTTAAATTTATTTTTTATATTATTTTTATATTAAAAATAAATTTTAAAAAATAAAAAAAAATATCATTTTAATTTATTTATAATTTTTTATATAAAAATAAAACCACTACTGCTTTTAAAGTATATACTCGGAGACTCTCGAAATTGAACATTATTGAATTTACTTCGAACATTATAAGAATGTTTGGGAGTGTGATTGTAGTTACTTTTCAAAGTGTTTTTCAATAAAAAATATATCAAAATAATATTTTTTTTATTTTTAAAACTTATTCTTAATATTAACATATCAAAATAAAATAATTAAAATATATAAAAAAATTATTTTTAAAAAAAACTACTTCTAAAATATAAAAACAAGATCTGACTAGAAACTAGGACTTCATAACATGCTTGATCTGGTACGTGCATGATGACTTCATAATGTAAACCCTATAGCCAGTAAGCGGACAAAATTTATTACTTTTCCGAAAACAACAGAACCGCTTGTTACAAGTAGACAGTTCAACGTTGTGAAGTGGCTAGTGGTCCAAATCATATGGGTTCTTGGACCACTTACAGATGAATTTGGGTCCAGTCCATTAAGGATGATGGCATACAGCACGCACTGACACTTCCCTCGCCGGAACATGTTTTTTGTTTTTACTCTGTAGGATCCAAAATTCAATCCAGCGAAGAGGAGGGTTGGCACTATTCAAAAAAAAATTGAATTACCTGATAAGATTTTTTAAGATCTCTCGAAGAATTAAAAATCCGGGTAATTCTCCTAAATAAATTTGAAAAATCTTGGATAAGAGGAAAAAAAATTTTGGGACGCCCTGAATTTACCCAAAATTCTTTATTGTTTTTTAATTCATTAATAAATAAGTAACCTGTTCATCGATAATTATTAGCTAATAAAGCTCGAATTGTCTAAAGTGTATTGAGCTAAACTTGGAAAAAATGGTAGTTTTTTAATTTTTTTTTGAAAGAAAACTTGGGAGAAAAATCAAGAACTTGAGAAAAAAAAGTTAATGGCAATTTTTTCTCTCTCGGAATCACACGAAAGCTCAGCCCTATCAGGAAGTAGTGCTTTTAAAAACAAGATGGTGGCCCAATGATAAAAGTTTGGGACTAAGAGGTTTGCTTTCTCTGTGGTCTCAGGTTCAAGCCCTGTGGTTGCTCATATGATAGCCACTGGAAGTTTACATGGTTGTTAACTTCAGGGCTTGAGAGATTAGTCGAGGTGCGCGCAAACTAGCCCGGACACCCACGTTAAAAAAAAAAAAAGAAGCAAGGTGTACGGAATCGCTCTAGAATCCACAATCACTCGAATGGATGCCGATTATGATGTTCTTTTTATGCTTCGTCTGATAATGGCATTGATTACCGACTGAAGTTAAGGAAGCTGTAGCCCAAAGGCCTTTTCTTGCCTACACTACTCATTGTCTCTAAACAGGTCGAGGGTCCATGTTGTCGAATGTTAGTTGTCGAAACGGAAAATGTTTGATAGGATGGACTAAAGTTTTCTATATAATCCCTAGAAATGCACTTGATTCTACATGAATAATTGTTTTGAAAATATGAAATTGAAGTGTGTTTGGTGAACATATATACAAGATTGAATTATTGTTTCATGATGTACATCATTTATGCATGAGATTTAATAAATATTATCTTTTATGTTTAAAAATAGAATTATGTTTAAACTGTGTTTGGTTAATATATTATAACAAAAAAGACATAAAAAATATAAACATGCTTAATTAAATATAAAAATAGATATGTTTCTAAAATAATTTTGAAGTGAAATCTTTTTTAGAAAAAGAAAAAAGATAGTAAAACATGTTTATAACATCTTAATTATTATTATTTTTTTCGATACAACAATCAAATATTATTTAAAATATTGATTATTTGGATATAAAAAAAAACATAAGGAATATGAATAGAATTTAAATGGGTTAGGAAAAATAGAGTGTTTACTTTTGTTAAATAATGCAATGAGAATAGGGATAATCTCTTCCATGTCAATCTATTTGCTTTCAGCTGTGAAAGAAAATACTGATACATCACGCAAATTAACTGGCATTCATTGCTTTCACTCATATCAATTTTTTTTATTATTAATTTGGATGTTCGGTTCAACTTATATGTATCTCGATTAATCTCACGGAATCTAAAGTTAATGATTATATAAATTTTCAATGGTCATCATATTAACAATTAAAAAATTTAAATCTAGTATAACAGGAAAAATAAATTTTTTAATCTTAAATTTTTATTACTCGATGATTTATATTTCCTTCTTCTATAATATAAGGGGAAGGAAGTTAAATTTCGAAAGAAAAAAACAATTGATTTTTTACCTCAAGTTGTCACCTGTGAGTGGTGCAGAGGATTGCTCCCTGACTATCATCGAAAGGACAAGACATATCACAGCCAAATGAGCAGCGATGATTTTTTAAGGTTTTTTTATTTAAAGATATATTAAAATATTCTTTTAATTTTATTTATTTATAATATCAATACACAGGTATTAAAAAAACATTAATTTATTTTTTAATATATATATATATATATATTTTTTTTTTTTTTTTTTTTGAAACACGTATAGTGCAGGAGCTCAAAGAGGCGGATGACTCCCTTGCCAGTTGCCACGACAGGTGGGCCTTGTATCGCCTTTACCTCCTGGCTTGGTACGGACATCTGTCCCTTTGTCCTTCCCTCTACTTTTGATTTAAATAAACACCAATGAGGTTGATGCCATGTTGCATAGGTATTTGGTACATTTAGCATTTACCATAAAACAATTAATTTAGTAATATTAATTTTATTTATTCAGCTTTAAAATTATGGTGACTCAATTGTCCAATGGAACTCTTTAAAAAATAAAACAATATAATATTTTACTAAACTATCTCCACGAGTACACTCAAGGGTTATCTTATCATGTCAAGAGTATATAAAAAAATCAATTTAATAATTTTTTAAAATCACTTGATAAAAAAAAAAAAACACTTCGGCCATAGAAGCAATACCTAGCTCACTCATGTCACATGTGATACTGTCCGAAATGACCAGAGTTGCATGTAATACTGTCCGAGATGACTAGGACACCAAAAATTTCAACGAATCTGAATCGCTCTAACCTCCATGTGCACAAGAAACGGGCATGGTGAGTAATTACACCCTCTTTATGCTGCTTTTCCATTACTCCCACGTGCTCACTTTTTTATATACTTTAGATTGATTCCCTGTGTTATGTTGCCGACTGAAACATTGTTTTTAAAAATGTACAAAAGATGTGCCCACGTTGTTAATGTTTTTTTTTTATATTATTTTACTGTTAAAAAAAAATTTAAATACAAATTAAAAAATTTATACATATATTTAATAATATAAATTAAAAACTATATATATCTATAAATAATAACAAATTTGTTGATTTCAATCACAAATTGAATTTGAAACTGAAATAAAAATGTTATTTCTTATGAAAAAAAAATTGATATTTTATTTCAGTTTGAAATTGGTTTCCTAAAATATTAATTAATTTGAGTTAATAAAATTAAATTTTATTTTACCAAACCAAGCATTAACTTAACATCAAAAATTATTCTTATCATCACAAAAGTTTCGTATAAAAACTTGTTAAGAAATATTGCCTTTATTTTTTTGGTCTAATTTAGAAGAAATACAAATTAAATTGAAAGAGTATTTATAATTCCTTTAAACTTGTAAAATCAATAATAAACTTGTAATTTTCATGATTTTGATCGAGTTTATTAATTTTATATGAATTCAATCTAGTTTTACAAATTTTCAAGTTTTTAAAAATCATATAATTTTACGGGTTTATCTTTTCAAACTTTATCGGTGTGAAAAAAAGGTATGAAAGAAAAATATGCTATCGCTATCTATAATATTCAGTTGTATCACAGATTCCTACCAGCAGCGCACCACTCCCCCATATAAGATACTAAATACATATTCCGATTCCAAGGAGTGAGGGGTGAGAAGGATTTCCATAACCAAATATATACTGATGTATAAAATTGGAACATCAAATGATTGTGATGAGTTACTCTAATTGGCATCCACCAAGTATTTCTTTAGTCTACATGCATGGATGGAACAGAGTCCTAGAGGTTCCAAGGAAAAAGGCGAAACGATTGTATATTTCTGCAAGTAGCCGAACCAGTCTATTCAGGGGAGGGGAGGGGAGGGGAGGGTAGATACAAGATTTCTTGTTCTTTTTTTAAAAAAATAAATTAAAAGGGATCAGTTTTTTCCTATAATATGCGAGAAGAAACATTGTTTATTCCAGCATTGTGTTAACTATTTTTGTCATTTGAACAATCATCTTGATTTCAGGAGTGGAGTTGTGTTTTTTTTTTTTTTTCATATGATCAAAATATCATTTTTTAATTGATAGGAGGTGATATAGCAAATTTATGTTTTTTAAATACTATGAAATTACTTCATCACCCTTGAAAGCTAAAAAGATAAGCCTTTGTTAAGGGTTTCTGTGTATTTTCAATTTTAGCTGCACGGTTAAAGGAAGATGATACTTTTAAAAACTAAAATCTTTTGGCCTTGCAGAAAGAATTTTTTTTTTTTTTTATGTTTTGTTATAGTAAAATAACATATCTAGCCTTTGACTTAAAAAAATCTAAGCATAGCAAGGGAGAGTATTTTTGTCTTTTCCACATGTTTTTTTTTTTTTTTATGTTAGAATGCCCTCATGAGATTTTTAGTAATTTTAATTATTAAAATATTAATATATCAATATAAAAGGTGGACGCGTGCAACGCATCACTATCCCTCCACCAAACGGGTGGTGCGGGAGACATATTATGATGGCCGAAATCCACCAACTGTCATGTCATTTGACGCGTCATATGGCGGCACAACTATTAGCATGGTGCGTTTGGCCTAGTTAGCGGCAATTTGACGACAATGAAGGTTTTTAGTTTCAATTATCATTTTTTTTATCCTTTTCAATTTAATATCTATGTACTTTCTTTCAATTATTTTTCTATGCATGATTTAGTCCTTATTGTTTTTATTTTTTATTTTTTAAAATTTTTTTATGATTGAGAATTTTGCTTTGTTATTTTTTCATGTTTGTCTTCTATAATCATGACTCGGTCTACCAGTTTTGATAATTAGTCCGGTTTAAATTTGATCTTTTTTAAAATTCTTTATAATTTTTTTTTTATTTTCATCATTTGACATTAACTTGTTGGGTCTTGACCTTCACTGGATCCATAATCTTGGTTTTTTCCAATTTCATTACCCGAGTTTGCTGGTATTTTTTTTTCATTGATTTTTTTCCCCAATTTTATCTTTCATTGTTTGGATTTCTGGGGATTGCAACTGCTATTTTTTTCATTCTTTTTATATGATGTGGAGGTCGTTAACTTCTTTTAAAAAAATACACTTACAACGCTTTGTCATTATTTTTTTACGCTTTAAAAAATCAAGTCAACCCACAATGAAATGTGGGCAAGCTATGGAAATTTTTTTCTAAATGAAGAATCTAAATAAAAAGACAAAGTGATTTCTTTCACATTATATATGTTTAGTGTGTGTTTGGTAACATAGTGCAATATATTTTTAAAAAATATCACTTGAAAAATATTAAAATAATTTTTTATATATATTTTTTTATTTTTGACATAAACATATTGAAATCATAAAAAAAAAAATACAGGCAAAAACACCATTGTGATATATCTTCCAGCCGTACACATTTTAAAACAATTTCAAACGCCTTTTCAAATATAAAAATAAATGATGCCTTAGCATAGAGTAAAAGGATGAAAAAGTTACTTTTATAATTTTTATGTCCCTTTTAGTACTAGTGTTTGGTTGAAGTTTAGAAGATGAGAAAGCTTCTCGAAGATTAGCCTTCGACTTTAAAAAATGGGGTTAAGTGTTAAGTTTGCGATGAGAGAGGGGTAAGGAAATTTTAAATGGGGAGAATCTTGAAGTCCTGTGTGTGTCCTTTCCATTTTTTAATTTAAAATTGTTTTATTCTTATTTTTTTCATTCACTTATATTTCAGATCAAATATCCCTTAACACTTAATTAAGCCACTTAACACTTTTTATATATTTAATATTTTCTTTAAATCTTAATTCTTTAACATTTTTTTTCCTTCAAATTTTAACTTTATACCAAACACAAGCTTAACGAGGAGCTTGCCATAAAATCAAAGGAAGAGAGAGTAACCCTAAATCCAAACAAAATCCAACCAGATGTCAAGATGATTAATGATGTCATCCAGAGTGTTTTAAAACATGGGTCAACTTATGTTTAAAAAAAAATTAATTTAATTTAATTTAATTTTTTTTTTATGTTTTAGATTGTTTTGATGCGCTGATTTTAAAAATAATTTTTAGAAAATAAAAATAATTATTTTAATACATTTCAATATAAAAAACACTTTAAAAAATAATTATAACTATATTTTTCGGCAAAGGACCCTGAAGCGCAGCAAAATCTTGCTACATTTTCATGTGAACCTGAGATGGACCAAAAGTAAAAAAAAATGGGTGCCAATATTTATTTTTAAAAAATTAATTCTGATATAAGTATATGAAAATAATCTTGAAAAATAATAATTAAAAAAAAATCAATATTTAATGTAACGCCTTTTGAAAACCAGTTAGAAACTCTGCAGTCCGTAGAGTATTAAGACGTGCTATTGATAAAAAGAGTCTATAAAACCAGGGCAAGAAATGTTGAAAACCCACTTACACTAGCCAAAGAAAAACTTGGAGCCGCCTTGTGAAAGGATACCAATCAATAATCACAAACCATCAAACGGAGAAGAAGAGGAGACCAAGTTCTGGGAGGAGGGGGCGTAGGTAGGCCCCATGTTACCAGGCGACAACAAGCCTGTTTGACAGTGCCCCGTCCCTTGCTTTCTCTTCTCTTCTCTTATGCTGATTATTCTTTCTTTTTTTTTTTTTTTGAAGGGATTAGTGTTGTTAATGTGAAGTCCCTCCAAAACTCTTCGTCCAAACCAAGAGAACCCAACAAACACACAACACAACAGAATTCAGAATCCAAAGGTACAAAAAACTGATGACACTGATGGAAAGAAAGTACACCAGCAAACCAAAACAAAGCCAACCTATTTCTCTACGTTTTTGACACACACAGGCATAATCCTCTGCTTTGGTTTTATAAATCTCTCCTTTTTCTGGTTCTTCTTCCTGTTCTTGTTCTAGTTGTTATAGAGAATATGGACTGCTGGTCTCCTCTCACAATGGATGATGAATTTGAGAAGCTTGTAATTCGAATGAACCCTCCAAGGTGAATTTACTTTTGTTTGCTTTTAATTTCATTTAATGTGCGAGTTTTTGTTTGAATTGAAAAGGGTGGTTGTGTTTTCTTGAAATTTTCATTTCTTGAGCTCAAAGTTCAGATTTTTTTAAGGATTTGGCAATATGCGTGTGTGATATTGTTTCTTGTCTGTGTTTAATTTTGCAGGGTTACAGTTGATAATGCCTCAAGCAGGAAAGCCACTTTGATTAAGGTGTTTGATTGAATCATTTGGATGTTATTGGTTCGTTTTATGAGCTTTTGTGAGTTTAAAGTCTGTAACTTGATTTTGTTTTGTTGATAATTTTCAGGTTGATAGTGCTAATAAGCGTGGTAGTTTGTTAGAGGTGGTTCAGGTCTTGACTGATTTGAATCTTTTAATCAGACGAGCTTACATTTCTTCAGATGGAGAATGGTTCATGGATGGTTAGTTTTTTGTCCTTTGCCTTTTCATTCAAGTTTGGTGGCTCTGTAAGTCAATTAATTGTTGTTGATTTCTCGTCTTAAAATGGTTCTTTTGCAGTGTTTCACGTTACAGATCAACATGGGAATAAGTTATCCGAGGATGATGTGGCTGAAAGAATTCAACAGGTAGGTCTGCTAAACTGGCCTCCATTTTAACCAAAACTGGAAAATGAAAATCTTTACATTTATAGTTTCCATGTGAAAGTGGAATTAAAGAGACTTTAAAGCATATAACTTTGGTGCTGAGTCCGGACCTCTTTTCTAAATGTTTTATGCCCTAATGGAGCCTTAGCTCCAGCAAGTTCCTCTGTGTTTTTAGCCATTTCACTCGTCATTAAAATTTGACAAGAATCCGAGAGCAAGGCCTCATTTTTTGTGCACATTTTTAGACCATGGTACTTCTATTCTCTCTGAATTCCAATTTTTCTTTCAAAAAGGAGGTAGAGAAATTCATAGAGAAGTTCAAAACAGTTGAAAACCCTTGGTTAGATATATAAATGTCATGGAAGGAACAGACAAGTCAAATTGTTTAGAATTCCAGATGCAGTGAGGAAGTCACTGGGCACTTCTTTTTGTGGATCCAAGTCCTTTAAATTAATTATTCTCCTTAGTTTCGCTCAAGGAGATAATAAAAGGAGCAGACGAGGAAGAAATGGTGGCTGTTGTTTGGTCTCTACTATGAAAGTTTTACAACAATATGTGTGGAGCCATGTAAGTCTCAAGTCATGTTCATGAATTAATTTACATGTCACAGTCACTGGGACCAAGAGGACCAAGCTTCCGATCCTTGAGACGGTCTGTGGATGTGCAAGGAGCTGCGGAGAACACAACTATTGAATTGACAGGAAGAGATCGACCAGGCTTGCTTTCAGAAATTTTTGCTGTTCTTGCTGACCTCAAATGTAATGTGGTGGCCTCAGAAATATGGACCCACAATTCAAGAATGGCATCTGTTGTTTACATCACTGATGAGGCTACTGGATTGCCAATTGATGATCCTGATAGGCTCACTAAGATCAAACAACTTCTCCTATGTATTCTAATGGGTGATAGAGATAAACGAAGTGCCAATACAGCTGTGTCCGTGGGTTCCACTCACAAGGAGAGGAGGCTGCATCAGATGATGTATGCTGATCGTGATTATGACGTGGATGATGCAGATTGTAGCTCAGCAAGTGAACGCAACCGTTTTGTAACGGTGGAAAACTGTGTAGATAAGGGTTACACTGTTGTGAACTTGAGGTGTCCAGACCGGCCGAAGCTAATATTTGATACAGTGTGCACGTTAACTGACATGCAATATGTAGTATATCATGCAATTATCATAGCTGAAGGACCAGAGGCTTGCCAGGTTACTCTTTATTCCTTCAAGATGCATTTAATAATTTTCTGTTCTTTTTTTTTTTACCAAACAAATGCTTTTAAACATTGCTACGGAGGATCTCATTTGTTACTTGTAATACAGGAGTATTTTATTAGGCATATGGATGGGTCCCCAATTAATTCCGAAGCAGAGAGGCAAAGACTAATTAATTGCTTGGAGGCTGCTATTAGGAGGAGAACTTCTGAGGTACAGATATGCTCAAGTTTGATTTAAATGCTAGTTTCAAACTTGTCAACATCTCACTAGTATTTGATTTATTGAACTGATGCAGGGCATAAGATTGGAACTTTGTTCTGAGGATAGGGTCGGCCTTTTGTCTGACGTGACTCGCATTTTTAGGGAAAACGGTCTTTCAGTCACTCGAGCTGAGGTTACTACCAGAGGTTCCCAGGCTGTGAATGTTTTCTTCGTCACTGATTCATCAGGACATCCAGTGAAGAGTGAAACTATTGAAGCAGTTAGAAAAGAAATCGGTTTGACTATACTTAATGTGAATGATGATGCTTACTTGAAGTCTCCGCCCCAGGAACGTGGGTTATTGTCTTTAGGTAATATCTTTCGATCAAAGTCAGAGAAGTTCCTTTATCACTTGGGTCTAATAAAGTCAAATTCTTGAGCAGTTCAATGGCTAAACTAGGCTGGTCAGCCACGTAATTGTTGGATAGTTTGACTTAGTTGCACAGGTTGTTCCTTAGAGCTTCAGTTCACTTCCCTGTTGATCTTGGACGAGGCATCAAAGTTGCAATCAAATTTGAATTTGTAAAGCTTGTTGTAAATATCTTGTTCGAGCTTCCTTGTCCCATGTGACTTTGTAAATATTGTTATACTGGCTCAAAAACTTCATCCAAAATGCAGCGCTGAGGGTCATTCTGCGTGATGGTTTAAGCGCTATGATCAACATGATTTGCATTTTGGATCCTGATGCTATGTAAAGGCTCCTTTAGTGCAGGATGCATTGCAGATTTGATTTTATTGGATCATTGAATTTGAGAGTGGTGATTCCATCGCACAGCTGTGCATTAATTTGATTGTATATTTCCTTTGGTCCCTCTCTTAGCATTTTTCTCATTAGCAGGTAACTCATGAATAGAGAGCAGGCGCTACAGTATTGAAGATTATATTCCCCTAGCAACATTATGGCCTAGGCATACAAATATCTATTGGTGGGATGTTTTAGTTGTGCTTTCGCCTACCAAGAGTATACAAAATGGTGATGTGTAATGGGACAGGGAAGTCTGATAGTGGTTCAACTTCCCTGTATGTATATAGTAATAAGCCATCAAGATTGACTTTTGCTGCAATTCCGACTAAAGAAAGTGCTTAGTGCTCATGACTCGATAGAAGTTGGGTTGTGGTGGTGACATGCCTTGATTCAGGGCTTTCCTGAAGCAAGTGACACCTTCAAGTGCTCACGAGTAGGTAAGGGGCACTCCAAAAACGGTACACCCCAAACTAGTATGATTAAATGCCAGTATAGATGAAAGTCAGAGCACGATATAAACTAGTATGATTAAATGCCAGTAAAGATGGTTGATACCATCGATTCTATACTTCTAGCTTTTGATAGAGTTAATTTCAAGTTCGGCCCTTAAGGAGTTGGATCATTCCACAGCGAGGAAAACTTTTAACGAGTAATTGATCAATCCTTAGATCATGCATGTGAAAGACAAATAACATAATTATGACATAGGAAAAACTCTAAAATGCAGGCTCGGCGATTGGATAAGAACGGGATCTAAAGTCTAAGATCATAACGATGCAAATAGGAGACTTTGTTAGTGACTTTGTAATCATTTCGTAATTAAGACTTTCTTATGAAAAAAGACAGAAAAGTCACCGACAGAATCTCAACGGGGGAGGAAAGATGTTATGTAATTCCACATCCTCCAGCACCTCATTGATGTGTCCCTTTCCCCTTTCTGATTTATAGTTCTTATGATTATGATAGCTGCATCAGCAACATAAACGTGGCCGGATAAGGATCTCACAAACGTCAGCCGCCCGTACATGTGGGGTCCTTTTTCTGGTGTCGTGGGACCCTGTTTCGCCGTTTCGAACGGTGGCGGAAGAGGACTGGATCCTTGAACGAATAGAATAAAATGGTAGGTCTCGCAACTGAGTCTTTAAATCTTCCTCGAATCACGTAAGTTGAGGAGATGGAGTGGTAGAATTTTTGAGACAAAATCATTATGTCTACTGTATCATGCATTACATTATTATTACGTTTACAATGTAAGAGACGAGTGTTGCTGGCTGCTTATGCAGAGTTTGGAGATACGTAGTCAAATTTAAGATGACAACATCGAACAGCTGTTGTACCTGGCTACAAGTATAGTATTAAAATTGATTTTATTATCTTCATTGTTAATTAAAAGGAAGTTTTTTTTAATCTTGTTTAAGTTTCTTGTAAGCATAAGACATCATTTTTTTTCTCTATTTAAATGTTGTGTTGCTTATATATGTCAATATATAATATATTGACATATATGATATTTAAATTTTTTTTCTATTTAAAATTGTTAGGAAATAATAGATCGGTATATGTCAATATATAATATATTAGTATTATTTTTGTCTAATATAGAGATAAGAGAACCAACATATATAATATTTTTAGAAAAATATATACAAAGTCATATTATACAATAATTAAATGTAACAAACATGAAAATTTTATTATAAAATGGAATAGCATAAAAATAAATTTATTTTCAATGCGTGCTTCCGAATACCAAATAGTATCTTCTATCTATTTTTTATAATATGATCAAACATAAAAAAAGATAATTTTCTTGGAATTGGTAGAATTTTTTTTCCAATAGAGTTTTGTCTCCTTAAGTTTATCAATCAACGCTACTTCTAGGCTTTTAGCTATCACAAGTTTTGTTTTTTTTTAAAAAAAAAATATATTAATATTAGCAAACACAAGTTGATAGGAAAGTGTCGAGAAATACCCGACTAAATGCTTGGCTATTAATTATTTAACGACAATTATTAAAACAAAACAACAACAACATGATAATTATAATAATAACAATGGTCATGAAAGTCACCCCACGAGAGAGGCGACGACGTCGTCGGCGCAGTCATAATTAACAAAACACCAGGAAGCCAATTCCTGACGTGTTAAAGATGGAGACAACGTTTGCAACTTGTGGTCATGTCATTTTACTTGACGTACCAAAACTAAACATTTGATGTCTGAATGATTGATGTGAGTTACAGTGGTGGTTTTCTGGTGGCTTCATGGAGCTTTTGTATCCTAAGCTAAGGCCCTACTCGGGCACAAGTTCATCGCAAACCCAGCTGTGAACTCTGTTACTTTTAACCCACTTCCAGTTTATTTTAGTGTTCTTGGTGGTAATTATGCCTCACTTCCAGTTTCCCGTACTGGTGCCTTTCCCCCCACTTCCTCACTTATATTACCGCATGTTTTAATCGTGCTTGGACTCACCAGAAATCTAATATCTATTAGTAAACATACATCTGATTTTTCTTTTTCTATCACCTTTATTAATGATCGTTTTGTTATATATAATTGAGTCATCAAAGGGATGGTGGTGACTTGAAAATGGGCTATATGTTCTTCAGCGTGGACTTCAACCTCTAATTTTTACTGTTAGGGCATCCACAATTCAGGCTGTTCTCTCTTTTGCAATTTCCAGCATTGGCCTCTTTAATGGCTTGAAGTCAAGAAGGCATTTCTCAATGGTTTGTCTCTCACCCCATCTTCTTCATGAGACCTTCTTGCTTATTTTGATGCCAATTGGGCTGGATGCCCTAACTCGCGAAGATCAATATTTGGTCACGCAATTTATTTTAGTGATAATCTTGTGTTATGGAGTTCTACAACCAATGGTATCCTGATCAAGCTGTTAATCGAAATATCAGGCTATATGACACTCACCGCCGTTAACATCAAGTGGCTTGGTCATCTTCTTCAAGACCTCAAGGTGTCTTCATCCTTGCCTTCGATCAAGCTTTGTGACAGTCAAAGTTCCATTTTTATTGTTGTTAATTCAGTATCAAACAAATATTCAAAACACAATGTTGTTAATTCAGTATCAAACAAACATTCAAAACACATTGATTTGGATCGTCACTTTGTGAGAGAATTGGTGGCTTCGAAAAAACTTCAGATTCACTATGTTCCAACTAATCTATCAATTACAGACATGTTTACCAAGAGCCTTGGTCGATCTGCTTTCATTTTTCTTCATTCCAAGCTACGCATTTTGGACAGGCTTTAGAGGGGAGGGTATTTCAGTTATACGAGGATCCAAAGAATCCTCCTCAAATCATGTTTGTGACAACTCCTTGACTGTACGTAGGAGATAATATCTAGTATTTGATTTTGTATTTATTTAAATATATTTTATTATATAACAGAATTACTATACCCCACAAAGAATTGTGCGGTCATTTCATAACCTTTTCACTGCTATTACCTTGGAATCACATTCCAAGTCCACTCTGAACACTTAAAATAAAAACCATCGCCATGCCATCATGAGCACATTTAAAACAAAGCTGTGGAAGTTTCGGATCATATACTGAAAATGATATGCTCCAACAACCATGTGATTATTTAATTTTTTTCTATCCGAGAAACAACCCTTTTTGCTCAAGCTTTCTAATGAATACAAGTGAAGAAAGAAACTTTATCAGAGGTTAATTCCATACTCGTTTAACGAAAGCCCTCCAAATGGGGTAGACTACTCTCATGTTCGATGTTGAGGAGAAGGGATGGATAGAATTGATAGCATCAAGCTTCATTCATGGGAAGCTCACCACTTTCAAGGATCACCACTCTCTTTGTGGGACGGTCTCCTCTGTCTGTCTCTTGTGACTCGATCAATTTAACAATGTCCATGCCTTCCAAAACTTGACCAAAAACAACATGCCTCTGATCTAGCCATGGAGTCTGTCATTTCCCATGAACAGAAAAACAAAGAAACATGTGTCAAGCCATATAAACGTAACATAAATCTGCAAAGATTTGACCACTTGACAAAGCTTTTAACTAGATGGAATTGATCAACAAAATCAATAAGCATTTGTAGAACATAACCTGTCTCCATTAGTGACTACTAAAAACCACGTTAGTTATAACAAATAGGTGCTAAGCCAGCATGAAAATGGAACAATGTTGGTGAAATTTAGATGATATAGACCATCAGCAACCACAAACAAAAAAATGGATTCCAGTCTTCAAGACCTACATATACTATCTAAATGCAGGTATGCTCAACAAGAAGTTGTGTTAAATATAGACCAATTCCTGCTTTCTTTGTAATGGCCACTTTGCATACAGAAAAGTCCGGCAGGCAAAACCACCTGCATACTTTTCAGGCAAAACCTGGAAAATACCCTGCTGAACTTTTTATCCTTATCCTCTTTCCTTCTGGGGAGGTGTTAAGTTAAACCCAATATAACTACAATTAACAGTATCCTAATCCTCTTTCCTTCTGGGGACGTGTTAAGTTAAACCCAATTTAACTATAATTAACAGTTTTTAACCCCCCCCCCCCCCCCCCAAAAAAAAAAAAAAAAAAAAGGAAGGCAGAATGTTAAAGTTGGCTTAAAAAACAATCACCTATCCTCGTTTGTTTGGCAGAAAGTGGTTTTCTGGAAATCACTTTCCAAACTTTATCGTATTTGTTTGTCATTAGAAAAAATGATCAACGGAAAACACTTTCTAGTCAAATAAAAATTTGACTTGGTTTCCAGGAAAGTGTTTTCCTTTTATTTTGGGCGGAAACATTTTCCAGAAGTTGTGAAAAATTTAGAAATATCATATTATTTATTGATTATAACAAATTTGGTTCTCAAACTTTTGATTGCTATATTTTTTTTTTTCAATTTCACCCCTTAGAATTTGATTTAATTTGATTTTTATGTTAACTTTGGTCTTCATTTTTGTGATTGTTATTTGTTTCTCTTATTATTTTTTAATTGAAATTTTTTATCTATCAAATTTGGTCCTCATTTTTTTTATTTAAAATAATTTATGAAATTATAATTATAATTATTATAATTTTATCATCTTTTAATTTTTTTATCTGTTAGATTTTATCTCCATTATTTTTATTATTATTTATTTTATTTGAGATAATTTATTAAATTAGATTTTTTTTTCAATTTCATTCTCATTCAATTTTTTAATTTGTAAGATTTGTTTCTCATTATTTTAATAAATTTGAAAAAAAATATTAATAAATTATTTTCCAACTCATTTTCCATGACATAACCAAACACTGGGAAACGTTTTCCAACTTATTTTCCATGACACTATCAAATATCGGAAAATAATTCACTTTTCAGGAAACCACTTTCTAAAAAGAAACTACTTTCCAGCAAACAAACGAGGCCCTAATTCTCTTGATCACTTCTCTAGTATACCTCAAATCAAGTAACCATGAGAATTTATTTTATACCATAAACACCACCAAACCCAGCTAGTAGCAGGGACATTAGCTTCCTAACATAGCAAAGAGAGAGACCCTAGGAAAATTTAGTAGATATAGGAATTATTTTCCTTCTTTAATCTCTCTATTTGAGATTCTGCTCCGTTTATATTAAAAAAAAAAACATCAAAGATTCAAAACATTCTCAGCCAAATTGAAGAAACTGTAACAAGAGGATATCACGTGTTTGTCTGCCCAGCCACAAATGAGCATGCCTCTACACACATGCATGAGGAATATGTGTCTAAATAAAAACGACAATATCTACCTTGACAGTGCAGATGAAAAATTGGCTTCCATTGGTGTTGGGCCCTGCATTTGCCATACTAAGAATTCCTGGTCCAATATGTGACACTGCAAAAGATATGAGATTTCATAATTAGCCATGCAGGGGCACATAGATAAAATATACAACATCCAACACCAAAATTTAAAAATGATGACCAGGAAAAATCAATCACTCATATGAGGAAGTTTCAGTTCAGTGACTGCTCAATCTCAGACACGAAGAGAGTGAGATGGAGAAGAGATCATCTGTCTTCAACCAAGGAAACATCCTAGGTGAGATTTACAGTTTACTGAGCATGGGTTTCCAAACTAGTACAATAGATACACTTGAAGTATCAACTTACACTTGAAGTTTTCATCTTTAAATGTACGGCCGTATATGCTTTTACCTCCAGTGCCCTGCAAGTCTTTCCAAATATCAGAATACAAATCTAATTGAAAACGCTTACAATGCCCCAAGTACAAAGCTAGTTGGTAGTGGCACAGATGCATGTACAAGATATAACATGAGCTTAGAATATCATTGACGTTTCATTTCTTAACAAACTCACAGAGAAACAAAGGGGAACAAAAGCATAGAAATTGAATAAAGAGCAAATTTCAAGGGTCTCATACACTGAACAACACACCTCCTGCACTCTTAAGAGAATTATTCAATAGGAACTTGAAAGATGAAAATGTTTAGGAGGTAAGAAATAGAGGTGGAAATTAGACATTGAAGTTCTCGTAGCATACCAGCTCAAAATTCTTGGTTTGTCATTGGATATTAAGCCAATTACTATTTCTAGCAAGCCAATAAAAGGAGGTGAAGATTGCCTTTAAAAATAACAAAGGGGTCAAATTTGAGTCAAGTTACAAAAACATATTTGTTACTATTTTTTTAACCTATTCAGTTTATTTATGTTATATATAGGTTATTTAGGAGTCAAATGAGTGTTTTCATTAATTTTTTCTGATGTTTTATTTCGAGTCTCCGTATCATCCATATTTTGCACAAATTCTTTTTGCTACTTGCGAAATCATAATATTAGTTTTGTTTTGCTTGTTTTCAGTATCTTATTGATTCTTGATTCACTTTATATATTTTTAGGAGAATTATTCAATAGGAACTTGAAAGAAGAAAATGTTTAGGAGGTAAGAAAATAGAGATGGAAATGAGACATTGAAGTTCTCATAGGATACCAGCTCAAAATTCTTGGTTTGTCATTGGATATTAAGCCGATTACTATTTCTAGCAAGCCAATAAAGGAAGGTGAAGATTGCCTTTAAAAATAACAAAGGCCTCTAGCACGGCAAATTAGTTGGTATCTTTGACTGTATGTATACTTAAAATTTACAAAACAGGGATTCAAATCTCAGCTAACTAACAAAAGAATATATCACAAGACAAAAAAATATCCTTTTAGTTGAGATGCACCCAAAAGTGTGAAGAGAGAACTCACATTTCCTTTGTCAAAGTCCCCTCCTTGAATCATGAAATCTTTGATGACACGGTGGAAAGCAGAATTTTTGTAGCCGAAGCCCTTCTCTCCTGATCAAAATACACAATTGAAACCAGATTTAAGAAAATATTCAAAGCATTGATGTTTAGAAAAGAAATAACTGATGGATAGTATAGATCTTAAGTTCATATGACACAACCTGTGCATAAAGCACGGAAGTTCTCCACCGTTTGTGGCACATCATCGCCATATAACCCAATGACGACTCTCCCAACAAGCCTCCCTACCGGATTCCCAATCCCTATATCAAAATACACTTTGTTGGTCACCTTTGACTGTAACTCTGCAACCTGAAAAAATTTTTTAGAAAATAATTCAAGACATGGGTAAGCAAAACCACATACAATTCAAACTTCATCAATCCAAAAAACTAATTCCACATCAAAACCATCACAAAACAAACTCTAATACACATTTCACATAGCAAATCAAATTTTCTGATCCCAAATTTGTTCCTTGAACACAATGAACAGTTGCGTATATCTCTAAGTGCTCAAAATAGTCGTCAGAACTCAAGAAAGTTAAGAAAAAAAAAAGTTCACTAAAATCTAAAAAAATCTCACTGTCCAGGTCTCAAACAAAAAAAAAACTGTCAATCAATTGAACCGATAAAAACCACGTTATAAACTAGAAACATAGAATAATCCCAGAAAAGGGGGGGGGCTGCAAAAACCCTAACCTCTGCACTAGCTCGAACGAAGCTGAGAACACGGGATTTCTTCGGAGAAGAGGTTGTAAGAGAAGCAAAACGAAGCGGACCCGAGAAGAAGAAGCTCAATGAAGACGAGGAAACATTTGACGGTAACACATTTCTAGTGGGAAACCTCACAGCATTACACTGGGTGGATCTTACTGATTTTACCTGCAACATACTATTTTGTGGAGTTGATAGTGAGCCCACATTTGTCTGCAAAAAAAAAATACATTTTTTGGTTGGGTCAGAAAAATGGGGTGTGCTTGGTTAGTGGTTACTGAGAAAATAAAAGGGAGAAGGACTACCAGGGTTGTAAAAGAAGCCGCCATTGATGGGTATGTCGTTAGGCGTGATTTTCCTTGGTTTTAGTTTATAGAAATAGAAGAGAAGATGATGCGACGATGATTGTGAAATTACAGATATTGTGTTTGGGTTTACAAAAATGACAAGTATGTCCTCTCAGAATCTCCTGGGGTAAGTGTCGAATATCCCAGGACCATATCCATATCAATTAAGGAAGGCATCATGCACCAGGGCTTCTAGCCCAGCAGTAGAGGTAAGTTTTTTTTTTCTCTGTCACTTAGATTCGAGTTCTAATATGCACGTCTATCATTCTCATGGTGTTTTACCTGCTTACTAGGCTTGCAGGATGTTCAGTGGGTCCTGAAATTAGTTATGGTGCGCATAAGCTGGCCCGGACACCCCGGATTACCCAAAAAAAAAAAAGGAAGGTATCATTTTAACCATCTATTACTTATCTAATGATAAAAATTTAAGATTAAAAGATTTTTTTTTCTGTGATTTTAGATTTGAGCCTTGTGGTTGTTCATACGATGGCCATTAGAAACTTACAGGGTCATTAACTTTAAAGATCGTGGAATTAATCAAGATGCGTGCAAACTGAACCACATATCTACATTAAACTAAAAAACTAAAAAAAAGGAGGCTCCATTTAAAAAAAAAACTAACATGGGGCAGCTGAAATTAATGATAGCAAATCACTGGATATGATATGTTCTGTAATGATCGATGGCTTGGATTTTTTATTTTATTTTTACATTGGAAGATATATCAGCTATAAATATCAATTAGATTTTTAATTGAGAGTTTTTTTTTGTTTTTTTCATATAATTTTTTTTAGAAAAATGTTTTCCTTAAAAATAAATTAATAAAAATATCTTAGATTAATCTCTAAATAGTGCAAATTTAAAGAAAAATATTTTTTATATTGTTTTATAATCATCTCGCCGTAAGTTTTCATCATTACTACCATAAACTAATATCATTGTTTATCAATTATAAATATTTTATTATTATTTTCATGTAATTTTATAATACTATCACCACTATGATCATCATTACTATCACTTCCCCTATGTAACTATTATTATTATTATTATTATTATTATTATTATTATTATTGTCTTATTATTAAAATAATTATAATTTCATCACTATGAAGACTAACCCAACAACCATTATTCTATGAACATTTATTATCATTAATATTATTAGTATCATAATTACTATAATTATTATTAATTTTACCGCTATATCCATCATAACTAATATTTTTATCAGTAACATTGTAAATCTTTTTTATCTTACCATCATCATTAAAAATTATAATGAGAATTAATTTACTTCACAATAAAACATTTTTTTTTATGCAGCCAAACAATGCAAATAACTCATTTTCTATTAAAATATTTTCCATACTACTTTTCAATGCCAAAGAAAAAAACACTAAAAATAATTCAAATAAAATATTTTTCAATCAATCCCTAATAAGAAAAGTATTTCAACTTCTCAATCGAGATAAAAAGATTTTTCTTAACACTATCAACACGTAATATTCATTATTATTATTACAATCACCATCACTACCATAATCATCTTCTTGTTATTAATATACTTATTGTTTTTTTTTATCATCTCATCATCACCACGTCACAATACCAACTACAACCACCCCACCATTTTATTATCAATATAATCATTATCAAGTTTAATCCATGTCGGGTTTTAAGTTAAATTAAAAAAATATTGACCTCTTGAAACTCAGTTAACTCGGTTAAGTTTGATGGGTTGCCAGATCTTTAGTAATTTGTCAAAACCAATCAAGTTAACATCAAGGAAATTAGAAAAAAAAATGTATTTATTTTGATAAAAATAATTTATCTCATTTAATTGGGTAAGTTATAGGTTAAATTAGATCAATTATTAAAGAATTAAAGAATTAATTATGAGTCAGTAAATCATTATTGTTGACTGTAGACACTAAATAATCTTCAAGGCAAAGTATATTGCAAATAATGCTTGTGATATCCTTAGCTATTTAAAATTTAATTAAACCATGAACATGAAAGAGCATTCTAAACAATATATCTAGCAAATCATAGAGGTCCAAAAACCCCCTTCATCGTATCCATTTAACTCAACCCGTACAGACACTTTCAACTTGAATCCTAAATCAAATGTAGAGATTCTTTTATTTGAAAAACCAATAACACGACATCGTTCTATCGTAATATAAAAAGGATATTCTTAATATAATCATGAAAAATTCACCGCATAACTTCAAATTTCTGTTTTTATTACATACTATAACGTTCTTAAAATCCAAATCTTTCTATAAAAAGGTTATTTTTTCATGTAAATTATAAAAAGGTAAAACGAGCCACAAAACTTTATATATTGTTTGGTTACTATTCGAGATAAAAAATAAATAAATAAAAATATTTACAGTAATTTTTATTTTAAAAATACAGAGAATCATTCTAAAATTGTATTATATTTATTTTATATTTTTATCTTTTCAATTAAAATTTTTATGATTCTTTTGTGTTCGTGAGTTCCTTTTTTCTAGTAATTTTTTTCTTTTGTGTCACTTCCGAGGGCTTGATAGAAGGCTAGCTCAGCTAAAATGGTCAAGAAAGAGCAAAATTATATTGTATATATTTAATTTGCTGTACATGCTATTTTAATTCATTAATAATTTTTTTTTATGTTTTATATAAATAATAAATATTTATTCTTTAATAATATTTATAATACGTGTAACTTTACATAATAATTTTTAACTTTTTATTTTGTTCAATCAATTTTACGTATGTCTATTTTTATTATATTTTGATTAAATAAAAATTTAACTTTGACAAACAAAATCATTAAATACATCTAGATCAAAAGTATGTATTGCAATGTCAAATATCTCTATCTTTATATGTCTCTTGATTTTTTCATTACTATCTTTATTTATTATTAATGACTATTTTTTTATTTATTAACCCTTATAATTCTCATTTGATTATATATATACATAAATTTTTTAACTCACATTTAAATGTTTTTTTATGTAAAAAAACATGAAAAAATACTTGTGTAAATTATTTTTTTAATAAAAAATATATATCCATGTGCATGTCGCGAGTCAAATGACTAATTACCCTTCATGAATTACGGAAAGGTGAAAGTGAGCATTCTACACACACACACACATGTTTTTTCAAATATTGCCAAACCCACTCAAACGCTTCGACTTGCAAAAGCCCAAAGTTCTCCGTATTACCCCAAAATAACAACAACCACGATAACAATTATAACTATCATTTCATCTCACCATGTCAATGACATGTGGCCAATGGTTGTTGAAGCCCTTGATATCAGCTGCTAGTGCAAGATCCTCTCACTCCTCCCCCTCTTATCTGTCTACTGTTTCAGTGTTCAAGCTCTTCACTAAAGAGACACCAACCCAAGTCTCAGCAGCAAGAATGGCAACCAGTAGCGGAGCTGACAACAAGACAAACCCCGCCAAAGTCATTGATTCACACTTGCACGTTTGGGCATCTCCTGAAGAGGTAAACCCAAAATCCCAATATTGGAGACACTTACAGCCATTCCTTTCGTTTTCAATCTAAGATAATTGCTTTGCTTCTTGCCTAATGATGAATACCCGCGAGTGCTACTACTTACAAAATTCTCCGTACTGGCCTGATTTCTAATTCCTCTTATTCTTCTTGTATATTTTGTGTGCTGTGCTTGAAGGCTGCAGGTAAATATCCTTACTTTCCAGGTCAAGAACCCACTTTACGTGGAGATTTAGATTTCTTGTTGCAGGTATATATGTCTTTACATCAACCTACATGATTGTCTGGGTTTAAGGTGGCCTATATATTATGTTGAGATCTTTGAAATTCAAGAATGTCAGTTTAGAAATTAAGTCACTGTTTATTCTCGTATTAATTCGGTATCTTGATCTAGTGCACATTGTGGTCATATTAAACTGATTGTGCATCAACATTTCTTCATTCGACTTGGTGAAATATGATGACTTCTTTTAACTTCTTTGATCCCATTGTGCTGCTGTAGACTAAATTCATGACGAGTCATTCCCTATCCCCGTAGTTTGTTTTTTAGTACCTTGATTTTGTTTTCAAGACCAAATCAACTCTGTAAGTAATGTAAATGAGAGAGGTTGCTGCTAACTGAAACCAATCCTTTCATATTTGCTATCTGTCTATCTTGTTTGTTAGATGTTCATGTCGATATTCTTGAATTGCAAACTCAAATCAATTCATGTAATACATATAAAGAAACACTGCTCCCAACCTAAACACTTTTTATTTTAATAACTTTCATGTAATACATATAAAGAAAAACTGCTCCCAACCTAAACACTTTTTATTTTAATAACTTTCATGTAATAACTGGATAACTCGTGCTGTTCTGTTTTGCTCCGCTACAGTCCTTGGAAGAAGCAGGTGTAGACGGTGCACTCATTGTACAGCCCATTAATCATAAGTTTGACCATTCTCTAGTGACAAGGTTTGTTGAAGTTGTATGTTTTCAGTGTTTATAGTTAGTTAATCTGGATGTCATATATTGCATTTGTACATGAACTGGCATACTGGTAGAAAGCCTCATAAATATGTATGGAACATCCACTGTAATTAATACAGCGATCAGCATATAAACAATACAGTTTTTCTGAAACCCCTCAATGCTCATATGCGAGAGATAGTAAGACAGAGTTCAGTAGTCTGGGGTTTAGCAATGTTTGATAAGTTATTCTGCTCATATGATTTTGGTTAAAGAAATGGCATTTTGATATTTATTATACCCCCTCCAAAAAAAATCTGGTGGTTCACATAGCATGGGAGCATGATCCTTAAAGACGAGGACAATGGATGATACTATTCCTCTAAAAACAAATTTCATTGGCTGTTTTCTATGTACTTCTCCAAAAGTGCTATAAGCTATTGTTTAATGACAGAATTTTCCTTGGCCAGTGTCCTGAAGAAGTATCCAAACAAGTTCGTTGGTTGCTGCCTTGCAAATCCTGCAGAAGATGGAAGTGGACTCAAGCATCTCCAAGAACTTATTTTGAAGGTGTATTCCTGTTATTTCATAGCCGTTACATTGCCTTTGACAGATCATTCTGACATTTTCTCTGGTGTCTATTCATGCTAGGATGGTTATCGTGCTGTTCGCTTTAACCCATATCTGTGGTCATCAGGAGAAAAGGTAAAATTCTTGCTCGTGGTTACCTGAAATTGTCAAGTTTCTAATACATTTGTAGCTCAATAAGTTAAAGGCAGGAGGGGAAGAATTTTCTGTGGCTGCTTTCTCTTGCTTTAGACTGATAGATACGTTTTGAACTTGTTATTGTTTGTCTTCATTACAAGAAACACAGAAACAAGTGGACTGTTTAACTTCTGTAGTTGGACCCTTTTAAAAATGTTGTACATTTGTGGGATATGAATCTGCTTTTCTGAGCTAACGTGGGTTAAGAAGGAAAATCTTCAATAGCAGTTGAGTACACTGTTAAGAGATGGGGCTTGAACTTCCATGAGAGTTATCAATAAATTTTTTTTATTGCTGGGCATTAGATTAAAATAGAGAAGTGCTGGGGTTGGGTTGATCTAGGTCTTCGAAACTCATAAACTACACGATTAAGATGCAATGTAAACTCCCTTTTGAAAATTGTAACAAACATCAAATCTTAATTCCCTGACATACGCAGTGCACCGAGATAATTACCAAGAAAGCTGTATTCATCGAAGTTGGTAAATTATGCAGATGACAAATGACATTGGAAAGGCACTGTTTTCCAAAGCAGGAGAACTTGGTGTACCAGTTGGTTTCATGTGCATGAAGGTATAACCATTCTTATCCAATCTTCCACTCAAACCAAAAGCTCAAAAGAACTAACAGAACCCTATTTCTCGTCATGTAAAATTTACTTCCAAGTGCACTGCAATATTTGCCTGAATGTTTGGGATAGCATTTACAAGGTAAAATCTTTTCAGGGTCTCAATCTCCATATTTCAGAAATCCAGGAATTATGCACAGAGTTTCCTTCCACAGTTGTATTGCTTGATCATTTGAGTTTTTGCAAACCACCAACGTAAGCTGTCTCTTAACTTCTCTTGATTTGATGAAGCTTTTCAATCTTATCTGGGTGGAAGACATTAGCTGTTTTTGTGCATGTTATCGTGCAGAAATGATGAAGAAAGTTTTGCCTTCTCTGAGCTTCTGAAGCTATCAAAATTCCCTCAGGTATGGTTTCGATGCTTGCTTGATTTGCATTTATGACTGATGCTGCCATTTGGTGAATCCAAGGCTGCCTAAATTTTAATCAAACCCAGAACAGTGGTAGACAGCCTCCACTTTCTTTCCTTTTGTTTTCGAGTCTTTTTAGGAAAAGACAATAATCATAGATGGCATGAAACTAAGACAAGTAGATTTTACTTTCTATTAGATTTCCTTTTTAGATTTCTCAAGCTCTATGTAAGGTGTCTTATACTTTCTCATTAAATATACTTATCTTTTCGCAGACATCTTTTTTTGTCTCCTCATGAGGTTACACATAAAGCTTCCGAGATGATCAAAACATTTCAATCGAATTTGAAGTCAATTTCAATTATTAGTTACACTGTTAAATGCCTTATTCTGAACCTTTTCATCTATTTAATTACTTTTCCTCCATGTAGCATCCAAATCATCCAGTTGATGACACGGATTTTTCATTCGTTCCACTATGAAATTCTATTCCCTCTTCTTATATGGTATTCAGATCATCCAGTTGACTCCACTGATTCTTTATCTGTAAAATGAAATTTTATACGTGCAGGTGTATATTAAATTCAGTGCCCTGTTCAGGGTGTCAAGAATGCCATTCCCATACCAGGATCTGGCCCCCCTCCTCTCCCAAGTTGTTTCGAGCTTTGGCGCGAGCCGAGTCATGTGGGGCAGGTAACTGCTTTATCTATCATGTTTCCTTATCACCCTAGAGATTAGAGAGAGGCATGCACAGAAACATCAATGGCTATTCTTGACATTTTCTTTTCGCTCCAGCGATTTTCCCTATGTTGTTCCTGAATGCGGTTACAAAGGTGGAAAAGAAGCAGCACTATCCATCGCCAATCAAGTACCTTTATCATCATCCGAGTTGGAGTGGATAATGGGTAAAACAGTGATGCAACTCTTCCAAGGCCAATGGGTTCCATGAGCTTGTACAAAAAAGATTACCCCCGCCATGCAAATCACAACAGAAGATGGTTAATTGTATGGGAAATAATTGAGGAATGTTTCTCTTAGCCTTTCACAGGCCCATGCCTGATCCTAAGTCTCCATGTTTTCAGAGACTTTTGAAGATGCTATTGGATGGTATGGGCTGAACATATCAAAACTTACCAATCCATCCCGTCCTTCCAATTTTTATTTTTTTATCCTTTTGCTAGATCATTTGAATCGTATGAAAGGTAATAAGTTTTCCATGCCCAGATGAAGGTAACGCTTGTGAGATATGCAATACGAAACTTACTAGGGAAAAAGACTCTCCGTCAATGGAATTATTCAATCACTTGCGCAAGAGCTGGACTGAAACTTACAGAAAGCGTAGGAGTGCAAAACACATTAACAAACATAAAAAAAAAAAAAAAACCTATGCATGTTCCGATTTACAATTTCTTGGGTGTTGATTCCAAACAATCCAGTAACCCAGCAGCATTCCTCTTCTTCTTCCTTCTCCTCAACTGGTCACATATGTAAGCCCTCTCCAGTTGCTCAACCCTCTGCGATAGCGAGCTCAACAACCTTGTTTGCATCTCATTCCTCTCAAATAACTCAGCCATCAATCCCATCATTCTCTCATTATCCTCCATCATCCTCTCCAGTAACTCTTTGCCCCTCCTCCTTGTACTCTCATCATTGCTTTTCACTTCTCCTTCATCCCCTTTCTTCTCAATTTCCACCCCACCGGAATGTTCTTCTTCTTCTTCATCATCTCCCTCCATCAAACTCGCAGAGGAATCCGATTGACTTTCCGTCTGACTCGTTCCCATACAATCACCATCTTTATCAACTTGTTTTTCCAAATCTCTATCTTCTCCTTGGCAAGCCGTCTCATCATTCTCCGCCTCTTTCAATTCCACAGTTTCATTAACCACTTCCAGCACCCTCTCTGGTTCACAATAATCACTCATCAACGTCGGCACATCACCATCACATTGCACTTTCCTCTCACCTTCACTAGCCATGTCAACATTCTCCAAAGTTCCATTAAACTCTGCCCGGGCCTCTCTTGAATCAGCAAGCACAGAAACAACAGCCTCAGAGTCAGCAGCAGCATTCTGCAATTCATCAGCAGCATTAGCAACACTGCCATCTTCTTCCTCTCCTTCTCCCGTTTCATCCACACCTTTCTCTCCAGCTGACACAACAGAATCATCACCATTAGCAGCAGCAGCAGCGATAGAATCAACAGTATCCTGCAACGCAATCGCCTTTTTAATAACCGCCTCCTTACAATCCCCGACACCAGAATCCACTCCTCGCACCGAATCACAATAATCACTCATCGATGTCGGCACATCACCATCACATTCCACGTTCCTCTCACCTTCACTAGCCATGTCAACATTCTCCAAAGTTCCATTAAACTCTTCCCGGGTCTCTCTTGAGTCAGCAAGCATAGAAACAACAGCCTCAGACTCAGCAGCACCATTCTGCAATTCATCAGCAGCATTCGCAACACTGCCATTTTCTTCCTCTCCTTCTCCCGTTTCACCCACATCTTTCTCTCCAGCTGACACAACAGTATCATCACCATTAGCAGCAGCAGCGATAGAATCAACAGTCTCCTGCAACGCAATCGCCTTTTTAATAACCGCCTTCCTACAGTCCCTGACACCAGAATCCACTCCTCGCACCGAATCCAACTTCAACAACAAACTCATTAGCATCTCATTAATCTTCAACTTCTCCTTCTGATCTCTTCTCATTAATTCAACAGTCTCCTTCATCAAAATCCTCTTCTCAATCTCATCCACTTGTCTCTTTGTCGCCAAAATCTTCTTCATGCTTTTCCTCACCAGGAAGCCTCTAAACACCTTCTGGATCTTGATTGCAGATTCGGATCTGCTCCGCTCCGACCCGACGTAGCGGACTGGGATTGAAACCACTTTCTTTGGAAGGACCGTCGTCGTTCTGTGATGAACTGGAATTTGAGGGGAAGAGGAAGGGTAGTTACGGTGAATCCTGTAGAATGGAGTATCCATAACTGAAATCGGATCTTGTTGGGTTGGAAATTGAGGTTTTTTTTCTTCCTTTTTTTTCTTGCTTTTTGTATGGTAAGATACTTTGGGAAGGCTACATGGTGTGAGATTTATAGAGAAGGATTTTTTACATTCGTTCCATTCCGGATGGGACTGGCAAGTTCCAGAAGGTTTTCCTCCGGGTTCTACTTCTAGAAAACAGTCGAATGTTCTATTTGCGCGCGCGTCCGGTGAAATAGACTCTGACGTGTCGCGTGACGATTGCTTGCTTATTTCCTTTCTTTCTTAATCCGTCGTCGGTTGCGTGTTTTTGAGAAATTGAGAATGTAACCCTTTTTTTTTTTTTTTTTACTCTGGTGCACCAATTTCTTTCGATTTTGCCAATCAAGTACTTTCCTCAATTTCTAATTTTCCAATATGGTTTTTCTATTAGAAGTACCTCCAAAATGACATTATATTTAATTAATAAAAATATTTTAAATTAATAAATGAAAATATCAGCATCCCATCACTTCAAATTAATATTTCACTGAAATGTAAAGCCAGCTTTACCTCTTTTCTTTTCTTTTTTGAAAAATAAAAAAAAAGACTGCAAAGATGATTTGCCTCTACATAAAAAGGTCACCATCTACCCAAACTACCATCAACCTCGTTTAATCAAAGCTGTAGAGCCTGTTCGGCTCTGCAGTTAAATCTATGTTTGACTAAATTTCAAATTTTTTTTATTAAAATTAAGTGTAATTTGTATTTTTTGAATTATTTTGATGTACTAATATCAAAAATAATTTTAAAAAAATGAAAAAATATCATTGACATGTATTTCGGCATGAAAAGCTATTTGAAAAGCAACCACTACCACACTGCCAAACACGCTCGTAATGTTTATTTTTTCCGGTCAAATTATAAATTTAATTTTTTTTATTTTTTAAAATATTTTTATATTATTTTAATATGCTAATATTAAAAATAAATTTTAAAAATAAAAAATATTAATTTAATATATTTTTAAATAAAAAATACGCTATCGTACCAATACACACTGCTTTAATCTTTACAAATTGAATATTTTTTTTAAATGGTGATTTGGGGAGTGCCGATTTTCGGTCCAAGACTCATCTTCCTCGTTAAATATGAACTCCTTTGGCCAGCACAGCTGTGGTGTCATCTGGGTTTCAAAGATTAGAGGAAAGAAGAAACATGACCTTTTTATTTTAGAGGAAAGTTTTGGTATGTTATCCCTGTGCTGTGCTTTTAAGCTGAACAGCATCCTTTTCAGGAAGAACTGCGAGCATGGATCATAACCTTCAGAGAAGACAATTAGAGGACATCAATTCATTCTGTTGGGTGTGCTAATACCAGCCTTCCCTAGGAGCTTCCTCTGCCGCTAACATAACTTCCCTATTTTACAACAATTTGCAATCAACAATTTCCCTAAGATATTGCAGTAGGAAGTAGCTCGTCCACATTCAAATTCCTTCACAATCCATTTGCCATTGCACATTAAGAAGACAAGACTCTCGCACCTCATGTTATACACAAGGCCTGAAATCCTACAGATAAAACAAATATCAAACCTCATGACCTTTATATATATATATATATATATATATATGAAGGGGATGGCTTGCTGCCGTTTGGGCCATGCCCAAACAGCAAGCAATGGCACGCAGTTTGGGTCAAGGCCTAATAGCAGGGATGCCTATCCTTCAAGGCCCTCAACAACAAATCAGGCCTAGTCCCAGTCATTCTAAGACTGAATCCAATCCGGTGCAGATTCTCATGAAGTTTAGTGAATGACAATACAAGGTAGAGTTATTTTTTTTAAAAAAAATAGAGATAGTTTGACACCACAATATCTTATGCTTATTAATGAATTATCGGTGCAGTATTATTTTTCTCACCAATAATTATATTCTCAACTTTTTTTATAAGAGAACATTTACTTTCATATTAATTAACTTTATTATACCAACTGTTTTACCAATAACATAATAAAGAAAAGTGACACAAACAAAAATAAATAACAAGAAGATTTGTTATAAGTTAAAACTCTAAAAAATCAAGAACACCATGAATATAAAACTTAAAATATTTAATTCTTATTCATTTAATTTTTATTTTTCAAAAAGTTATTATAACCCTTTATAAAAAAAAAACTAAAAAACCCTTCAAATAGAAAATTTAGGAAAATCTAATAATGCCAATATGGAAGCAAAAATAAAAAAACAATAAAATTAACTAAAAAAATATTTATTTTTTTAAAAAAACTCAAATATTAAAGAGAATTTTTTTTTTCTTCAGTACTCCACTCTTATAAAGAAAGTTACTGTGAACAAGACATATAAATGTCTTGGATGACCAGTTAAACGAAAGAACAAGTTCATTCAATAACACCACTTGGAACAGAAATCGAGGGGAGGCCACTCAAGGCCATTCCAGGGAACTCGAGGCTACACGATCATAATATGCAAAATAGACAACACAACCATATATATTTTTCTCTCTCCTAAGCTCTCATTTTTCTTGGGGCTATTCTTTCCTTTTCTCTTATAATTTACTGACTTAAACATGAAAAAGTCGAACTTGTTATTGCATGAGAGCGTGGAACAACCCGGCCCAAGCACTTCAGCCAATCTTCACGACTTCATCAAGACTATCGAACCAAGTATATATATAGAACAAATGCCGCGCTTCATTCAAGAATAGTTCCGAAGAAAAAGAGGAAAAATTAAACAGAAGGAATGTGCTGCAATTGTTGGTGGCAACACAGAATACCTGACAGTTGTTTATAATTCAGATTCTAGATACACCTCAAAAACCCTAAATGAGAAGTGCTAAAAGCATTTACATATGGTCAATCAAAAGCATGCACGATGTAGAGGTTCGAGCAACTTCTTTGAAGTTTAAGGCACTGAGAACATGAGATGAAGAGCTATAGTACTGTTGCAAAAACTTCAAAGCTAATTTCATACCAGTCATGAACTGGAACCATGGACCATGAGATGGGATGGATCGCAGTAATGTCAGCTTACCAAATCATGAGAACAAAGATTAATGATCAGATTCAATTGTCTGGAAAAGCAATAAGAAAACAAATAGCTGTAGTTTTGGAGAAGCTAAATCTCTAATTGTAAGTTAAACAAGAGAGAGGATGGAAGGGAGAGATCAGCAAGGTAGATGAGGAGGGAAAAAGCGACTGATCTAAGTTAGATTCCATTTAGGACTGCAGCACAGTCCTAATTAGCATTAACAGTACACCCTTTTTTCTAGATTTCAAGGGATCCTATTTCATTATCCCGGATCACTGTTTTTGCATCATTTATGGTTGCCATTCTGTAGGATCAGTTGTTCACTTTGCGTGAACTTCCCGTTCTTTGTTGATCAAAGAAGCTAGATACATCTCATCAACTGCAACCAGAATATTTCCACATAAACTTGCAGCTACTATTATCCCAAGGACCAGGGAGAACTCTGACCTCAGTGTAAATATTTGATACAACTTGCTAAAAGAACGAGCTTGGAAATAGTTGTTTTATTCAAATTGAAGTATGGTTTAACATCGACGAGTCTTGTCACACTAACAACTGCTATTTATTTGGCAAATTCCACAGTCCATCTACATTTCCAAAACAAAAATGTTAATTTTGAGACTTGAACAAATAGCAAAATGCAACAATAAAATGTATGTTTGTGTGTGCGGCTCAAAAGAAAACATGCATAAGAAAAACAGGACATGAAGTGAGTACTGATACTTAAATATTCTCAATCAAAAGACTGCCTTGAAATTTTAAATGCTGAGCGTGAATTTTGAGGGAGGAGTGAAAAGAAAATTATCATGATAAAAATCTATCCATCATAACCCAACATGTGTTGTGTATAGAAGAAGAGGAAGTTGCATGTTAGAGAATAATATAAATTATATTTTAGGACCTCACCTAACAGCTTAAGCTATTGAGTTGAGATAGTTCTTTGACATAGTATCAGAACCTTGATGACCAAGAGGTCACAAGTTCGAATCTCACCATCCCCATTTATTAATTTGATAAAAATTAAGCACAAGGTAAAGTGGGCATGTGCAAGTTTCAAGCTCAAAAGGCTTTCACTTGAGGGGGTGTGTTAGAGAATAATATAAATCATATTCTGGGACCTCACCTAACAATTTAAGCTATTAGGTTGAGATGAATCTTTGACACTGTAGACAATTGACAGCACGACAGGAGAAAATTTTTGACTACTAGGTAATGTTCACGCGCCACCAAAACTCCATGGAACGTTCCACGCACCTCCATAAACTTCAGTTTTTTTGGCTGATTAGATGGAGGACAAGATTATAAAGTAGGATTACACCTGAAGTCGCATTTTCATCAGATCTCATAACTCTCTTTTTAGCACCTCACTTGCTCCCTCCAGAGGAAGAATAAAATTTATAAGAACATTTGAAATTGCAAGGAGCTGAAACCCAATTGTATTTTCACAGTGATTTGAACTCAAACTGTCTGGCAGCTCTGAAATTGATGCCTATAATATTCAACATATCGAAGTAATGAGCTCCCCGATTTCAACAACAAAAAAAAGTTTATGATTACAGTTATTCGTAGGGCCCAAGACGTAGGCAAGCCCTCATGAAAATCCACAATTGAATCATCTAAGCAGGCCCGCAAGCCCAATTTGTCAACAGCTCGCCCCTGCTTCAGCAAAGCAAGTCACCTATACAAATTAAAATAAATAAAAGAAACTTAATTCCGATTTTTTTTTATAAAAAAAACTAGACTCCCGGAGTCCATCGTGACGATCATGGCATTTTGGATTATCGTCACCGAGTTGCTGCTACTGCTCTTCGTCTCCCTTTCTCTCGCACTCTGTGCTTGTGCTACTGCCTCCTGCTTCACTCCTAGTTTTGACTTCCGATAATTGCTTCGATTTAAGGCTTAGATCGCACCGTTTTGCAGATGTTTTAGGGTTAAAAGTCAATTTCATCCTTGTCCTTGAGTAAGTCATGCTGTTTGGAAATATAATTATTTTTCAAAGTGTTTTTCACTAAGAAATGTATTAAAATAATTTTTTTTATTTTTTAAAAATTATTTTAAAATCAGCACATCAAATGATTTAAAAACACTAATAAAATATTAATTTAAAATAAAATTTTTTTAAAATTTTTAAATTTTTTTAAAAACATTTTTAAAATATAAAAACAAACAGAAAAGATTCTTATCATATTAGATGAGATTCTTCGGTTGGGAATTTTTTATAGCAAAAAATGCTTTAAAGAAGCTCGTATATTTTATTTTATTTTTCTAAAAAATAAAATTATTGAACCAGAAGAGCAGATATCAAATAGCAAGTTTTTACTGAGACACAAACTCAATTATGCATTAGCTCGTGGTGGACGATGCACTATAGTAATTTTTTTAAAAAAATCTTACTTAATTTCGCAAAAATAATACCAGTTTAGTGAGTCAGCTTAATAAAAGACTCTTAGGGTCTTTAGTAATACTGTTTCAAAAAAACTTTAATGTTTTCAGTAATACTTTTTTATAGTATTACGATCAACTATACCAATAATTGAAAGGAAAAAGTAGAGAAAAAGAAAAGGAAAAAGTAAAAAACATGAACAAGCGACATTACCGAAAGGGATTTGTAGACGATTAAGGAACAGAATCAATGTTATAAGCAAAGAGTTCGGGTAACAATAAGGAGATTCTTATTTAATCTATCTATCACAATTCATGTGATATATTAATTAGCTACATTGATAAAACTATTTTATGTTTCGTCCTTAGTGTCCGAATGTAAATCACTTAATATTTCTTTCTTTTCTTTTTTTAATTAATGTAGGTATTTGGGTTAACTTGTGCGCACCTCGACTAATCCCACAAGCTCTTAAGGTAACGATCATGTAAGTTTCCAATAACTCTGAGATCTGTAGAACTCAAACCAATAATGTCTAGAAAATAAAATTAAATTCTAATAAGTTAAGTTACACCTTTCAGGATTAACCCTCTACTTTAATATAATGCTTCTTATCAATCATAGACCTAGTGGCTCGTGTCTTAAGCCTGAAACTAAGTACATTATTATCAAAAAAACAAAAACAAAAGCAAAAGAACAAAAACACTACCATACAAGACACATTTCATTGATTGTTATAACAGTGGAAAGAAACTTTTGTCATTCTCAGGAAAACTAAACAAGATTATGATTAAGGGTAAAATTATATTTCCAGTACATAGCATTGTGGTCCAGTTAAAATTGTAGAAGTGGCTCCATCCTATAGAAATTAAGGTGTATCTCTTCGTTTTGCATAACACATATTTTCATGCTTGTACATTTAATTAAGACCGGCTCCTATACCATCATGTTCTGAGGTCAACCTATTATCTAAACACTGTAAAAAACAAAATTAGATGTTTTTTTATAGTGTTTTACTATTTTAATATATTTTTTAATTGTTTTATATTAATTTTGTATTATCGCTTGAGTGGTTACAAAACTAAGGTCATGGATTTAATTATCAGCGGGAGTGTTCATATTTGCTAAATTGTAACAGGCAATTTGTCCCCTGTGACATTTTTTTTCCTTCCAAAAGGATAAAGTTAGGCCAAGTGCGCGACCTGCTACTGGTGAGCTTGGCTCTTTGCTGTCTTTTTTTTTTTCTTTGTTTTTTTTCTGACACTTAAAATTGTTTTTTACTACATTCATTTATTTTTTAGTTTTGACTTTTAAATATTATTAAAAAAATTATTAGAATTTTAATAATTTTTTTAAAAAAATTACAACACTAATAATAAATTTTTTAAATCAAAATTAATTTTTTTATTATTAAAATTCTTAAATAGATATGAAACATGATTTTATTATATTTATAATTTTTTTAGCTTTCGATCACACAAAACATGTACATGCTATTAAGAGATTGTTCGTTAACTTGCTTTAGTAATTATAATTTTTTAAAATATAAACAATTATTCTAATTAAAAATATTATGTTGACTAAGATAAATAAAAGATATATTAATATAAAAAATTATCATGATATTTTTTTATAACAAAACTACTATATTTTCAGGTTTAACGACAAAGCCTGAGACATGCATATTTTTTTATGTTTTAAAAAACTTGAATTCCCTTCTAGCATAGCGCAATCATACAAACTAATTACGCAATCAAAATAATTGCAACACCTACGTGTGTGATACTTATGAATTGCAATACTCCATTTAAGATTTAAAAGAAATGATTTGTTATACATAGGTGGCTTTTAAGCAATTTATTATATATTATTTAAATAAGTTATGTGTGATTAATATCTCAAGATAAAAGAGATATATTTGTATCTGGTTAGAGAAATTAAGATAGAAACATAGAATAAATCTATTTCTAAACTAATTTTGGATAAATTCAGAACATAAAATACAGAGATATATCCATTTCGTCTCAATTGTTTTCATCATTTATAGATAAAAAGGGGGGAAGGGGGAATACGGGTTTGCATCTAGAAAAAGAAAAGAAAAGGAATGTTACGTACCGGGTATATATAGCAAAAATCCCTGGAGGGGTCGATTAAAAGTTAAGATTTCTTGCAGACAGCTAGCGTCTTCATGCATTATAATTAAGATCTGAAGACATGTGATATTAGAAAGTCAACATGCTTGATGCTGGAGATGGATCTATGTACTTGTCTTGGTACCGATAATTCTCAAGTGTTCGAGGGAAGAAGATTCGAAGTGACTGGATGTATGACCGAGTCAATTTTGACGTGTAAATGAAATTGGTCCTCGAGTGATTATCACTCCACGATGCAAATTAGTAAAAGATGCACCAATTCTCTCCTGCGATGTTTCCAGGAACAAGCCATGAGATGAAAAAGGTTAATGATGCTCCATCAATTCAATGAAATATGCTCCGTGATTAACTTTTGTTGCATAAGTTTCTAAAGGGAATAGAAAATCTCATGCACGATACTAGAAATAAAGCATTTGCTTATTTCTAGTCAGCGACAATTGCTAATGGTGTATTAATCATAAAAAAAAGAAGAAGAAAGAGACAATTGCTAATGGTGTCGCGTCGATCGATTACATCCACATCAATCCGTCATGACAGGAAATGGTACATTATTTATTATATTATATGTAAAAACTAAAAGAGCTCATTGTTTTAACTCACAATGAAACTACTTTTTTGTTCTTGGGTGGCAATTTTAAAAAAAAATTAAAATTTGGTTCTTGAATTATTTTTTTCACAATTAAACCCTTTTAATCCCACATTATAACCCAATTACATATTTTTTAGGGGTAAGGGTTCAATTGAAAGAAAAAAGAAATAGATAAAATAGAAGGGGTCTCTGTAATTTGCTTATAAAGTTCATTTTAGTCATTCATTTTTTTAAGTTATTAATTAATCAGTCTTTAAAATTGTTAAACATTACATTTTAGTACCAAACTTTATTTCTTTCTCTTTTTTTAGTTTTTTTTTGTGAAGAAGAAAAGAAAGGTCAATGGATTCCAACTTTTAATTTAGAGAGAGAATGTTATATAAAAGTGAAGTGATATATAATAATAATAATTTTATATTATTCTTGTGTAGTTAGATTTTTTGATATAATTTTTTAAAATACAGCCTAGCTCCAGACATGTATAAAGAAGGTTAGTAGATTCAACTTACAATTTAAAGAGAGAAAGTTAAATAAAAATGAAGTGAAGTGAATATATATATATATATATGTTTTTGGGGAAAAGAAAGAACAAATAAGTAAAAGCATAACTGTAATTATTATTATTTTCATTTTCATGATTTTTTTGTCCATGTATTTTGAATATTGAAAATTTGGAAAAATGGGCAATATTCCGTCAGCAACGGAACCACCCTTTGGTCAAAACAAAGAATGCAAGCTTGGGGACTAGTGTGTATCTATGTTTGGTGGCTTTAGTGGCTCAAAGTTGACTAGGTATTTATTTATTTATTATTATTGTTATTGATAGCTCTGGCTTAGAGGCTAAGTGAATTTTTGAATGTGTTTAATGGTTATTATGATACTGTGGGTACCATGATTAAATTGTATCTGTGTCACCATTGTGGAACCTCATTTACTATGCGGTTTTGAAGTGTCATGGGATCAAGTTTCACAATCTACCATTAATAAAATGATAAAATTAAAAAAATATTTTTTTTATGTAAAATAAAAGAAAATAGAGGAAGGTCAAGCTATTGTTATTCTATATCGGTTAAGAGATGAGAGTCTTAATTTTTTATATAATATGAGAATATTTTTTTTCTTCAAAAAATATATTTTTAATAATAAAACTTACCACATGACTGAACACATGTTAATTGAGATAATACCTCTTGAAATACTTAACATGTGTGAATATGAATATACATAATTATTGGGGTTATATGTAGAAACATTAACCATGTTGCACTACCCTAGCCCTTTGTTTAAGAAGCTATGATGATGCATCATCATCCCACATTGACTAATATATGATGATCTTAATTATTTATATAGCATGAGAATTTTTTTTTTCTTTTCAAAAAATGCATTTTGCAACTCATTACATGAATGAATCCATTTTAGCTCTTAAGCTTACTGTGTACGAATATATATAAATAGACAAAAAATCATCTCAATCTAATAGTTTAAGCTGTTAGGTAAAGTCTCATGATATGATTTATATTATTTTCTAGCATGAACTAGGAGGTATATCTGATTAAGTTACATAACATTATATTATTTTACAAGATTAGGTGGAATAGTTTTTCTATTCATCCATATATATAGTACGTGGTCGACATGTTCAAATATGAAAATTTCCCAGGTTTTGCACCTGGAGTTTATTTCTTCAACAAATTTTGTGGCGGCACCAAAACTTTTATTGAGGTAGTAAAATATGAAAAATTATCCTGTCATTCAGGATAAACTCTGTATCCTACGAAAAGTACATTTTGATGGTGAAATAAAAAGAGTACATTTTGTACATGTACAATTGTAGTGATTAATTCCCCCGGCCCCTCCTTTCACAAGGGCAAAAATATTTGCCAACGATATTGATGATGTAATACTAAACAGATTTCAAATAGATTATTATTATTGAATAAAGAAAATTATAGAATTGCAACTTGACATTTGAAAGAATTCTTGTAAACATCAACCGATTGTCTTTCAGATAATAATTGATCTTTTTAATGATACAAACAACAAATAAAATTCTTTAAAATCGATCTTTAATTATTTGAATTATTCGTGAAGGAACTTGTTGCATTTCGCAAATAAACAAAGACATGGATCCAAATATTAAATCTAGACTTATAGATACAATTAAAGGAAAACTAGAACAAGATTTAAGATCTAGATTTGAAAACTAGAAAAACTAAGGGGAAAAAAATAATAATCCCTGCCAACGGTAGCTAAGATTAGCTAGGATTGGAAGGTGTGATGGCTACAGGGAGGGAGAGAGGGGGGCAGCTGGGCTTTAATTTATTATCAAGAGGATCTTAATGTAATATTCGTACTTCTTGTTTGCATGGATGTACATAAGCAAAATCTACAACCAACGAGGTTGTTTGTAGGTATGACCCAGTGATAAGAGCTTGGGATCAAAAGATTTACTCTCTTTGTGGTCTCAGATTCGAGCCATGTGGTTGCTCATATTATGGCCACTGGAGGCTTACATGATCGTTAACTTCAGGACCCGTAAGATTAGTTGAGGTACGCGTAAACTGGCCCGGATACCCACGTTAAACTTAAAAAAAAAAAAAAACCTACAACCAACGACTAAGAAGGGGACATTGATTTCGTCAGGGAAGGAAAATATAAATTGGGCAGGGCAGCACCCCGATTGCTAGGGCATCCAAGTATGATGTTGTCTAAATGATAATTTAATGTCGGAGTTATTTAAAAATGGAAACTGTTGATGTCTAGTTGCCCAACTATTTCTTTTTTGGTGAAGTCAATTGAAACTTCTAGCCAAATATATATTTCTATTTCGAATATTAAGGCTATATATATTTTAAAAATAAGTTTTCGTATACTCATCTTGTCATATACGGTAAATATTTTTAAAAAGTAACATTAATCTTCTATTAATCCAATATTGATCCTAGGAATGATTACGTTGTTGGCATAAATAATAAAATTAACTCACACATCGTCATCTTGTGAATTCATAAACTTCATACTAGATATGGTTTTCTATGATTGCATTCTGGTTTGGTGACGTACCAGTAAAATAAGTTTTTTTTAATTAAAATAAATGATTCTATAATGTTTAAATTAATAAACACAGGAGAAGTTAAATGTATGTGTGAAAACATAGCGTGTGGCAGAGAGAACAATGATGTATGTTAAATAAATAAGAGAGCTTGAGTCTACCTTCCTTCTTACATGGTGATTTGTAGTATTTATGTACGTTGTATACTTTTATCCAAAACTTGTATAATTTGATGATGCCAAGTATTAAATAAACTTAATTGATGAAGAGAAAAAAAATTATAAAAATATTTATCTTTCTAGAAATTTAAATCATTACTTGGTGTATTAAGCTTGCTATTGATATATAGATTGATGCTCGTTAAAAAATTATCGGTGATAAAAATAGTTAAGATAAAAAATAAATAGCTATGAATAAAAATAACAACCAAAAACTCGATACATAATCATCTTTATCATTATGAAAATGTTCGCCTAAAGTAATACAAGTTGTTTTTTGACAAGAAAAAAAATGATCTAGAAAACTTCCATAAGAGATATAAGAGAGTTAGATAGGGTAAGCTTTCTTCTATTTATGAGCTCGGTTGACTCTTTTTGAACAGGTTTGGTTTGACTTTTTCCCCATCATGTGTGAATAAATTGTCATAACCATCAAGGGGGGGATTTTGTGTGAATGACTCAATATATTAAAATGTGCACAAAAATAATAACAAATGAATAAAGAATTAAAGTTGGATGCATAGTCAACTTGGATGGTGGGGTGACATTTGAAATGCCCCCCCTGGCTGGTAGCCTGGTGCAAGAAATGGTCCATGGCTGATCATAATTGCTCATTTTTTTATTTAATAATAAAATTTTAGTCACATAAATATTTTTCAAAATAAGAAAAATAGAGAAAACATATTACAATCTATATTGCCAAAATAAATCTGTTTTTAACACAACAATGACCGATAAATAAATAAATAATCGAATAAGTTCCGAAATTCGGAAGAGAAGCTAGGATTGCCAATGCTGTAGGGGGAGTGCATGACCGTTTATATTATTAACATCACGAGGGGCCACGTATTAAATGTTTTTAAAAACCGACCAAAGCTTCTGATTTCGAGTATAATTAATAGAATACAAGCAAGACATGGCTTATTGGTTACTCCAACACAACTAATTATTCGCATAATACATTTTGGACATGGCAGAGCTTAGGATAGGAATCGAGTGATCACCACCTACAAGTGGCTAGCCAACACACCTCCATGTGCGACATCATTTTAATTACGAGTCAATTTTATTTTCCCTAGGAAGAAGTCAATCTCATGATTTGAACTGTGCTGAGGACGTAAACAGGGGGTAAAATCAACTCGTTTATTACTATATTATTTATAATTGCGGTTCAACGCTAGTTTTGATTTTAAATTTTTTTTTCTGAGGTTTCAACTGATTATTTTGATGTATTAAGTGATAAAAATTAAAAAAAATATATTATTTTAATATATTTTAAAATAAAAAACATTTTAAAAAGTAATTTTTATTAAACAAGAGTCCCTACATGTCATCGCTGGATTCATCATCATCTAATAAATTGTAATGTGCATCTCTTTCTTGACTATGATTGATACCTCTATTTTTTTTTACCCTTCATTATCGATTTAAGAGACGAAAAATATTTTATTTTAGTTTGTGGTCAGATGAGCGGTCTCGTAAGATTTGGATTAGATAATCGAGGTTAATTGTCTTCCAACCGTGAATCCTCCAAACTGTGAAGCTGAGATTCTAAAACTTTATTAATATTATAGTCTGCTATTTGTCCTTTGAGGGGACACACAGAGGGAACTGGACAAAAAGACTAAGCATATACCATTTGCAACCAGCCCGCCTTGGCATAAGACGTACATTTTCAACTAAATTGCTCTTATTTTGGGAAGGATTGTATAGATTCTCATGTTTTGCCTTTTCATAGCTGAATCGTTTGCGGAAAGGAGGATTCATACTGACAACTTCCTCCACCACCTTGATTTTTCCCAAGTCAAAACCAACTAGTTCACATACTTAACTTCTGTATAATTGTTTGTGTAATTAGTTTTCTTTCCTTCTTTATTTTTTTTTTAATTTCAAAATACACTTCATGTAGTTATAAGATGGACAGATTAACCTGATAATCCATCAACTTAGATTAGACAAGTGAATAACCTAGATGTTTTTATTAAAAAAAGTAACATTATTTAAGAGTTTTTTTTCTTTTTTTTAAGAAAAAATTGATTAATCCACCCAAATTGTTATCCTGAATTTAAGCTAGGTTGAATCTTATATATATGATTCGATGAAATATAATGATTTCCTGTTGGGGTTTATATTTCGCATATCAAAATAAAAACAAAAGTAGGCATATGATAAGACAGCAATATTAGACAGCTTAATTAAACAGAAATTCACATAACAGAAGTAAATCTTACATCGATGGCCTGGATATACTTTTCCGGTCCTCTGCTTATCCTGTACAGTAGTACATGATTAAACATAGGATAAGACATAACTTACACAACCTTAAAGGCTTAAACCCACAGCTCACCTCACCACACACACACCTGACAAGCTCTAATTATCGAAACAACAACACAATTCTACATAGACTTAATTTAAAACTGATTCAAAACAATCATCCTCGATGGGCTAAGAAGGTGATAAGATCCATAATTCTTGGCAAAGCTACATCCGCGATGAATCTTGTTATCAATACCAGTGTCCTCCATAGCCATCAACACTTTGTAGAAGATATCAACGTTGCAGGGTAGTGTTAGAGGGCCTTCAGGGTTGTAACCATACTCAGACTCTGCTTCTTCAAGCAGAATCTTGAATAGTGGGTGGTTTGCATACTCTGTCTTGATCACAAACCTTTGTTTCTGGGGTCCAACGTAGACTGAGAAGCAACCTTCAGGAGCTACGCGTGATTTCCTGGAATGTTTTTGATCATGGTCGTCTTCAAGTGAAACTTTAATATGCGGGCATGATTTGCTCTTTGGTGTTAAAGAACGTTCCAGTCTTGACGTTCTCTTGCTTCCCCTGCCAAACGATATGCATCTCTCCCATGTCTTGATGATCAGATTACCTTTGAACTTTCCTTTCCCCTTGCTCACATCCATTCAAAAATATATGTTTATGATGACACGAAATACACAAAATTTGTAAAGCAAGAGCTAATTAAATATAGCTAAAGAAAAGTATTGATATATATTGTTGGACTTAGCAGCACATACCACCTCCTCAATCCATATAATTGAAAACAAGGTAAAAGAATTGGTGATTTGGGTATGGAGTTTCTACTTAACTAAGAAGAAAATGAGAAAGAATGCTTTGATCATATGTTAATCAGATGTATAGTGGATTCAGGTTAACCTCTGTCATAAACCAAATAAACCATGACCTTCATCCTTGGCATCATTGAGTTACTCATATCTACTAAACAAAGAGAAGAAGTGGTCGTGCAAATTAAAGGAAAACAAACAGCTAGAAATTGTTTTGACAACAAAGTGAAACAGAAAGATGATTCAAGATAAAATATTAGACATAACTGGAGTATATCTCAAGAATTGGGGGAGGGATGAAGAGGGTGATGGAAGAGGGCAAATCAAGGAACCAGAACAGATAGAGTCTCACAAGATGTTCTCTCACTTGCGTCTTCAAGGGGTCAATCTCGGCATGGAACGATTATAACTAGCTCTGTCCTAGTTCATATATAAAGCCCACAAATGGACATAAAATATTGTTGAAGATGCCCTCTTGTCAACGCAAGAAAGGTCTATTTCTGTTACCTCTCTATCTTTGGCCTTTTATGGGTTTCTCTTTCTTTTCTTTTCTTTGTGAGAGATTTGGCTTTCGGGATCCCTAAAATGACAAGAAGTGGCTAGTTTCGGTGAATTGAGAAATTTACAGACAAGTGGACAACCAGGTTTTACTTTTTGTTATCATGGCTGTAAAATATTATTTTTATAGATTTCTTCTTAGATCACCTGCTAGAACTGTTTTTGGATCGACGTTGCTAGTGGTATTTATTATATATGATATATATATAATTTTTGTTTTTTTCAACGAGGAATTAATCTCTAGCTAGCTAAATACTGCTGACAACTATATAATTCGCGGACCCAGTATTGGTGAAATGATAAGAACCTGCAATCATGTACATTTCAAAATCTATGTATTGTTCGAAATTGCATATTAAAAGATAATTAATAACTCATTAATTCCCACAGGATCATTTTATATCAAAATAGCTAACAAGTTTATTTTTAAGAAATTCATCAAATCAAGGGTTTCTTTTCTTTTTTTTAATCTTTGGGAGGGAGACGGGCGGCCATCACCCAAACATGGAGTGAGGAATTTTAGTTTGATATGATCAAATCAAAGAAATGTTTTTAGAAAAACTAAAATTATTTTTTTTTTATTTTTAAAATTAAAAATCTAATTTATGGAAGAAGAGGTGCTAGAAAAAAAATAAAAAATTCTTGCCCCTGCCCCTGCTCCTGCCGCCACCAGTCCCCTAACTCCGCCTCTACTCAAAAGTCAAACCTCTCTCTCCCTAAAATACAAACCTCAATCGTATAATAATAAATTTGAGTTTTGCTTGCACGTGACTTGGGAGGAGTTAAGAGAGCCAGGAAAAAGGATTTCCATTTCATAATCTGACCAGAACAATTCATGGTATAATTAAATTTTTGCATATGTTTCACAACCATCACAGTATTCGTGGAAGATTCATGGAAGCTAGTTTCTGCGTGCTAACCAATATAGGCCGCCATCACTGCTCAAAAAACACAGAAAAACATGGGCCGACAACAAAATCATGGACGCTTCATTTTCCCCCTCGAACAGTTTATCTTATTTGCGTTATCTTTGATAAGGAACTCAATTTGATCCATCAACTAAACCAAATATATATATAAATAGTATAATTCTTCCCAGATTTTATTACAGCAGCGCTGATAATTTAAAAGAAACTCAATGCAGCGACAGGAGAAACTCATTGAGAATAGTGTCGGAAATGTTAACAAGCTTTTTTATTCAAGGATGCGTATTTTATGAGGTGAAAAAAAAAAGGTTACTCTATAACAACTTTCTCAAAGTTTGCTTACATCCTTCCAGGGAAGAATTAGATAAAGATTGGCATCGTAAACATGATCGATGAAGAACATATAGCTCATCGAGCTAGGTTAAAAAAATATATATAAACAAAATGAGTATAAATACCAGTATTATCTCTTTAATTTTGTGTTTTTTTTTTTTTATCGTTATATATACTTATTCCTCAGAAAAAAAGATATAAAAACCCTTACAGATCAATAGTATCCAAGACGACTAAGGTTGGTGATAAGAAATATATATGTTGCAAGCCACTTTTCTGATATCTAAATGGTGGATATATGGCACAAGCTCAAGATTTTATAAAGATTATTGGGGGAGAGCTTAATTAAAAATGGAAGATAATCTTATTGTCTGTGAGATTATTGACGGCAAGCTATCAGCCTATCACATGCTTGAAAGGAGTTTCAAAAGACTATAAGCCATAAATAAAAAAGAAACGTTCTTAGAGACACTCATTACTCACATTTGAGTGGAGAAAGAGTAGAGGACAAGATGTAATCATGAAACAAGACAGCTATGGACAATAAATCTAATTTTTGAAAATAAAAACTTACCTAAAAAAAACAATGGCCTAAAAATACCATATGGAAGCATAGGAAGAAAAAACATAAGAAGAAAAATTGGTAGACGTCCATAATATAACAATGAAAATAGGAATCAAGTATAAAATAACCATGCACCATTTTAATGGATATTTTATTTGTGACAAGAGTGGATATAATATTATTATTGCTGGAGTTTTTAATTTTTGTTTTTGTGAACCTAAAGCTTAGGCCAACATAACAAATAAGCCATTTGTGATGATGATAACAAAATTGAAAAAATTACTCTTAGTATTTTATAATTTGATTAAAATTACACTAATTTATTAAGTTTTAGAAAATTATACTTTGCATCATTATTCAACATAAATTTTTAAATTAGACAAAATGATCAAATTACCATTATATATAATATATCACAAAATCAAACAAAAAACAAAAACATAATTTTCTCTCTAGGCTTCAAATTAAAGCTAAGGAAGAACTCTAATTTTTTCAATCATCTCTTTGATTCTTCATCTCTTGATTTATTTTTTTAGTTAAATTTTGTTTTTAGATTCATTCTTTAATATTAGATTAATTGATAATTGGGTATAATAATTTTTTTATTTACTTTCTATAAAGTTATCAAGATCTTATGACCTAAATAACAGATTTGAAATGTCAACCCAAGTTGATCCAAACCGATCTAATAAATTTTTGTTTTAATATTTTTAAAAAGATGTTTTCTTGATTTTTTTAGTCAAACTATATTTTTATTTATCGTTTAAGTTTTCTTTATACCCGTCAAGTCGATCAAGTTACATTACATCAATCCTTATATATTTTAATTTATATTGTTAAAAAAACACATTAACAACATCATCATGATATATATATTTTTTTAATCTCTAAAAGACAATAATCTAGTTTCCTCTGTAAAATTTTATTATACTAGCACGAATGGAGGTGTAATGGGTCCTGGCCATATAAAGAGGAGTAGTAGTCTTTGTTTTTGAATCTCATTTCACCCAAAAGTTTGAACCAAGGATGATAGCTCAAGCTTTAATTGACAGGGCAGTTTTATGCATCACAGTTTTCTTGTTTTAATTATTATCTTGAAAATGATAAGGCATATCTCCTGTATTTTTTAGTTTAAAAATATAAAAAATTACTTTAAAAAATTCTCATGATATATTTATTTTATATCTTGTTTTTTTAATTAAATTTGTTTTTACCCACACTATCTTTATATTTTTTTTTTATCTTGATATAGTAACCAAATGCTATCTAAAACTTAAAATAAATATGAATTTCCTAGGAAGAAAACTCTCTCATAATTCAACTCTATTCCCATATATATTCACCAGAAGTTATCTACAAGAATTTGTTTCTGTATACATGGTCTATTAAAACCTTCCGGTCCTTTGAGAGCTAAGAACACCATAAGGTTCCCTCGGCAATCGGCATATGAGTTCTTCTTCTTCTTCTTTTAATTTTTAATTTTTTTTTGTGAAAATCGGGGCACAAATGGGTTCCTCAGCACCCCTATATGCAAGCTTTTATTTCAACTAACTAGGTATGCGACCACTCACCCCTTCTGCAATCATCATTTTAGTTTACTTTAAGGAATGAAATTTAATGCAAATCACTAAGATGACATCAGGTAATTATATTCAATTAGTACATTGAACGTTTCAAAATAAGTGTTTGTTCTAAAAAATAAAAAGGTCGTGCAATATCATACTTGGAAACTCTGACCAAAAATTTTATATACTGATATTATCAATATTTATTTCGTTTTAATAATAATAATATATGTTTGTTTTTGTGTTTAGAACTATAATTAGATACATTTTTACAATATATTTAATTTAAAAAATATTAAATTAATATATTTTAGTATTTTCTAAAGACTTTAATATACTATAAATAAAAAAAATAATTTTAATATATTTTTAAAAAACATGCCATTGAATAATTCCAAAAACATCTAGTGGAGAAGCACTGCTCCTAGAAGCATCAAATAATTTCAAAATGTTGGTGGTCAATTCATTAATTGTGGATTATGTATGCAATGACGGACGGTCCATGGTTCTAAGAAAAATGGCCATCAGACGTCATCTGGCCGGTGGAGTTTGGGTAGTCTCTAGCTAGTTGAATATAGACTACTAGTATTTTATTTTATTTTTTGTCTGAACGTAAGGCTATTTTTAAGAGCCATTTTTTTATTTATTTTTATAGCTATTAAAATAAATACTTAAAAAAGAGTTTTAAGGGTTTAAATTCTAGAGTAAAAAGTATATTTATTCAGTCAAAAATTTGTCTTCTTATCTATGCATTTTTTTTATTTTACATATCTATAATTTTTTTTTTTTATCAACAACATAGTTTTTTTTAATAGAAATTTAAAGCAATTAAAATAAAAATTTATAAGAATTCAAAGAAGAAACATGTATTTTTTTTTACGAACAATGCTTCTTCTTCCTTTTTTATTAGAAGCTAAGTTTTTTAAATAAGAATTTATCACGCTCTTCAACCTAAAAAACTATTGTCCCAAGTATTATCTTGTGATTGTATAAAAATATAAAAAAATTTCAAGTTTCATAAAATAATTATTGATTTTATCAGAATAAGCTCTAATCTTAATTGAAAAATATGTCATAATCAATTTTTTTTACTTTTATTTTTAAAACATTATTATTAAAAAAATAAAGTGCTAAAGACCATTAAAAAAAGAATACAAGTAGGTCTACCCTTCAAGACTATGCATGCTTGGCCCAAAAGAAAAAAAACCAAGTGTGGGAGATCTTTTTTTTTTCTTAATAAATATAAATGATGTGTCACTTAAATATTTTTTATTATTGAAAAAATAGGTATTAGGTTTTTGAATATTTTAAACCTAATTTTCAACTTGTTTTTATTTAAAAACACTCTAAAAATATAATAAGAACCTTAATAACCCTATATCCAACACCTAAACACCCTCTAATTACTCTAGAAAATAAATTTTAAACCGAATAAAAAATATTTTAGGCTCTCAATCTACTTTTTACAACATAGTTAAAGGATAAAATCACATAAATTAAACTCCTATATCTAAAATAAATTTATTAACATAAAAATTAACCTTTTATTGTTTATCAGAATATAATAAACCAAAATTTCTCTTATCTCTATTTTTTTCCGATGATTTTCTCTCTCCCTTCACAAGACTCAATGATTGAAATATGATGACAATAAAGTACAAGGGCTAAAACATAAAACCATAAAATTATAGGGTTCAAATATATAAAAATAAAAAACTTCAAGGAAAACCTTTTGTGGTTGGTCAGAATGTGATAGACCAAAATTTCTCTCTTCTCTAATTTTTTAATGATTTTCTCTCTCCCTTTACAAGACTCAACGATTGAAATGTGATGACAATAAAGTACAAGGGCTAAAACATAAAACCATAAAATTACAGGGTCCAAATATATAAAAATAAAAAACTTCAAGGAGAACCTTTTGTGGTTGGTCAGAATGTGATAGACAAAAATTTCTCTTTTTTTATTTTTTTTTCAATAATTTTCACTTCCCTTCACAAGACTCCAGGATTGAAATGTGATGTGATGATAATAAAGTACAAGGGCTAAAACATAAAACTATAAAATTATAGGGTCCAAATATATAAAAATAAAAAACTTCAAGGAGAAATGCATTGTTCCTCTGTAATACTGTCCACAATAAATGAGTGTAGGATAAATTAGTTTATTTTATAATATGATATGTTTTTATGGAATGCAATTTGGTAATGGCCAGGTCCCTGGAGGAAAGCTTTCTTATGGCTCATGAACAATGATAAGCTCTTAACGAATGATCAAAGAAGCAGAAGAAAGCTTTCAATGGAGGCCAATTGTACTTTGTGTGTGTCTGAGTTCGAGTGTCTGGTTTTTATGGAGATGGTGCAATGATAAGATGCAAATTATGTTTTTAAAAGTTTAAAATAATTTATTTATTTATTTGTTTAAAATAATTTTTTTTATTTTTAAATTGTTTTGATATGTTGTTGTCAAAAATAAATTTTAAAAAATTAAAAAATTTTATTTTAATAAATTTTTAAATAAAAAATATTTAAAATCATCATTATTACGATCTCAAATACGCTCTCAGTTGGAAGATTCGTAGCTGGGTTTGTTGCTGGAATTGGTACCTGTAATGCTCTTAAGGCTGAGCTTTGGGCTGTCAGGTACGGTTTGGACCTGACTGGGAGTTTGGGGTCAAGATTTCTAAACTTAAAGGTTGATAGTCAAGTGCTTAAGCTTATTCTATTCAAGGATCAAGTGGATCTGGGGCCAAATCTGTGCCCGGCCCTTCGGCCCTTTTGTAAAAAAAAGGGTGTTGAAGTACCCTTGTATTACCGTTGCAGAATTCCCACGTTGCCTTCTCAGATTTACTGTTCCTGGTCAAATTCAGCACCAATCTGAAACCCTAGTAATCCAACGCAGCCACCGTGGAGATTTACTGTTCCGTTGTCAGTTCTGATAGCCAGGAATAGGAAAAAGAAAAGACAGGAACTGGCTATGGAAAAAAAAGGTGATGTGTAGGCTAGATATCCAAAACGATGGATTGAGGTGTAAAGCGAACACCCTATCCTGCGAAAAAAGATTTTAAGTCGAAATGGATTCCAAAGTTGAGTAACAAAAAGAGAATGGCATTTGGGTAGAAGGTGATGATAGGCAACCCAACAAATCTTTTATTTGGTTGATCGCAGAATCATCTCTGGTGTTTCCTTTGAACTGGACATCATAAACGTGTGAAATAAAGTTTCACGCAAAATAAGTTTTGTTGTTATTCATTTGTTTACTATAGAAAAAGAAGAAGAAAACAAAGAACATGTCATATTTTAAATTGGCTTTAATCACAGCAAATGGCATCGCATCCAAAACAATCCTATCAATTCTAGTAAAAGAGAATCTTATCGTCTAATTATTGGCCATTACCGAACCAGTTACCTCTGCATGGGAAGACAATGAGAATCTCCATCCTCCACTGATCCTGGCGAATCCTGCTCCTGATTGTGATTGTCTTCAGTAAGAACATTGGCCGGAGCAGCAACATCAGCTCTTGCTGAGCTGAAAAGAAACAAAATTTCTGCTTTCAGTGGAACATCAAATAAATGATTGATGTGGATGACTTGGAGATATCCCATTAATACATGCTACTGCGTTTTAAAAAGAGAAGAAAAGAGACAGTGGAGGGTTTCTATATAAAAAAGAAGAAGAAGATTGTATTGTTAAATGGTATTTTTGAAATATCATTTTTAATAGCAATTCCAAGAGAAACTCCTCTGGCAAATCAGAAGGTCTTTCCTTGTTATTGATTATTTTTTAGTAGTTGAATTCTACTTGTAATTCAAATCAATACCATCAAAATAATTCCAAGCTAAAAAAATAATTTTACCGTTAAAATTTAATTTAATTTCAAGAATTAATATACAATAATTATAAGATAGCATGGTCAGCACGAGGATATTCAAATCCGAGGCTGTCAAAACCACATCCTCGTATACAAGGCAACCTCTGTCATCCATTGATTACAAAAACCAAGAGTAATAAATTTTCTGCGGAGCAGCACAATCCCAACACAAAACAAAACAAAACAAAAGTATATTGTATAACTTTCGACTCATATTGAAAGCTATTAAGTTAAAAGAAACAGTCGTTAATCACACGGGATTAGATTAAAACCCAGGAAACACAAATCTGTAACAGTTAACAAAAACCCAGATCCCCGGCCATTCAAGAAATAGTAAAAATTGTACTTGAGGGTCTAGCTGCTGTGGTCAACCGTGTGACTTGTTCCGCCCCCGTCCCGGGTTCGACCCTCTATGTGCACGCCTGTCACCCCTGCGGTGCCTTACCTGCTCCTGGGCTTGCAGGATGTCCAGTGGGCCGTGGGGAATAGTCGTGGTGCGTGCAAGCTGCCCGGACACCCCACGTAAATAAAAAAAAAAAAATAGTAAAAATTAACCATGTAGGTGGTGGCCCAGTGGTAAAAGCTTGGGACCAAAAAGTTTGCTCCCTCTGTGGTCTCAGGTTCGAGCCCTGTAGTTGCTCATATGATGGCCACTGGAGGCTTACATGGTCGTTAACTTCAGGGCTCGTGGGATTAGTCGAGGTGCGCGCAAGCTGGTCCAGACACCCACGTTAAACTAAAAAAAAAAAATAGTAAAAATTATGAGAAACTATTCAGCAAAAATTAGAAAGACAAAAACAAAAGCAAGGCTAGAAATAATCTGATGGGCTTTTCAATCTTTAGATCCAAAACCCTTTACTGTAATGGAGTAATGAAAACTTCTTTCAAGAGAAAATGAGAATCCCTATAAAATTTAATAGTTTTACCGACGGAATTTTTTCGTGGTGTAAGACACATATTCCGTCGGTAATTAATTTACCAATAAAATCACTGACAGAAATATTCCGTCGGTGTATCTTTCGTCGGTAATTTTTTATCCGTCGGTAAATCTATTGGTAATAAAAAAATATTATTACCGATGGATTTATTGACGGAACAGACGCGTCGGTAATAATATTTTTTTATTACCAACGGATTTTCCATTGGTAATTCCGTCGGTAATTGTTTAAAAACATTTAAAAAAAAAATTATTTTATAAAATTATAAAATAATTAAATTAAAATAAATCAACACTCTATAATATATACTCAAAATGCTTGGAAAAAAGAATAAGAAAATCAACTCAAACAAATTTGCAACAAATAAATAAAATGAAAAAATAAATTCAACTAAAAAAATTCATATGAAAAAAATGAAGTTGCAATTACTAAAAATTTAAAAATTCTATAAATAAATCAACCAAAAATTGATCTCATATGAAAAAAAAATCTCACAACAACATTTATACAATTATTAAGAACAAAAACAATTAAAAATAAAATAAAATCATGAAAAAAGAAGAAAAAAGAAAAATCTTACCTTAATGTAGTTGCAAGTGAAGCTAAGGAGAGAAAAAATTTTTGTAAAGAATATTAATTAAAAAAAACTAAGAGGATAAAAGAAGAAAGAAGAAGAGACACACTTGAGCAGGGAGAAAAAAAGAAAGAGATGAGGAGAGAAAAGAAGAGAAAGAAATAGATATTGATGTTTTTAGATTTAATGAAGAAGAAGAAGAATAATAATAAGAAATGAGTCTGTCTTTTGTGAAATAAAGGGATTCAGGCTTTTATTGGGGCGCTTTAGCGACGGATTTACCGACGGATAATTGAATATTAATATTTTTTAATTATTTCATCGGTAATTCCATCAGTAATATTTAATTTAAATTTTCAATTTCGTAAAAACTTTTCAGAAATCGCCAACAATTACCGATAATTTTTCAATCTGTCGGTGATTCCGTCTGTAATATTTAAATGAAAATTTTAAATTAATTGAATTTTTTCAGAAAACCGCCAAATAACACCGACGACTTTTCAATCCGTCGGTGATTTTGTCCGTAAAGAACAACAATTAACAGTGCAATTGGAAAGTGAACAGTTCTGGAGCTCTCTGAAAAATACTGACGAAACGGAATTTTCCGTTGGTGATTCCCTTTATAATTGATATGATGAACAATGTTTACAGTTTTACCAACAACTTTACCGACAGAATAAATTCCGTCGGTAATTCCGTTGGTAAAAATTACATGTCATCATTTTTTTTGCTTTATTTTAATTTTTTTCCCACGGTAATTCCCTCGGTATATACCGAGGGAATATTTTCGTCGGTAAAATCCCTCAGAAATTTATCGATGGAAATATTCCCTCGATATTTTTGTTTGTATTTATTGATTTTCTGATAGTGAATTTTAATGTGGTAACAATCAGAGAAATATCATTGTTTTGTGTGTATATATAAACACAACGACACAATCCAAATTCAAGATCTATAATAAGTGAGAGTCAAAGTTTATTGTTATCTTGCAAAAGAAAAGAAATAATGTTGAATAAAATGAATAAAAGCTGAGAGGCTAAAGGCACGGGTCACAAATTGATTCAGGTTTTGAACCGTATTGTTGGTTGATCTGAGTTTTTAATCGCATTGCAAATTGATTTTGATTTTTAAACGGGTAAGGTCGGATCAATTTGTTTTTTTTTTTTTAAGCTCGTATTGGTTTAGGTTTCAGGTAGGCCGGGATTCATTCAATGTCTACCAAGTACAAAATAAGATAAATTATTTAGTCCAGTTCAAAGTACACCAATCACAAAATAATATAATTTTTTGTTTAATCCAATAATTCATTCAATATAGTCCAACATACCAAATATTATCTTATTATATTAATTATTGTTATTGTTATTATTTTCATTTTAAAACTAGTTAACTAAAATTTATAGTAACATAGATTCATATTTATTAAAAAAAAACTATTAGATATTACCATGATGGACTATTCGACTAATATGAATGATAATGTCAAAATAATAAAATATTTAATTTAAAAGTAAAGGAAAGGGTATACTTGGCGGTTATTTTGTTCTTTCAGCCTCAGGTGTCGAACCATTTCTTTACCGGCAAAACATGTGCGAATCCCTAGATAAACATTAAGAGAGGGTGAGAAACGGAGAGTCGCACCACGCTTGTGTCTCACAACTCACAAACAGAAGTTTCTCTCCCTCCCGAACTCCCTCTCCTACAATTCCTCTCGGATTCATCTTGACAAAACCCTAAAAACCAACAAAAAGTACTCTCAAATTAAGTCATATAATCTGGTTTCAAGAATCAAGCAAGAAATTCTTGAACCTTGTTTGACCAAACCGTGCTGCTTCTCCATCAAGACAAGACTGCATTAACAACCCCAATATTGTTACATCAAGTTATTTGAGTTTTCTAGTGGTGGGAGTACTTCAAGCCTTCATTCTGATAGTCTTGACAATATGGACGTCGACAATTCCTTTCTTGAACAACAAGTTAGGAGTACCGCTGCTAAACGTAGCAGTGACTCCTTGAATGATTGTGACGGTAATGGTCATAGCTTTTTGAAGAAGAAACCGAAACAAGAGAGAGATTTAGGTTTCGCTGTGCCTGATCGTGGGTGTCTTGCTCCTGTTCCTCTTAGAACGGCACCCCCACCATTAACATACAATGATCATCAAGAAGGGCATGTCGGTGCTGGTAACAACAACAAGAACAACAATAACAAGGATAATCAAGTGGCTGCTGTTCCGGTTGTACGTGGTTGTAAGCAGTTTTGGAAAGCAGGGGATTATGAGGGAGGCAGAGTTGCTGACTCATCTGCTGATCATTCTGGTGGTTCTATAGTCCATGCTACTCTAATTAATTTGTGGCTTAGTTTTGCTTGTTTTGTTTGCAATATTTGTGAGCATGTCATTCTAGTTGTGTTATTGTTTGTAATAGCTACTTAATTCCTGTTTACAAGAACAGTGGGCATGCAATGCCCTTTTTAGTTTGTTTTTTGAGTTCTTTCATAATTCGTTGGCATTGGAAAGTCACTTCCTTTACGTCCATTTTATAGAGGCCACAAAATTAAGGAATATGCATTTTGTACTGCTATATTTTCTAATCAATGTATTGATATCCGTATAGTTGGCATGGATCATGTCAGGGTGCACCCCAAGTTCTTGCATTCAAACGCAACCAGCCATAAATGGGCACTGGGAGGTAATTAGTGGTCGTTGAATTGTACTAATATCTATGTGTATATATGTTTGCTTAACTCGAATAGGTGAGTTTTATTCATCTGGGTTCTTATTTGCAGCTTTTGCTGAACTCCTAGACAATGCTGTAGATGAGGTATTTGTTGCTCTTGCATAGTTTCAACGAAAATTTTCTTTTCGTTTCATTTTCTTGACTGCTGACGATTTTGTTTAGGTTGGTCATGGAGCTTCTTGTGTAAGCATAGATGTTCTGAATAACAGCAAAGATTTCTCTAAGATGTTGCTAGTTGAAGGTATGTATCTCTATAATTGTTCTGTGCTGATATCTTGTCAGTTCTGTATTTGACGGGCATGGTGCATACCAAGTGGTAATGAATTCGGATGCAAATCCCCCTAAGAATTTCTGAAATAAAAGAGTTATTCCTGTTAAGAAGCTCAACTACTCAAGACCCTTCAAGTGAAAAAGAAAAAAATTGAAGTTCAATTGAGTATTTTGTACAGATTCCAGAGCACACAAGAAAGGGCTTCTCGTTGTGCGATGAATTAATGAGGGAATATTACACATGCCTATTTATTGTGTGACTGGTTTCCAATCTTTGCTTATGTTGATTACAGATAACGGTGGTGGGATGACTCCTGACAGGATGCGGGCATGCATTTCTCTTGGATACTCTGCCAAAAGCAAAATGGCTAATACTAGTGGTCAATGTAAGCCATTTAATCAAATAATAAGCTCTTACTGAAAATCTGGAATATGCCATTTAATCAAACTTTTTTTTTTATATTATTCAGATGGAAATGGCTTCAAAACTAGTACAATGAGGCTTGGGGCAGATGTGATTGTGTTTTCTCGCTGTCGGGGGGATCGAGGATGGAAAAAGGTTTTTTCATAACTCTCATTTGGCCAAAGTGTTCATTTCGATCATTGACATGCTTGTTTGATGTGCTGATATAACAATTCTGGCTTGTTAATGTCAATTTTCACCTCGAACAGAAACAAAATTTTTCACTCTGTATATTGGTCATGGGCCATTCAGCGACCGATAATGCAATTTTCTTTCTTTGTAGTGTAACACAAAGTATCGGACTGCTGTCCTACACATTTTTAACAGCCACTGGAAAGGAAGATATAGTGGTTCCAATGGTAAGACCTTGATGCTTGAACCAGATATGAGATGATTACACAATCGGAGAAGTTTGTTATTTGAGGAATTAAGTAAATTGTTGGTCAACAGACAACACTCTTGGAATTCTCTTTTGATCAATTAAAAAGAATGAAAGTAGGGAAGGATCTGTGTGGTGAAGAAATGATGGAATGTTATTCAGATAGGAGATATAAGAGATTGAGAAAAAGTAATGGACAGCCAATGTTATCCTTTAGTGTCTAACCATAATTAAAATTTCCACTGGACATTTTGTTTTGGATATAGTTTTTGTCATGCATGTTTTACGATTAATTTGTCGTACTATTCTCCTGAAAAAAATTAACATTTTCCTGTTGAAATTTCAAGATTGACTTTGAGAAAGGAGGACGTGGCTGGAACAAGAAAATGCGCTCTTCTTCAAATGATTGGGATATGAGTTTAAAAACCCTATCGCTGTGGTCGCCATTTGCAAGTGAGGAAGAACTTCTACAGCAGGTAAGTTTCATGTTAAATCCTTCTCTTGTTTGTACCCGTCTAAGGCTTGATGGAGACTATGTCATATTTCTCCATTCAGCGCTACTTTTCATTCACTTGCTCTTTTCATTCTCCCAAACATGAATTTATTTGAAAAGGATATGTTTGTTTTCTACCATTTACTTCTCACTTTCCAAACTTTTTCTAAACTTTCTTATGTTTGTTTATTATTAAAAAAATTGGTCAACGAAAAACACTTTCCAGTAAAAAAAAAATTTGGTTTCGTTTCCAAAAAAGTGTTTTCGTGGAAAATTTAGGCAGAAAACACTTTCCGGAAGTTGTGAAAAATTTAGAAATGTCATATTATTTGTTGATTATATCAAATTTGGTCCTCAAACTTTTGATTGCTATATATATTTTGTTTTGAATATTTTTTTTTTAATTTCATCCCTTAGAATTTAATTTTTATATTAACTTTGATCCTCATTTTTATAATTGTTATTTGCTTTTTCCTTATTATTTTTTTAATTGAAATTTTTTATCTATCAAATTTGGTCCTCATTCTTTTGATTGTTACTTATTTTATTTGAAATAATTTATAAAATATTAATTATTATTATTTTAATTTCTTTATCTTTTAATTTTTTTATTTTTTAGATTTGATCTCTATTATTTTGATTATTATTTATTTTATTTGAGATAATTTATGAAATTATATATTTTTTTTAATTTTATTCTTATTCAACTTTTTAATTTGTAAGATTTGTTCCTCATTATTTTAATAAATTTGAAAAAAATAAAATATTAATAAGTTATTTTCTAGCTCATTTTTCATGACATAATCAGACACTGGAAAGTGTTTTCCAACTTATTTTCTATTACACTACCAAACATCAAAAAATAATTTATTTTCAGGCTTAAATGAAAAAAAGGACCAATCATTATATGTAGTTTCCAAAATAGAGACAGATTGTGGACTTTTTGTCTTGCACATTAACGTATTATAGTGCATTTGAGATATTCCATCCAGAATTCGTAAGACAGGACAAAATAGCTTTAAGTATTTTCTAAAAGCTGGAGTGTATGCCCCATAGGAATTTCTCAGGTTAGGACCTGAGAAGATCTTTCAAATACCATGCCAATGCTTGGGAAAATAGAGGTTAAAGATATATATTGGTCTTAAAATACTATCTTATAGTCCTTGCTTGCAGATTTCCCCTGTATGGTTTCCTTGAACTGCATTTCATTTCATTCGCAAATAATTCAGCGTCCTTCGATGATCTACACAGATCATTTTGCTGCCATAGTCATTGTCGTCCTGGTATAAATGATAGTGTAAAGCTCCTCACTGGCAAGGCATCATTGCACAACCAGATGCAAGTGCAAACATACTATAAGTTATATTCCTATTTCAATATTGTATCCCATTCTATAATCGCATGCTATGTTATATTGTAGTTTAACTTCCTGAAAGATCAAGGAACACGTATTACATCTACAATCTTTGGGAGGAAGAAGATGGGCATCTGGAATTGGATTTCTACACCGATGCACATGTATGCCTTCAGCATTGTTACTTTCTGGTCAACATTTTCCCCATCTGGAATTAATCCAGATCTGAAAGTGGTTTCTAATGTGATATTTTTTGGTGGCAATTGGAAATCACAGGACATTCAAATTAGAGGAGACCATCGAGATGTTAATAATGTAGTAAAGGCTGCAAAATATCCGAACTCCAGACATTTTTTAACTTATCAACATTCATTAAGAGTACGTACAATATCTTTACTTAAATTTGAGATATTTGGATCTCCTTGTTCATAGACATTTTTCTGTTTCTATTTATTTACTTCAATTTTCTTGCCTGATTGTGTTATTCAGATGTTAAAACTGTATCTTTAAAATAAAGCCTTCTTGCCATTGTTTAATTGGTTTCCACCAAACATTTTGTTTTTGGATAATCATCGAGAGTATATTGAAAAAGCTATAAAGTCAATAGTCAAAGTGAAATACAAAGATATGAAAAAAAGAAAAAAATTGATCTACTACAGCAAACAACAAAAAGACTACCTAAGATTTCTTATTATACCACAACTTGATGCCATCAGAAGATCTTAAGAGGTCATTTCCTGTATAATTGAAGTTTAATTTCAGAGCATGCAACCAAATAGCAACCCGATAAAAGATGGTGGAGAAACAATCATACAAGTTTATAGTTCCCTCCTCAAAAACAATTTTGTTCTTCAACAACCAAATACCCCAAATAGTACTACTTGAAATTAGTCTCCAAGCTGATCTTTGGAATTTGCCATGTACCATTTCGGGCCACTGCAGAAGCAGCGAGTCAAGTGTTCTCGGTAAATAACATTGAATACCTCACAAATCCAAAACTTTCATCCAAACACTCCTAGAAAAGTTACAATGTATAAAAAGATGCTCTGAGGTTTCCAAATCTGAGCTACAAAAGACACATGAAGCTTATGTGGCAGACAAAACATTCCGATGACGGAGAAAAGCTCTTGTACTAACTTTGTCTTGTACTGCCAACTAGAGAAACACCTGAACTTTCGGAGGGGCCCCTTTAATCAAAACATTGGCTTCAAAAACTCCATCATTCGCGGAGGAGGTATTATCAATTAAGGTGTAACAGGACTTAACTGAGAAGCTTCCATCAGAATTACATGGCCATATAAGTTTGTCATCTTTTCCTTGCCGAATTATCGTTGGCTCCAGCATTGAGAGCAAATGATGATATTGTTGCTCTTCATAAGATAAGAGGTTCCTGGGCCAAACCAAATTCCATCACCAATGATCATTCACCCATTGACCCATCTCATTAACCAAACCATTCTGAATAGTAGAATTTTGGTAAAGCCCAGAGAAAATGCTACGCAAAACATTTGATCCTATCCACACGTCAGACCAGAAGAGAATGGAGGATCCATCTCCAATCATGAATTTAATGTTTTCACGCAATACTAAGCCTATAACACTGTTTGGATCCAAGATCGACAAAATATCTTTTCAAAATGGGGAGATATGACTATGCAATTTTAGGATTCCATTCTCGAAAGTTGGGGAGTAAAAATGAGTTGTTACCTATTTCTATAAGGCATGGTCTGGTAAGCTTAGCCTCCATATCCATTTGAAAAGCATGGATATATTTTTAGACATTAAAGAACCCAACCCAAGGCCTCCTTCTTTTCTAGCTTTCACAACAATATGCCACTGCTCCTTGCAAATTTTTTTTTGCTTCGCCACTCCAGACCACAAGAATCTTTGTTGAATAGATGTTAGTATATTACAGACACCCTTCGGCATAAGAAAAGAAGACATATAATAGACTGGCAACGAACTCAAGACACTTTTGATTAGGCAAATACGCCCTGCCATACTAAGCATACGACCTCTCCACATGCTCAACTTTCTTCTAAAATTCTCAATAATATGCTTCCATGTAGACGATCTTTTAGGATTGGATCCCAAAGGCATGCCCAGATAAGAGCAAGGCAAGGAATCAAATCTGCAAAAGACTGAAGATGCCATACTAGCACAATTATCTTCCCCAATATTTATGCCAATTAAAGAGCTTTCATGGAAGTTAATGTGCAAACCTGAACAAATAGCGAACCACAGCAGAATCCTTTTAACTGTTTTGACCATATGAATATTAGCAGGCATGAAGATCAAAGTGTCGTCTGCATATTGTTGGTGACTGAGGCAAAAACTGTCTCCAAAAGGGATACCTTTGAAAAGATCATTTGTAGCTGCTCTTTGAAACAAAACAGATAATCCCTCTGCTGCAATTAGAAAAAGAAATGGAGAAAGGGGGTCACCTTGGCAAATCCCACGGCCTATCAAGAATTCCTTAGAAGGAGATCCATTAATCAACACTGATAATTTTGCAGTGGAGATGTAAGTGTTGATCAGATTAATCTATTTTTCACCAAAACCTATATGCCTCATAACCTGCTCTAAATAATCCCACTGTACACTATTGAAAGCTTTGTGAAAATCCACCTTAAAGATAAGGCTCGGCACTCTGTATCTTTTCAAGGAATGAACTGCTTCATTGGCAACTAAAAACCCATCAATTATTTGTCTCCCTGCCAAGAAAGCTGTTTGATTCTCACTGATAAGGTCATGCATAACTGCTTTCAGACAGCTAGAAAGAACCTTTGCCATTATCTTGTAAATGCCGCGAATCAAACTAATAGGCCTGAAATCTTTAAAGCCAACCGGGGAAGCTGTCTTCGGAATTAGATGGACATAAGCATGATTGACTCCTTTTGGAAGCCTACCTGTTTTGAAGAAATTCTTGGCCAGGTCTAACAAATCATCTGCAATGAAATTCCAAGCAAGCCTGTAGAATTTGAAATTGAAACCATCTGGTCCCGGACTCTTGCTCCCATCACAATCCCAAACACTCTGCTTTAACTCTTCCAAAGTGATATCTCGCTCCAAGCTAGCTGAAGAAGAAGCCGACAGTGTTTTAAAACCAACAGGTCCTAAACCAATTCGGAATCTATCAGGGCTTATGAATAAGTTGGAGAAGAAGCTAACTGCCACATCTTTTATAACCGGTAAGCCTTCAACAACAGAACCATTATGAACCACTTTCAGGAGATGGTTTTTAGCCCTCCTGAAGTTAGCAACTAGATGGAAGAAATTCGTGTTGTGATCACCCAGGTGACACCAAACTTGGTGAGACTTTTGACGCCATATGCTTTCTATATTCAAGTTACATTGCCACTACTTCTTGATCAATGAATCAAGCGAGTTTTGCTCTGCAGTAGATAACTGCCTATACTCTGATTTCTATTCTATAACTGAAATATTGCTTTGGATCAATGCCAAAGCAGTCTCCTGATTCCCAAACCCAACCCTGTTCCACTGTCTCAGTCGAGTTGCCATAAAGCTGAGCTTCTTAATGAGCTTGAACTGACCTGAAAATTCATTGCAAGCTTTATCCCATATACCTTTTATGATATCTTTAAAATTTGGATGATGAAGCCAACAGTCCATGAATTTGAAAGGAATCCAACCTTTTTCTGCAGGTAAAACCACTAGGATTAAAGGGCAATGAAGAACCCTCTTGGAAGCCGTCGAAGAGACAAAAAGGGGAATTGCAAATGACAACAAGGACTAGAAAAAATGCAGTCCAGTTTACTCATGGATCCCCCACAAAACTAGGTGTACAAACCCTCTGACATGTTGTACTCGATTAGGTTACAATCATCAAGAAAAAGTCTAAAAGCCGTTGAACCAACCTTGTTAATGAAGCCACTACTTTTGTCACTTTGCAACAAAGTTTCGTTTAAATCACTTGCTAAAAACCAAGGACACTCAAAAGCAACCTTCAGAATACGAAGATCCTTCCAAAGAAGAATTCTGTCAGCTTGATTGCAAGGGGCATAAACACCCACCATCGCCCCTGAGAAGCCAGTCAAGACATTCTGCCCAAATAACCCAATCCAACCATGACCATACTCCACTGATGATACCGCAAACTTAGAGTTATCCCACATAGCCAGAATGCCCCCTTTAGTACCTTCAGCCTCATTACCAAACCAAGAAACATTGCTGACGTTCCATAACTGAAAAACCAATCTGTCTGAATAACTTTGTAACTTAGTTTCAAACAAAAAACAAACCTCTATATCAAAATCCCTGATTAACTTTGAAATTGTCCTCTTCTTTCTACTTAACCCCAAACCGCAAGAATTTCATGAAAGGATCTGCATAAGAAAAGAGATTTAAAATCCTTACAGAACAAAGAGGGAAATCTGCTCACTGGGATGCTTCCCAATCAGCCTTCTCTTTACGCATTTGCTAATTTATATAGGATGTGAAGTCATCTAAATTGTGAGGTTTTTCAATCTGCAAAACCTCTTCTATTTCCAGTATTAAACAAACCTCATCACCCTCAGAAGGTTTATTGTTTTCGCCATGTGCTAGCAGGTTCCTACTGTTACATCTCTGAATTGTTGAGTCCTCAGTATCCATCTCACTCTTATTAATTGTTTCATTCAAACTTCCATCAGTTGTAATCATTTTTGTACGTCGCAACTTCCTTCTTGTTTTTGCAGATAGAGCAGTTGCACTCTCTTTTGTGTTTGCTTTAGAGTGTAAAATAACAGGGTGATTCATGTGTTGCGGTTCCAGAATTACTACAGCTTGAGGGTTATATGTTGATTGAAGGGCTAAATCGTTGTTTGATCCAGATGAAATAAAGAGAACGTCAGATGGGCTTTGAGATCCACTGTCCATATAAGAATGAAAATTTTGACCATAAAATGGGCTTTCAATCTGGGCCAATACAAAGGAGTCAAGGCCCAAGGCAACTGCAGGGCTTCTAACATCTTCTCTCAAAATAGGAGTGCCCCGTCCCATATATAGGGTAAGAGCATTGGGAATGAGATTGCATTTTATATAGTTGCTGTCAGAAAAAGAAAGATTGTATGCCATAATTTCTGGAAATCTCTCTAAAGATGAGGGGGCATGTTGATCTTGCACCACATCAAGATGAAGAGCATTAAATATGATAAGAGAGCTATCGTCAGAAAGTGATAGCTTGTCTCCATCCGTTGCCAAATCTGATTTTTCCAACCCGTTGCTACCGCCCCCAAGAGTCCTGGTGACTGATGGAGACACACCTGCTCTTTCCTCATCTGTGTCTACGCCATCAGCCACATCAACCGAGTCTTCCTTATCATCCTCATCCCCTTGCTCTAGGGATGTCTGAAAGTCATCTATAGTGTATGAAATAGAGCCAGCAATTAGGTAATGTAACTGGTCCATCTCCTCTATCTTAACCTGATATGTTTGATTATTGAGTTGCAAAATAATCACCTTATTCACCTTATCTAGTTGTGTACCAATGAGGATCCGTAACTGTGATAGTTCAAAATGCTTGAGAGTAGTTTTATCATAACCTATCATCTGACCAGATCTTTCTAAAATCTTCGTGAGGCATCTGCAATTCCACCCTATAATGGGTAGATTTGTTATTGTTATCCAGGTCATCCGATTCAAAATTGTGTCAGTCTCAACCCAAGGGCGAACTTCCTCAAAAAATACATCCCAACATTCATTATTCTTCCTCCATGATTCCATTAACATGTCTCTAGTATCAAAAATTATGAGGACCTGAGATGCCCTAAGAAAGCGTAATCCAGCAAAATCTATATCATATTGGATCAGTCCAAAATGTATAGAAGAGTAATTGGATCCTTTTCTTATTTTTCCTAGAAGACATCTCTTTAGCCAAGCATAATCCTCTTCTTCAATATCAAGGGAGAGTTTTTCAAAGTAATCATGTGGTCTAGAAGCCACAGGCAGATGTATTTGTATGTATTTGTTCCGCTTTTCCTTCACTGAGTACCTCTTTGTAACTTCTTACATCTCGTTCACTAATAGACACTCTTATAGTTGTTTTGATTCTGTCGGGAGCTTTGTTCTCTCTTGGAATCGAAATTGGCCTTTAGTCTGTGTCCTTCAAACCAAATGTCATTCACACTCTCTAGCAAAACTTTATCAGAAAAGTTTGATGCTATTGTTACAAAACCAAAAGGACTCCCTGATTTGTTGACATGCCTGGATACATAGAGTTTGAGTACAAAGCCAAACTTGTTAAAAGAAGCCTTTATGCGATGGTAATCAGCCCATATTGGGAATCTTTCAAAGTAAATTTGGGGCACTGAAATGTTAAAGGAGTGGTTATTCTGGGTTATTGGGCTAGGAATATTGCGATTATGTTTAGAGGGTGGTTGTTGTTTTGGGTCAAGGTAGCTGTTGGAAAGGGATTTTTGATTGTTTGTTGATTCATGGGATTTTGGAAACCAAACTTGTGTTGGGGAGGCTGTGTTATGGGTGTTTTGGTGTTGGTTTGTGGGATGTTTAGTGGTTAAGGGGGTGGTGTTAGCTTTGGGTGTTTAGGGTTTCGGATTGGAAGCCATGACAGATTCTGGGCAGAGCTTCAAACAACAATTACTCACCAACAAATCAAAAAATAATAAATCCCAACGGTATAAAGGTAAAAACACATCGTATGCAACACATATCCAAATATCAGCTCAAGTTAACGGTTAGATCTCCCTAGATCGGAGTTAGATCAAAACTGACCTGAGATTGACGAGCCACTGTTAAACATGCATAACACTTTGCTGGAAGGGTTTCATCTCATCTCCACCGTTCAGAATGTGTGATACAACCATACGCATCACATATCCAAAATTCAGATTGATCCAACGGTAAAAAAAAGGAGAAATAGGCTGGCGGTTCTGACTGTTCCGAGAGTGGTTTGTCCAAAAATCTTCAAACGGTAAGATTTCTCTAGTGGATTTAAATATGAACGATCGCTCTGGTCAGGATGTGGGAACTATAAGGACATACAACATACCCAAAATTTGTGTTGATCCAACAGTAGAAGACTGAGAAATCAGCCGGCGACGCTAACAGGTCTGAGGGGGTTTCCAGAAACCTTCAAACAATTAGATTTCCAAACGGCGACAGATATGGACGATCCCTTCGGTCAGAATGAAGACAATGATGAGGTGCACAACATACCCAAATATTGGCCTCATTCAACGGTGGACGCCGGTGATATGGCTGTCGGAGCACCACCCCTCCTTATCGTTTCTCTCTAACCTCTCTCTATTTTTTGTAATCATGGACAAACCACTCTCGGAACAGTCAGAACCGCCAGCCTATTTCTTCCTTTTCTGCCATTAGATTAATTTGAATTTTGGATATGTGATGTGTATGGTTGGATTACACATTCTGAACGATGGAGATGAGATGAAACCCTTCCAGCAAAATGTTATGCACGTTCAACAGTGGCTCGTCAATCTCAGGTCAGTTTTGATCTAACTCCGATATAGGGAGATCCAACCATTAACTTGAGCTGATATTTGGATATGTGCTGCATACATGTGTGTTTACTTTTGTACCGTTGGGATTTGTTATTTTTTGATTTGTTGGTGAGTAATTGTTGTTTGAAGCTCTACCGTTTGTGATTTCCGTTGAAGAAATAATTTGAAGTATGATTTTCCATGACCAATTTGTTCAAGAACGGATCCACCTAAGAAAACCTGGGTTCAAGTGCAAGATAATTAGGGTTAGAAGCAACTTAAGCTACAATAAGTGATACGTGAACATGATTTTTTCATGATTCGTCATCTGCCTGCCTGCCTGCAATATCTAAGTGGATTATATATGGGTGGGAGGGGATCTGTATATCTTTCTTGGATCAAATTAGTAGGTTATGTTGTTTGTGGACTTGGATTGAGGTGACTGGGGTACATGCCGATTTTTCAGTCATCTCTTTTCGCTTGGAAGTTCATGCTATGGCTAGTTATCTCTTTTTGTCAAGTTTTTATCGTTGAAACACAGAAAGAAAAACATAACTTCTCTCTACTTTGAAAAAATCTTTATGTATTTCTATAATTGTTGCTGACTATGCTCTTTCGTTTCTTTCCATTTCTAGAGTTACGCATCAATTCTCTACCTAGAACTTCCACCAAGCTTCAGAATTATCTTGCGCGGGAAAGAAGTGGAACACCATGACCTAGTGAAGGATATGATGCTAGAGCAGGATATTTCATACAAGCCTGTGAATGTTCCAGAGAGAGTTCAAGAGAATAAGAACGTAACGTTAAAAACTCCTCGATTTCTTCGGTTTTTGTTGGTTTCCCTCCAGTGACCCGGTTTTTGTTTTGGCAGATGGCTGCAACCGGGAAAATTGGGTTTGTGAAGGATGCTGGCAATCATATTGACGTTCAGGGATTTAATGTTTTTCACAAGAATCGACTTATCAAGGTTATATATATTTCTGCGCATTAAATATCATTTTCCACTTGATTGAATCTGGCAATCAAGTTGGAAAGACCAAAGTCTTAATGCAACATTGCAATAACACTATGCTTTTTATATGCTGCGGATGAAAAAGAATCCATTCCTGCTACTGCTGGATATATACTTGACTTGCTATTTGTAGAGAGAAGAATTGCATTGCTGAGCGACTATGATAGCTTGAAGCATTAAGATGATCGCACTTGTTTTCTTACACAATATCTTGAACTAAGCTTCCACAAGATTTAGCAACGATTTGCATGGAATAAAATCCAGGAATAGTATTTTTTATGCTAATCTTGCGATTATGTGTTCCTTTCTGATTGGTTGTCCTTTTCCTTGCATCCTCACAGTATTGCCAGCACAAAATTATTCATTTCAAGTGCTTGTATCATAATTGTTTCTAAGAATCTGTAATCATTCTAACTGTCATATTTATCCAAACTCGTGTTCTTCAGCCTTTCTGGAGGGTGTGGAATGCTGCTGGAAGTGATGGTCGTGGGGTAATTGGTATTTTCTTAGTCTTGCGAAGTACTTGAGAGTAACCTGCATTCCATCAACGAGTATATAGCTAAATCTCCGTCTCTCGGGGTGTGCTTTTTTGTTGGCACAGGTGTATTGGAAGCAAATTTTGTTGAGCCTGCTCATGATAAACAAGGTTTTGAGCGCACAAGTGTGCTTTCAAGATTAGAGGCAAAATTGATTAATCTGCAAAAGACTTATAGGTTTGTACTTCTCACTTGCTTTGCTTTCAGATATTTCCAAGTGATTGACATTTGAATTTTCAAAAACTTTTTTTGTTGGCATTTAGGAGGACAAATTGCCATAAGATTGGCTATGCTGTGAGGAGGCAGTCTAAGAACCTTTCTTCAGACACAATACAATCAGCATGCAATAAAGACATACACTCTGCACCAACGAGTCAGAACGGACGGTGCTTTACTGATGGAAATAAAAGATCCTCGCATGATAATGCAATTTATCAGAATGGACATGGCTCTGATAGTCGACAGCCCAGAATGAAAAACGGATTGAATTCCTGCAAAATATCAGATGTCAATGATGCAAGCGAAGGTGTTAGACATAATGCACCCTTTGCTTCCAGGGAATCTCTGCACGACCCCATCAAACATAAAAGCACCCACCTCTTAACCTCTCCTTCATATCCAAAGGTAAATTCTCCACATGCTTATTTTTATTTTTACCCAAGCTTTTTTGCATAAATATTTCTGCAATAAACTTTTTTTTCTTTCTTTTTTTGATGTCTATGTCAACTTGCAGCCTGTTGTCATCAGCGAGAATGGCCAAATTACCACCAATGGCAACGTGAAGACTTTATCCAACTCAAAAGCAGAGGATCGTGAATCAAGGTTCCTCTGGAAACAGAGCCTCCATTTTGTTCAGATTTTGGTTGTGCCATATACACGACTTCCAAATACTCTGTTTCTTGTTATTTGCATGTTGAATAGAATCTGTGGGACTGAGAATCATCTTCTGCAATATGAAAGGGACAAGTGCCGGAAACTTGAAAGCCAGGTATATGCTCCTAACTTAACTAATAAATTCAAATTATGCTGCGCTTGTTAATTTGTCAGGGTATGTTGTTTTGAAACAGTGAAATCAAAATTTTACTGTGTCATGGTTTCTTCAATTTCATGCTTAACTAAGGTTTACCAATTCAAATAGGAGTTAAAAGACGAACATGGTCATAGAAATCCACTTCTTGTTTCACATTTTTCCAAGTAAAGCTTAGACAAGAACACAGTTGAAAGAAGTAAGAACGAATTGTATATTCAAGGAATGAAAGTAATTCAAAAGTGTAGACAAGTATTCAATTACTCACATCTGTTTTAAAACGATTAATCTCTTTAATTTTCCTCACTTTTTTGCTTAATTATCAGTCAAAACATCTTGGTTTTCTTTTAGTATCCCAATTTCTCATTCAAGCACTCTCAACGTGCATGGGAATTTTCATAGCAACAGTACTTTGAAAGTTTCCATTTTCAGAACTTTGACTTCGTGGAGTTTCAGATGTTGATCAGAATTTTATGCCACTAAAACTTTAATTTAAAAGATGTTGAATATTGATTGAGATGAGTAAAAAAAATATCGTATTCTTAGTTTTTCATTATTGAAACTTGGAAGATTATATGAAATTTAAAGAGAACGTGCATTGAAAAAGAACAGAAGAAAAATCAAGGACAAAAATAATTAGTTTGTTTTGATTTCCACACCATGGATCTATTCGATGTTCCCCTTTTCAATTTATCTATCTATTTCGTTCAGCTTCAAGAGAGAACAAATGAGCTTGAGGCAGAAAGAAAGAAAACAGAACTGTTGGAGAAAGAGTTTGAGTGTCTTGTAGTTATGATACAGGAAGAAAGGACCAGGCAGACCGAACGAGAGGATGAATTAATGAAGAAGATTAAGGTTTGGATGAGGAGTTTAATTCATTCTAGTAGCTTGATTACCATAACACTATTTCATCATTCTTACAAGACCCTTTTCTCTTTATGGTTTGCTGCAGGGTGGATCCCAAGCTATCGAGGATCTAAGAGAGAGGGTGAGACAGCTAGAAGCCAAGGAGCTCCTAATCTGCAAAATTGAAAAGAACTGCTACTAATTAAGCAATATTCTTGGACGTCGTTTAGTTAATTAATTTAGTTGTAAGTAGCAGAGGTTGTAAATTAGTAGTAGTACATATATGATATGATAATTATAAAAAATAGTTGTGGTATGTGCATCAAGGCATATATGCCAGTAGGGAAAACTGTTGGTGCTATAGAAATGATTGAAGCAATAATAGGCATAGTTTACACTTAGATTATTTGTGACACGTAACGTCGTCGGATTATTTTGTGTTTTAGAGGTATAGTAAAACCTGAAGATGTTTTAGTTTCTTTTTAATTTAAAATTAATTTAATTTCTGCTGCTTTATTTTTGGGTTTATTGTAAATGTCTGTATAAAGATTCAAGCCCCTTACTTTGTTAAGGATAGATTTATCTGCCTCGTATTTGTTTCTTCTCTAACATAACGTTATGTATGATTACTGTCTTCTGTCAGTATGGGTTTGCATTCTGACTAAGTTGTTGTGATTTCACATCTAATACTGCTATGTTTTGTTTTGTTCTGCCATTGTTCCCTGTATGCTTTAACACAAGTGCTTTCATTTCTAATTATTCAAGAGGGGGTGGTGGGGTTCCTTGATTTGCATATTTTTTCGATTTGATGGCATTAGCGATCCAGCTACATGGCCATTGCATTCTTTTGTTCCACTTTATTGAAATGATCTAGTGGTTGATGGATCTTTTACTTTTTATTAACCAATGGACTCCTCAAAATCTTTGATGATTTTTTGTTTGCAAAACTGGATTTTGTACTTGGATATGACGAGGTAACATAACCTTTTTTTTTTAATTTTCAACTAATTAAATATAAAACAAATTAAATTAAATAAAAAAATAGATAAAATTTTGGTCCAAGTTAACATAATAGACATGTAATCTTGAATAAGAAGCAAGTCAGCCAAGTTAATCAGCCAAACTTGCATTCAGGATTATGAAATTGGGAAAACAAAATAGAAAAGGAAATCAAAGAAAACTACAAAGTTATTTTGTTTTTTTTAAAAAAATAATGTTGAATGATGAAATAAAAAAAATAAAAAAAAATGATGTCAACTCTCGTTAACTTTTTAAATTTTTGACCCAGATTATTAGACTAGAAGTATTATATATTGAAAAATTGTGAAGCTCGATCCCAACAAATCAAACACTAAAAAATAAAATTGAGAAAAATAAATCACGTAAAAGATTCAAAATTAAAAAAATAAGGATGGAAAGAAAAAAAATAAACTAGAGAAACTAAAATAAAAATCTGGAATTTGAAATTGAAAAGAAAAACAACTATAAAAATAGAACAAAAAAATATAAAAAAAATAAAAATTAAATTAGAAAAAAATATATATCATAATTAAAAATTAAAATTAAAAACCTAAACAACTTTTATAAAATAACTAAGGAAAAAATTAATAATAAAAAAAAAGATCAAATTGAAAAAACGGTTACAATATTTCTAGTGCATCGTCCGTGGAATGTAACACCAATGAAACACAATATTCTCAGATTCCAAGGGATATACTCACCCGTGAACAACCGGAGGCCCCTCGTGCCTCCATCCTGGAGGACCTTGATGTCCGGACGCAAAAAGAAGTTTTCCCTTACAGAAAGTTCCTTATAAAAGAACTGACCTCCCTCCAGGTAGGGTAGTCGTGGAGGTACCGGACCCGGATAGAACTTTGGCCAGTCCCCACCGTCTTAGATCAACCTAAAGTTATCCCTCATCAATAACAAATAATACATGTATTAAATGGAAGCATGTTTTAAGAATTCACAGGACGCTTCGAACCGGGTTAGAGATTGCTTTATTAAAAAAAAAAACCCTAAAAAACAAGAAGATTTTAGTTTGATTGAGAATTAAATTTTTGATTTGTTTTATACGAGATTATCTTTATTTTCAAAACTTTGATCACAGATTTGGCTTATTAATCCGGGTTGACTCGAGTTGTTTTTTATGTCCTTTTTATAATTGATTCTTTTTTCAATTTCATCTTTTAACATCAGATTGATTGAGAATTGAGTTTCATAATTTGTTTCAATTTATTTTTTATTAGGTTTATTCAGGTCTCATGACCCATATCGCGGGTTTGGTAGGTTAATTCAGGTTGACCGGGGTGATTTTTTGTTCTTTTTTTAATTGGATTTTCTTTCAATTTCATCATTTAATATTGAGTTTATTAGAAATTGAAATCATAATTTGTTTTGATTTATTTTCAATGAGATTACTATAGTCTCGTGACCTAACATGCAAATTATGAAGTTAACTTGGGTTGATCTGAATTGATTTAATATATTAGTTTCAATATTTTTTTAAAAAAATTACTTTAAATATTTATTTTGAATCAAATTAAATTTTTATCAGTTATTTAGGTTATTTTTCAACCCACTAAATCAAATATATCACATCAAATTAATTTCCAAATGTTTAAATTTTTTTGCACTTTAATGTCTGTATATTCTTTTTCTTACATTAAAAACAAATATCTGATCCGACACAAAAAAACAAAAAAAATCTAGTACAATATACACAGTCCATGACTCCCTGATTTTCTGGGCTCTGTGTTCCTAAATAATTTAAAATCATAGCTGGCAAGTGAATTGACTTCCTTGCTCCTGTCTAAAGTCCATGACTTACTGGTAACGGACTCTTTTTTCCTCTTCAACAACCATATTTTCTTCCCTTTAGCTTTGCAAACACTCACCGCACATTTGTTAAACCTTTTACCTCCTTTATTTTTACTAGCTTCTTAAGTATCGAAGGATCTTCAACTTCGCTAAAGAACTTTCTTTGTTTTGCAGGGCCACCGCAGCCTAGCAACCCACACTCACTTAAGAACTCGGTCTATCTCAACCTTGTTAGAAGCCACATCTTCAGTAAGGGCTTTATTATAAACCTCATCACCCAGGAATTTGATAATTCCAACATGCAGCATTGGTTGAAATTTGAAATTACATCTATCTCTTGGGAATCTTATTTTTCCTTGTAACACTGTCTTAATTATGCTTGCGTTTTGTTCATTATTTCACTTGGAGCAGGGGAATGGCAGCTGACTGAATTTTTGCTTTTTGCATGCATGCGTGTCCGTACATTTAAGCAGAAACTTGTGAGTGCTCGGGTGTATGTGTGTGTGCTCTTGCTTTGCATGCAGGTGGATGGATGGGTAGTGGCGTTTATTTATGCGATGATTTATTTACAGAAAGTCAATGGTAGCTGTAATTATCTCATTAAGGGATTAATGGATTACATTGTATTCCTATACTAATCTGTTTTTCATCATACATAGAAGCTTCATATAATTATGAAATATAACATATGAAACATGAATTTGGAGATAACTGGAGCAAAATATCATGGATTTTGGTTCTGAGGGTTATTAGGTGGGGATGGAGGGAAGTATGGTATCCAAGTTCTGGGATCTCTTAGATTAAAAGCAGGCGGTGGTGGAGGTGCTAATGAAGGGGTATTCGGTATCCATGCCCTTGGATTTCCTAGATTAAATGCTGGTGAAGGCGTTGGATGGAAAAGAGATGGGGTTGGTGAGAGGGGTGGAAATGGAAAGGGCAAAGAAGGTGGGCGAGGAGATGGCAAGGGAGGAAAAGGCTGAGATGGCGTAGGTAATGGAGGGAAGGGTGATGGTGACATGTTAGGCAAGGTATGCGATGGGAAACCATAGGGTGGGGAGTAAGGGAGAAAAAACTTTGAAGAGTTGAAAGAAATCTGCAACTCTTCTTTGTGTTTCCCACACAAGGTAGCATTTTTTTTGGAAGGTCTGTAACTCAAAGCATTCATGCTGTAAATACAGAGATTGTTCTGCTTTGACTTGACTGATATCACGTCTGTTGACATCTTTAAACCAGGAACGTTGCAGGCTGGATATGAGCTCCGTATTAAACTTGCCTGGCATACTAATTCAATTGTCGATCCCTCCGCACAATCAACACCATCAACCTCTGGCACTGTCACTTTATATATTCCATATCTATCTGTTGTTCTGTTAGCAGAGAACTCAATCTTCTCTGTAGTTTTTGGTGAGATTGCTTGGAATGTACATTGAATGTGAACATCCGCACCTAATCAGTCCAATATGATTGGCAATGAAAAGATTTCAGAAATTTTCTCAGCGTGAAATTGAAGGGTTTGTTATATTAAGAGTTATTAAATTACCTGGCAAGAAGCAGCTGTATCTGGAGAAAGTGTTGGTTGAGCAGGTATCACAGTAGACAACACCAACAATAATGATTCGGGAAGTTGGATTGTTTGCTGGTTCAGCAATGAGAGAAAGTGGGAGAGCAAACAAAGTTGCTAGAAGAGCATGAATAATGATTGGAGCCATGGGAGCAGACATGGGAGAAGCGGGAAGAAGGTTCCACTAAAAGCATCTCTAGTTAGTACTCCTCTATGAAGATCTTCATATAATGTAGAATTATTCTATAGATCTAGAAAAATATACTATGTCTGCATATAATGAGCCCGTGAGTAGATTGGTGTTAGGACCAACTGTAATAGGATAGCTAAAATGCTTTATCTATTCACTACAAACAAAGACATGTGAAGAGCTCTTTTGGCAGATTATGTAGAAAAAAGATTTACTCCATGTTTACAACTCTGTAGCAGATTGGCAGGTTGTGGACACTGATTTGGGGGCTCTATTATTTCTCAGACCGGAACAGATCACTATCAGGTAGTCCAAGGCATAAAAGGGCAGCGCCGAAGGGAGTCCTAAATTTTTTATGTTTTGCATGAAGTATGTGGCTTTGCTCTCTGACCCATCATTGTTTTTTCTTTCACTTTGCGTTTGTGTCTGCGTTTTCAGCAAATTTTTTACTAATAGATGACACTCACCATGCAATTTCTTCGTTCGTCATGCACTATTCAATGACCAAACTGTTTGTTTTTACATGCAATAGTCAAAACCCAGCTTGAGTTGCTCCCTTCAATTGGCAAATGTTTTGCATGAATGCGTCTGATAACAAATGAGAAAGTGTGCAAGAAGAACCCAAGAAGAGTTTAGACCAGGATGAAAATTCTTATATCCAGATCGATTGGCTGCTAGTGCTTCGTCTGGACCCCAAGATTCTTTGCAATCTCAAGTTTGCGGCCAAAGTTTCCCATGGTGAAAGTTACTTTGTATTTATTATCATTACTCATGGGAAGTATTAAATGCACTTAGTTTTTTCCCATCTATGAAATGAATTGTTAAATTATATTTTCTCATTTATTTTTCTCAAATGCTCTCATATGTTGCAATATATTGTGAACCAAACTCTAATTGCATTGTAATCGGAGCCGGTTTAAGCTAAGAGTTGTTTTTTCAATGAAACAGGCCTTCATTTAACCAAAAAAACTCTAATAATAAATAAGGTATTTTATTAATTATATTTTGTGAAATGAAAATTACGACAAAACAAAAAAAACTCTTTAAGTATAAAATGAAAATTGTTCAAGGGTTCACTTGTTAGGTATATATAAAAAAAAATTTTAAAAAAATATTTTTAAAAATCTCATTTATAATTTTTCACAAGATTTATATTAATCTTAACCCGGCACTTAAAAGTTGAAGTGCAAGCCCTTATAAATCATTTACACATGAGATTTTGTTTGTCTAGAATTATACTGCAATGTATCATTATTTTAATTTCTTTATTTTTTTTATCTTTTGTTTGTTTGTGAATATTAAGCTTTGCTCCTTAAATTTCTTTTCTATTCGAAAGGAGTAGAAGTTTCATCTCATACTTTCTAAGAGTTTAGATTCATATATGCAAGTGGAAATTCCATATGTTAACTACTAGGTTGTTTCTTGAGGATTGCTCAGCTTTTTAGTTGTTTGCTTAATTTAAGCGAAGAGATGTTTAATTTAGCTCAGTTTTAATATATATATATGGCTATAGAATAATAAACTATTTATTTTCTCATAAATAAAATGTTTAATTCTTATAGGAAACTATTGTCAAAACATACTTCAGAGTTGAGGCTGCTCTCAATTTAATTTATTTGTTTAAATAACCTTAATTTGTCTCTCTACTAATTACTTTGAAACTTTTATAGTTTAGTCATACTTCAGAAATCTGAAAATAATTTGTTTGATATTTTTAAATAATTTTAATGTGTTAATTTTAAAAAATAAAAAAAATACTATTTTAATATATTTTTAAATAAAAAAATATTTTAAAAAACAACCAATACTAAATCTTTAATCAACCTTATCTGTCTTTTTTTTTTTACCATAACCACATAAATACATAAACACCCCTTTATGCCACTGGACACATCAAGTTCTCCATTGAAGTATATGCCATTGGACACATCAAGCTGATCTCCATTGAAGTAAAGTTCATTGAAAGACTAAAACTGACCTCCAAGTCAATCAGAAACCTTCATGTCATAATCCATCACACAGAGAGAAAAAATAATTTTAATCCATGACACAGGTTTCAACTTTGTTTCTTTATGTCCTAATCAGAAAGAAAAATTAATTTTAATCCATTAGACATGTTTCAACTTTGTTTCTGTCTTTATGAGTGTGTTGTTTTTAATGTATTAAAATAATTTTTTATTTTTATTTTTAATATTAATACATTAAAACTTAAAAAAAAATTAAAAAAAAACATCAATTTAATATTTTTTTAATACAAATATATTTTTAAAATACACTTTACAGTACCAAAACAGTCACGGGCGGACGCTTTAAAAAAGCAAGAAAACAATTGCTTTTAGAAGTTGAATGCTTATGGGCCTTGTATTGTTAATTGCTCAAGAGAGTTAAAGTTCATCAGAAACAATGTCTGCCTGACCACAATGTCAAAATTCCTGTCACAAGTCCCAGATCTTCAAAATTGGTGAGTATGGAGGATTGATGTTTGTAGATATATGCCTTGGATTCTCAATAATAGATTTGGCATGTACAAATAAAAAAAATTTAATTGATTTAGAGAAAGAAAAGAAGTTGTGGTTTTTGGGATGGGAGAGGAGAGGAAAATAATTTTGTGAAATATGATGAATTGACATGTAATATAGGTTATTGAAGTGATATTATATATGAGAATACTTTAGTTTTTTCATTGAAATTTAAAAATTGAATTGATCTAAAATGTGAGTTATAATTTTTTTAAAAATAAAAATAAAGTGAAAAAATAAATAAGCTAGGATATTTTTTTTTTAATTAATTGTTACTCAATAATATAGAAAATCAATATCGTAAAGTGTTTTTATATTTAAAAATATATTAAAATTATATATTTTTTATTTTTAAAAATTTATTTTTGATTTTTTAAAAAAGTACATGGACCGTGCTGACTTGAGTCCAGAGTCATCATGGCATCTATCCGGCTCATTTACCGTTCAAAACTAAATTGTATTTCGTTAGTTTTGAATTTGGTGGTTCTGACGTGGCATAAAGCAAATTCTGAATCTGGTCAAAGTCAACGGAGAAATCATAGCTCGAATGGATTGCGTGGCTGATAATCTTGATGACCACTTACACCAAAGGAAAGAAAAGGACATTCTTCATTCAAGGAAGAGTGGTCAATTACAGCAATTGAGTGTTCTGTGGTAAACCGTGTGATTTGTTTTGTTTCTGTTTCGGGTTTGACTTTTTATGTGCATGCCTGTCACCCCCATGGTGCCTTACCTACTCCTGAGCTTGCAGGATGTCCAATGGACCGTGGGGAATAGTCGTAGTGCGCGCAAGCTGGCCTAGACACCCCACATAAATCAAAAAAAAAAAAGTGGTCAAATTACATTAATTTCTTCATTGAACATCCATTCCATTCCATAACATAGTTAGAAAAGCATCACAATATAAGCTTTGATGATTATATAATATTCTTAGACTGGAGAGCTGCAACTAAGACAACTAGCTAATGTACGTCATAGAAAATTGAAAAGAACAGGTTAATTAGAAATTAAAAATAAACTAATCTCCTCCTTTTTCCTAGTTATGATAATTTCCATGTTTTGGACCCAGTTTGTGATGTTAACTTTGTTGAAGATCAAAATCAAAGCCAGAGTGCTCCAGCTTCCTTGAGTAGGGGCACGAGAGTTCCACTGATATGGGAAGCCATGACTCGTTCCATGGCACCAATTAACTTCCCTCCAATGAATACAACAGGCACAGAAGTTGAATTCCCGAGCAGCCTCATTAATGCCTTCTCAATCTCTTCCCCTCTTGGGTCATGGTCGAGCTCATAAACAGTTGGGTTCACACCCATCCCACAAAAGAGTCTCTTCACGGCATGACACATGCAACAGCTGCTGATACTAAATACCACAACAGCACTCTCCGATGCCAGCCTCGCAACCTTCTCCAATGGGTCTGATGCCATGCAGGTCCTCGTTGGGACATGGTAACCCCATGACTCAGCCTGATGATATTGCATCTTAATTTCCTTGTAATTTACACGCTAACCCGGAACAGAAACAACAGAACTAAGAAACTGAAGGAGATGTAAGTGTGTGGGAGTGAAGTAATTGAATAGAATTGTTGGTGGTGGTGGTGAGGTTTATATAGGGGGGACTATGGAGGGGTATGACTGTAATATCAAGGAGTTTGTCTTTTGTTGTCTCAACAAGTGCTTGGAACTTAGAAGATTGTGGTTTTTGCTTGATGTGAAGATTTCGTTTTGATCAACGTGAGAATTGACTTGAAATTAACATTTATTGAAGAAAATCTCATGGTTTTTTCTTTTAAAAGGATTGTTATATATCTGTATCAAGAGGACATTATGTTGGCACTCATAGAAGGGATTTTAGCTTTGGGTGGAAGCAAAGGTGGCACTTGGCAGGTTTAGAAGGCGGCTATTGAATTCTTTGTCTACTGCAGAGGGTATAGAGTGAACAAGTTTTACCATTCCTTAATTTTCTCTTAAAGAAAAAATAAAAAAGATTAAAAAGGTGACATCTACTCAGGCATCGAGAGACAACTTAACAGGAAGGCTTTTAAAACATTAGACAAGCCAAAGCCTGAAGGAGAGTTGCATAGAGTAAACGGCTGTATCTGTCCTTGTTGTCGGATCACGAGATTAAAAGGTTTGTTTCTGTGACGTCAAGATTTCGCGCTTTTAAGCCAAACGCCAGGTCTTCATTTATTTGGATTGGATTAAAAAAAACAAAAATATTAATATTGCATGCATTGCCACCATGATCATCCTTCTCTGGCTTTGTGAATTGACTTATACTGATCCGTTTTGAGAAGTTCAAGGGCATGCGGTTCTTGGAAACAAAAACCAGTGCGTGCTATAGCCTTGGCCAAAAAACTACTAAATGAGGAATCGCAAGATATGATAGCTTTTGCCTTTTGGTCCATTGAAATCTTTGTCTAGAAATTAAGCTGATATATATATGGACATGTTTCTGTATTGTTGATTTGTTTTGTTTCTCCCACATAGCGTTGCCTTAGTGACCTAATTTTTTTGTTGTGGTGGACATTGTATAGTCTATTACAGGGGGATCTGGAGTTCTATGGATATATTAACGCCCACAGCTTGGTATAAACCTTGTGCACATAATCCATTGTGTGTTGTATTATGTCTATATATTAAGCTTGAATTGGCATCAACTTCGCTTCCTTTTACTTTTATTTTGCTCGTCGACATCATCTTCTTTTTGGAAAGTGCTGTTACTACATATATATATCTTGTAATCGATCTCGTTCAATTTTGTCGCGAGCAAATCACCAAAAAATAGCAGGAGATGAAAAGCCATTAGGGAGATCCTTAACGTGTGAAACCACACTTTTGTCGTAATGGTTGAAAAATAATAGAGATGCCATCATGCAAAGTCACTGCAAGAGGTGGAAAATTAAGCATGCTCGACGTGCTCATAAATATCATCAATATAATGTACCCTCTCTGGACCCTCACAAAACCAAAAGAATAGTAAGAAGAAGAAGAAGAAGTATGCTCCCTTATTTATTTATTTATTCAATGTGATTAACTTGGCAATTAGCTAATTAATGCTGTTAACAATGATCAACGGCGCCAAAAATATATATATATATATATATATATATATATATATATCAATTTAATTTAGTTTTGGAGCCTTAATTGTAGTAATAACCGGGTTTGATCTGACATTATCATCCAGTATTGACATTATCAGCAAATGTGCTAGTTTAAGTACAGATATCTATTTAAAAAATCTAATCCGATAGGTTTTAGTCTCACTATAAAAGCAAAGAGATGCCTCAACCGTTAAGATATATATATATATATATATATATATATATATATATATATATATATATATTACTTCAGTTTTAAAATTACAATTTTCATTTTTCACCAATATTATTCAGAAAATATTACACTCGCTTTCAATTAAATAAAATTTATATTTCTGTCAACAAGAACTGCCTTACTGTTTTTATCCGAGCATTAAAATGATAAGCACTCCTCCCGCAATTAATTGACTAGCTGGCTGATCATTAAAATTATTTGCAGTTACCAATTATATATAGTAGCCGGAAAAGATAATTATAACTAATAATTAATGTGACAAAATTAATGAAGCTGCACTAATTAAATTATCAGCTCGGTCATCGTTCTATCGTGTGCCCATTCATGCCACATCATTCCAGCTATACAGCACAGCTCGGGGTTAAAAATTAAAAAATAAAGTTTTCTAATTAGCCATGTTTCTACTCTAAAAATTGGCACTTTGGATTATTTAGGAGACGTTGACAAAAAATCAATACTTTTTATTACAACACACAATTAATATTCACCAATCTAGAAAAAAAATGCAGTAAGAACCTGAAAGTTTACCTTGTACGTAAAATATATAAACCATCATATATACCTACAAAAGTTATTTCCAATTTACAGTACACCTCAACTCCAGCCTCTCGGATGGGAAATTTTTATGCATTTCTAAATTCGTGCCTTGGGCTCACCACCCCCAGATACAAAATTGCAAGAGCATGTAAGCAACCGTAATGGAGGGAAAGAGATCCAAAGGGGTAGGGAAGGGAAGGGAACAATTACACTACTGTCTACTGCTAGCTTTATTCCTCTGTTGGTATGTTCTCCTAAAGCAGAGACAAAAAATGACAAAACAACAGGTGCTATCCATAGACGAAGTCTATGAAACCAAACGAAAGGGAGAAAAAAAAAAAAGGGAAGGCGTGGCCTGCATCACAGGCTTATTCAGTCGGCGCTGCTGCTGGGTACGGTTGTGCTGACTACCGGCGAAAGATCAGGATTCCTGACGTTCCGAGATCTAGCTAGCTAATCTCCTTTTTAGCTTATTACATGCAGTCATGTACTGCTATTTGCCTATTTATTCTCTGGTTTTTCTTAGCTCACGGTATTTAAGCATGCAACACAACATCCTTCCTTTCTAAGTGTAGTTCACCTTTAATTTCTGAAGGACATGGGCATGCCATGCGTGATTAACCCCGTTCAATATCTACTGTTGAAGGCTGCTTATCCAGGAGATTGTTATATTCAGTGTGATAACTTTTCCATTATTTCTATTTCAGTGTATCAATTTTTTTAATTTTTTTTTCTATTTAAAGTGTGTTAACTCTCAGTTTTTTTCTAAAATAATAAAATCTTATCGATTTCATCAAATACATATTGATGTGATCGTTAAATTGACACGTTAGTGTGCTTAGTGTCCGCCGCATATGTATTGCTAATCGAGTGTGTATGTTTTTTCTACGAGTGTTCGTACTTTTTTTTTTTTTTTGAAGTATCTGTATTCTAATTAAGAAATTTATCAATTTTTCCTTTTGATTTTGAAATCTAAAAACTATCTACTTTTGCAATTTTATATAGATCAAGCTAACTGAAATTTAAGATCAAAAGAATGGAATAAATTCACTATTAATTCAAATTAAAATAATAATAACAAAAAACGTAAAAATATAAATTTGTATTGACTATAAGTGACTACGTAAGAAAATAAAAAAAATAATTAATGAGTAACAATTAAACACACATATAAGAGATCAAAGATCTTATTGAGAAATTGGAACGTATGTGTGTATGTATATATATAAAAAATCAAATTCTTTGTATAAGTTATTTGAGTTTAATTAGAATTACTAATTTTTATACAGAGAATTATTTGTTTTTATCTTTTAAAATTAGTGCTAGAGGTTTTTTTTTATTTTGTGAGAAAGTGGAGGAAATTGAGTAATTGAGTTTTTTTAATAGATAAAAACGACTCAATATGCTTAGTGGTCAAGTAGTCTTTTATTCTTATTTTATTTTTATCGATGTTTATTGTTTTAATTTTAATTTTATAACTTATAAGTCAACTTGGGATACATAATTACATAAATTAGACATTTGTTAATTTTAAAAATAATAATAGCTCAATTGATAGATTTTTCAAAATACAGACACTCAAATAAAAGAAATAAAGGTACAAGTAAAATATAAATATAAATATATTTACATTTTATTATTATTATCATTATCATTATCATTATTATTTAAGCTCCTTTGCTATTCTTCCCGGCTATGAAAGTGCATGATTTTATTGATGCCCAATAAGGTTTGAATTATAAATTTGATGTATTATATTTTTAAACTATATATTATTTATTCGGCAAATTAAATCTTGTTAAATTTGACCATTAAAACTAATGATCAAACTTTAACCATTAATCTAAATGCTGTAGATAACATTATTTTAAAACAATTTAATTTTTTTATAAACAAAATAAAAAATGACACGTCATTCGGCATTACATTTTTATAATTCAAACAAATTAAAAAGAAAGGGCTTTTTGAATTGATAATCTTCCTCGTTGTTTGAAATGCTACTGAAAACCTCTTTACCCCAAGAGCCCAACAGAGTTATTTTACGAGTCAAATTCCTGGCATGGGTTTGAAGTTATATAACGCTTCTGGTGTTTCAGAGCCCACAGTGTCTACTTGATGGACATATAAGGACTTTAAAAATCATTCACTCTCATGATAGACCAACACCTGATTCGTCATTCCCTGCCCTCTATACTCCGAGACACTTACCATTAAAAAAAATAAAAAATTAATAGGGCTCGGTTTTTTACTTTAGACCAAAATACATTGCGTTGTGGATTAGAAAAAATAATGATTATCTTGCCTTTTTAAGAAAAAAAAAACCTAGTTATAGGAGATAATATAGTTTTTTTTCAATGATTCATTAGTTAATATCATTTTGATAAAGAATAAATAGATCTTTAAATTTTTTTAAAACACAGTGAAATAATTAAATTACCTCGAGCGGCACATGAGGGAGTGTTTAGTAGTCAGACGATGGCTTTCTAAGTGATATTGAAATCATCTTGGCGACCTCTCCATCACTAGGTTGTGTGTGTGACCAACAAACCTCTGATTTAGAGCCAGTGACCTTTTCCTCTCTTATTTTTTCTCTCCTCCTTAATTTTTGAGTCAGACTCTCCAAGTTTCAAAGCAGTTGTTCAATTTTTAATTTTTTTTCAGGTTTGATCTATGTTCATTTGATTACTATTGGTTTTATTTAAAATAATTTATAAAATTAGATTTTTTTTCAATTTCATCCTACTTTAATTTTTTCATCTAATAGATTTGGTCCTCATTCTTTTTATTATTATTTTTTTGCCTTATGATGATTTTTAATTTTTATTTTTTGTATAATTTCATCCTCCTTCGGTGTTCATCTTATCAAATTTGATTTTTATTCTTTATATTACTACTTTTTTTTTACTTTAGCAAATTTTAAAAATTGATATTTTTTTTCTTGTTTCATCCTTCACCTTAAATTGGTTAGGAATTGAGCTTCTTGATTGAGTCCGGGTTTAGTATTTAACAGATTGCGAGTTTGAGAGATTAACCCAGGTTTAGGAGATTCACCCAAGTTTACTTGGTTTATTATTTTTTTTAAGCTCGTGTTTTTTTTTCAGTTCTATTATTTAGCACTTCTTTAATTAGAGAGTAAACACTACATTTGTTTTCTATATGATTTTTCATTGATTTTTAAAATAATTTTGGTTATCCTGAATCTTTTTATTTGTTAAATTTTGATTTTTTTAAAAAGAAATGTTGTTTCGTGGTGGCATTAAAATTATTTTGCTGAACTCTTTTTAATAATGGAGCGGTGTCATGATAGAGCGATGATGGGTCTATAATGAGCTTTTTTTTTTCTCTTCTAGAGTATGATATTAAGAATTTTTTTTAAGAATTTTTTTTAATAATTTCTTCTCTTGTCGTTGTTTTTTTAATCTCATTATTAAAACAACAAAGTTTAGTGAATTAGTCAAGTTAATAATTCAACTCTAAAAAATTATTTGTTTTTAAAAAAACACCAACGTTGCTTAAATGTTGTTTTTATATTAGAAAAAAAAATTACATGTAGAACAGCATAGCATGGGTCACCTAATTAGCAACATTTCGCGAGGATAAAAAGCGGATTCGTGGCACAAAATGTGTGCCCAAGTTAGGATGGTAATTAACTATTCAAGAGGAAAAGTCAACGGGAGTGAAGTCAACGGGTGAGAGAACCTTTCTAGATCAGTACCTTGATTTTTTTATGTGCACGTAATTTTATCCTATACTTGGGCTAAATTGATTTTTTTTAAATAGCATAATTAATTAAAAATATTAAAGGAATAGCACACTTTTAAAAAATTAACAAAATAACACATTTACATTGGATTGTTTTTAATTAAAATTGTTTCGACTCTGTTATTCCTCCAATATTTTTAACAAACTATGCTGAAAACCAAGAATAGCCAGCTAAATTTGAGCAAGACTTTATTACGAGAATTAATTGGTAGCATTACGACTCTCGTCTGTTTGCCCAAAAAAGAGGTAGAACAGTTATACAAGTGTTCGATGTTGTCTTAAAGAGCCCATTTGCAGACATTTATTACCTCCCTGCTTTTGCAATATATGTTCACCGATCATCAATGAGTCACCGTGCCAGTGGAAACAACATGGACCTAATTCATTTCAAAAAAAAAAAAAAAAAACAGGACCTAATTAAATGAAAAAAGAGAGAGAAATCCGAGAAGTCCTTGTAGTTTTAGTAACAAATAATTATTCATTGGATTAGAAATCACCTCTGGCTCAAAAACCTTTTGCTCTAAACATTGAGGATAAGTTAGTTTTTTTCATGGTGATATTATTATCTTCAATAATTTGTGCAGGAAGTTGATAATTTTATTTTTTTACATAGTAAATTTATTGATTTACCTCTATAATAACAAAAAATTAATGCCTTTTAATCATAGGTTTTACGGTCTCACAAAAGTTTTTTTTTGTTTTTTTTTATATTTGTTTTATTAGAGCTTTTGAAAAGTCTCGTTACTCATTCCATGATAAAACAGTTTATGCACCAAACATGCCTCTAGTTTGGCGCAAACAACCATTTTTTCTCTCTTTCCTCCTTGAATTCAGTGCCAGCCTCTAAAAAAATCAAACTAGAGTGTGCAATTTATTTATCACATTTTACTTGTCCGTTTGATTATTATTTTTTAATTTTGAATAATCTATCAAATTATAAATATTTTTTAATTTCATCCCCGATAATTTTTTAATCTTTCAAGTTTGGTCATTATTCTTTTTATTGCCATTTTTTTTGTTTTGGATCATTTTTTAGGACTTCTTTTACATAATTTCATCATTCTTGAGCTTTTTATATCAAATTTGATCATCATTCTTTTTATTATTATTAGATTGGGTTTAGGAGTATCACCTGAGTTTGCTCGATCCCCCTCCCCCTTTTTAAGCTTATGTTTTCTTATTTTCTATCATTTTTTTAGAGTTTTATTTTGTTAATTTTTATAATATGCCTTCCATGTGGTTAGTCTCGGGTTCGTGACCAGAGTCGTTGGTTTCAAAGCGTGACATTGATTGACTTTTTTTATCATTTTTTAAATTGATTTATTTCAATTTTATTCCCCAACATTTTATTTGATAAAAATTGGTCTTTGTACTTCTTATTTCCCTTTTCTTTCTATTAGGTTATCCCAATCATGTATCTGTAGTTGCAGGGTTAAAAAGTTAACTCGAGTTTACTCATATTTTTTTTGTTACTTTTTTAAATATTTTTTTGTCTTTTAATATTGTGTTATTCAATAATCGAACTTCGTAATTTTATTCAGCTTGCTTTCAAATATCATTACCCCGATATCATGATCAAGTCAAAGATTTTGCACCTTGTCCCGAGTGGGATCTGATCGAGTATTTTAAATATTTTTTTAATTATATTTTTCTTGATTTTCATCCTATAATATTTTATTTGTTGAAGATTGAGACTCAACTTTTTCTTTTTTTATTTTGCTTTATATAAAATTATTATGATTTTTTTTTATTTGATTTATTGAGACTCAACTTTCTTCTATTGAAATTATTCTAATTTTATGCTCATGGTTTAACATTGAGTGTTTTTATACTCTGAATACGTTCATGACAGAATCTTTTTATTTTTTTTGTCAATTTATTTTTTTATTTATATTATTTACATCAAAGAAAAAACATCAACCCTCAATACGGGACAGATATCTAGTGTCCACTATTTTTGCTGACTTGTACATCGTGCTGCAATGGACGGTGAATTGGTGATGCTTTGGGCAATATTTTTTTCTTTTCCCTTTGTGGAGGGGTTAATTTTAACCTATTTAAATTAAATCCATCTCGTCAATCACGTCAACCACATACTATTCGTTTGAAAACTAAAAAAAAAAAATCATAAATACTATTTTTTTTCATCACGCGGAGGTTTTAAATCTAGTAATTAAAAAAAAGAAAAGGAAAACAACTCCTCATCCATCGTATTATCGGGCAACTTCACATGTCCATCCACTAAAAAAACTAATTATTTACTATTTGATGGGGGACATGGTGGGAGGAGGCACAGTCAACGGGCACTTTTCTACAAGTCAACAAACAACTCCTAGTTTCCTGCAGATAAATAACAACATAAGAAATCAAGTGGTTCTAGTCTTTAGTAGAGATAATGCTGCGTTTGAAATCAAAGTGTGGAATCATGAAAGAATATCGATATCAGTCAGTCAGTCAGTATCTTCGAGCTGCCTTTATTTCTTGCGTGTGTTCTAATTCGGGGGAATGAATTTCAAGTATTTTTTATTTCTGGGTGGGGATTACTTGACGTGCCTCGGTCGAATGAGGAGGAGTGGGGTGTAGGGTTGCCCATGTCACGCAACAGGCCGATAATATCAGCGATGTGATCCTTCCGCCACTGCTTCTTCGACTCTTCCCTTTTTTTTTTTTTCTGGTGCTGAGCTGGGAAATCTGTGATCTCATGGCACCCTTAGCAAAAGCCATGTGTTCTACGCTTGACTTTAAGTTCACTGGATCTTTCATAACCACCATCGCTTTGGTTTTCGCTGGCTTCACCGTGTCAAAGAAAATCTGCACCGCTCGGGAGGTTTCATAAAATCCTTTTAATTATCCCACTTGGTCTTTTGTATCTTAATTATTATGGATAAAGAATATGATATGAATATCAAAAAATCTAATCTTTTTTAGTTACAAATGATATTGTTTTGAATAAATTTAATTTCTTACATATAAAAATAATTAGAAAAATATAAAAATAAAACAAGCATCATTGTTGTTCTTCTAATATTCTGAAGAGAGAGGGACATCATCAATTTGAATAAACTTTTATTTTAAATCTGCTCAAATTATTAAAATAGCAATATTGAATTGCATTTTAAAAAAAATATTTCAAAACGATATTATTTATAGCTTTTAGAGTAATGATTAAAGCTTGACCACATGGTAGATTTTAATTTGTTTGCTAAATAAATGTGGTAGTAGCTATAAAAAGAGAATAATGGCTAAAAATAGTATTGTTTACAAAAATACAATTGTTTTTTATAGTAAAAAAATATAATTGTTGAAGATAAGCATATATATACTACTATGGTAATAGAAATGATATATGTCAAATTTATAAAAATTAAAATTATAACGAGTTTAAGGTGTTGTTTTTAAAAAATAATCAAAGTATATTATTAATTATTTTATAATAAATAAAAAAAATGACAATCAATGACAATAAAATATTATTGAGATGATCAAATATTTTTTATAATTTTTTTTACATGTTTTATTGTATAACTATATAAACTCTATATAAATCAAAAGCAAATCATAAAATTATCAAATAATATATTTCTCTTCTGTATCTCTTTCTATTCTAAATTTATCCATGGATATGCTTGCAAAACAATAAAATTAAACCGCGGAAAAAGGGGTGCAAACGCCCGTGTTCCCCTAATTCACCTTCTCTCCGGGATACAGTCAATCAATATTTTTTTAGTGGAGGCTGGGCACTCCATTTTGAACCGTGGAAAACAATGTCCAACGCGTACATCCAGCAGGATTACAGCCTCGAAATCCAGGGGGCAGAAGCCCACAGCCATCATTCCAAGACTGAAAGCTCCGATTCGGAAAGACCATTTGACCGTCATTCTTTAAGCAAAGACAAAAATTTGGATTTCAGCAATGTAGACTTTCCCAATTCCTACTAATCTCTTGATCTCCTACACCCATCCATGGAGCATCCTCGCTCCACTTTCGTGTCTGCCTTTGAAGATTGTCGGTGGGAATGTGGGATGGTAATAATTATATACCGAAACAAATGCCCGCTCGAAAAATTAAAAGAAAAAACAAAATCTATACAATGACATGTATCCACCGGTCCAAGTTAAATTCGATAGGGCAACAATAATTTTGGCATTTTCAAATGCCCACTTGATGAATTTCCATTACGTTTTCTAAGAGGTTGAATTTTCCATGAAGAGGCATCTAACCCCAGAAAATAAAATAATTATTTTTATTTTTATTTTTAATATAAATACACCAAAACAATATAAAAACATCAAAAAATAATTTAAAATAAAAAAATTAAATTTTTTTAAAAATACTTTTTAAAAAAAATAACAAAAGTCTTCCCATGATAATTTATTTTTTAAAGAGTTAGGCACAGTGAACTTGGAGAAATCTGCGACGCCAATGTGAATCATGATTGAGAAAAAGAAGTTCCCCAAGAATAATATTTTCTTGACGAGGACTGGATTCTCCGATTTGAACCGTGGAAACCAATGTCTAGCGCGTACGTTCCAGCGGGATTGCACACTCGTAAAATGCTAAGCAACCATCTGTTTTTTTAAAAATATATTTTGTAAAATCAATCTTTAATCCAATGCAAAATATTCACCAACCTTGCATGTATACACGAGAGCACGCAAAAAGAACAAAAAAACTTTAACATATAAAACCATGGTAATATAACTTGGAATGATGTAATTAAAAAAATATAAAGTTAGGTGGCCGAAATAAAAAAAAAATTACAATATTTTGTGAGAGTTTTAACAGTCCAACATGGTAAATTTGCGTTCTATTTTTACTGCTATGTAATTATATTACCATGTCTTGTTGTCTTGGTTTGAATTCTACTTTATAATTCATGCATATCGATTTGTTTTGACAGTGAGGAGCCTGGAAAAATGTAATGAATTCAAGGAAGTAACTTGGAAAAAAGAGAGGAGAATTTTAAGAAACAGTCCTTCAAGGGGCATTCCAGGTATCGAAAAAAATTTAACACGTGATTAATGATTTTTTTATTTTTTTGATGGAGTGTAGTGGAAAATTTAAGCATTAATAAAAGTTAAAATAAGAGGATGTTGTATGAAAAATTTTATATACAGTGTCATTTATGGAAAGTGAGATAGTAGAGTGTTATAATCATCAAAATATAATAGGTTATATGTGATTTTCAAAAATAAAAAGGGCTATTTTAGAAAATCATAAAGTATTTGGATAATATTCTAGTGATTGTTATAAAAGAATTTCCATATTAAGAAAAAGAAAGAAAATGTTAAAAAAAATAAAGAACAAATAAGAAGATACATATTCAAAATAAAACTTAAAAGAAAAGTCCATACCTTTTCTTATTTATTTTTCTCGATACTTTAAAATACAAAACAAGTAGTCTATTTATAGGAGAAGAAATTAAAAACATTAAATGACACTAGAAAACCTTCAGTGGCATGGAAAACCAATAGACTAAACTCAATAGTCATGGAGTTTAAGAGATTCTAATTGACATTCAATATATATAATTATAGATTCTATAACCCTTTCCCTTGAATGACCATGTACTAAAAATGTGTCTCATTAAAACCTTAAAAAAAAACCCAATGGAAAAAAAAAACATAAGAAAAGGAAAAAAAAGTACAACATTCTTGTGTGATTTCTGAATATTTCAGAATTTAATAGAAAATTTTATATAGATACTTCAAGATTCAATTCAATAGAAGGTTTTACATAGATACTTCAAGATCCATATTTGAATACTTCAGGATTCACAAAAAAAATTAAATTGCCTCATTAAAACCTTGCAAAGAAAACCTAAATGGGAAAAAAACCTAAGCGAAGGAAAAATAGTATAATTTAAATTGACTTTACCTTAAAAGTGCATGTCTTATGACAAATCTTTAAGATGATGCATTCCAATATTATAGATAAACTTCTTGAAAGTTGAGGTTGGTAAAGATTTTGTAAATAAGTCTGTTAAATTATCACCTAATATAATTTACTTGATATCAATTTTTTCCTTTTGTTGAAGCTCGTGTGTATAAAAAAACTTGGGTGAGATATGCTTTGTTTTGTTTCCTTTAATATAGCCTTTTCTAAATTGAACGTTGCAGACATCATTATCTTTAAATAATACTGTAGGACTATCTTCAATGGTTGACAATCTATATTTTTCTTTTATGTGCTAGATAATTGACCTTAACCATATATATATATATATATATATATATATATATATATATATATATATATATATATATATATATATATATATTCTCTACTTGCTTTATGGATTGCAATAATTTTTGAATAATTTAATGAAGTAGCCACTATTGTTTGTTTCACAGATCTCCAAGAAATCGCAGTACCTCCATATGTAAACAGATAACTTATTTGTGATCTTCATTTGCGGGGATCAGGGAGATACCTGCATCTGCACATCCAATTAATAATGAGCTTGATCCACTATAAAATAACCCCATTTTTGTTGTTTTGCAAAGATAGCGAAGTATATGTTTGACCACATTTTAGTGTATTTTTTTGGGAGTATAATTATATATTGCCAATAAATTGACTGTAAAAGCTATTTCTGATCTTCTATAATTTACAAGATGTATGGGTGCTTTAATAGCACTAAGATATGGTACTTCTGGACTAAGAATTTCTTCATCATCTTCTAGCAATCAAAAAGGGTTTTTCTCTCACATCAAGTGATCGAACAACCATAGGCGCACTCAATTGATAAGCATTGTCAATGTAAAAGTGCTTCAAGACCTTTTCTATATACATCGATTGATGGATAAATTTTTCATTTAAAAGATGTTCAATCTGTATACCAAGATAAAATTTTATCTTTCCAATATCTTTCATCTCAAATTCATCTTTCAAATAGGTTGTAGTTTTTATAAGCTCTTTAGGAGTACCAATAAGATTTAAATCATTAACATATACTGCAATAATAACAAATTCGGATGTGGTTTTCTCAATAAAAATGCATAGGCAAATCTTATTATTGTTAAACCCTTTTTCTATGAGGTATTTATTAAGATTATTATACCACATTCGACCAAATTGCTTTAACCCATATAAAGATTTTTATAGTTTAATAGAATAAACACTTCTGGGTTTATTATAAAAAGCTTTAGGCATTTTGAATATTTAAAGGATTTTCATATGGATATCTTTATCTAACGATCCATATAAATAATGTTGTAACTATATCCATTAAATGCGTATCTAGAGTTTCTAAAACTATTAAACCAATAAAAAATATGAAAGTAATTGCATCTATAATTGAAGAATAAGTTTTCTTATAATCAGTGTCAGGTCTTTGTGAGAAACCTTAGGCAACAAGTTGTGCCTTGTATCAAACAGTTTTATTGTTCTCGTTTGATTTTCTAATGAAAACCCACTTATATCTAATATGCATGACATCTTTAGGTGTATAAACTATAGGTTCAAATACTTTACATTTTGTAAGTGAGTTTAGCTCTGTTTGGACTGTTTCTTTCCATATTTCCCAATCATTTCTATATTGATATTCTTCGACAATTTATGATTCAATTTCATCATCACTTATGGTGATGCCAAAATCAACTTTAAATGAAAATAAATCATTTATGACAATTTTAAATGAGACAACTTTAAATGCAAAATGAGATAACTTCGGGTCATTCCAAGTAATTACTTGTTCTGCTTCAGGCACTAATTTTTCTTTTCTTAATGATAGGAAAATGCTCTCATCAAAATGACAATCTTAAAAACATCACTAGTTAAAGGTTCAAAGAATCTAATAATAGATGGAAAATCAAAACCAACATAAATTCTTATTCTACGTTATTGACTCATTTTAGTTCTTTGTAGGGGACGTTATAGGCGTATATATTGCTCAACCAAAATTTCGTAGATGAAATATATTTGGTGGTATACCAAAAATAAGTTGCAAAGGAGAATATTTATAGTAAGCACTTGGTCTAATTCTAACCAATGATGAAATATGTAATATAACATATCCCCAAATAGATGTAGGCAATTTTAATTTCATAAGTAATGGTCTAACAATTAATTAAAGGCGTTTTATAAATGATTCTGCTAGATCATTTTGAGTATATACATGAGCAATAAGATATTCAACATCAATTCCAATATAAGTGCAAAATTTATCAAATGCTTGAGAAGTAAACTCACCAGCATTGTTCAATCAAATTTTCTTGATTGGATAATCAGAAAATTACATTTGTAGTCTGATAATCTGTGTTATTAATCTAGTAAATGCAACATTTCGAGTAGAAAGTAAACAAACATGTGACCATTTATTCGATGCATCAATTAATACCATAAAATATCTAAAAGGTCTGTATGGTGGATAAATAGGACCACATATATCTCCTTGAATTCTTTCAAGAAAAGATGGTGATTCTATAACAACTTTTGATAGAGATGGTTTGGTAATTAATTTACCTTAAGAACATGCAACACATGAATTTTCACTTGATAAAAGAACCTTCAGGTTATTTAAAGGATGCCCATATGAATTTTCAATAATTCATCATATCATTATTGATCCCGAATGTCCAAGTCGATTGTCGCACGTCGGAAAATCCGCGCGGCGTCGGCTTGGCGATTTTTCGTTAAGTTGATTTGATTTGATTCGTTGGAGTCGCCACCTAGTAATTTATTGAAGGCTACTAGGAAACCCGGGTACTGGTCTTATCAGAGATTCGCGGGTAAGGGACTGGTTGTGGTTAGGGAAGGTATTAGCACCCCTAACGCACCCTACCTGAGGTAAGCTGCTTCGTGAACTTGATGTGTTAAAGAAGTTTTAAAAATTCTGTTCTTTCATCGAATTTTAGAAATACAACTTACATGTAAGTTCATAATTCTTTATCCGTGATCAAATCAAAATATTAAATTCTTCTTTATTCTTACAATTTTATCATACAAAAAAAACATTCATAATCAAAATTCAAATCACACATTCACTTTTCACTATACTTTTCTTTTCTTTCTTTTCCTTTTCTTTTTTTGTTCTTTTTATACATCACATTACAAATTAAAAAATATTCAACACTAAATAAAAATTACATTACATAATTTAAAAATTACAAAATGGTCCCTAAAACTCCAGAAATTGCAAAGGAACCACTTCTGGAATCGCAGCAACAGTGCTGGAACAGTGGCGGCGCGTGTTCCAACGCGCCACCGTCACTGGCGGCGCGTGGGTCCACGCGCCACCGCCGGTGAAGGCCAGCAAGCTGGTAGATCGGGATCGTCTCCTTCTCCTCTTCCCGTCCGTACTGTCGGTGACCTGCAGAAACAAGAGAAAACACAAACAATCACAGGTTTTTGAATCTGCCTCCCTCTTTTCCTTTAGATCTACAGATCGGCAGATCTGTTCTTTTGTTGCTGTTGCGTCTCCCTCTCCTTCAGTTCAGGTGACCGGCGGGTTCTGCCTTGCTTGGGCTGCTGGTTGAAGGGCTGTTGCTGGAGGCCGGCGTTGAGCTGCTGCTGCTGTTATGGGCGCCGCAGTATGGGGGGGCTGTCGCTGGAGACTGCTGGGTCACTGGTGAGAACGGGGCTGCTGCTGCTGGCGGCCGGTCTGTCGCGAAAAGAGCCGCTGTGGGAACTGGTCTCCGGGCGGAAGGAAAGTAGCAGCTGGGTCGGCGGAGGAAGGATGAACGGGCGCTGCTGCTGTGTGACCTTGTGGAGCCGGCGTTGATGGAGATCGGAGGAGAAGAAGAAGCCGCTGAGGAGAAGGCTTAGGTGAAGGGGGGGTTCGGTTCAGGAGCTGTGAAGAGAGGGAAATGGCTGGCTGAAGGGAAAAGGGAGAAGAGGAACAGGGGGAACAGTCTTGTGGTGAGCGAGGCAGAGGGCGTGTCTTGTGCTCTCTGGTTTCGGCTTTGAAGATGAGTGAAAATGGGGGGGATGGTGATGGCTGCGGCTTGGAGAAGGAGAGCAGCTTGTGGGAGTGTTGTGTGTAGCTGGGAGAGGGGAGAAGACCGGGCTGAGGAGGAAAAAAGAAAACCAAAAATCCTACCTCTCGGGGGGCGGCTGCTGCCTAGGGTGCAGGAGAGGAAAAAATATTCAGCTCTTAGGGTTTTTTGTTGCCTTCTTTAATTGCAAAATTGCCCCCCCTAAATGTGTTGAGAAGACCAGTATTTATAGGTAAAATGTTGCTTGAATTTCAAAATTGGTCCCTCAACTTTCTTTCTTTTTTGTAAATTTGATTTTCTTAATTTTTTTGTATTTTTGAAAACGAGCAAATATCAACATCGACTCAATGTGGAAAATCAATGATTTTAAAAATAACGCGTTAAAAGTTGAACGCGTTCCAAATATCTTTGAAAATTTAAATTCTTTTTGAGACGATGCTAAAAATGATAAAAACGATGCAAATGTATTAAAAACGTATTTTTTTGGATTTTCAATGTTTTTCGCTATTTTTGATTTTTTTCTGAAAATTTATTAAAACATGGGTCAAAAATTGGGTAGCAACATCGATCATGCCAAAGCATAAATATTTTTTGGTCGGAACACTTCTAGTGTACAATACATTTGTTACAATAGATTTCATGATCATGTAATAAATTCTAGAAGAGAAATCAGATACTTTTTCAAGTACAAGCTTCTAACATCAAGATAAATATTATGACCTTCAAAATCATCTTTATGAATAACATTAGTCTCAACTGCATTTTGTTTTAAAGAGGCTTGATATAAATCTGTAAGATGTTTTGGCGTTCGACAAGTACAAGATCATTGACCTTGTATACCACACTTATGACACTTATCTTCGGGTTTATACAAATTCTTGCCCTTTTATTGTTTGGGTTCACTGTGTCACCATTTCTTGTAGTATGATGAGTTGTCTTTTGAAGGATCATCTCTTCTGCTTTTCCATTTATTTTTTTCATATTTATACATTGGGTTCTTTCTTAAATAGATTTTAAACTTAATTTTATCACATTTAGGATTTGTTTTAACTTTTATTGCACATAAAATATGAACATGCTATTTTAATATTTTTTATAAACTTGTTTTAACAATTATAATTTTTTTTTAAAAGAACCAATGATTCTAATTAAAAATATTGTGCTCACTAGAACAAATAAGAAATACTTTAATATAAAAATTTATCCCGATGAAAAACAAAATTCAAAACTATTGTATTTTTAAGTTTAACAATAATACCAAATAATTTCTGAGATGTAAACATTTTTTTTATTTAAATTTTTTTTGGTCTATCCATATTTCACCTCGGGTAATTGGTATTGATGGACCAAACTCATTAATATAATAAAAGCAAGGCATCGCACAAAATAAACTAACAACAAATATGTTGTCCATCTTATATCCCAAGTGTAATTAACTTTTGTTTTTTATGCTTTTAAAAAATGTTTTTGTTTTGAAAAATTATCAAATTAATGTTTTTTAGTGTTTTTTTAATAATTTTAATATTTTTTTGTTTAAAATAAAAAAACTAAAAAAATTATTTTTAAACATTTCAAAATAATAAATACTTTTAAAAAATATATTGCAACACCATATAACACACTAAAAATTATGTTTCATGCTTTTCACGAGTGCAACTCGTAAACAAACATATTCTTATCATAAAATTCAAACTTAAGAAATCAAAAGTCGTTCGTTAACTGTAATAGAAACAAAAAATTCCGCTACTGAATTATTACATAACTCGTAACATAAAATAATCAAATTCAACCCCCTTGTTTCCTCCATAATTCCCGCCATTTGACACCTAATTTTTTTTTTTTACATAAACTCACACCGTTTTTACCTTTAATTCTGTAATGTAAAACTAGAAAAAGCAAGAACCAAAACTGAAATGGTAATTTCTGTATTTAAGCGGTAAGAATATACAGGCTTAGCCACACTGTACAGTGTACACACAAATGCTAAGAAAAATAAAAGAAAAATGGTGTCTATTAATGGTGGTCAAAGATGGACAAAAGAAGGGTAGAGTCTACAGAGAGATGCCATTGCCATCACTCTCTCTCTCTCTCTCTCTCTCTCTGTATAAAGTTGGATGTGTGTGCAGTTAGTAGTTATTGTAGACAAAAGCAAAAGCCGGCTTCTCTCTTCTTACGTTCTATGCTCTCTTTCTCTCTCTCTCTCTGCCAACACCCCCCCCTCCCCCCTCTCTCCTCACCAGCAAGCAATAACACACACCCAAGAAAGTTTTTTTATTTTTTTAAAAAGAAAATAAAGTCTCTTTATATTCCCTCTCTGCTATTGCTATTGGTGTTTCTTCAACTCGTCGATTCCTTTGCTTTGTCGATTTGACTCGTGGGATAGAGAGAGAAGTGAATGCTATCCTAACCACCAGAGTTTCATTCCATGTTTCTTTTGATGGGATTTTGGTGAAACATATATTCAAGCAAAAACAAAAAAGAAGAAGACAAATGGGTTTTTAGAGTAATGAAATTCTGATTGAGTTTTGGATTGCATCTCTGAGTTTTGAAGGATTCGTGAACCGCTTTGTTATTGGTTTCTGGAGATGGGTTGTTTTTCTTGTTTTGATTCAAGGGAAGAAGAGAAGCTGAATCAAGAGAAACAATCTGTTGATCTAAAGCAAACTCTGCCTCCAGTTTCTTCTAACATTTCTAAGTTGTCTTCTGGTTAGTTATTATTTTTTTCTCGATAATCAATTTCTTTGCTTTCTTTGAATTAGTTGTTTCTTCATTATTTATGTCATCGCTTAATCTGATCTGGTTACTCTCTGATTTTGATTGCTTGTTGATATCACAATAATGCACTTTTCCCTATTTTATTGCCAGTACTTGATCAAATCTTAGAACGATAGGTTTAAGATTGATTCTGGTAGACTCCACTGGATTTTCATATTGGTCGTAAAAAGTGTTTCTTTCTTTAGTGAAATGGGATCTTTCGATCAATTTGAGCATTCAGATTGGATCTGATTGGAGATTACAAGGTTGGAAAGATTGGGCTATTAGTAACTTAATTCAGTTATCAATTTGTTCAAAAGCTAACTTATGCTAAAATTCTTAGTATTGAGTCTCTCTGGAACTATCATCGATTGAAGGTTCAATTTGTGGCCCTTGCTATGCAACTGTTTTATTGATATCCCTAAATTTGAGGTCTTACATTCTTGATATTATAGTGTGCAGTTGAAAGTAATTGATGGCTATGATCTGAGTTTTTTTTTTAATGGAATTTACAGGAGCTGACAGGTTCAGATCAAGAAGCAATGGCGAGCAATCCAAAAGGGAATTACTGAGTCCAAAGGATGCACCTGGTGTCAATATAGCTGCTCATATTTTTACTTTTCGTGAGCTTGCAGCTGCAACCAAGAATTTTAGGCCAGAGTGTTTCTTAGGGGAAGGGGGATTTGGACGTGTATATAAAGGGCGTCTTGAGAGCACCGGTCAGGTAAATTCTTCTAATTTTTTTGCTTCATGTGATTAATACACCTGTAAGCACTGATTTAGACACTCTCCTTTTTGTTGAAGAATTATCTTGCTTGAAATAATGAGAGGAATGAAAATTTGAAATTGGCATCACCACTATACAAAGCAAAAGCAAAAAATGAAGTCAGACATTGCAAAGTTTGAATTGGTCATGATGATCTTGAAAAATAAAAACATTACCACTGTAGAACAAAGTATGACTTTTTGTTCTATGATAGATGAATGTTTCTATGTATAAAAGTAACACAAACAGTTGCCAACCCCCCATACAGAGCTAGGCACAACATTTCAGGATCCTTATAAAACAGATTTGAATTCGATACAAGATTGATTCCAAAGTCAAATGCTATTTCTAATCACATGAAAGTAAATTAAAGCCACTGGTCAATCGGATATATCAGAAAACAAGACTGCAAAAACTGTATCAGTTACTGCTATGTGATATAAATGGTCTCTTAACCATTTGCATTTCTGAAGGCATTATGTAATTGAGATATATTTCCTTTATTCTGTGGTTTATTTATCACAGCATACCTATCTGATCTACTTCATTCATAGTATTCACAGTTTAGCACAAGAGATCAATTCTAAAGTGGTTTCTCCTTTACCCCAACTTAGACGAGGACAGAAATATCAAGTTATGAGGATTTGTCTTTTGACTATCACTATCCTTGAATTGGGCGACCAAGGATTTAAGTATTGTTAAGTCACCAATAGATGAGCGTGGCTGTTATACTCGTAGTGTTGATATCAGAACCTTGATAATCAATGGTGCCCATCTAATCTTTAGGCCAGTTAAACATAGGCCAACCCAATAACATAATTTTTTTTAACTGACCTTGTATCCTTCCCAGGTTGCTGTTACTGCTTGAAATTGATAGTGTTTCAAGGGAAGACCAACAAATACGAATGATTTTAACAAATTTTATTCTTCTTCACGCAAAGCATAAAATTATGATGTTGCAGTGAAAGTCTGGTGGGATTATGCTCGGGATATTCTTTGAAATTCATATTATACATTTGTGGACTAACAAGGGGACATTTTTTTCTTTAAGAGGTGGAAATGGTTGAGTGCTTTTCATTTCTCCTTTCTTCCTATTTTTTGCAGGTTGTTGCTGTCAAACAATTGGATAGGAATGGCCTCCAGGGTAATAGGGAATTTCTAGTGGAGGTTCTCATGCTGAGCCTTTTACATCATCCAAACCTTGTGAACCTGATTGGCTATTGTGCTGATGGGGATCAGCGTCTTCTTGTCTATGAATTTATGCCCTTGGGATCATTGGAAGATCACCTTCACGGTAACATTCCTTGCATTTCTAAACCTTCAATTTTGAATATTTATCATTTCTCATTTATTTGTGTTATCAAGAGCTACTAGCTTCTTACTATCAGTGTTAAACTCAATCATTGAACTGTCACAATAAAATCACTGCCCAATGGTGAGCATCAAATTGAAAAATCCTTAAAGACAAATTTCAATGATTGGACTACCTAAGAAGCATCATGACTGATGTCATAGAGAAGCTAAAGTTAAGGTTGGTTAAAGCAAAGACAAGAGCATGGTCATGTCAGTTAGGTTATTGGAGAATATACAAGTAGGGACATTTTGGATGGCTTATTGAACCAATTAGCTTTCCCCACTGATTATGGTTAGAGGAGGTATCATGATCTCTATTTCTCGTCTTTTCCTGGGAGGTGATGTTGATTTTCTCTAATGAAAAACTCGGTTGTGCATAAAAAGCCTGATGCTTGTTCTCTTGTATTTCTGTTCTCCTCCCTTTTTTGGATTGATTGTACCATGATGATGCTAAAACATTCTGGTAGCTGAGGTGGATTTGATTGTCATTTAGATCACATTATAGCCAGTGAAGGTGTAATGTCTGTCATCATAGAACTGAGACATTGCTTCAATAGCTGACTGTACAATAGTTACATTACTGGTGATTGACCGTGTAAAATTATGCTTGAATAAGTTAGTTTAGTTGTACACAGTTATGTTGATTTCTGAGGCAATGCTCAAAATAAATATAAGGTCTGTATTCATTTTCTTAATTGACTTTTATTTTGAGATATTAGAAGCTGGAATTCACTGTTCTGTGATCGTCATTGTCTAATCATTCAAATAGATTAACCTCCACATTAATATTTATCAACTGTCAATTCATTGGTTGCTTGCTTTGAATGAATACTTCAAAGATCAAAGATTGTGTCAGTTTTAATTTGAATAATTTGGAATAGGAAAGTAAAAATTACAAGGGACATGATGGTCTCATCGGCAAATAAGAAGGCAGATATTGATATTTGAACACAGTAGGCTATTAAGATGTTAATTATGCGCACAGGCACTGAAGTACTCAAAGGAAAATGAAGTGTCATGCTTGAGATTTTAGGATAATGTTTGATTGAAGTTAAGGCTTGGTGTATGCATACAATTCTCGAGTTGCTTTTTACTGAGGAATTCCTAAAAAAAAGGCAAAGTCTGGTATTTGATGAAGATCGAACACCTTTGCATATTTTTTGTCAACTAAATTACAAATTGCTGAAGGGAAGGAGTGGCTATTAATTTTATTTAACTCACTGGAAGTTGATGGATTCTTCTGCAGACCTTCCACCTGAAAAGGAACCACTAGATTGGAACACAAGAATGAAGATAGCTGCAGGTGCAGCCAAAGGCTTAGAATACCTGCATGATAAAGCAAGTCCTCCTGTTATTTATAGGGATTTTAAGTCATCCAACATATTACTTGAAGAAGGATTTCATCCAAAGCTTTCTGATTTTGGGCTTGCAAAGCTTGGCCCCACTGGGGACAAGTCACATGTTTCCACCAGGGTTATGGGTACTTATGGTTATTGTGCTCCTGAGTATGCCATGACCGGACAATTGACTGTAAAATCTGACGTCTACAGTTTTGGGGTAGTGTTCTTAGAGCTGATTACTGGTCGTAAAGCCATTGACAGCACTCGACCACATGGAGAACAGAACCTCGTGACATGGGTAATAATCTTTGACCATACTGAAGTTTACCCCATTCTTTATTGTCTTGTTGTCACACATATTTCCTATGCTCATGTAATAATTGTGAGTTGACGGAGGTTCTACAATTATGCAGACACGTCCATTATTCAATGATCGTAGGAAATTCTCAAAATTGGCAGACCCGCGACTTCAGGGACGTTATCCAATGAGAGGACTCTACCAGGCTTTAGCTGTGGCATCCATGTGCATCCAGGAGCAAGCTGCTGCACGTCCTCTCATTGGGGATGTGGTCACCGCACTTTCTTATTTAGCGAACCAGGCATATGAACCTAATGGTCATGGCTACAGAGGTTTGGGGGACAGGGATGAGAAGAGACATAGAGAGGAGAGAGGTGGGCAGTTATCAAGGAATGAGGAAGGCGGAGGCGGAGGATCTGGACGCAAATGGGATTTGGATGGGTCTGAGAAAGAGGACTCGCCAAGGGAAACTGCTAGGATGTTAAACAGGGATTTGGATAGAGAACGAGCTGTTGCCGAGGCCAAGATGTGGGGAGAAAATTGGAGAGAAAAAAGACGACAAAGTGCTCAAGGAAGTTTTGGTGGCAGTAATGGATAGCACACAATAGTAGTAGTAATAATGCCTGGCATCATTTTTCCTTATTGTCTTGTTTCCTGCACTTCATCACCACCGAGTAAAGAAGAAACTTTGGAAATTTAAGCTTTGCTTGGACTGTCCATCCAGACAGCTGCTTGTAAGGAATTTGATGCCAATTTCTTCGTAAAACTTGTTTTACCATTTTCTCTCCCTTTGTTTAGTTCCCTTTTCGTTGAAACATAGAGCAAGATGATGTTGATAACGAAGAAAAGCATAATCTGAGGGTGTACATTATCAGCTAGGGGAGCAAGAAAAGAACAAGACGTGTTTATAAAATTTTGAGAGTACAGACGTCTGGGACGTGTTCTTTTTGCTCTTGCAGGTTCCTTCTGAGAATAAACATTTCTGCTTTCTGTATTCCTCGACAAGATTTCACCGAGTAATTAATGTAATTTTATAAACTAATTGATGTGGTAATCTCTTGATGAATGCTTGCATTTAAAATATTTGTTTGTTAAGGTAAAAAAGATTAAATACAACCATTTAACAGATTAGATTGTTTTTTCCCTGTTAACGACCACTTTACCAGAGCTGCTTTTTCCCGTTCTTCGCATGGTATATTTTTTATTTTTATTTTTATCAATTTAATTTTTTAACAATTTTTTTTAATATTATATTATTTTGAGTATAGTGTTTTATATTTTTTTCTGGAATTTAATTTTTTTTATTTTAATTCTTAATATTAATTTTTAATATTTTTTGATTTTTTTTATAAATTTATCTCGGTTTCATGATTCAGATAGCGGGTTTAACATGTTAACCTTAATTGACTCATGTTTTTTTGTTCTTTTTTTAATTGATTTTTTTTAATTTTATCCTTCAAAATTTGAGTTGGTTGAAAATAGTTTCATAATTTTTTTCTGATTTATTTCTATGGGTTATCCTGATCTCATGATCAGGGTTGCAGATTTGATAAATTAACCTGGGTTGACTCAGGTATTTTTTTGTTTAATAATTTTTTTTTCAATTTCTTCTTTTAACATTAAGTTGATTAGGAATTGATCTTTATAATTTATTTAAGGTTATTGTCATTTCATGACCCGAGTTATATATTTGATAAGTTAACCCGAATCGATCTAACATGTTACAATCTTAATATTTTAAAAAATATCATTCTATATTTAATGTATTATTATATCAATATTTAAAATCGATATTGTTCAATAAACATTATATTTTAAATTTATAATTAAAAAATTCTTTTATTAAAAAACACTTGGATAAATTTTTTATGTTAAGAAAAAAATTAATTCAACTTGTTGCGCATACTCAGAACAATTATCTGGTTTTTATCTATACTCTGGTCCAGCTGCACCATGTTTAATCAAGTACGGATGTCTCTCTCATGTTGCATTAGATGACAGGGGATCTAACTCGAAGGGGTTGGTTTAGAGATTAAAAAAAAGAAGACTCTTTATTTTTATATTTTTTTATTGGAACTTTGGGATCAGTGTCCATAGAAACTGCAAGATTTCTGTAAATATATTAAAAAAATATGAAAAAAGTGTTCTTTAAAACATCTAAAAGAATTTAATACAGTATAGAAGCAAAAGAAAGATAAAAAATTAGAAGCCACGGCAATAACGAAACAGAATTCATGAACCTTCCATACACGGGCTTAGGGTGGAAGTGTTTTACGTGGCCTGCCCAGAATCAAGGGTCGATCAGAGAAGACTACATGAAGATGGGTTCGCAAGATGCTGCGAGCCAGCCAGCCAGCAATTTCAAAAAAAACAAGCCTAATCTAAGCTCCACTGTCTGTTTTACCAAGCACTCTCGGTCAAGTATATTGATGTGGAAGATAAAAACATACAGAATTAACATATAGAAGTCTTCCCGCTTATACAGGGGAGAAGCGGGAAGCTTTTGATTCATACATCCCTTATAACAGGAGAGAAGCGGACACATCCCGCTTATACAGAGTGTACAACATGAAATTAATGCTACTTAATTACTACTGGTAGGGGATCGATGGCATGGCATCGTATGATCATTAGCGAGGAAGTTTGTAACAAGGTTATAATAAATAAATACGTGTAAATCAAACTGCACATTCATTTGATTGGAGCTTATCCTGTGAAGCTTCCATGCTTTTCTCATCCTCCTTAGACTCCTCTGTCTGGTCATGCTCCTCAGCACCTCCATTCACGTCAGGTTTTGCATCGACCGGATAAACTTCAGGCCCCCCTACTGCGCTTAATATGACAATACTCTTTAAGTTTTCAGCTGGCAGCTTCTTTTTCTCTTCAACCTTCTGTGCATTCCTGTAGATCCCATATAGCAGCATCTGAAGTAACCCCAAGATGAAGCCCAAGATGTTCGGAAGCTGCAAGTTCACAAGGAAACAAAGAATCAGTTGATGGCTGAGCTGAGCTGAACTGAAAAAGGTAGATATTTTGTCGTTTTGAAGTAATGCATGGAAATTACTTACAGCGATACACAAGTCCTTGAGTAAAAGGCCATAGGCAAACCACATGACCGCGCTCAAAGTAAGGAAAAATGACAGGGTGAACGGCATGAACTCTACGCTCTTTGTTCGAATTACTTGTTTCTACAAAAAACCCAGTAAACGATAGATGAAAAACATGAAGCTAGCTAAGATCATGAACTCGCATCTCGGTTCGGATGTTAAAACTCACCAGGATGTTTAAAGGTGCTGCAAAGACGCACACGGACAAGGCAACACAAAGCCAACCAAGAACCTTAACACGTACTGAACCACTCACTAGAAAATGTGCAAGGAGAAGGATCAAAGAGAACAACCCCAAGTTCATAGAAATAAGTAGTTTGATTGTTGAGACCTGCATCCGAAGATTCAATTCCTATTATTAATCTGGATTGTTAATTATAAGTTAAACCTTGAGTTTCAAATAAAGCAATGGTAGTAATCGATGAAGGTATATATATACCCTGCTCTCTCTTGTTGCATAAACAATATAGATGGCAATGTAAGTAGTCTCTATGACACATCCAAATGAGTTGATGGTGACAAGAAGAATTGTATCTTTTTTGAGCATTGCATAGTACAGCCAAAGCATAGAACTGAACAATGCCATGAGATAAGGCAACGATTGGAAATCTTCTGTTGATTTTTTTTTGAAAATTCGGATAAATGTTGGCCTGCAAAAAAAAAAAGAAAAAAAAAAGAGTTTCCTTACTATTCCGTCATCGAACTTCATAATCAAGAATGAAGAAGAACACATCCTACTTATAAAGCTAGAGAAAACGCCCTGCACTTACACTGGAGCCAAGTACACCATGGTCGAAATAATGTTTCCTGTCATCAGGCCAAAAAGAATTTTATTGATTTGTCAGTTAGTCATCGATAAAAAAAAAAATAACAACATGAAGCAACATTTTGATGTAATAAAAAAAAATGAATGGGAACACAATTAGGATTGACAAAAAAAATAAAAAAAATTCATGCTTTCTTGTTTTAAATTTTCTGCAAGGTGGCAAGAAGATATCTCGATAATCTCCCCTATTTTTTGCCTCTAGAGGAAAGGAGTATAGGTAGAACATAATTTTATTATCACGTTCATATTAAGTAGAAGAAGTAAGGATCTATAGGCATTAATTATTGCCAATGACTATCTAGAAACGAACTGCATGTATGATGTTATGTCTATATATATACCTAGAATGCCAAATGTGAATGCCAAATGGAGAATGCTCGTCACTGCCATCTCTACTTCCTCCTCGATAAACCAAAAAAACACCAAAACACAATCTGATCTCTCTATATATGATAAACAGGAGAAGCTGAGGGTCTCAAGCAAAAGAATCCCCTGAGTTCTGTCCGAGGATTTTCTAGCTAACTAAAACCCTCTCTCTCAATGATCTCGTGAAAGCAATTGGAGCGGATGGAAAGCTAGAGTTTTGCGCAGCCTTTATATACACAAAAAAATAATCACACTGTTCATTCTTGTTGCGTGACAGGTAGAGAATTAGTACGTGACGTAGCCCCATTTCATTCTGCAGAATTACGTTAGCGGTTGTAATTCTTGATCGTTGTTTTTTTAAGATGTTTTATTTTAGAAATAAATCACACAAGAAGGTGTAGTGTTTACAATTTATTTTTGATATTATCATATTAAAACAATAAAATATGATAAAAAGTTAATTTAAAATAATAAAATTAGTTTTTTTTAATATATTTGACTCAGCCATGAAAACAAACAGTCACTACATTTCCTTATCCCACTTACCCTCCTCCTCGCGTGCCTACAATTCACACTACTTAATGGGCATGTATCCAAAAAAATAATAATCTCTTCTAAGATTTTCACCTAGAGATGTTTCTATTTTAATCCTTTTTTTACATGGCTAGGTACTAATTAATCTATAAGTTCATTTCTAACTTAATTATTTTCCTCTGTTTTATTTTTTAAATTTATTTTGGTTTTCTATTTATAAAAAAATAGAAAAGTAAAAAAAATATTTCTGACAATTAATGCACAGCTTCTTTTTTTTTTTTTTGGTTATATTTTTTTTAGCCGTTTCCAGACCTCCTCTGATAATTAATTCTTCTTCTCTTCTTGAATTCACTAAACCAAAAAAAAACACGCATTGCCACGTCAGCATGAGTTGTAGTACTTCTGTTTTTGTTTGAAACACGCTTGTGTCCATGCGCGCATGTATTTATTCATTATGGAGGGGATCCTGCTCTTGTTTTTGTCCTTCAAAGCCGCCATCTGTTTTTGCAGTTATATAAGGACAAAGCAAATGGCAAAATATTTGACGTTGCTATTTCATAAAATATCAACGATTCTCTTCTCTCTTTTTTTGGAGGGTAATATGTTATATATTTAGGTGGCCTTCAGCTGCCACTTTGTGGTTCTTGCCAAAGCTTAAAATACTCTCTCAATTTTTATTTTTTATTTTAATCTAGATCTTGATATTTACAGGTACTTCACTAGACTCTAATTAATCTAGTTAATTAAACCAGGTTAATTAACTAAAAAATAAAACTCATTGAGCAATGATATATTTTATTTACAAAATTAAAACTCAAAATCTTGTTTAATTGAAGGAAGCACTGGAACATGTAAACCAACTATTGGTATAGTTTAGTTTAATTGGATTGGCTGTAATAAGGATTTGGGGGTGTGATGGTGTGTTTAGAAGTGTGGTTGTGGTAACTTTTTAAAATGTTTTTTTATTCAGAAATATATTAAAATAATATTTTTTTATATTAATATATCAAAACTATTTAAAAACATTAATTTAAAAAAAAAATTAAAATTTTTAAAAATACAATTTGCAAACAGTCTATTAGTAAAATGAACCGAGAGCACCCACTACTGGTGCTCCTTCTGCTATCCATGTCCACAAAATATGAAAATATTGATAATTTTCCTTGTAATGAAGAGAGGAGAGAGAGAAAATGAAATCAACGGCTTTTGTGTGTTTCCGTGAAGACGTTTAATCCTGTTGTTTTTGTCTGTTTTTTCAATTAAATGTACAAATGTACGTACGATCACTGTCCTTGTAATCAAACAATTATTGGTCTTCCGATTTCAATGATTAAAGGGGCATCAAACTGAGCAAGAAAATCAATGATAAAAGAGAGGGTTCAAATCAGCGTGTATATGTAATCTCTTCCTGACAACAGGGTGAAAAAAAGTTGAAGGTGTGCACCAAACAAAACCTGGGGCTGACATTTGTTTCCTGAAAATATCAAATGCTATGTGCTAACGCGTCGCACAATTGACACTACTTGGAAATTGACAAGCAAAAACGAGAAAATTTCCAGTAAGTAGGTAGATTACTTTGACAAAATAGTTTTTACAGATAAACATCAAAGTAAATGCTCTCTTGATATTTACCTAGAGAATTACGAATGAGTAAAAAAACAAAAAGATATATTAATATATTATTTATACAAAGGTAATTACCAAAGAAATAAACATGAAAGTGAAATTCATTCGTCAAACGACACCCCTCCCCCCCTTTTCTATTTCTTCTTCTTACTGAATGAGCTCTACAATAAATAACAAAGTCTCTATTTTATTATAAATCAACCTCTCATAAACAAATTCCATCATCCTTAAACTCAGTTTGCGAGTACCCCTCTTCTAATTCAATTTTTTTAGGATTTTCCACATCAAGTAAGAAAAACTATCTATTTTTTATTTAAACTTGATTTTAAAAAGTTCATTTTTATTGCATTTTTTATAATATATGTAATTTGTTTACGTGTTTACTTGTTTTATAGCTTTTTATCTCATAGAATTTTATTTTCTAAATGTATGATTTATACATGTTAGGGTTTACTTGAAGTTTTAAAAAATTAAATTTGTTTGTAATTTAATAAAATTCATTTTGAATTTGTGACTTAGGTGTTCTGTAATGAAATAAATATTGCCTTATTTAATGGATCCATTTTATATATTTTTTAATTTTATTGTTGAGCTAAAAATTTCATTAAATGTACATGAATTTGAATTTATATAGATAATTGATAATAATTAGAATACTATTAAAATATATTGAATAAGTTTTATTTAAACCAATGTTAGCTAATTTACTTAGTTCAAATAATTAATTAATACATGTTGTCATGATCAATTTTCTATATAGGTTTGATATAAGTAATGGATTGTTGTTTATGGATGTATCGAGATTCACCTGAAAGATTGCACGGGATAAATTATTGTAATGGGGTTGATGGTTTTATTAATTATACACTATCTAATGCAAAAAATATTAGTGGATGCGGTATTAGATGTCCATTTAAGAGGGATAAAAATAAAAAAATTTCTCAATCCAGATGTTGTAACGATGAAATCTCTACAAGAAGGGTTCATGGAGAAATATTTGTGTTTGTTTACACAAGAAGAACCATATGTTCCTTATAAGACCATGGTAGAAAGGATGGTTGTGTTAACTTCTAGTTTTAGCAATGTGCATAAGTTATAGATGACAATAGTAATCCTTATAGGAATATGATTATAGATGCAATGAGAATGAATCTGAGTTATGCAGGTGAATGTCCAATAATAGATAAAGAACCAAATACAGACGCAGCCAGATTTTTTGATCTTTTGAAAGACTCTGGTAAATCATTATAGGATGGGTGCACGAATAACGGTAAATTATTGGTCATTCCACAGGTGTTCACCATTAAATCAGATCATGGGTTGAGTGAGACCGATTACAACATGATTGTTGAATGGGCGATAAGCATTATTAAATCCATGATAAAACCTCTTGGCCTAGGATACAAGAAAGTCAACATGTGTCTAAACTTTTGCATGTTGTATTGCCTTGAAAATGCAGAGTTGATCAAGTACAAAACATGTGGGCATGCTCATTACAAACTCATAATCCGTAGGGGAATGACTCTTGCCACATATAGAAAACTTGGATATTTTTCAATCACTCATAGATTGTAAAGATTATTCATGTCTACAAAGACTGTTGAGCAATGACATGACATCATTCACATGATACGATGGATTGAGTCATGGTGCACCCATCTGATGGTGAAACCTGAAAACATTTTAATAAGGTACATCATTAGTTTTTAATAAAATCAAGGAATATACATATTTTTTCAAGTTTATGAATGTTGAGGCTACCTGAACGATAACATCAACGATGAAATGGTCGATGGAAGTGTAATTGTTTTAATGGAATCAGGTTTCTAAAAATCCTTAATAGAAACCAATGATTGATGCAAGATTCAGGAAGTTCAAGGTTAGTATTAACTTAAATGATTTTTTATTATATTAATTCGATTAGTTTATTAATATTAACGAACTAATTCTCTTACAAATTTGAGTTGCAAGGAAAATTTTTACTAGGACAGGGCTACCAACGTTGTTGCAAAGAGCGATGGGGAGAATCATGTTACAACTAGAAAATAATGAAATCAAAATAAATATTTTTTATCCAAATATTAAAATTTTATTTTTCATTTAATAACAGATAATTCATTTCTACCATATAGGTTGTGTGATTTTTGGTACAAGACTAAAAAAACTCAAAAAAATATGCTAAAAAAAAGAGAGATTCCAGGATTGAAAGATGTGGCGGTTTAGAAAGATTTCAATCCTCCATATGTCTCAAAAGCTATATGGACGAAATATATTTAGCATGTGACGTCCGATCATTTCATGTAACGATCATAATCTAGTGCGGAGAACCGGAACATGCATATTCACGGTTTCATTACCATGCATACCGGCGGATCCATTTTGTTTATTTTGCATGTGAAATGGATGGTAAGATTCTTTTTTATTACATTCATTTTTTTTAATTATTGTTTTATATAAATATGTTTAACCAACAACATTTTTTTCTTGCAGGATACGATTCTTGGACACGAACCAAGACCAATTGAGCTTTTTATGGAAATGCATGTGTGAAATGATAACCATCATAAAGGGTGCAACAACTCTTGGATAGCTGAGCTCAATACTTCGTGGTATGTTGGATTTTAACAATTGCTTTTCTTAAGTTATTGTTTTTTTTGAATTTGATGAATTTATTTTTTCAAGAAACATATAACACCTAGTTGCAGGAGAGATACCAGAACGATTTTTCAACCCATCCAGAACTATGATTAGAGGAAGGATTGTCAAGTGGACATGATAGAAATCGGGTTTACGATATCTCAAACACTACGAGCGAGGACTTGTTGACGACCCAAAGTGTTTCAACTATTGGATACTCACAATTGTTTTCGAGAATTCGAACTCAAGATTTTGATGCGATTTTAAACCAAATAATTGAAGTTTGGACAACGCACTTTCTTTTTGAGATAGAATGACTTACTGTTGAGACGATTGAACTTCAACGATTATACATGAAGCTGAAATCACAGATAAGTGGTACGTGTTCTCCCTATTATTGTCTTCCCAGTCCCGACAAAGGCTCGTGTCATCCTCGTCCTCCTCCAGTTCACTCTCTTCTAGATGAATTATATTTGAACTGATAAATTTTTAAATTTATAATGAATATTTGATTTTTATTTTAATTTAATTTCTTTAAATTATTTTCTAGTCAGTTTATTAGATATTTTTTAAAAAATCATTTTAGTAAAATTATTGACGGTCTTATAGATAGATTAAGTTTGTCGATATATTTTAGAGAGTTTAAAAAAAATTAATGGAAATGTCACTGTCACTATTTAATCACCAACAAAATTAAATTTTTGGTAACATTAAAAAAATCACCGATGAAATTATAAACGGTGTTTTTTGTTAATGACATGTAATATTTACTGATAAAAATACTTACGGAATAAAACGAATAATATTTTTAATATTTTACATGTTGCATTATCTACAGAATGACCAACAAAACAAGAATGGCCAAAAAAAGGTTTTTATATAGACAATAACTATCCATGAGCTTATCATTAAAAATCATGTCGACAGAATCATTGTTTAACTAACGATGAATTATTCCACTAGGAAAATGTAAAATTCTGGTACTAGTGTGATAGTTATTGATGATTTGTAGACATCCATCTCCTATAATGATTGAATGTAGACAGTAGCTAGCTACATAGGCAGAGTTGTTAGAGGATGTGATCCGTTGGCTAACATACTTCAAATTTCACTGAAAGACAACCTCAGATACTTACTAGCTATGTGCGTTTTAAGTGTCGCCTTATTCTTCAATTTCTTCCGTTGGTTTTAGCCACTTCACCACATCATTATGGCGATAAGAGGCCAGGTGGGGTAAGTAAACATGATGATCATGACAAATGCATTTCTTGCAGCTGTGGGAACCTTCAGTGGATGTTTACTGGATTCATTTAATAACATTTCAGTAAGCTCAACAGATGTAGACATGCTTTTTTAGGCGATATAAAGCTGAGCTCCCCAACTTTAAATCAACTTCTTATCTCTGTGTTTCTGCTGACAAAAGTTCTAATGAAGTGGAAGTCGCTTGATTGCGTGCAAGCTGAAGATAAATATTCAGTATCCTTTTAATCCGGGCAGCATTTCAAGCTCACTTAGTGATTGGCACGTCATTCTTTTTTTACTTTTAACTGTTGAGTGAATCCTCCGAAGATCACGAACTCCATCAATCTTCAGTGGACCAATCAACAATCAACCGCATTAACTCAAATTCTCAATCATCGAATAGCAAAATTATCGGTTAAGACTTGTATATCATTAATCTCATTTAATGAGTTTTATCAAGAAGGTTCTATGGTGTAGTGGTTAGCACTCTGGACTTTGAATCCAGCGACCTGGGTTCGACTCCCGGTAGGACCTTTTCTCTTCTTTCATTTAAATTTTTCATTAATTTTCGAGTACTTTCTCACAGCCCAACAAAGCCGGAAATGGAGCACTACTATACTCTCCATATCTTCAAAAAATCCCCAAATCCAGGTGTTTTCCACTTCAAATCTCCACCGCCTATCTCAGCGCAATGTCTTATCACGTGACTTCCCCGCCAAATTCGCAATTGCTCTCCAATCCCTCGACCAAAACCCTAACGCGTTCGTCATCATCCTTCTTCTCCGGAATCGACATCAGAACTCTAAACTCTATCACCAACGATTCTGGCGACTGACGAGACCTAAAGTTCATGCAGGACGCGATCACAGCGATCGAGCGGTGCAGGAATCCGGTGATCACTGCGATAGAAGGAGCGTGTATTGGTGGCGGTACTGATATTGTGATAGCCTGTGACATTTGGTTCCGCAGTAAAGATGCTTTCTTTTCGGTGAAGGAAGCTGGTTTGGGGTTAACGGCGGATTCATGGACATTACAGAGGTTGTCGGGGATTGTTGAGCCTGGTAATGCAATGGAATTGGCCCTGACTGGTCTGAGGTTCTCGGGTCAGGAAGCCAAGGATTTGGGTTTGGTTTATCTGGTTTTTGGGTCTAGAGGGATTGATTGCATGCGGGTGTGAGAATCACGGCAGAGGGTAATTTGGACTTTTCATTTATTGGTTTTAGCTTTTACCGTTACTAGCAGAGGGTAATTTGGATTTTTCATTTATTGGTTTTTTAGGTTTTACCGTTACTAGCTGCTGTAAAATTTAGAAATTAGTCCAGTGGTGTGTTTAAAACTCCCTCAAACTGGGCAGGGCTGGGTCGGGTTAGGTTTTTCTTGGTATGTACATAACTAATATTTAATTTAACTAACCTTAATAATTAAACTAATATTTAATTACATGGTTATTAAAACTATGTTCTTTCTAATTCATGATGCTATAATTGGCATGAGGTTGCTGACTGTGTCACTTTACTGCCATTTTCAATGTTTTATTTTATAATTTATTGGTTTTGATAGGGAGGAGAGTCCTCAAACGTACATACAGTCTTCTGTAAAATCAAAGGCATAAAAAACTCTATCTTTCCCCAACAATAAATATTATTTTCAAGCTCTGCAAGTGATCAACCATCACTTTACACGTTAATTGAGACTAATTCTCTTTTTCCGACGACATTAACTATATAAATCTCACATCAACTCGGTATATTTAAGTGATATTTAATAAATCTCTTAAAATACTAATTTCAATATTTAAATCTAAAAAATAAAAGAATAACACCCCCCTTCTTTAGCCATTGGCTGCATGGGGAACTGTGCGTGCCCTCTAGAGTGAGATTGGGGCCACCAACAGAGCATGTCCCTCTAGAGTGGGCCTCGGCCTTTTTTACAGAACCAGCCAGGAAGGAAGGGCTGGAACTTCAAATTGGGCCCAGCATCTTATACTAAACCATTTATGTCCAGGGCAGTCCTGAACCATCGATTGAAATTAAGAGGCCCCGAGTGTTCCTAGAGCCCATGTCTAGCTGATCTATGTTGACAGCCCTCAAAATTTGATTCTACTTTTCCAAAATTACCAGCCAGTTTCTTGATCAATGAATTAAGCCAGCGGTTGCATCTTGCACTGAGAAAAAGTGCTTGCCCAAGCAGAAACCCGGAAAAGCAGGGAAAAGGGAACAAGCAAAAAAAGAAAAGTTAAGACAGATGTGTAATGTAATATTCGCTTTTAAAGTTGGCATTTGTACCATGGAGAGTTATAAATCTTTTACACGTTGAGGCTAGTTTTCTAGGCCGCGCCGCGCTGCAGATAGAATTTTAAAATTGAACGTTGACCAAAAAAATATTCAAATGACTATAAAAAAAGGTTAACTATTACAATTCATAGTTGACTTTTTCCCTCTCCTATGTCACATATTTATTGTTTTTTTTTTAATATTTATTATACCTCAAATTGCCTTGTGTGTCCATTATTTTTAAAAACATTCAGTGGTTCAACAAACATAATTTTTTGCAAAACCAAACTATAATTATAGTAAAAATTTAATGATAAAAAAAAATAAAAATTAAATTTAATATAAAAAAACAACAAGCCAATTTGCTATTTAGAAGAGTCAACACGGAGATCAAGAAAAGAGAAAAGAGAGTAGTAGAAAAAAAAAGAGGGGCCTTTAGAGCCGCACAATCGATCTTCTGTCACCGCGTGCCGCCTTCCAAGTAAGACCTTGTCGGGACTCTTCCAACATCACCAAAAAGGCAAGATTATGAGATCGGAGGAAGTTGCATGTGTTGCTTTTTTGCAGTGGCTTCTCTTATATGCTGGCGTGTGTGTTACATGTATCAATCAATTTTTTATCCTGTTCACTTCAATCCTTAACCTGGCAAAAACAGGGTTAAAATATTTATTTTAGCTTCAAATTCTATCCCTGATCTTCGATTGTCTTGAATAAGTAAAATAAGATTTCATTTTTTCAAAACAAGCACTAAATAGGTGTTGGAATTTGAGAGCGCTGTATGCAAAACAAATAATCAAGACTGAAGGCCAATCAACTCACTTGGCAACGATTAAATAAGAAGGAATAAAAAGTCCGAGGGCAATTTGTTTTTTGAAAAAAAGGCGAAAGTGGAAGAAAAGGAAGAAGGGAGATGCTTATGAACCTGGTTTTAGTTTTAGTGTTTTTGTTAATGTCAATGTTAATTGATAATAAAGCTAGCCAGGGTGTTCACATGACCAGAGGTACCATTCTTTAACTTGATGCTGCTTCTTTTGCATCTTTGGAGGAAGTTTCGTTGAAGAGTACTGTTAATATTGCTGCTGATGTTTTTTTTTGTTTTGTTTTTATGAACTTCACGAGATTCAAAGCCTTGGAAATTAGCTGCTTTTCTGAATTTGGTGGTTAATTAACAACTTGTGCACGGTAGCGGGACCAAGAAAGGGATGATTTCGAGTACGATCTGTACATTTTATGACCCAACAACATTTGTTTACCATTTCCAACTAATAAAGAAGAGGGATGCTCCTGTCTTTTAAATTTCATCAACCATGTTGGAACTTTATACTTAGAAAATATATATATGTAGGATGCAGCATCTTGAATTTGAATGTCACTTGAACGATTGGCCACCACTAATTTCCACGTGCATGCGTCTGGTCTTTACATTATTTTACACTGGCTTCGATTCACAAGTCGCTTGGAATATTTTGTAGGAGCACGGAAATCTTGACTCAATCTCTCATGAAATATAGAGTCAGGAATGATCTAAAACATGGAGATTTTGTAAGGTTTATTTGCGTAAACGACTCTCTTTTCTTTAGAGAAGACAGAAAAAAAGGGATGTTTGAAAGTTCAGATAGATAAAATGTTAGTTTGGAGCTTGTGTTTATGCTCAAACTCAGCCATTGCCACAAATTAAGAAATTGAATTTCTCTTATATCAATTCAAGAGGGAAACCTGTCATCAAATTAACGGAGAATTAGGTATAATCTATGAATATAAGGCAGGCAGTGACATTGATTAAGCTAATTCGCTCTACTGATCAACCCAGTGATTAAATCCTGGATTTAATTTACTGTACCACTTGTCATGGGCTATACATGAAGAGAAGTTTGCCAAACCAAAATTACGAAATTTGAGCAATGAGAAGGGTTAATGAAATAATTAGCAACAATCAATTTCAGAATGTAGTAGTTGTCTTTTCAGTTTGGTTTTACAAGTTGCTCGGTCGCGCCCGCCGGCCATTTGCTGGATTGGATGGAACCCTATCCCATGTGTCCCAACCTTGCGGTCGCCAGTCTGATTGAGGCTTACGTGTGGAGGTGGAATAGAGTATAGACCTATGGAAGATGTCCATTTATGCAATTTGTGTGGTCCTAGTCTTGCTTCAATTATGTTCAGTCCCCAAAACCCTGTCTTACCTGTTAGTGAAGAAAGACAGCTCTTCCATTGGCATGAGGTATACATCTAAAAATCTGCCGTGTCTTTCTTCCTGCGGCTTGACAAGCACCCATTAGAATTAGCGTTAAATCGAAGAAATTGTGCGCAAAAAAATTACCCCTACGAAAAAGCAATGACCTGTTCCATGTATCACCATCAATATTGAACAAATTAACAATATATATATATATATATATATATATATATATATATATATATATAAACACACATACGCTTGGGTCAACTTTGAAATCCATTGCGGCTTTGAATTTCTCCACTTCTTGTTCTAGAATTTCAATTCTATGGAGGTTTCTTTACTCTTGTGCGCGATGAATATTTATGTATTTACAATATTGTTTATGCCCATATGTGTTTGTTCATTTATCATATGATTGCTTATCGCTACTTTTGAGGCCATGACATATATATAGCTTTCATTTTTTTATTGTTCTGGGAAAATTGGTGTGATTAAGGCTCCACTTTAAACATGGCATATGATGCGAGAAGGAAGGAGAGAAAAAAAAGAGAGGGATTGTAAAGGAATGATTGGCATCAAGGACTAGAGCACTACCTAGCTAGTTCTTCATCACCTCCACATCCCTTTTACTTGTTGCAGCTCTTTTTCAGTCAATAATTAAATGAAAAGATCACCTTATAACGTTTTTGAAAAGATGAGCTTATAATGTGCTCGGTTACATGTAGTTGTTGTATTTTATGCTTCAAAATAATCAATGTCTTAGCACCATTTATATTTTGCAGACTTGGCTCTTCGTTCTGCATTGCCATGTAAATTATTTTTACAAATTTCTGTTTTTTTTTTTCAAATTTTCTTAGTCTGATAAATTGATGCCAAAAATTTAAAATATATATATATATATTATTTGAATGTATTTTCAAGTAAAAAATATTTTGAAAAGTAAAAAGAATAGTATTTATTTTTATTTTTATTAAAAATATAAGCACCTTTTCTTTTGTTATTATTCTCTCAATGCGTTGCACATACTCTTCATTTCCATCTTATATTTTTCCAAGTATAAAATTCTCATACTTTTCTACAAGAACCCAAGCCATCAAATCAATCAAGCTAGCAGAAATAAGCCCACTCCCTGAAACTCTCTCTCTCCCTCCAATTATGTCAACATTAGAACATGCAAGGTCTATGTGGAGTCCAATTCCATGGTATTGAAATGCTTCTGAGGAGGGCAATCCTAAAAAGGTTAAATCGAATACTAAAGGGCAAAGAAAGAAACAGAAGGGAGGAGAAGGAAGGCATCCTGCCCTAAAAAACCAAACTAAAGGGCCATATAATAGTATACAAAATAGTATGATATGGAGGAAATAAAAAGCTTGGTAGATTATAAAAATTAAAGCAGCACACAAAGAGATTTTCCACTGAACAATATATTTTACTCAAAAGACAATAATTGCAGCCATTGACGTTTCTCTCATACTCCTTAAAACTCTCTTCAACACCCGCACGCAAACTCCTTTGACTCTGTCAGACAAAAGGGAAAGGCAAAGGCGAGCAAGAAAGAAAAACAGGGAATACAAGGGCTTAAAATAAATAAATCGCCGCAATTTAGCTTACGAAAGCCAATTTTCCTTCCCACACTAGACACAAGTTGGCCTAGCTCATTTGCTTGTAGGTCTCTCAAGCCTTTTCTTCCCCCTTTCATCATTTTTTTTTTTAAAAACCTTTTACAGCAATTTGTTTTCCCAATTTAGTCCTCGATCGGTATTTTTAGGATTGTGGAAAAAGAGTTTCCCTTTTCCACACGGAATTAGGCATCTTCATTTGTCAATGTTTGAGGCCCCAGAATCTCAACTGCCCCACGCTAACTCGCATCTTCAATTATTATAACCCCTCAACCACCCCTATTATTTCACCACTACTACATTGATGCCATTCTAGCTTTATCTGCGCTTTGTATTTTATTATTTTTATTTCTTGAAGCCAAAAATATCTTCTTTTTAAATTGATTTTCCTTATGGTGCATGGAACTGTTGGAGTGCTCCTGTGACATGGGATACAATCACTCCTCCTCCTACAAGCTTTGTTTGGTTCCTTAGTTTATTTATAGCCTCGAGCTTCTCTTAGCTTATAAAAACTATGGTAACTACTAATCTTAAATTAATTTGATGCTTATGATCAACTGGCCATTGGACATCATTTTCGGACAACCCCTCATATCTTACAATGTTTTCTTAAGGAATAAATATCTAGCTACAGCATCCTTGCATATTGTGCTGTCTCCAAAAATAAAATAAAAAACATTTTACATGGGTTCTGCTGCATAAAAAAAAAACAACAACTGCACTCGCAAGGTCGCTGTAATAAATTTAGTTACATGGTTATTTTTTTAATTTTTACAGAAAATAAACTCATGTTGCTCATTTACAAGTGAGATTTCCCTTCTCCACATGGCTGCCTGACTATTTTAATTAGAGAAAAACCTCTCCATTATAATCATCAACTACAGATTGAATTGTAATTCTTTCGAACTTTAACAAAAAATTTTGGGGAATAATGATTAAGAAAATATGATAAGAAGAAACTTTAAAATTAAATATCCATGGACGCCTGAATCATGATCTTAAACATCCATCGAGATAACCATCATATTTTCTTAACGTTTAGCATTATTTTCTTGATAAATTCATGGCTAGTAACATAATCTTATTTAATTATGAATGAAGAAGCAAGAACCCAAAACTTATAGTTCGTGAAAAACTTGGTTTGAAAATCTATTAATTAGAGGAACAGGTAGCAAATAAATGGCTCTCAATCCATTAAATTCAATCAACGATGGGGGAGTTTTATTGAAGTTTTAATTGTGGACTTAATTTACCGCATGAAGCGCAAAAAAAAAAGGTGTATTTCTTCTCAAGATAACACAGGGAGAAAGATGGGATGCATGGACAGTATTAGGTTCATAAGGGCACATTTGTCCTTTCCCTGAGATAAAGATTCTCTTGAGACGATTACTCCTAGAATTTTCCATCTGATCCAAAGTAGTGAGACAAGAAGATTTAGAAAATCTGGAAATGGGGCATCACTTGAAGGTGGCTCTTTTGTCAGTTACCCTGAACCCGACGTGGGTGTCCGTCGTTTTGGAAGCAAGTAGGTCCCTTATCTTTATTCCCTCACCCACCTCACTCAAGGTCACACAATATCCAAATGACGAGAACACCCTCTCCAAATCCATCCCCGATACCTTCTTTTCTTCATTAATAACATTTAACTTCTCTCATAAAGTTTCTTTTCTGACATTTGAATAGGTATAAATCAAGAAGTATCTCTTTTTTGCTCTAATCTCTTTCTCATCCTCTTCTCATGTGGGAGGTGAGTTCTGAATATTTACATCCTAAACGTCAAATCCTGCTGAGAAAGTTTCTTCCGGCGAGTGTGTTTTGTACATGTGCTTTTCAAGACTGCTAATCTTTTTTAAAAAATATTTATTTTTAACATCATAACATAAAAATTATATATAAAAAAAAACTTCTAAAATCAGAATCAAACTCCCTCCCAAACACGTCCTCGCAATCACTTTTAACTATCAATACTCAAATATCATCTTATCACACGCCTCCATAAAAAAAAATCCTAAATATCAAAAAAACAAGGTCAATTAACCTAAGACGCCAACAAAAAATAATATAGGAAGTCATTACGCAAATGGACCCTCCGAGGGAAGAATATCGAGCACCATTGTCAATTTCGAAGACCCGTCACAAATAAGGCCTTTTTGTACGAAATAATGAAGTTAGTTACACACGCGTCCCAATGCGTGTACCCCATAATGTAATAGTTAAATGCCCTTATTATTATCCTTTCAAGAAACCGAAGGAGAAAAATCACGTTCAAAGACCATTTTGGGTTGATAAATTCCTTCCGCTTGCTTTACTTTATTGTATAAATATATATATGTATGTTAATTGGGGGATCTTTTCCAAGTTGTGCAAGCAAACTTTGGCATTTGAAGATAATCTGGCGTGCTCCTATGGCCATGTTCCTCCCCTGTATTAAAATAAAAATTGATATGCTAATTAAGATAGATTTAATCTTGTTTTTATACTTAATTATTAACAATCTTGACCGGACAAGATAATATACATTAAACTAGTTATGCCTCCAACCTTTACACATAAGAAAATGATGGCGGTTTTATTATCTTGTACTAATATAATCTGTAGAGTGAGAATACAAACTTCGTGCGATTTGGAGCACCCAAATTTTTTTCATTTCTCTATCTCCATGGCATCATTGTCTTTGCGTAGGCATAGGATTAATATATGGTCAGTTTCATTTTCATACCAACGGTGGAACAAAGAGCTTGTTTGAAATGGAAATGGGGATGCTACTGCATATAATTTATTTATACAAAAAAATATTCACTGACACCTCATTTATTTGTAAGGGCACATGTCAAATCAAAACTTTAGGGTATGCAATCCCTTCATATACATGGGAAACAAGCATTTTCCATAGTATTATATCAAATAACAAATTTAATTTAAAATTTTAAATGATCTAGATGAATTTTTAAGATATAATTTATATTATTATGTAACATATTTTTTCAAATAAAAAAAATTTGGGCTTCAAACTTGCACATACTCATACTATCTTGTTTTTAATTTTTATCAAATAAATAAAGATGGTGAGATTTAAACTCGTGACCACTTGGTTATCGAGGCTATAATATCATATTAAAAAATTAATTCAATCTAGAAGTTTAAATTTTTAGAGGAAATCTCAAGATATGATTTTATATTATTCTATAACATATTCGTTATAAAATTAATAGCATTAAAAAGTGCTGAATAAAAACTTTATGATATGAGATTTTATATATTACTACATTACTACCTTTTGTGACAGTTACGAGATCAAATTCTAAGATACCTATGAGATATTGTTATTAGATTTTTTTTTTTCAAATTAGTTAAAATATGTTTACTGAATTCATAAAAAAAAAAATCTGCGTGATGTGATTCGGCGAGTGCCTAAATTGTGAATTCAGGAAGAAAAAATACAGTGAATGATGCAAAATAAATAAATTACAAAGGCAATGCCTTTACCTTTTTCGTTTTTTCGTTTTTTCCGGCTAAAACTCATTTGAAGAAGGTGGCGGGTTTCAGAAACCAGCGGCTAACAAAAATTGTTCCCTTAATAAGAGCACAAACAGGCCATAAAATTGTTTGAGACTAACAATTAAGGCAAGAGAGGAAGTGACCTCCAGCTGTATGCAAGACATGAGGTGACTTCACCCTCACTAGGCTGACACCTTCAAAACACCTCTTCGCCTCCTAGGGCATCTCCATCCACAAAAGTCATTTGAAGAAGTTAAATCATCTATATAACATTTTAAATAGTGTTATTTAATTATTATTTTCCTGTGACACTTTAATGAAAAATATATATATTTTAATAAGTTATTTTGTATTTTACATCAAATGAAATGATGAAAGAGAGGGGAAGTTTAATGGGAAAAAAATAGTTGAAAAATTCTCTTTTTCCTCCAAAAACATATAGAAATTGCTTCAAAGTCATTTTAGCATCCCATATAACTATTACCTTGGAGACTCAAAATCAATAAATAAAAAGTCCTTTTGGTATTTGTTTTTACTCTCCATATAGCTATCTCATTAGAGATGATCTTATATATTCATTTTATTTTTTTTTTGTTACCTAAAACAATTGATGCTAAAGAGGTGGCGACTATTTTTTTATTTATTATATACTAGTTTTATAAATTTAAATTTTTTATTTTAATATTTAATATTAGATTCATTAAAAGTAGAGCTTCATAATTTTATTTTATTTTAATAAATTTATCTTGATTTCATTACTAAGATCGTAGATTGAATAATTTAACCCGAGTTGACTTGGGTTATTTTTTTATCTCTTTTTCTATTTTTTTTCAATCTCGTCATTCAATATTGAATGGATTGAGAATTAAGTTTCATAGTTTTTTTAATTTGATTTTTATAAGATTATCACAATCTCATAACTTAGATCGCGGGTTTAGCAGATTGACCTGAGTTAACTCTATTTATTTTTTTAAGTCTTATTTAATTGATTTTTTTTTCAATTTCAACCTCTAACAACTCAATCTTTATTTATTTATTTTTATTATTTTATATTTTAATATTAAATTATTTACAAATTAAATTTTATAACTTTTTTTCCAATTTGCTTTGCGAGGGTTATATATCATTACAAAGCAATGCTCTTCCCTGTAATTCATATACAGCAAAATGTGACCTTTTTGTGAGTAAGATTTTAGTGTAGAGGTAGTGTTTTTCTATATATAAGAAAATGTGATTTTATTGATATTGATGATAATAATGTACATTATCATTACAAATTTTGTAAAACGTAAACAAGGAAAAAATCTGATAAAAATACCATATAAATTGAAGAGAGAAATTAAGTAATGGGATGTATTGCGTAACTATATGTTAGTTTACGTATTTTTGTCTTCCAATCTTTACAATGGTAGAGCCTTATATGGACGAGAAGGGGCAATCACTCTCTTTTTTCATTGCTTAATAATAAAGTATAATTTATACTAAAAACACAAACCAAATGTGATTTTTACATCATTAAAAGCAATTCATCTCCTTGATTATTTTCTCGTGGAACTTGTATGATCAGGAGTTAAAACCTTGAATGTGTAACATCATTAGAAAATTAAATTACACTAATAAAATATTTCATCAATGTCAAAATTGTTTATTTGTCGGTAAAAATATCTCTAACGATTTTATCAATGCAACCGTGTCGTCAACTAGTATTGCATTAGTGATTTCATATTTGTCGATAATTTTTTAGTATTCTAAGTCAAATGGTTTCATCATAGATTTTATAGTATAGAAATTCTCTTTCAACCTATTTTCTTATGATAAAATGTTTTTTACTCATTCTACCATGCTATCATAATCAGACTTAATGGTAAACACTCGTGCAGTAATCGATAATATACTATGATTTGTGGACTCATCCCATAATAGTTCATCAGAATCTTTTAGAAGTTTAAAAAATCTAGATGCATCTATTTTGGTTCTTCATCTACATGTAAACCTTCATTTGAATAACTATAATTTATTCTCATTGGATATATCACTATACTCCTATAACGATTACTATTATCATCTACAACTTCATGTATGTTGCTAAAACTAGATGTTAAGCCAAAAATTCTTTCCAAAATGATCTTATAAGGAACATATGGTTCTTTGTGTGAAAACCAACATAAATATTTCTCAACGATCTCCCTTTTTTTCTTTAGGATATGCATAATCATAATATCTGATTGATTTGTTTTTACTCTTCACACATGAACATCTAATTCCGTCTCCGCAAATATTCTTCAGATCTAAAGGTGCAAAACTAATAAAACACTCAATCCCTTTACAATAATCTTTCATATTCAACTTTTGAGGTAAATCTCGATACATCTTAGAATAATCATCTATTATTTAGGAAACCAGCCCTTTTACAATAATCTTCTCTATACAACTATTGAGATGAATCTCGATACATCCAAGAATGATCATCTATTATTTAGGAAACCAATATAGAATAATGATGATAACATTTCTTAATAAAATAACAATCAATTCAAAATTCAACTTTATTAATTAAAAATGAATTCACAATCTAATAACCAATTATTATTTTTGTATAAAAATATAATGATGTGTCAAAATATTAACTAAATAAATCAAATTAACAATAATTAATCAGTACCCAACTAATTATCTATTATTTGTTCCATTCAAACTTATTCAATTTAAATTAATACCATTTAATTGTTATCAATTCCACAATAAATCAATTTCTGTGAAATTTCTAACATAACAATAAAATTGACAAAATATGATTGTTGATCATTAAATAACTCATTATTTCTTTCAGTATAACACACTTAAGTTATAAAATCAATTTCATTAAATTATGAACAAATTCAAATTTCTCTACATTCAAACAAACCCTAACATACAAATCAAACTTTGAGAATACTTTAAAAAATAGTACTAGGACAATGATGCTGACACTACAAAGTGTTGGGTGGGCAAATTTATGATTATGAGGCCTAGATTTATGCCAAAATAGATGGGAAGAGCTGTTGTTTTGATTTGTAGTTCAAGAGAAAGAGAAATAACAAGAAAAGGAGAATAGAGTTGATGTCGATTATAACACTTTTAAATTTGCTGATAGAATTTTCAACGGAATATTGAGTTGAAAAATATTATCGATCTATCTATTGAAAAATGATGACATGTCTTATTAAAGATGAAATCATCAATGCAATATTTTTTTTATTTTTTAATTATTTTATTATGATGATGATTCCATCAGTAATTACTAAAATATTTTTTCTGTTGGTAATTATATTGAAAATTATCAACAAAAATATTTCATCACAATTATCATTGAACATTACCAATGAAAAATATTTCACCTATAATTTTGTTGCTATTCGACAATTTCTTGGCAGTGTAAAGCCTAAAGTAAATGAGAGATAATAGAAAGAAAAAAAGACAGTGGTGTTTTCACTTTATAGTTTGTTATTCATACCCTCCAATTTATTTTAATTGCTTAGATAGATAAAAATACCCTTAATTATATTTTTCTTTATAAATATAACTAAAATTAAAAATTCTTCCTTTGTGTATTTAGGATAATCAAAATTTACCCATTTTTTCGCAAACTATAATTTTTTCCTTTTAGATATTGTCCACCAATAAAATATTTATTTCAAAAAAAATTATTAGAGCTTAAAATTTTAAGAACTTGAATTTTATTTACTTCATGTTTTTTATTTGAATTAATTTTTAATTTCAATAGTTGATTACAGAATAACATTTTGATTATGTTAAAAAAATACTCCATAACTTTACTAAACAAGGGGTCATGTAATCTATCAATATAGTTTACAATAAATATGGAGTGAGAATAACCAAAAAAAAAAACAGAAAGAAAATAACACCATTAAAAAAAACTATACAAATCCTAGTTTATATAGCGCAATCAATTAAATGCACACGTATAAGGAAAAAATCTATGTCACCAAGCAAGCTAGTTAGAAAAATTTAATTACACTGTCATTTCTTTGATCACTCCCACAAATAAAATCATGTTCTCTATTTATCAAAGGAAAAGAAAAAACATGTTCTCCTATGAAAAATATTTATTTTTCCAGTTAATTAGTGTATAAGAACTCATTCGATCGTTAAGGAACCGGGGCATAGGCTTGAAAAATATAGTGGTTTTACATGAACCAGCATTTCATGATCTGTCGATGCATGCAACGCCTGTAAGGTCACATCATCCTCTGCTCTCCTCTGCTCCATTGCCAGTTTGCTTTGCTTCTATGTGATTTAAAAACAAAGAAAAGAAGAGGGATTTTATGTAAGAGAGGAAGGGTGAAAGGGTAATCCCGAATAAAAAATTGAATATGGGATGTGGAAGAAGAGAAGAGGAAGAAGGTTGAAAAGAGCTTTAACAGCATCGGTTATCCCCATAGGTTGAACAGAACTAAGCTTAGTTTTCAGACTCTTATGGGTTTGGTTTAATTTATTAAGACTTCCAACCTTTTTTCGCAGAGAACCGAATTAAGTGCTTAAAAGTCTTCAACGTTTATTTCCTCACAACGAATAGCGTCAGAAGAAAAAAAAGAGTTTGAGTCTTGTTTACGCCATATGAGTCGTCCTTATTCTTAAAGACAGGTCCCTCTTCTCTTCTTTCTCTCCAACACACCCATCACTATAAAATAAGCCACACTTTCCCTCTCCAATAGCCACACCTCTTTCACTCCCTCTCTCTCCCCCTTTTCTCCCCTCTACATTTCTTTCTATTCTCTAATCTATCTTTAGCTCTCCTTTTCTTGTTCCTGTTCTTGTTGAGGCTCTTTGTCAAATATTCTCTTCATGCGAACTTTGATGGTGGGTTGTGACTATAAGAAGGGTGCATGAGTCTTGGGACTTTTGAGCTAGAATTGTGCAGCTCCAATAGTGGGTTGAGACGTTCTTGAGCCACAAGGCACATACATATATACATAAAGTTTTTGTTCAATTTCACGTTTTTGTGAGGTGCTCTAATAAGACATGGAGAAGCTTAATTTTGTTAAGAATGGTGCTGTTAGATTGCCTCCTGGATTTAGGTTCCACCCTACAGACGAGGAGCTTGTAGTCCAGTACTTGAAGAGAAAGGTGTTTGCTTGCCCCTTGCCTGCTTCCATAATCCCTGAAGTCGATGTTTGCAAGTCTGATCCTTGGGATTTGCCAGGTTAGTTATCATGCATAGACAACTAGCAACGAAAGTTGAAGTGGTAAATTTATTGCAATTATAGCCTTGTAGTTAGGACTCTTCGTAAAATTATCAGCAGCAAAGGCATTTTTAGAGATAGATTGTCAATTAAAACCAAAATGCATTGCCACGTGGCTATCACACCACTTGAGTAACGAGGTAGCAAGAAAATTTAAGGAGATAATTGCTACTTTGCTCTGATACATGGGGTTTGTGGGTTCAGGTGATTTGGAGCAGGAGAGGTACTTTTTCAGCAACAGGGAAGCCAAGTATCCCAACGGGAATCGATCCAACAGAGCCACAGGCTCTGGCTACTGGAAGGCAACTGGAATAGACAAGCAAATTGTGACTTCTAAGGGCAATCAAGCTGTGGGGATGAAGAAAACTCTGGTTTTTTACAGAGGAAAACCCCCCCATGGCACTAGGACTGATTGGATCATGCATGAATACCGTCTTGCTAGCACCGAAACCGCAGCCTGCAATGCCCTGCTAAATAAGAACTCAATTCAGGTAGAGTTTTTACTGGGTACATTTTCTTTTCTACCAAGCAAATTGTAAGAAATTCTTATAAAAGCTTTGAAGCTTGTTTCCACTGAGATTCATCTCTCTGTTCCTGCAATCTACAATTCCTTTTTTATTAAAAAAAAAAAAGGAGAATAAATGATCTCATTTAATCACTCTCATGCATTGTTCCACCTAATTCATTCATACTCGAAGGTCAAATTGATAATCTCTGTCGAATTTTTTGCAGGGCTCTGTTGCGGTGCCAATGGAAAATTGGGTTCTGTGCCGCATATTTTTGAAGAAGAGGAGCACCAAAAATGAGGAAGAAAACATGCAATTTGGCAATGATAATAGACTGTCCAAGCTCAGGACCACAAAGCCTGTTTTCTATGATTTCATGACAAAGCACAGGACAACTGATTTGAATCTAGCTCCTTCATCATCCTCAGGGTCCAGTGGAATCACAGAGGTGTCTTGTAATGAATCAGATGATCACGAAGAAAGCAGTAGTTGCAATAGTTTTCCTTATTTTAGAAGAAAACCATAACTACAATGCCCTTCTTAATCAGCCATTAGTTCTTGTACCGTATTTAGGTGTTCTGGCTTCTCAACCATAATAGCCATCTTAAGCAAACTAATGCTTGTGTCGTAAGGTTTCGTCTCTCTCATCTGTGAGTATGGTTAAAACAGGAAGGCAAATCACAAGAGAAAAAAAAGGAAAAGAAAACAAACCCGGCATTACTGTTGTCAGTAATGCAGAGAAGAAATGTGGATGTCGACAAGTTATCATGTAATCAACCTCAAAATTTCAAAGTAATTGATATTTCTCTCTTTATGCAAATAGAAATGTTTCTTCAATCATGTTTAAGCAGCAATTATACGCTACTCCATTAAACCATGCAGGAGCTGATTCTTTTTTTTTAAAAAAAAAAGGCAAATGATTTCCAATGGAATAATCAGAGTGGATTTTGTGAAAAATAAAATCCTTTCGCAAGAGCATCGGAATATAAGAATAAGAATAAGATTTTTGCAAGAATATAACCTCCACACGAGGTTGCTATCTCCCTCGTGGGAAAGGCAAAATCACTTGGCAGAACCTAATTCCTTCAAGCTATATCAAAATGGAAAGAATCTCTTAAGGACTCTTTGTACCTGTTTCAATGTCGGGGAAAAAATTGTATTAGATCAAGTCCCGAAAATCTAATAGCCTGAGTTGGATAGCCAATTAATCAATCGGTCATAGCTATCCCATTTATTTTTTTTAGTCAATGTGGTTGATAGCTTGTATTTAATGATTGATAGGCCAAGATAACTTATGGCTAATACTTATAAAAGGTTCGTTTTGGTTGAGAAGAGAACTCTTTTATGCTTAAATAAATATCTTTTTAGAGAGAAAAAATATAATAATATTCTAGAGAGAGATGTTCTGAAAATATATATGTAGTAGAGAATGAAGATTATGAACATTTGTTTTAAAGGTCTCATGGTGTATTTATAGCTCATGAGTCTTATTTTTTTGTGGAGATGAGGAACTGAAATGTAATTTTATCTTTGTGATATTTTGAGTTATATTATGGACTGCATTCTCACTCATTTTATCCAACTTAAAGATAAAGATATGGTGGGTCATGAAAGACTTTAATATACCTAATGGTGTTGACGGAGTATAAACTTGTTTAATTAAGCCTATTTATTGAAAAATAAATCCTCTAGAATTTTATATAAAAATCTATAGAATTGACGACGTTAGATTCAAGTATTATGTTTGAATCAATGGATGTAGCGAATCCGACCATACCTGGGCTGTGATGACAAAAATCCTCAGGCTCGACACTTTCAGGAAATACACATTAAGCTCATCCAATTGGCATGGCAGCGCACTAGGCCAAGCTACTGGGCTTGGCAGCACCTACCAGACCCAGATGGTGTATAGGTCTGGTTGGCGCCAGACCTAGGTTACGCTTGGGCTTGATGTACTGTCAGACTCATACACTAGGTCTAACACCATTTGTCAGACCTACACATGGGGTATGGCAGCGCCAATCCTCAATATGGGTCTAGCGCTAGCCAGCCCCAAAAAGCAATTGGGTTTAGCCCGTGTTAGTCTCGGTAACCTTTGGGTTTGGCAGTGGCCAGACTCAACGCGATTGGGCTTGGCACACTCCAAGCACAACCATGGTTAGGTATGGCTTTGGCCAAACCTAACGTGCCTCCACTGTGGCGTGTTTGTGCGGGCGCGTGTCAGCCCAACACACCTGATAATTCAGAAAAATTATACCTATATGTTTTTCTTGATCTAATATTTTTTTGGTAAAGATATATAAAGATATATTGATGAAATCTTAGTTCATCAGTAACCCCCCAGTCTTTTGCAATATATTAATATATGGAAGACTTTAATTAATTTATTAATTCGGTTAAAGTAGTGATTTTTGCTTGTATAAAAAAGGGGTGTAACCCGGAAAAAAAATATGCATCTAGATTGAAAGAAATTTTTTCAGACATAAAATATCAAAAATATATACATAGAAAAAATTTTAGAGATTGAGGATACCATACCCATCATTTATAAAAATCTCAAGTGGTTATGTGGAACCCAATAAGGTTAAGCCATTATCTTAGATACTTTTGGAGTGGAGTGTGGGACCCCGTGACTTTCCCAGCATTATCAAGGGGCTTAAGAGCCCTCCACTAAAAAGTGGTCATCATGATATTTTTTTTACAGGGCATGAGAGCCCCCACTGAAGAGTGGTGATTGGATGGTGTTGCTATTATATTAAGGAGACCATGTCCATCTCTTGAAGAGTGGAGCTATTGTTCTATGGAGATAGAGTTGTACAAATGGCACTAAGAAGACCACGTTCATCTCTTGAAGAGTGGTGCATGTAGTACTTGAAAGACCACGTCCATCTCTTGAAAAATGGTGTATATAGCACTAGGAGACCACATCCATCCCTTGAAGAATGGTGCGTATACTAGGAAACTACATCAATCTTTTGAAGAGTGGTGCATATAACACTAAGAGACCACATCCATCCTTTTTTTAGGAGAATGCACATTCTTAGAATTAATGTTAAGGGGCCTCCAGCAATTAGTTGGAAAGAATAAAAAATTATTTTGAATAAATCATTAATATTCAGAAACTTATATTCTTATTAAGGATTATACATCCTGAGATGATCTGAATGATATGTATAAGGGAGGTTCTTAAAAGGAACATGTCTTGGAGGTGACACTAAGATTTTTTATTTGACTACCTTGATTACTTCATTTGGAAGGTCATTCACGTTGGTTATCCTTATGAAAATAAAGAGGTTCATGTCATAGCAAACTAACCTCTTCAACCCGTATATGATTTTCCATGAATTGTTTCACTTTGGACAAGTTTTTATCTGGTAAGGCATAAAGTTTTCTCTAAAAGGCACAAAGAATTCTTTCACCCTAAGCATCTCCCCATTGAAACTCCTCAAATATGCCCGTGTAAACTCAACATTTTATTAGGCAACACTAAAAAGTTATGTGGAGTTTTTCTTGGCGGGTATGCTAGTGCTAAATCGTTCTACTAGCTTGGTGTAGAGATCACTAAACCTTTCAATAGAGTTTGGTTCCAAGTTGTTATATCAGGCATGCACAGACCATCTGAAGGTTGTAGGGAGTATCTTGCATATCTAGTCACACTCTTGGATGACCAATTCTATGCTATTGGCATATTTTACGCATACTCCCTTGAATTGGTCAAGCCATCATAGTTATCCAAACTCATTTCCATGTAAATATAGTCCTTGTGAAGTCAGGTATTCCATATGCATTTAAACAAAAGGAACCTCTCTACTAATGGTAGCCATAGAAATTCTCATGGATATGCTCATGCAGAGACTATCTCCTAGTTCTTTGTTTGTTGAGCTTTTGAAAGCCTAAAGAGCTTGGCGTAGAATAACGATTATGGTGGTTAGTGTCTGCCCCATGGTAACTAAAGGAAGTTTATTTAGAGTATTTTTTTTATGCATGGGTGTCACAATAGTGCGAGTGATCCCTTAAGAAACTCCTGTGAATGTCATTATTACTAGTCTTCTCTAGATAGTGTAATCGTATATGAGCTCTTAGTGTAGCCGGTAGCCATGATGTTAAAGCTTTGTGTGTTGTTGAAGGTGTTAAGACTTGTTAGGGTGGCAATGTCTAATTTTACCCTCAGGTCACCAACACAGTCTAGGTGAGTCATTGCACTTGACTAGTGAGTTGTTGAAGCTCTTGCTGGGTAGAAGCGTCCATGGCAACGAGTAGACTTGTCTTGCATCTTATCCTAGGTAGGCAGTGGTTGCGTGCGATAGAATAGTTTGGAAATGTCAAAAGCAAGCTTTAAAAAGAAACATATGGCTTTTTTATTAGTTTTCTACAAACGACGCCACTAATGAAATCTTAAAAATCCAAGTAGCCTAGGAACAAATCTTCCAAGTTGGATAATCAATTAATGAATTGGTCCTAAAAATCCCATATATTCTTCCTAGCCAATATGGTTGATAGTTTGTATTTGGTATTTGGTAAGTCAATGTGATTTGTGGCTAATACCTGCAAAAATCCTTTTTAGTGGAGGTGAGGACTCCCCAATACTTAAATAAGTATTTTTTTAGAGAAAAAAAATATAATAATATTCTAGAGAGAGATGCGCGGATAATATATATGCAATAGAGAATGAAGATTGTGAACCTTTGTTCTAAAGATCTCATGATGTATTTATAACTCATAAGTCTTGTTCTTTTGCGAAGAGGAAGGACTAAAATGTAATTTTACCTTTATAATATTTTAAATTATATTATGGATTGTATTCCACTCATTTTATCCAGCTAAAAGATGAATATATGACGAGCCATGAAAAACTTTAGTACACCTAATAGTGTTGGCGAAGTATATACTTGTTTAATTAAGCCTATTTGTTAATAAATAAATTCTCTAAAATTTTATATAAAAATCTATATAATTGACGGTGTTAGATTTAAGTATTATGTTTAAATCCATGAGTATAGCGAATACGGCCATACACTTTCAAGAAACGTGCACCAGACCCACCTTGCTGGCCTAGCAACGCATTAGGCTAAGCTACTAGGCTTGGCAACACCTGCCAAACCCAGATGGTGCCAGACCAAGGTTGCATTTGGACCTGATGTACTGCCAGGCCCACACGTTGGGTCTAGCACCATCTACCAGACCCAAACATGTGGACTAGCAATGCCAATCCCCTATACGCCAGACCTAAAAGGCAATTGTGTCTGCTAACACCAAACCTAACAATACTTGGGTCTAGCTTGTGCTAGGCTTGGTAATCTTTGAGCCTGGCACTAGCCAGACCCAACACGCCTGAGCTTAGCACACTACCAAGCCCAACATTGGCAAACAACACAAGAAACAACGATAGCAGGTTTATTGGTGTTGGGAAACAGGGTTAACTAAATTTTGAATTACATGACCAGTAGGTGAAGGTATAAAGACTTAAAAAAATACATAGATTCTTGGGAAAAGGGAGAATTTGAAATTCAGATGAGGTCCCAAGTCACCAAAATCTGATGCTATGAGCTTATTAGATTAGGCTTGGTAATCTTTGAGCCTGGCACTAGCCAGACCCAACACGCCTGAGCTTAGCACACTACCAAGCCCAACATTGGCAAACAACACAAGAAACAACGATAGCAGGTTTATTGGTGTTGGGAAACAGGGTTAACTAAATTTTGAATTACATGACCAGTAGGTGAAGGTATAAAGACTTAAAAAAATACATAGATTCTTGGGAAAAGGGAGAATTTGAAATTCAGATGAGGTCCCAAGTCACCAAAATCTGATGCTATGAGCTTATTAGATTCATAACCGTGGTTTCTTGCACCCTTTAAGAAAATACAGACTTTACAAGTTCGACAACTCCTCTAAAGAAAGGCTTAAAAATTCAAATCCTCCTCGCAAGCCATCAAATAACAAGAGAAAAGGTTCCTTATCTACAAATATTTCCAAATGAATTTGTTGGACAGCACCGATCAGTTTTAAACAAAGCGATTCTCCCCCTATTTCCAACTACTTAGCCCCTTTGACTTGCTAATCCCTTGTATAATACTTGTAATAATTCTTAATCAAATAGCCTGCGTTGTACACATGTCATACATGCACAGGCCAAAGACCCGGCTATCGTTGACTTACTCGCCTAAAAACAAATAATGACACTCATTATCCAATCCTTGTCGATTACATTTATGCCATGGTAAAATATATAGCAAGACAAAACTTGCAAGGGAGATTGCAGAGTACACAGACAAATCATAGTATCTAGATGGTTATATGGGTGGGCCAGAGACATTCCAGACGAGTGACAAGTGAACACTGGACAGAAAAAGGATGACATTTATGAACCTTATTATTACGATAATTAGGCTGATGTCATGCCATAACAGGAAGGCAGAGACAATATTTGAACTAATAATCATAGTTTTGAAACCCGACCCGGTCATCGACCCGGTCAAGTGATCGGGTCACGGGTCAGATGGGTTGACCCGGGTCAACCAAAAAAAAAACACACACACAAAAAAAAACCCTATAAGAGGCAAAGGATCAACACACAACAAAACCAAAACCAGTTGCTCTCTCCCTCTTCCTCGTCTTCATATTTCCACCAAATATCGAAGAAAATAAGCCAGCTTAGTGAGCAATATTCTGGCCGTCAAGAACCTAGAAGGGGCAAAAAAACCCACCAAGCACAAGAAAGAACCAGTCAAGATAACATACATTTCAAGCCCAACAATGGTTAAAGCAACCAATGCCTCTGAGTTTAGGGCAATTGTTCAAGAATTAACAGGAAAAGATTCCAAAGTTGAAGATCCCTTTGATGCATATTCGATGATTAGCAATGAAGAAGCCAGTCAAGTTCCTCACTATGGAACTCCACAGTTCAATGTGGCAGGTGTGCATGATGTTTTTCCCAACAATACACCATTTCTACAGACAAAAGATGGTTTCTTTGGGGGAGATGTTTCAGAGATGTCTTTTGAATTCCGATCTCCTTGTGCTGGGCTGAAATTGAAATTGATGCATGAGAAAACAACCAAAAATAAAGAAAACAGAGAGTGAAAGAAGGAGATTCAAACCTTTTTCACAGAGATCAATGATCAGACGTCCGCTGCTCCTCTGCTCCTCAGCTGAGTTTCAATTTTCAAAGACAGAGTAACATAATTAGGTTAATTGCTTTGTTCTTCTTCAGTCTTCAGTCTTCAGCGTTTTGGGATTTTAGATGGAAAAAAACGATGTCGTTTAATGACAGTGAAAATAAAAAAAAATTGACCGGGTCTCACCCGGGTTTGCCCGGGTGGACCGGGTCCCGGGTCAACCCGCCGGGTCGATCGGGTTTCTCCGGGTCAATTCCCGAGCGGGTTTTTGCCTCAACCCGGACCGGTCCCAGGCCCGGGTCGGCCGGGTTCCGGGTCGACCCGCCGGGCCGGGTTTTAAAACTCTGTTAATAATTAGAAAGCTAAGCAATAAGCCGTCTAGAGTTTCTTGTGACAATGGCTAAGCATCAGCTAAGGCTGTTGAAGTTCTTCACTACACTTTTTCTAGGTATTTTTTTTTTATTTTTCACTAGAGAGAGGGGATGGGTTGGGTTGTGGATTGCTGACTTAGGCTTTGAATTGTCAATCACGTGAGGAGCTCGTCATGGTAGACCGCACACCAAGAGCACCACTCATGTAGCACACCTAGTTAGGTCAATCGTATAAAGAAAGAAACCTTACCCTTCCGAGAAGCATAAACACAACAAGGGAAAGGGTGTCTCTATCTACGCAGATAGGCAATCTTAACATTTTGAACAGAGTTTTAAAACCCGGACCGGCCCGGCGGGTCGACCCGGAACCCGGCCGACCCGGGCCTGGGACCGGTTCGGGTTGAGGCAAAAACCCGCTCGGGAATTGACCCGGAGAAACCCGGTCGACTCGGCGAGTTGACCCGGGACCCGGTCCACCCGGGCAAACCCGGGTGAGACCCGGTCAATTTTTTTTATTTTCACTGTCATTAAATGACATCGTTTTTTTCCATCTAAAATCCCAAAACGCTGAAGACTGAAGACTGAAGAAGAACAAAGCAATTAACCTAATTATGTTACTCTGTCTTTGAAAATTGAAACTCAGCTGAGGAGCAGAGGAGCAGCGGACGTCTGATCATTGATCTCTGTGAAAAAGGTTTGAATCTCCTTCTTTCACTCTCTGTTTTCTTTATTTTTGGTTGTTTTCTCATGCATCAATTTCAATTTCAGCCCAGCACAAGGAGATCGAAATTCAAAAGACATCTCTGAAACATCTCCCCCAAAGAAACCATCTTTTGTCTGCAGAAATGGTGTATTGTTGGGAAAAACATCATGCACACCTGCCACATTGAACTGTGGAGTTCCATAGTGAGGAACTTGACTGGCTTCTTCATTGCTAATCATCGAATATGCATCAAAGGGATCTTCAACTTTGGAATCTTTTCCTGTTAATTCTTGAACAATTGCCCTAAACTCAGAGGCATTGGTTGTTTTAACCATTGTTGGGCTTGAAATGTATGTTATCTTGACTGGTTCTTTCTTGTGCTTGGTGGGTTTTTTTGCCCCTTCTAGGTTCTTGACGGCCAGAATATTGCTCACTAAGCTGGCTTATTTTCTTCGATATTTGGTGGAAATATGAAGACGAGGAAGAGGGAGAGAGCAGCTGGTTTTGGTTTTGTTGTGTGTTGATCATTTGCCTCTTATAGGGTTTTTGTGTGTGTGTGTGTGTGTGTTTTTTTTGGTTGACCCGGGTCAACCCATCTGACCCGTGACCCGATCACTTGACCAGGTCGATGACCGGGTCGAGTTTCAAAACTATAATTTTAAAGCCACAATAACTTGCTGACAGGGTATGTGGCTCTATCAATTATGAATTTTGACCAGTCACAAAAACCAACCACTTTTTAATGTTGTTTTGTTTGGACCAATTCAAGTTTAAAAAGGTTGCTTGGGATCTCTGCAACAAGGACAACTGCTATATTTTTGCCACAATCAAGTTACATGGTATGATCAAATATGAATCTAACCTAAGAAATATAAACATGTGATGGGTCCCTTGTCATAAATGAATGGCCTGTTGCCCTCCCAGTCACACCAACAAGCAGCTGTGCCTATCGAATAAGGACCATAAGTCATTTCAAACCTCCGCAGTTAGAGTGTGTTTGGTATTGCGGTAGCTGTTGTGGTTGTGGTTTGAAAATAGTTGTTTTATAAAAAGTACTTTTAGTTGAGGTTGGTTTGAAAAAATAGGTGTTTGGTTAAAACTGTGGTTGAAATTGAGGTTGAAGAAAAAGTAGTTTTAACGTGTTTGGTTAAAAAACTGCTTTTCAAATTGAGGTTATAATATATATATATATATATGATTTTTAACTTAAATATTGTAGATTTAACTACTGTTATTACATCATGAAATAAATAATATTGATATCAAATATTTTTTATTATTCCATTAAACTATATGCAATGTCATTACATACGAAATCTATCCAACAAGGACTATATTTTTCATGGTTTCTTAAGCGCGCAACAACAAAAACTGAATTGTTAATTTATGTAGTGTTATTAAATAATAAAGATTGTGATATCTTTATTATTGTAATTGCGATCAAATTTTACAAATGTTACGTCATCATGCGATATCTTTCTAATTTATGTAGTGTTATTAAATAATATTAAATACTAGTTTTTCGAGTACAACACAATTTTTTAAAAAAAAAATTACAATTTCATTACAGTATGAGTAAATTTAATTCACCTTAAATTAATTTTTAAAAAAAAACAAAAAAAATATTGTTCACGATTAACTGCACTGGTGTTGTTCAGGAAAAAAAAACTAAACTTTTCTCATTGGTTAAAAAAAAAAAACTAAACATTGCAACAGTGGAGCATGGCTCCACTGTTCACTGAACAGTGGAGCCATGCTCCACTGTTCCTAAAAATAACCATGATTTTGCTGCTTCTCCAATCCTGCAGCTGGGCAGCAAAAATCAGTGGTCCCTACCAAGCAAAATTAGGTTTGTTTCCTTTACCACACATAGGTTCACCCGCAGCCACAATACCAAACAGCATCTTAATAAAGAGAGATTCAGAGCCCGAAAATCTCACAGGCACATCTAAGAGGATTAAACATTCTTGTTTGAACTTACCTAAAGAATTTAAGATGATGTTCAGTTAAGTAGTTATATATACCTCTAAAATACGGCAACTAGGTCACACACAGCTCATACCTAGCGGTTGTAGAAGTCAATAAACTATTATGAGGAAATATAGAGGAGTTCCCTGGACAGTTGAGACTAATGGTAAATGAATGATATTTCAGTGTATTAAAAGCTCGAGCTCATTCACAGATAAAAGCATTAGAGAGAAACATTTTGCATCATTGACAAAGAAAAGATTCTTTATGGGGAGTTGCAGCTTAAGCAGCCACAAAGTACAGATGAGTGGCAGCACTAACACGGTCCAACAGCTATAACAGTATTAAAATGTCAAGATCTTAAATTTCAACCCATATAAATATGGTTTTATGCATGTAAAAGACTAAAGGTACATGGTAGATTGACTAATTATAAGGGATAGATGTGAGAGTTGCGAGTAAATGCAAACTTAAGAAAACATGATTAAGAATCTCCTTAATTTCTCGGAGGTAAAATGACATGACAAGGGCAATTCAAAACTTTATTCCAATATGTTTGATGTCAAAATCAGCACTCTGGCCTGCAGAAAGGGACTTCATGTGAGTTTTCAGACTTTCTATTCATTGGCCTTCGGTGCTCACAATCCTATTTAGCCTCGAAGTCCCTTCCATATATGTATAGGTCATAAAATCTCATAGCAGATTCAGTGTTATCCACCCTGATGTTAACTCAAAGGCCAAAGGTTCCCCGAGAAAATCATTTAAGATTCCATCAAGCCAGCAAATTTATAAAGGGACTTGAGATAAAATTTTAACAACATATATCTAGAGAGCAACTAAGATTTGCAGGGAGCAGCAAATTTCTAATCCAATCAAAATTTACGAAAACAACACATTAGCTTGCCCAAGTAAAGTTTGAAGCGTCATTAGGCGATATAGAAAACGTTTTTCACCATCTATTTGTGGTTTTGTATTGTTATCAGTTATACAGCCCTGTCGTGATTTAAACTGGGAAGAACATTGACTAAGTTTACCAACGGGCTCAACACTCAACAAATTAGCAGCGAAATAGCGTAGAGGTAAATACTCAAACTTAAAAGCATTGTTTAATATTCACATCATTTTCAACCAGATTTACAGTCTAATTAGCTCATTGAAGTTCACAGAGAGAATTGACAAGTTTATTACAATTTTGAGAGTTGAATGAACAAAAAGATGTGAAGAAAGTCTAGGATCATGAATGATTCGCATAGATAGTAATCTCTAACAATACAAGGATGTGTCATAGCTCTACTCCAACAAAAACGAAGCCAGATATCACAAAGTAGTTTTTTCATATTTGAGTCACATTCTTACTCGTTTATCATGTCAACTTGGTTACTTGTGAGGTCACTCTCGCCTACTCCACCACCACCAATGACCAAAGGTTATGGAAGTTGTGCAGCATATGCCTTTAAGAAAGCCTCATTCCACGGGAGAAAGACTCGTTTTTTTTTTAAATACTGAAGTCCAATTACTGGCATGGAAATACATTAAAAGCACAGAAATGTGCTCTACACTATTTGTAAGCCAACAGGGTACACAAGGGTAGATATGCTCAACAAGTATAGCAACACATAAAAATGGCAACCTGTACAGGCACCTGGCCTTGTTCAAATATGGTAATATAACTCTTCAACCACCGCAGTGCTTCCTATGAGAAGAACGTAGAATTTAAACACAAATCAACCAGAGCACACAGATAAGTTGAAATGGTGTTTTCACCATATGTAATGCAAACATATAAATACACCAATATGAGAAAGCAATTAGTTTAAATTGTTGGAGTGACAAAATAGGAAAGGTGAGCCAAAAATAGCTTGGAATTGGATTGAAGAAAGTTATAAAAAAAAAGATTGACTAAGATCACAACACACAGAAAAGTTTGATGCTGGCCAGAACGATATAAAGAAGAATGAATTACCTAGGATGAAGTAGAATAAATCAGTGATGATGAAGTAACATGATGCCGGTAATTAAAAACTATACTCAATGTCTTAAAAAACATACAGTATCTCCACCTTCTTAGCATTATCAATGATTTCCCAACTTTCAAAGGCCCTAAAACACCCGAATTTTCTGGTTTAAGAATTAAATTAAGTGATAAACATAATTAAGTGAATTCAATTAAGAAAGCAAGCAAGCTATAATTAATCGATGGGAAAACAGAATAAGCTGATGAAATGATGAGGTGAGGCACCTGCACATTTCTTCTTCGCCATTTCTATTCTCTTGTGCTCCCGGACTGGCTACTATACTGCCACTGGCTAGTCTCTCTTCTCTCTTTCTGCGTCTCCCTCGCATCCATTTGGGTCTAGCCGTTTAGGATTTACAATTTATGGGCTTCTAGCATTACATATTGGGCTTTGAGACCTACTATTAGTACTTCGGCTTTTAGAAATTTCATCAAGTCATTGATGTAATAGTTCATCACATTTTTATGTTTAATTATGTAATTCTTTTAAAATCATAATATAATTAATGGTTATTACATGATTAAGAGTATCATATAAGGACTTAATTGCAAAACGAATTTGATTATAAAGAAAATTATAGTTTCAATAAACTACAAGAACAAAAAGTTTCCAAATAAAGGCCATTTTCAAATAAAAATAAAATATAAGGACTAAAATAAAATTTAAAATATATAAAGACTATTATGAAATTTTCTCTAACACTACCAAAAATCTTGCAACTAAACAAATAAATGTAATGAATCATTACTTAATTACATATTTGATTTCAATATATTGTACTATTCATATTGGGGTTTGGTGTAATTACTTCAAGATAGTATTTTCAATAGAATAAGTATAAATACTTATTAGTTCGTGATCATTAAAAAAATAAATTCTTTAAAATTTAAATAGTATTATTTTTCCTTCCTTAATGTAACAAGAATTATTTTTATTTAAGTTGTACATAATTGTTCGTAACCATCATAACTATAGATTAATCAGCTAAAATATGAAAGTAAAGTATTATTTTTTACGGTTTATTAGTGAAATATATTTAATAGTTCATAATTTTTTTTGTTACAAAGTAAATAGTATTATTATACACCACGTGGGTCATAATTATAAAATAATATGAATAATTAGCATAATTATGGGATAACTAATTAAGTTACATAGAGGTAAGATAAATTATTACCATACAATAAATACAAATATTTAATAATTTTTAATTTAAAAATGTTATAATTATAACTCCTTAAAATAATTAACCATAGATACTGTCTATCCATGCACCCGGGGTTTATTTTTATCCAAGCTAATGGTTCCATGTTAGGTAGTTTATTTACAAAATAATGGTTTCATTTTAATAGTTGCTTAAACAATAAGAAAAAAGAAAATCCGGATTAAAAATAATGCGGATCATATTCTGATTGGAATCTCAGATATATTTGGGTACAAAATAAAGAAGGATTTAATTGAAGGACTCCCCTCCTTTAAATAGAGCAGGTTCCCGATTCCTAAATTCCTAGTCAGTTCTTTTTCATGCCCAAATCGGTATAATTGAAGGTTTTTTTTTTTTAATATGGCTATTTGGATTAACTTGTATGTATCTCGATTAATTTTGTGGGTTTTAAAATTAACAATTATGTAAGTCTTTAGTGACTCTGAGATTTATAGGTTAGAACTAGTAATTTTTATGAAATAAATTTAAAATATGACTAGATGAATTATATATCTGCTAAACATTTGAAGGATTTATTTTTGCTTCCCTACCTGCTGTAGTGGAGAGAGACAAGAAGTTAAATCTAAATTTGCAAGTTGCAAGGAGAAAATATTTATAAAATCTTGGAAGTTGTATCTACCTCCGAGCGCATGCAAAACTGGGATAAAGTGCCAAAAACTATACAAAAGCCACCGCCCGCTTGTCCTTCACGGATTGTTAAGGATTTTACTTTATAAATCAGCTCTCACTTCTTGACAAAGCACAGTAGCCCATTTGTCACCAGTTGTAGCGGCCCGCGTGTGCCCTACATTTGTACTGGGAGCTTTACAGTACATGAAGAAGGTAATATTATAAAAATATTTTTTAAAAAAATTAATATTTTTTATTTTTATTTTAAATTAATATTTTTTTAAGTTTTCAAAAGTAGTATGAATATCAAAAATAATTTTTAAAAATTAAAAAAATATTTTTTTAATATTTTTTTAAATAAAAATTATTTTAAAAAATAATCACAACCAAATTTTCAAACACCATCAAGCTCTATCCGATGCACGGCTAAAATTTGGTCCTTTCCTGGGTGATAATGCATGCGTTGTGTCCTTTACTCCCATTGGCTGCCCCTCCTCTCGTGGGCACTACCCTATAAATCGTTATGAATAAAGCAATCCTCGTCCTCCATGATCCAATTCCAATCCTCACAAATAATGTAATTGAGACAGAGAGGGACTAAGGTATAATTGGGTGGGAGAGCGTGAATGAGAGACTGAAGATTTGCAATTGGCAGAGAAGGGGGTGGTTTTAGACGCACGCTAGCGTTGCGCCACCAAAACTTGCAAGAGGAGTGATGGTGCCACGCTGCGTGCGTCTAAAATCTTTAACCCCTTGATTTTCTTTTTTCTTTTTCATATAATTAACGCCAATTGAAGGAATTCAAACATCAAACCTGGATTGGAAGAAAAATGGTGAAGAGCTGAGATGTTAGCTTTCCCAAATTTTGTTTGAGTAACTAATTGTTATTACTTGCCAATTTAAATTCCCACCATGTGATCTTTATAATTGCCAAATGATTTTTTGTTTATTTGCTTCCTTATTTTGATCATATTCTCCTTGTATTCCTCGTTTTCTTATTCCATGCATTTCCAGTACTCGAGCATTTTAGCATGTGCTTGGACACTGGAGTGAAGCCGGTGTTTATATATAGCAATGTTTACGATTGCTCTATTTTTTTTAAAAAGGATTTCATGCTAATTCTCTAGCTAATTAATTTGAATCTTGGTTTTGGAAATTGGAATATTATTGTTTATTTTGATTTTCATTGTTCTAGTTCTCTGCATTTCCATCTTCCTGTTTTTCTTGTGTTAGTTTGACCCTACTGGTCTTTAGTTTCGATTGGCAGAGGGAAATGACAGGCCACTCGACGAGGAAACGCAATTTCTGTAAATAACAGTGGAGCAATGATCGTGCTACCAAGCAGGTGAGTTCATATGCTCTTACCTCGCACTTAACATGCTTGTTGCTAGAAATCTGAACCATAAGATTGACCTGTCCGATATCTGAATCCACTAGTTTGGTTCGATTTGAGTTTTATACATGAGTTGAGTCACTTTAAAACTTGGTTATATTTTATTAACCTAAGTATTTTTTTAGCCGAGCCCTCTTTTGTGATGTAGAAATAGGAAGTTGTGGATTAAAACCAATAATTTTTTATTTGTTAATGAATCGAGATTAAAATTTACTAGATAATTTTACAAGCTTAATTTTATAATAAATCAACTCGAAAAAACTCGTCAAGGTCTAAAAAACCTAATTTTTATTATTTTTTTGAAGTTTCTGAGTTTTTATATTAATTTTGAGTTTTATATTGTCTATTCTATTTGAATTAGGATTATAATTTTTTCACATGTTGGTTTTTATTTTATTTAGGAGTGGTAAACCTTTTAAATAAACAAATTTGAAAAATCAATAATAAAGTATGAATTCAGTCAATTCTATCTTTTTAATTGTTGTTTTTTTATATTATTTTCATCCGCGTGACTTTGATGTTGAAATTTAGCGTGTGAAGTACCCTTGACTATCATTTTAAAGATATTTTTTAAAGATATTTTTACGTTACATGACTAATTATATGTAAACCAGAACAGTTTATTTCATCAGTTCAATTAATTTAATTAGTAAGACAAAACAGTGTGACTGGCTCGATCTAGTGCAGTACAATTGGCTTGATCTAATATGCTGCGAAATTTCTCTAATTATCGGAGTCGATGTCACGTAATTGACTTCACCCATCCTGTTGTGCAGATCAAGACAAACCAAGTCTCGTGTTCTTCGAAGTGTGAACTTTTCAACGGCCTCGAATTAATGGACTCTTGTAAGAAACAGAAGACTTGGCACAATCTTTGATGTTACTTCAGAATTGAACCCGCTACTGCTTCAGCCGCCTGTAAAAGAAGTTGAAAACCTTGCTCTCTCTCTTGCACTGGAAAACGCATTTTTATAGCCCTGCATTTAGTAAAATAAAATAAAAATTTTATTTCGTGAATTAATATGTCATCAACAAGTTTTAGTGTGATTCGAAATCATGATAAGATTTGAATTCATACCATAGTCTACAACAGCAACATCTATTGACTTCAAAACTAGTCAGTTCATAATGATCAATTAAATCAATTGGCCAGTTCGTAAAGAAAATCAAAAAAATATCAAAACTAGGCTCTTAGATAAAAATTTTGAAATCTAAAAATGTGATAATTAGAGTAGTGATTCTATCTGGAAAATTTTATAAAATTTTGAGTATAATCTAATGGTTGGATCAAAAGTTATGGTATCTTTTAGCTATCATTTTGGTCTTGCGTTACTAGACTTTCTCTTGGGTCTAGATCTGTCTCACGTGTCGATAAATATATCTATTAAGAAATCTACGTTATTTGTCTAGAGTAAATCCTTATCTGGTTATGACAGATTCATATTTTTATTGCCTATAATCATTTGGTATCGCAAGTCAGATTATATTATTAATACTGAAAAATAGAGAACAACTATTGCAAATGATAACTTTAAAGATTTTAATTGGAGTATGAGTTAAAACATGACAAGGTGAAAGAGTGTTATTTTATTATTTTAAAAAAAATAATATTATTTTATCAAAACTTTTAATTTACTATATTAATTTTAAAAAAATCCAAGTTTTTCTTCCTATGCCTTCAAGATCTTGTTTGGTATTGTAGTACGAATTATTTTTTAAGGTATTTTTCACTTGAAAATATATGAAAAATAATATTTTTTTTATTTTTTTTAAATTTATTTTTGAAATTATCATATTAAAATATTTTTAAAATGTAAAAACAAATGAGAGAATAGACGCATGACACTGATAGTGCCTTGTCACGCGTGTTTGAGAGTGTGGTTGTGGTTGTTTTTTAAAGTGTTTTTTACTTAGAAATGTATTAAAATAATTTTTTTATTTTTTAAAAATTATTTTTGACATCAGCGCATCAAAATAATCTAAAAAAACCAAAAAAATATTAATTTGAAGTAAAGAAAAAAAATTTTAATTTTTTTCAAAAACACTTTTGAAACACAAAAACAAAATAGGACAGCCTGGTCGCGCGCCGAACTTTCTTCAATTATCAAAGTGGGCTTGTTTTATTCTAAAATTATTTTTTTATTTATTTTGTTGCTTTTCTACAAGAATTTTTCATAGTCAAAATTAGGCTAAAATACACAATGGTTGTTGACGGTGGTTATTGTTGTTCAAAAATCAGTACTTAATTATACAATGTAAACTTGTAATCAAAATAATATACAACTTGCATTTTAAGAATGTATTAAAACTTATAAGAAGATCGGGCTAAAAATCTAGCATGTATATTAACTATATAATATGTTAGACTTAAACTAAAACAATATAATTACTTATTTCTTAAATCACTTAGAATATAATAAGTTGAATAAAAAAAAAGGATAAGTTATTTATCTTTTAGATTTTATTATTATTTACTTGGTACAAACAAAATGTATAATTATATACAACCAACTTTATGAGATTCCAACAAAATTATCTTGTTTAAATACACTTTTAATAAAGATCCATGAATTAAAAGAAATAATTCTCAAATATCTCTTTACAAAAACTGAATTTAAGCTGTAAAATTAAAAATTAAAAAAATAATAGAGCTTATAAAATATAAAAAACTAAGTTAAAATCAAGGTGAAGAAGAGTGTAAGAAATCTTTAGAATTTTATCCAAAACACTCAACTTTCAGCTTATTTTTTTAAAAGAATTTTAGAACTAAAACTAATATAGAATTAACTATAGTAATTATCATAATAAATTTCCTTCATTATCAACCTATTATTCATCATAAAACAATATTTAACAAGTGTTAGCTTTAGATATGACATTTTTTGTGTTTAAAAAATTGTCTAGGTTGATGAAGAAGAAGACTAACTGTAACACCCCATCCCACTAGTAAGATATTGTTCGTTTTGGCCCACGGGCTTCACAGATTTGTTCTTGATAGCCACGCATGGCCTCAAAACACATCTTACTAGTTAAGGTGAGCATGCTCATATAAGGCCCCCTCAAGTCTTCACCCGTCGATGTGAGATATTACAATCTACCCCCTTTTAAAGAGCCCGTCAGCACCATCGGGCAACTAGTGAACTGGGTTCTGATGCTAAATTATAACACCCCACCCTACTAGCAAGATATTGTTCGCTTTGGCCCACGGGTCTCATGGATTTGTTCTTGGTAGCCACACATGACCCCTAGAACGCGTCTTGGTAGTCAAGGTGGACGTGCTCATATAAGACCCTCCTCAAAGTCCTCACCCGTCGATGTGAGATATTACAGTCCACCCCCTTAAAGAGCCCGAAGGCCCTGTTGGCACCACCAGACAGCTAGTGAGCCGGGCTCTGATGCCAAATTGTAACATCCCACTCCACCTGCAAGATATTGTCCGCTTTGGCTCACGAGTCTTACGAATTTGTTGCTCTAATGTAACACCCCACCCGATTAGCAATATATTATCCGCTTTGGCCCACGAGCCTCACATATTTGTTCTTGACAGCCATATATGGCCCCAAAACGTATCTTACCAGTCAAGGTGAGCATACTCATATAAGGCTCTTCTCTAAATTCTCACCTGCTGATATAAGATATTACACTAATTGTCCAAATTTTTTATTCATAGGTCGAGAAAAAAAATTATTTTTATTATTTTACAGTAAAGTCAAATTCAAACCTAGGCTCAGAGCCTGAGTCGAACAAGCGTGTGATTTAAGCCTGAAACATATTTTGTTTATAAAATTAATTATGGTAATTACCTAAATAAATCTCCTTCATTCCCGGCCTTGAGTACCCCCATAATATAATATTAAACTTAAATTTCTCAGCTCTAAATATGACATGTTTTTGTGCTGAAAAAATTGTTTGGTTTGATGAAAAAGAAAACTAATTGTTCAGATATACCAATAAAAAACAATACTTTTGATTATTCCACAATAAACCTAGACTCAAGCTTGGAGCTCGAGTCACGCACGCGTGTGGTGAAATCCTAAAGACTACTTTATTTATAGAATTAAATATTAGGCTGAAAAGTTTTGGATTTAAATTTATGTTTTTCATGCTAAAAATATTTGTTAAGGTTGATGAAAAAAAAAGACTAACTACTTAGACTTTTTTTTATTCATGGGTTTACAAAGAATGATTCTTTAGATTATTTTAAAGCACACCCAAACTCTGGCCTGGAGCCTGAGTTGCACGCGCATATGACTTCAACTCAAAATTCATTTTGCCTAGATCCATTATTTTCTAAAAGATTCGGTGATATTTGGGCTCAATTTTAATGTTTTATTTTTCTCTTACATAAAACAAGAAAATCTTATTTATTTTGCATATAAAATAAAGTTTTTGAATTTTAAAAAAATATGTCAATCAATTATTATTTGAGTTTATTTTTTATTTATCTATAATTTATTTTAATCATAATAATTTTTCTTCCTAAAAGGTTTATTCAATTTTTGTTTATTCTGTAATCCCAAACGGGCTATATCATTTCTCTTAAAATCTAATGGCTAATCAATTCAAACTCTCAGTGAGATTTTCAAATCTCGTGGAATTACTCTGGTGGATTATTGAAATAATATCGAATTAGTTCTGCTGTGGTTTCTAAACTAGTACCGTTGAATATCTGCGGTGGTTGGTGGGCTCGAGCTGCTCGCCCATCTACCGCATGATGCGCCCACCTACTTCCACAATTCTATATGCAACAATAACCTGTGCACTCACTAAGCATTGGTATTTTAAAATAAATAAATAAATTGTCAATAACCATTGCTTTTTTACTTTTAGCAATTCTTAGTTTTTATTTTTTTGGGATATTTGAGAATGTAATAAGTTATTTTTTAAAGAATTTTTTATTTATAAATATATTAAAATAATATTTTTTTATTTTTAAAAAATTATTTTTTCACATTACCACATCATCAAAATAATTTGAAAATATTAAAAAATATTAATTTAAAATAAAATAAAATAATTTTTTTTAAATTTTTTTTAAAAAATACTCTTAAAATATAAAAACAAACAGTTATTTTTAAAATACTCTTAATAGAATTGATTTCAAATATTTAAATAAACTGATTTAATTCGCTAATTAATTTTTTTCTTGAAATAAATCTTAAATTTCATTTAATTTGAGTCAGTAAAAATACAATACATCTCTAATTCATATTTTCAAAGAAAAAGGACAGCGCATCAAAACTGACCACCGGAGAAACAAGTCCCCGTCAGCAAGGATGTATATAGAGATAGAATCTGTCAGCAAGATTGTTTTTTGAAAAAATGAAGATATTTAATTGTGAGATCCTGTAACGAGAAACTATCCAGTACTTTACAGTTTACATTCTCTCAAACTAGTAACAGCAAACAATCACCAAAACCATCAGATTAAGATTTCATCTTCGCCCGCCGTCCGATTCCCCACTACGACATCATTAGATGATCTCACAACACAAGTGTACCAGCTAACCAGGTTTCCAGTCATTATTCTATTCCAAATAGTAAAGTCATAGTTGTCTTTCGTGGAGTCAATGAAAAACTAATATTATTAGTGCCCACCCTCTCAAATAAATAAAAATATCGGAAAAAAGTACGCGCGGAGTAATTATCATTAATAATAATATAATAAGAAAAAAAAAGAGTAAAAGTGAAGAAGGTGGTGGAGGTGGCTGTTTTGATCGCCATTCCCTCATCTCATCTCCCCTACCAGATCACCAGATCCTGCTCTGCCTGTGAGAAAAAAAATATTTATTTATTTCTTTGATCATCGCCTTAAACATAGTGCTCTCACGGCTTCTGCTTTCTTATTTTTTCTTTTACAGTTCTGATTTTATTTATTTATTTGAACTTCTCCTAAACTCTAGGTTTTTAATCATTTCGTTTTGTTTGGGGATGCAGTTTTTGAGATAGAGAAAGAGAGAATATGTTTGGAATTGTAAGGCAAAAGATTAGTGCCGGAGGTTCTCCCCTCCTGGTATTATTATTATTAATATTTTATGTGTTTGTATTTTTACTTTATTTTTTGATTCATTTAATTTGTAGCTTTTATATTTGCAATTTTGTTCTTTGTAATTTTTGTTCGTTTGTGTGCAGGCTTTTGGGCAGAGGATTCGCCCTGCGGTATCGGCATGGAGAGGTTATTCATCTGCAGCAAAAGAGGTAAATGCAAAGCCATTTTCTTTTTCATTGTAAATTTATCGGTTGTGTTATATATCAGGAGAATTTACTTTTTTTGCTACTATAATTGGTAAAATTATTTTTTAATTGATTGTTTGTAAATCTCTTGTTCAGCTTTTCGTAATTGCCAGTCTTGTATTGGGTTTTCAATCCCCCCCTTTTTTTTTGGTTGGCGTTGTGGAGTTACATTTTTAAATGCTGTTGTTATCTCTTAGCTAAGGTATGCTTAGTTTTCCTAGAAGATAAAACTGAGATTTTGCACTTGGTGAATCTATAATTGTGTGCAGATAACAGTTAGAGAAGCGCTAAACTCTGCGCTCGATGAGGAAATGTCAGCTGATCCTAAGGTCTTTTTGATGGGTGAAGAGGTGAGAATAGCCTCCAATGTTTTAATGGAGTTCTTTTTTTGATGTTCTCTTCTTATGTGTCTTGTGTTTATGTGAAGTGCAGGTTGGTGAATATCAGGGTGCATATAAGGTCAGACTTTCTTGCCAATGATATAAATTTGAGGTTTTCCATATTTGTTGCTATCCCTCTCTTTCATTATTATTATTTTTTTCTGTTGACGAGTCTGATGGTCCATTTACCTTGAATTTTTCATTTTCTGTAGATATCCAAGGGGCTTTTAGACAAGTATGGTCCCGAGAGAGTCCTTGATACACCAATCACAGAGGTTGGTTTTATCGCTGGACTTTATGATGTGGAATGTTTTGCTTCTATTCTTTGGTGATGGTTGTTCCCTGACCACCATCTGCTTTTCTTACATGTCTAACAGGCTGGTTTTACTGGCATTGGAGTTGGTGCTGCTTACCATGGTCTCAAGCCAGTTATTGAGTTTATGACATTCAACTTCTCTATGCAGGTTTGTAGGTTTCCTATGGTTTATAAATACCTTGTGCAAAGAGATTCTCTGATTCAATAGTGACAAATAAATGTTTGGATGCCAGATAGTACATTGATTGAACATGTGTTTAGAGTGATGTTGATGGAGTATATTTCTTTGACATTTCAGATCTCTTATGCCAAAATTATATTTGTTTGGGATTTCAGATGGGTTTTGCTGAAATTGTTACTAGTTGCTCTTCAATTTTGGCTTTTGATGCAGGCAATTGATCACATCATTAATTCGGCTGCAAAATCAAATTATATGTCTTCAGGGCAGATATCAGTGCCCATTGTTTTCAGAGGGCCTAATGGTGCTGCTGCTGGAGTTGGTGCTCAACACTCTCACGTATGGTGGCTGTGCTTTCTTATCTATCTGTCATTTTGCAAGCTCTCCCATCTTTTGTGTCTCTGTGAATGATGAGTAGTTTGATACTAGAGTATATGGCTTGATGGCTTAAATCATTTTTGTCATGTGGTCATTGGTTGTTGCTCCAGAGTCCAGTGTATTCTGAAAAGAAGCTGCATGCTTTTTATTTTCCGTCTTATTGTTTGGGTTTTATAATTGATCATATTAAATCTTGGAGAGGACAGCAACATTGTTCTTTTGTTTTAGGAGAATCTTGGTTCAAACACAATTATTGATTACAACTGATTCCCAGTATTTGATAGTGGAAAGAGGGAAACATGATTGTTGAAGATGTTGTTTAGCAAGTTCTGTGTATATGCGTGTGTAATTGCCAAATTGTTCAGAGTAGTGATTGTAACTCAGTTTATTGAGGGCTAAATGCTCGATGACACTCCTTTCAGTGTTATGCTTCGTGGTATGCCTCCTGCCCTGGGTTGAAAGTACTGGCTCCTTACTCATCTGAAGATGCCCGTGGTCTGTTAAAGGCTGCCATAAGGGACCCTGATCCCGTTGTTTTCCTTGAAAATGAGTTGTTGTAAGTATCTTGATAAGTGGTGATTATTACATTTTCCTAGGTTGATGTCCATAGTTGATTGATCTTTTGTTATTCAGATATGGTGAGACATTCCCTGTTTCTGCTGAAGTACTCGACTCCAGTTTTTGCGTTCCAATTGGGAAAGCCAAGGTACCCCTCTTTGAAGTCTTAAAGATTATTCCTCTTAATGTTTCTGCAGTTATCTGCTATTCAGTTGTGCTCTTTAATTATTTATTTCTGCATTTACATTTTCCCTTCAAATTGTTTACTTTCAACAGATTGAGAGAGAAGGGAAGGATGTGACCATTACAGCCTTTTCAAAAATGGTTGGCTATGCTCTCAAGGTTTGTTCTGTGCTTCAAATGTTCTCCTCTCATTGATTTAATATTTTTTTACCATCACCTATCAGGAGGAAAAAGATGATGGCTATTATAGTGGTCTTGCTTCTTTTAATGACGTGGCATTGCATTAATATTCAGGCCCCCATAACTGATGGAGTTGAATTTGGGTGGAGGTTGTGGATGCTACTTTTACTTTAATGTTGTGATGTGACATTGTATTGTTATTTTGTTGAGCCCCTCTTTTGGGAGGCATCCTGTATTTATTTTGTAGTGCAGAATGGGATGTGTTTAACATTCTGATATGAAGCCATTTGTTTGGAGAATTCCCTGTGCCAAGTTTTTATATATAACACATGCCATGGACAAAACATTTCCCCTTCCATCTGAAATCACAAGGTTGTTTGTTTCACAGGCTGCTGAGATACTTGCAAAGGAAGGAATCAGCGCTGAGGTAAACCGTTGCTAGGACAGTAGAGCCCATACAGCTTATAGCACTTTCAGGTCTGATGACAAAAAATAACTGATCTTGTTAATGCAGGTGATTAACTTGCGCTCAATTAGGCCGCTAGATAGAGACACAATCAATTTTTCAGTCAGGAAAACTAACAGACTGGTGACAGTTGAAGAAGGGTTTCCTCAGCATGGTGTTGGTGCTGAAATCTGGTTCGTATTCTTTCCACTAATATATTTAATATCTCCTGCAAAATTATTCTGGCTCCACATGTATTTACACAATATGCTATTTCGTGGGCAGTGCGTCTGTTGTTGAAGAGAGCTTTGGTTATCTTGATGCCCCAGTTGAGAGAATTGCTGGAGCTGATGTTCCCATGCCTTATGCAGCTAATTTAGAGAGATTGGCTGTTCCACAGGTCTGCTGTTTCATTTCTTTCTTTTTTGGTTTTTATATATCAATTCATCTAGTTTGATCATTTTCTGGCGCGTGCCATAGATGTGCTTACTACCTTAGATGTTTAAATTCTTAGCTGTTTCCACTGGACTTCCAAAACCTATTGGTTAGTTAGAATCCTTTCAACATTTAATAAAATTGTATCCATATAAACAATCTGTGAATTAAATCAGATAGATGTCTTTGCTACTTTCCTCTCGACAGAAAATTTTCCCCTACGAATCCTTTTCCTCCAAGTACTGCTTTTATATGGCCTTTTGTTTTGTTCTCTTTATAGCTAAAGCTTTTATATGTTGACTTATTTGCATGATGGGAATTTCAAGCACGCTGCATTTTTGGGTTTTTTTTATCTTTTGGTTCATGCCATGTGCAGGTTGAAGATATTGTTCGTGCAGCAAAGAGAGCTTGCTACAGATCTGTGCCAATGGCTGCTGCTGCTTGATGATACTCATTAAAGTCTAGAAACCCTCTTAAATTCAGGTCAGTTTACTGCTGGCTGTTTGCCCATCATTGGTTAGTTTTGTTCTGTAATATTTTGCATAATATCTTCACTTTTATTTTGTTATTCTCGTAATGACAAACAATGATGCTTTCAGGAATCTGAGAGATGTACATTTTTCCCCTTCTGGTTTCTGCTGGGAAGGAACAGCTCATTGAATAACATGGAGCGTGTTGATGGCGGGAATTTTTGTCTATGTTTTGTCAAATTTGGTACCTGATATGAACCCGTTTCACACGTGAGCCAATAAATATGTTTACTTGTGGATTTTTAGAGCGCATTCTCCTTTGAATGGTACGTGATGTTTCCAAGTTTATCTTCATATGATCAATTTGATTCCCTTTTATTCATAAATTGATGTATTACATGCTCTTCATGACATCAGCTTGAATTTTAGAGCCCCTAGTTAAATAAATTAACGTGTTCTGGGTGTTACTCGAGTATAATATGTGAAATGCACGCATTAGAGAAGTTTCATCTGCTTTTCTGTTTAACATTGCCAGAAATACAAAGGTCATTGAGATTAACACATGTTCTCTTCTGGTTTTTCTTGACACAAAGGCACAGTTATTTAACCAGTCACAGCCTGCACTCAACCTATGTGTTCCAAGATATTTCATTGTTTGGAGCTTAACTCCCTCCGAAGTTATTCCTATCTCTAGATATCAATCCATTTTGCCGCTCCTTTTTTGTACTTAAGAATCTTGTGATGAACTGGATAGTACATGGGGTTTATCAGGAAATGACCCAAATCAAAGTTATCTAATCAAGTTGGCAATGTTTAGCTGTTCTCCTTTATTCCTTCCTATCTGCTGTCCTCTTGTCTTCCGTCTGGATTTGGTTAATTAAAGATTCGGGTGGATTTAGGTGGCCTGGATTCGTCTTGTCAGGTTCCCCACTGAATAGGATGTTATTACGGTAATGTCCAGGACCCTTCCCGGTATAAACGCTCAATTTAGTCATATTTCTTGTAAGTTCGTAAATAAAATATAGATAAACTTATTAGTATTAGATTTTTAAATGTCCAAAATGTTCGACTCTGGTTTAGCTGCACGAATGAAAAAACAGGGGTCATTGCTTGCTCGACTTGTAAGTTTTTAGCATGGAAATGGTCCAAAAAAGTGTCAAAAACAAATATAGTGCGCACTTGTTTGGTTTTGGATGAACGGTGCTCTTGTTTTTGCTATTCAACCTGCTATTCATTTGAATTTTAGATACTTTTATTATTTTAATGTATTAATCTTAAAAATAAAAAAATTAATTTATTTTTAATTAAAAAATATTTTTACAAATCACACTGTATCATTATTAATCAAATGTTTATAAATGTTTGGGAGTGTAATTATGGTTGTTTTTTAAAGTATTTTTTATTTTAAAATGTATTAAAATAATATATTTTTTATTTAAAAAATTATTTTTAAAATTAATATATCAAAATAATTCGAATATAAAATAAAATAATTTTTAATAAAAATAAATGGCTCGCTTTTCTTTCCAAACGCCCACACCCCCACCCTGTAAAAATCTTTTGAAAGCATCTGTCTCGCGCATCATCTCCCTCGGACCTGTAAAGCACACATCAAAGGCTATGCGCGTAGTCTGAAACGCTGGCAACGAGGCCATCCCAATATCCCATAGTTTTTGTCGGATTATCTACCACAATAATAAATAATTCTTGTCAGTTTGAAAGTGACCAAACATCTAACAGTGATCAACAGTGTTATAAGCAAACTGTGGTATGCCTAATTTCGGCATAACATTTAAAAGCTTTTGCCATAAAGCATAGCATTGATGGACAGCAACAGACCATAAATGCCGTGATCTTGATAGAATGATCTTCAGAAGCAGTCCGGGCGCAATAAACCAATGCATCTGAGACCAACAAATGAGCTGTGGTTCTGGTATCAGAGGAAGAAAAGAAGTTTTCCTCCAACCAGATCGCCGGCAAGGGAGTCTGGTGAGGTTTTTCAACAATGAGATCCAAGAACTCTGAAAGTAGCTCCAACAGAGGACTACAAACTTGGGTTATAACCCTCAGGTGCAAAAATGGTCTTTTGAAATGCAAGGTTACATGAGACCAGATCAACTTGCCTGGAAAAATGAAAATCAAATAATTTGTAATAAGTAGATGATCTAGTATTACTCAAGAACGCAATACGAAATTATCATAAAGAAAAGCAAAACAAGGAAATTGCTACTCCTCACTGGTAGTTTCCAAAATAATAATGCTGGGGGCTGATACCTACTCTCTGGTTGGCTTGACCCTAGCTGCCTCTGATCAGAATTGAGCTAAGAATGTCTAATATAAACTCCAATTCTATTCTTATCTCTTTGTCTGCACGGTATCTTGGAACAATTTCATCTGGCTCCGGTAAATTAAATCATTCTTCTATGTTTACTCATGACGGGCCTTCTATTCAGCTGTTTTCCTTTTCTCCATCCCTGAACCTCTCAAATATTATAAGTGACGGGAAGCAAAGTATCTAAGCATGAAAAAAGTTGCGGAGAAGGGAAGCAATACCAGGAAGTTCATTGGTTGTGGAATCACAGTAAGAATAGATAGAGCAGTAAACCAGTTAGTGCAGCCCATGGTAATACCGTGGCTTTAGCAATGTTTTATCGACAAGCTTATTAAAAAAAATGGCTTACTACTAAATTTTGCCAGCCTTTCAGACTAAAATTCAGGGTGCTTATTCTGCCATTGAAAGAAGCTTGTTTCAGCACTAATTCCCCTTCATAATCAAGATTCTTGTTCTTTAACGAACTTTGGCCCTAGAAGTTCTCAAACGCACATAGTCTTTGATGTGTGCTTTCTCAGGTCTGAGGAAGATGTGCGTGAGAGAGATGCTTTCAAAAGATTTATCTAAGGGCAGGTGCGATTGCCTGATTAAAAGTCAATTTCCGAAGAAGTGCATTTTCGATTCCGTTCCGGTCAGTAGAGTCCTGATACCTTTTCCTTTCAGGAAAGAGCTCCTTGGGCTGAAGTCAATGAGCTCTTAGTAACAGGTGGTTAGAGTTGGTGTTAAAAGATAGGAACGAACGAAGTTAGTGCTATGAGATGATGATGGAAATGCAGCTGGTGATGCAGATTACAGCCAAGTCTATAGCTTCTATGGGGATAGCATCGGACGGTTGATTTTCATGGATGAAGAGAGAAGGCCAAGTCGAACTTGATAAAGGAGCCGAGGTTTACTGGGTCATAGGCTAACGTGGATACATGGCAGCTATATGCTTGATGGGCACAGCAGGAATGGTTTTCTTAACGTCATCACCAACAGGAAGGATTTTCAAGACTGCCCTTTTGGCCATGAACGTGTTAGGAGGAGTGTTTGGTTTATGAAGATGAGTTTGGTGGTGTCAAGGTAGTGTCCACTGTGCTTTGTGGGTGGGGTTTTTGTTGGGGAAAAAATAAATAAATTACGCTTGCTCAACACTAGTAAAAAAATCTATTTAATTGTTTTTAATGCTACAAGGATTAATTAATTTGTTTTGATAAATTATAAATAACTCTTATTATTATTATTATTTTGTCGAAAGTGGCCTCAGGTCCTAACAACTAGACAAGATCAAAGAGGGAAAGATTATCCCTACAATGCCATCCCTCAAAGCAGATTTTCTAGCAGCAATAAAAATTTTAATTATGAATTGAAAATTGGATGCGTTTGTTTAATAAAAAAAACTAGTGAATTATATGTTTCAATAAATATTAAAACAAATCATTAAAACTAATAAAATGCAAAATTGAAAAGTAAAATGATAGATGCAAGTTAAGATATCTCATTTCATGTCATGAGGAGCTTTTTAGAATTTTTTTAATTTAATCACATATAATAATTTCTTTTTATGAATAGTGATAACTTAAATTCCATTAAAACAAAAAACTTAAATTCCATTAAAACAAAATAATTTCTCATTTTCTTATCAGTTCTTTTCACTAAAAAAATATAATTTTTTCTATGTTTTTTATTTAATAAAAATCAAAAGCAACATGGACAAGTATATTTATAAAAAATAACTATTTGCAATGAAGATAAGAATGAAATCTCTCTAATTAAAACTCTTTTATTTTATTAATTCACTCTATTTTTTTGGCATTTTTTTTTACCATAATATATGTTTTTAAGACAACATCTTATTACCATTGAAGCAAATTTTAATTCAAAAAATTATTATTATTATAAATTCGACACAAATTTATTAAAAAGTTTAATAACAATACACTGTCTACAAGTTGTCGCGATGAACTTTTTTGAATTGTTGCCTGGCTCATGTTTAAATTTAAACCGAGTTGGAGCTTACCTGATGAGATTCAGTCAATCAAGCTGGTCAAAATACAAATTGTTCAAAAATAATATGATTTTATAAAAACATTAAGACAACATCATTTTAGCTCTTTTTCTATATATACTAAGATGATGATATTTTGGATCGACTCAGGTTTATCTGTCAAATCTGTGACTTAAATTATAGATCTAGTTGGGTTTAATAATTTTATATTTTGGAATTATTTTTACATCCAATCATACAATAATAAAAATCAACATGCATATGGAAACAACTAAATAAAATTTTTTAAAATACAAAAGCATTAGAAATGGCAATAATTTTTTTTTTTTTGCTAATGTTATAAAAACAAATGCTACAATTGTAATTAAAAACAAAACTTGAATGATATTTAATAAAATAATATTCAAAATAAAATTTTAATTAACTTATTTAAATGAATTATAATTAAGATCGAAGGAAAAAATAAAAAAGTTTAAAAAATACCTAGGAATTTGGGCTTAGATAGGACAACACATCTGGCCCATAAATCCATATGCCTAGTCTTCTTTTTTCTTTTCTTTTTTATAAAATGCATAGTCTAATTATTTTTTAATATATAAAAAAATAGATGACATGTCATTTACTTACCTAAATTCCAATCACCATAATGATGTCTGGAAAATTATGTTGTGGATTCTTAGACTTCAAGAATTATTTTTCAATTTGTTTTCATATAAAATGCCTTATAAACACCAATAAATCAAATTATCAACTTAAAATATATTTAAATCGATTCTAAAACACATAATCAAACAATGAATTCTCTCTCAATCCTGATATTGTTTTTGGCAAAACAAAAACTCAAAAACACCTCACACTCAACTCTTCAAAATAAACACATTGCCACAAATTTTGTTTTTTGGTAATGAAATCTTGCCAACCGATTGCCTTTCATTTCCTTCATCATTTTTTAACATCTCTCTCCTTAAACTTAGACACATAGATGTTAATAAAATAAAGTTTTGAATTAAAAGTAAAAGTTTTAAACTGAAGGGCTAAAAAGAAAATGAAAAGTCCCTATAGGCCAAAATCTTTGAAAAGATGCTCAATAAACAGTTAAAAAAATTTATTTACCTCACTTTCAATTTTGGTCTTCTTATTATTTAATTTTTTGCAAGTAATGAAAACAATTTTTTTTTTAATAAAATCAAGTATCAACCCAGTATGAAAATATTTTTTAACACCACAATAACCACATAGAAAATAAATATAAACAGATTATCAAGCATAATTATCCTCTCAAAGCAATGTAGAATAATGATTTTAAAAAAGAAACTTTAATGATTGGGGTAGAAAAAAATCAAATGACTAAAAAAACATAAAGGAAATTACTATTACAATCTAGAGTATTTCTCCTTACTTGCTATGGTGAATGCAGAGTAAAAACACCACACCAATTAGATTTGTTTTAATAATACATGTACATTCTTACAATTTATTGAGGCTTGAAGCATTTTTAAGAGAATACTAATATATATTAATTAAACATTAAAAAATATTGTATGAAGAAAATAAGAAAATACACATGGATCATTAGATTACTAGTGAAACCTACAAGCAGGTCCAAGTTTATTTATTTATTTTGACAAAGATAGGTATTTCATTAAATTAAAATTGGAGAAGACTTCGACATCTAGATATGAAGTCAACCCTAATACAATAGAATTCTCAGTATAGAAAATGAAATGATTTAACATGTTATTACAAGGACGTCCAAATAAATAAAAAATACAACGTGAATTTTGCAAAGAAAACTAAATTAAGATCTAAAATTCAAATATAAAAAAAATCAAAATCATCTTACAAATGGACGAACAATTAAAACTTTTTTTTTTAATCAGTATCGATCTATCAGTAGGTATATATACCACCTTGATCTTCCACTTGATACGCGTCAAAGGATCAAAAATTAAAATATAATTAGCAATCTACATAAACCTTCATTACATTCCAAATTAATACCCATAAAAGGTCAAGAGGATACACAGGAAAAACAAATAACAGGTAAGATCAAGACCAAGCCTTAAACTAAAGAAAATATCGGGTAAGCTAGACAAATATGATATAAAAAAATATTAGATCTAGAAGAAAGAATACTAAATCTAGGATTATTGAATGAAAAACAAAGAAGAAGAAGCCTTGCTGTCGAAAACTACACCAGAACAACACATAATAAAACCCTAAAAGAAACCCAGATTAATTATAGAGAAAATGAGAGTAGGTCCCAATTTAAGATTATGATATATTAGTTTATATTTAATTTGTATTATCTTAAACATATAGCCAATTATTTCTAATATATATTTTATGACAATAGATCTAATTAATGGGATTTAATTGGAGCACATGCTACTAAGTTTTGTTGGGATTTCCATAAAAGCTCTTACATCCTCCGTTGGTAAAGATATATCATGAACAAATTAAAAGGACACAATCTGCTCTATAATTTAATTTCATGAATAACTAAAATGACACATTAATCTCCTCAAAGTATAATTAAATCTGCTTATCTACATTTTAAATTTATATTTTAGCTCATAATTTTCAAATCTAGAAACTATAATGGGATAAATGGCTCAATTTGTATCTATATAATAAGGATATAATATAAAATTTTGCGTAGATTCCTTAAGAAATCAGAAAAAAAATACCCGGCCGTCATTTTTTTCTTAAATAAAATTATTTTCTTATGTTGCTCAAGGGGATTTTTAAAATGTAATATATAATTTTATGAAATGACAGTATAATTTCGGGTCAGCAAGCATATTGGATTTTTATCTTTTCACATCATCAATCTCCTAGTAAAGTAAACGTCAGTCAAATAAGACACACCTGGGACTGCTTTTGACTCATCATAACAAATATTACCGGAGTCGCCGACGCGGCAGATTCATCGTTGGAATCTGAAGTGGAAGGTCATGGAGGTTGAGAGGAGGGTCCTTAACTTAGACACCAAGGAAGGCGATTTTGTTGACCATAGAAAGTCTACGTCTCCTGGCTTTAATCATTATTATAATAAAAATTTAAAGAAATATACATGCAAATAATTGGAAACCGTAGAGTACACATTATTGTCCCCTCCGGCATCTCAACAACAATTCCCAGGCTTCCCGTCTGTAGACTTGTTTGATTGGGGAAATGAGAGATTAAATGACCACTTTCCCTCCTCTGTGGTCAATATTTTGGTACTCGAACGCGGGACGTGATCCATTAAAATTTAAGTTTTCTGGGCTCTGACGTCAATCCTACATCAAACCGTGTCTCCATCTCCACGGTTTCTAGTTTAGTTGCGTAGGATTAACCAAAAAAAAAAAAAAAACTTAGTTTAGTTAAAAAAATATTAGTTAGTTTCATCCCAACTAAGCTGTCGCTAAATCCCATCTTCATTCATTTGAAATTATGAGGAGGTTGTGGCACGACCGGTAAGATTTTGATATAAATTTGAAGACTTGAATAAAAATTGAATAAAAAATATTATTTAAATATATTTTTAAATAAAAAATACTTTAAAAAATAAACACAACAACATATTAAAAAATATTATTTTAATTTTTATGATTTTTCAGGTCAACAATAGAATCCACAGTCTAAATAATTATTTACTCGATGCAGTTTTGAAAATCTTTTTGACCCTTGTATTTATCTATAACTGTTTCATATGTCTCCTGGCTCCTACAATTAGAAATTTGTATGGACAAGATTTTCCGTTTAAGGAAATGTTCTTCTTACCTAGTATTTGTTCGATTAAGATTCTCATTTCAAAGGATCTAAATGGGAAGTAAAGATCTCGACTTATTATTTTTGAAACAATAAAAGGGCTAGAAGGAGTACACTCGCACACTCACCACTTTCCGGATATTTTTATATAGACTCTTGGTTTATGTTTATTGAGTGTATAACATTTTCCCTTAAACTCTGTGATATTAAAGGCGGTGTGCGGTGCAAGATTAAAAGAATGAAGGGGGAATTATTAGAGAAATATATAACAATTATAAAAGTAATATTTAATGACGTGAAAGTCAACTTTTAAGATTGATTGCTTGGAGGCTAAAATCAAGTGTATTAGCGAGATCATTTATAATCAAATATAAAATAATAAATATCAAACAATGTATACTAGAGAGTATGATTTAAAAGAGAGGAAATTTAGTTAATAATAAGTTGGAAGAAAAAAAGAAAAGATAAAAGAATTTTTCACATTAAAAATATATTTAAGAATCTCATAACAATTGTTTTTTTAAATATTTTTTACTCGATAATACATTAAAATAATATTTTTTTTAATTTTTAAAAATTATTTTTAATATCAACATATCAAAACTATTCAAAAATATAATTATAAATATAATTTTTTTTAAATAGTTTTTACCCCGTCCCTGTTTAGAACTCAAAACAAGAGAGGGGCTAAGTTTACTTATCTTGGAGGTTAAGTTTCAACCTCATTAAAACAAAATTAACGATTACCTTTCTCAAATTTAATTCCACTCATCCCTTGTACAGCATATCGTTAATAAAGATATGTGTGGCATTCTAGAATCATGCACAGTAAGTGACGGAGATAGGATATAACTATGGGAATGGGAGGGCTTGGTTGAATTGACCTCTATATAGTCGCTTGCAAAATATCTTAATATTTTATTTGAAACATCAGCATCTTAAATACACGATAAATAATAATATTAACAAGTAAATCTTAAACTTACAAAATCTCTGATGAAGTGAAATCTTGTCATTGGTGTTGTTGCTACAACCCGTTTGGAATGTGATGTAAATCGTGTTTTTTTAAAAAATTAATATTTTTTATTAAATTTTAATATGATTTGTATGTTTTGGATCGTTTTGATGTGCTGATGTCAAAAATAATTTTTTAAAAATAAAAACAAATCATTGGCATGCATTTTGGTATGAAAAATTATTTAAAAAACAACCATTACCACACTATCAAATATACTCTAGTGATGATCATCTCAAAACTATATAACACCAACGAGATAGATGAATTGTTTTTTTTTTTTGTTATTGGATGTTTGAGATTGTGGTCAAAACTGTTTTTTTTTTAATTATTTAAAAATAAATTAAAATAATATATTTTTATTTTTTATACCAACAAAACAATAGAAAAATATCAAAAAAAATTTAATTCAAAACTCCTGGGCCAAACACCCCTTAATGCACGGGAGTTATGGTGATCAGTAAGGATTAAAATGAAGGAGAAAAAACCGAGATAGAATAACCTAGTCATCATAAAGAAAAAATAAAATTGTATTTGTCCAGGGGAGAACGAGAAGTAGTGAGATTTTGACCGTGGACCAAAAATGAGAAAGTATGTTTCGTAATTGACCAATATACTACTTTAAAATTCAAATAAAAAATAAAAAATAAAAAATAAAAAATAATACATCATTATTAATTATTAGCGTCCAAAAACAAAGAAACAATCGAAGGAAGAGGAGAAACAAAAGAAATTGTCTTAAAGTAATTCTTTATTTGTTTACTGCCCCTTTAAGTCGTTTGCTGATTTAATTTGTCGTTTGCTGATTTAATTTAAATAAATAATGAAATGAATCGTCGTCATTTGGTGAGACTGAGATTTCTTTGCTTTGATCTTTCTTCTCTTCCTTTCTGTATATATTCCATAAAAAAAAAAAAGAGGGAATATTATTCATTCCCACTTCCTCCTTCCCATTCACTAATTAAAGAAAAACTCTTCAATTTTTATTTTTTTGGGATTTTAACACCAGCTAGAGAAACGAATTCAATTCCCTCCCTCCCTCCCTCATCATCAAAGGCAAGGAGATGAAATCATTTAGGAAATTGAGAGGATTTGCTTCACTTCACAAACAAGTAGTACATAAAAACCCAAGGGATCTTCCCTCTTTCTCTCAATCACATGAGCTTGCTAAAGCCTCTCAGGTACTCTTCACTCCTCTCCCTCCCTCGTTCTTGCTTTGCCTTGATTTCGCAGCAACCAAACACGACTGCTGCTTCTTCTTACTTAAATAATTTACATTTTGTGTCGGTCAATTGCAACTTTTTTTTTTGTTGGTGTTGAATAGATAATTGAGGATTTTAAGCTTAATCTGATCTGATCAGAGTCTTTTGAGTTTGTTTGGATAAAAATAATAATAGTAGTAATAATTGTAATAAAGGGAAAGCATAAACAATGAAATGATTGGTTTGGTTAGTGAATAGATTATTTATAATTACTTTAATAAACCATTATTTTAAGCTATATTAATGATCGAATGTTAGCTACTTTTTTCTGTGCTTTTGATCTCTTGGGATTCTGTTTCTGTTTCTTATAAAATTTGGTTGCTTTTTATTATTTTCAGGACATGAAAGATATGAAAGATTGCTATGATAGCTTACTTTCTGCTGCCGCTGGAACCGCCAATTGTGCCTTTGGTACTCCTCGTTTTTTTCTCGCGCTGTATTTTACTTGAATTCCTTGTATTCTTTTTCCATGGATACCACCGTCAATTCATAAGAAGGGGCATCGAGTTTGATATTCTTGTATCGGCCTGGGTATTTACAGTTTTACTAACACTATCATTTGATTGTTAGTCCACTAGTGCCATTCTCATTTCCCCTCAACAAATTGTGTTTTGCTTAAATAAATGAAGCGTAAAACTCGCATTCATTTTACTAATTTTTTTTTCTTTTTCTGGGAGGGGGAACTTGAAGTGTGAAACTAATAATGATAATGTTTTGGTGGAAGTCCTTTATTGATAGTTGGTGGTTCAATTAGAACGAAGTGGCAGCCATATAGTCCCTTAAGAAATGAAGCTTGAAGTTTTTTTAAGGCAATGTTATGCTAAAATTTGAAGAAGTCTCAGCTCCCAGTCATCGACTAACATCGAATGGCAACATTGCAAAAGCTAATTATTATGGTTCACAGAACAACATTTAGAAAGGAAAGGCTTAGTAGTTGCGATTAAAATATCTTATTAGCTTTGTTTTGCTGGCACTGGGTATGGAGTTATTTAGATCACATGAATCATGTTTTGAGCATGACGATTGCTCTGCATTGAGTGAGTTGGAGGTCTGTGGAGTACCCAATTTCATGAACAAACTTGGTACATAACAAAGGGCATGAACTAAATTTTTGCATAACACTGGTGATACATAACATAACGGAAATCAGGCAGCCTTTATCATTACAAACCACTTCTGCGGCATTTTTTCATTTCACACCACCACAGCCTATTACATAACCACAAGAGCTATCATGCATATTCTGGCTGTTATGCTACAGAAAACCTCGGTTTTGCAGCCAATTTGTTTTTTGTTTTGTCATTGATAGTCTCCAACAACTCTTCACATTCACTTTTAATTTTGTTCAATAATTTCACCAATATCAATCTTCATTCTTCAGATTCTGCATCTAAACTAAACATCCTAGTGATCATTTTAAGATCTAATCCAAATACCTCAACTCTCTTCCACATTTGATTTTGCAAATTATTTGTACAAATTAAGAATCAACAAGATTATGTAGCATCTTATATTGCTTTTTTTTTTTGTGATATTAATTACTAAATGTATTTACTACAATGACCATTTGTTAAAATTATTAAAAATTATATTGATTGCTTAACAAGTTTCTTAAATAAACCGTGACTGTTATGTGATACCTGGGGGGTGTTGTGACTCAAAATATTATCCAAAAGAAAGTCATCCCTAAGATTAAAACCTGTTTTGGAAGCTTAAGTTGCAATAGATTCCCACCAGATGAAACCATGACTGGCAGTAGCCTAAGTTATGCACATGTGGCACTTTCCAGCATTTTAGCTTGCTGTTGGCCTTTTGGTTTATAGATTGTGAGGATTTACTGAGTGAGGATTTAAAATGAGTTCATTAGTGAACATCACAGTGTTTTATGTGTTGATTCAGAGTACTTGCATGTTTTGAAGGATCCTGTTTTGGTGTGTGATTCTATAATGTTCTCACTTCTATCTTTCCTCAGAATTCTCAGAATCATTGCGTGAAATGGGTGCTTGCCTTCTTGCGAAAACTGCATTGAATGATGATGAAGAAAGTGGTAAGTTAATGAATACTTTCTTTACTCTTCTTGTTCAGTAGATAATTTGAATAGATTGTAGGTGACTTAATTTACTAAGGATCTTAATAACTTCATGGTGGACAGGTTTGTTCATCATGATATTGGTGTTAAAAGTTAAAAGAAAATTGTTAGTGGGGACTAGGACTTCTTTCAGTGTTTGTTGTAACATCTGAGTTGCATTTCTTTTGTATAGATTTATTGACATTTGCAATGAAGATATAAAGCTGAACCATCCTAATCCTTTTCTACTAATTCTTACTTCAGAAAATCACATTTGACTGAGAAATACTTAACTCAGTCAATATTTTACTGTCTTGATACACGCTACAGATCCAGGGTCCTAACTAGAGTTGTTTTCATGAGCCTGTACTTTGGAAACTGTGTTTTTATTATCTTTGTTTTATTTAAGTAATGTTCAAATTGATTCTGCCTTCTCTTCTTTAAGTTGCTAGAGAATTTACTTTTGCATTTGTTACAGAATCAACAATCTAATCTGTTTTTTCATCAGTTTTAACTGAAGATACCATTTCAAGTTTCAATTTTCAAAAAGATTATGGTGATACATTTAGACAAACTTTAATGCAATGATAATAATTGGTCTTTAATTCAATGAATTTGTTCCTTTTGAGTGCATATTCAATTACATATAGTTGCATTCCAAGAAGGTGACAAGAAGTGAAGCTGAAGTTGGCTCTGTTTTCTTTGCAGGCAGGGTCTTGCTGATGCTGGGAAAAGTGCAATTTGAACTCCAGAAACTTGTTGATTGCTACGTGAGTTGTTGTTTTGTAATAAAAATTACTAAGAGTCCTGGCTTTGTTGTGGTACTGATTTTTAGTTTGATATTTTCAGCGTTCTCACATAAATCAGACAATCATAAGCCCGTCAGAGTCTCTTCTGAATGAACTTCAAACAGTTGAGGTCATCTTACAAGCTTTCATTAACTTAGACTATCTATAACTTTTCATGTTAAATTATCTTTGGAAAATGCTTAATTTCTTAATGATTGAAATCAGTGCTCACACTTAAACATTTATTTTATTATTTTTTCTATTATCTTGTATATGATAGTTAAAGCATTTTACTGAAGGAGCAGTCGCTGAAGACTTTTTTCATTCATACAGGAGATGAAGCAGCAGTGTGATGAGAAAAGGTTTGTGGTACTATTTCAAGCACCTTTCTAAACTTGCACCTGCACCCACACACTCAAAAAAAGAAAGAAAGAAAAAGTAAAGAAGGAAGGAAGGAAGGAAAGATCAGAAACAAATAAAAAAAAATGAAAGCCCTGAAATTTGATATAAATTTCTTCTCCCCGTGTTACTTGGTTTACAGAGATGTATATGCTCACATGGCGAGACAGAGAGAAAGAGTGAGTGGAAGACATGGAAAGGGAGAGTGTTTTTCTATGCAGCAAATACAAGCAGCTCATGATGAATATGATGAGGAGGCCACTTTGTTTGTTTTTCGTCTTAAATCCCTGAAGGAAGGACAATCTCGCAGTCTTCTTACACAGGCGGCTCGGCACCATGCTGCTCAGGTTTCTTTTTCTTCAAACAATTTTTTTTTTAAACCTGTTGGTTTAATAGTTAATTCTGTTTCTTTCTTGAAAGCAGCTCTGCTTCTTTAAGAAGGCTCTTAAATCTCTTGAAGCTGTTGAGCCGCATGTCAAATTGGTCTCAGAACAGCAGCATATAGATTACCACTTTAGTGGCCTTGATGATGATGGGAGGGATTATGATGATGATGAAGATTATGATGATGCCATTGATGATGGAGAATTGAGCTTTGACTATGGACAAAATGACCAGGAGCAAGAAGTTTCCAAATCAATAAAGTCAATGGAGGTAAGACTTCAATGCACTTGTCATCAGTGGAGCCAATCAGCTTACCATTTCTTTTCAGAAAAGCAACTATAATGCATTGTGTTTTAGGATTTTATGAATAGCATTACCTTGTAAAGGAGGAAATTTGCACGTTTCACTTGTGGTTTCTAGTGCATGAATTCTGAATTATAGGATTGACCTTTCTGTGTTACCTGTTCATGTTGAAACTTATTCCACAGGATAAACAATTCAAGACGATCTATTATAGTCACTCATCATGATTTCCATTTTTTCAATCAATGCATCCTTCAACTGAATTTCTATTCCATTTTAACTTCTACTTGCTGTATAACAATTTGTGCAGTTGGATTTAGAGGACATTACATTTCCCCAAGTTGTGACATTGGAAATGGCAAAGGTAAACCTTCATATTATGGACTTGGGTGTTCTGAGTGATCATGCTGATTTCATATCTGTGTAATGCAATTGTAGGCCTGTTAATGAGTGATCTAATCTGCCTGGCCAGGCTTTCTAAATCTAAGAACTACTATCATATTTCACCATCCTTGGACGCTTGAACTTTTTTTCTTCAAAATGATTTGTGTGCTTGAACTAATAACCTGGCAAAATCAGTATGAAAGCCTTAGCATGGATAATCTCAATAATAAGTAATGTAATGGAACACAATACATGCCATATCTGCTCTTAGTGTTTCCTGCTATTAGATAATATTATTTATTCCTTTTGGATATCCACTTGAACGTGTATTTATAGATCTCCCATTTGAGTAATTGAGTTGGGTTGGATGTGTTGACAGATACATACAGACTTTCACCCTTTCTACTCATAGAGCACCGCATATCTTGCTCTATTTCAGCACTAACATGAATGTTTGCTGTAATCTTTTTCTAGAATGCAAAACCAGGACATCAGATCTTTGACTGATGGTGAGTTTTATACTTCTCTTTGGACTGCTTGCAGGAAAATCCAGATAGAAGTTACAGGACATCGTTTCCTATTAAGGGAGAACTTAGTGCAGGCACCCAATCAGCTCCACTTTTTGCTGAAATGAAATCTAATCCAGCTGGAAAAACAAAACAACTGATGCCATCATCCACCCGAAAGTTCAACACTTATGTGTTGCCTACTCCAGCAGACCCAAAGAGTTCAAATTCTACAGGACCTGGTAGCCCGGTTACTCAAACATTAAAGACAAGTTTGAGTGGACGTCCTCTGAATTTGTGGCACTCATCCCCTATTGGCCATAAAAAAAATGATAAGTTACTAGGAGTTGAAATGTCTAGCAAGCCCCCTGCTATAAATTCGCAGTCAGTACTCAAGGAGAGCAACAACAACACTGCATCCACCCGATTACCTCCTCCTCTAGCTGATGGACTCTTTTTTTCAAGGCTTGAGCCACCGGCTGGCGCTGAATCTAAGAAAATCAAAAGATATGCCTTTTCTGGTCCTATTACATCCCAGCCATGGTCTACCAAGGCAGTCTCCGCAGAACATCCACAATTGTTCTCTGGACCCCTTTTGCGAAATCCAACGGCCCAATTATTTTCATCACCTCCGAAAGTGTCTCCAAGAATATCACCAAAAGTATCTCCTAGTTCTTCCCCTCCATTTGTGTCCTCACCCAAAATCAGCGAGCTGCATGAGCTTCCCAGACCCCCAGTCAGTTCAACCTCCAAGTCTCCGGGGGCTGTAGGTTTGGTTGGTCATTCAGCTCCACTGTTTCCCAAAGGCCACATGCTTCCTGGTACAAGCAAAACGTCAGCATCAAATGTAGAATCTCAACTGCCTACACCTTCTCAAGTTGTCCCTCGCAGTTTTTCAATACCCTCTAGCAGACATAGAGTAATGGTCGCTCAGAATTCAGGGATTGTTGAGAATGTTGCCTCACCTCCTCTAACCCCAATATCTTTATCTAACACCCAGCCATCATCCACTGGTTCCCGGATCGTCAATCAGACAGTTCAAATCAGAGGTGATTCATAATCCAAAGCATTTGAATGGTTATTTAGTTTAGGATAAGTTATGCTCACGCATCACCGTCACGCTGGGGTTATTAGTTCTGGGGGTTAGACTGATCTAGGTACATTTTTGGATCGCATAAAACCATTCTTGTACTAGCTGAAGTCCCAATGAGAACAAATTGTATGCATCTGAGAAACTCTTGCATGTTTTTTCATCAGTTGCAATTTTCCATTTAAATAATTTATAGAGATGCATAATTTTAGTTACTTAGATAGACATGTACATGCACCAAATGTAAATGAATTTAGTTTTTTAATGCATACATACTCATGCATCCGAGCTTTGTTTTCATTAATGACAGTGGTATCATTTCTAAATCTCACATTTGGTGAATGCAGGTGCAGTTTGATTCCATTCTTTTATAGTGATCGCTTTGCTTCAAGTTCAGCAACCAAAATTTGAGCTCACACAATTCTCGCATCATTTGGTACAGGTGGAGAACTGTAAATATAATCCTTGTCTACTGATTTCTGGCTTGCATTGTTATTTTTGTTAATCCGTTGATTTTTATTTTTTTTTGCTAGCCTTGGAAGTAATAGCCAAATTCCATTTATTTTCCCCTTAAGCATTTCGCCCATTTGTATAATCTCATTGATTTCTTGTCCTTAATTAAGGACCATTTCGCATAGCAGAGTTGAGTTGTCTAGTGGAGTGCCAACCGGATAGATTATTCTACATTTCCCGTGATGTATCATGTTCACTAGAGTGATTTCGCTGTCCCAAAGGAATCATGTTCCATGATGTTCACCGACTTGCCAAAGATAAAAAAATAAAGACCTCCATTTCTGACAGCAGAGGTTCGTTCCCGCTCTTTTTATCTCCACCATCTTGTTAATATCATCAAAGAGTGGACTACATGTTATCGTTATATTGTGTAACCGCAAAAGGAACTGCAGTTGGGTGATAGTAACCGCAAGATCTGGTGTCTCGGAGATTCTATGTTTTTTTTCTTTTTTTGATGGAAGACGAGAGATTCTTCTCATAATAAAGATGATTTCTTGGTGTGACTTTAACTAGATGCATCTAATAATTAATTATACTAGTAAACAAGCACACAACCGTTGCCATATAATGAGTTAATATATGGAATTAGGTAACTGCCTCTTGGTGGCCTGTCATTTACAGCTTCCGGCAGCACCGTATCTCACAAATCCCATCAGTTCCGGTCCTTCCAGTCTTGAGTTATTCACAAAACTGCTTTCGAAAAACCAGCACCAAGGAAAGAACAATTAAAAGACACTTCCAACAAAGAAATTAAACGAAAGCTTTTGATTCCAATAAATCAGTCTGTTTACCTTTCCTCTGTGAACTTGGAGAAAGAACCTGAGGAAGGTATGGTGCCACATAAATCATTGTTTGACACGTCACTGCACAGAGAGGTTAGATTGTTGGACGGGCAAAAGATTGTGTAGAAGAAAAGGTGATTTGGAGATCACAAAGAAGACTCACATGATCTTTAGGCTCTCCAATTTGGTCAGTTCTCTTGGTATCCTTCCAGTCAGTCTGTTGCCGTTCAGTCTCCTGCGTGGTAATTACGTGGCACACCAGGCAAAGATGGACCATCAGCAATACGTTAGCTAGGTCGTCATAAAAGTGAAAACGAACCTGACAATATTAATGATTTTATCCACTTGATTCTGATCAAGCATCTGTAAATGAAAGGGTAGGTAATTAAAATTAACACAGATCTGAAAGAATGCTTACAGGAATTTAAGATTGGAAAGCTTAGAAAGTGAAGCAGGAATGGTCCCAGTGAGGTTGTTGTGATATAGATCTAAGCTCACAAGGCTCTTCAGGTTTCCAAGTTCCCTTGGTATAGGACCCACCAGTTCATTCATGTACAGTTCCCTATATAGGGAACATAAACCTAACATTAGTATTGTTAGCATTAAACTCTTAGCACACTATAAATCATGTCGAATTTAATGCTTGTATCCATTTGATCACAAGTCCACCAGATGGTAGGTGAGGTGAATGTTGTCTTGATCTAGTCCTGGATAAACTAGCAACAAGCTGATAAACTACTAGTAAAGAACCCTATTGACCGTACTCGATTGATAAAATCCAGTTAGTTCATAGACTGATAAAACCCGATTTCGCTTACGTTTTAGCCCAATTTGCTGTGCTCTTTCAACGAATTCAAATCACTTAAACATCAAACGTTTTGATGGTTAATCTATGTAGTTAAGAAAATGAAAAAAATGGTGTTGCTGCTATGGCAGGTTTAAATTCTCTGGATAGTTTGAAGTGCTTACAGATACTGAAGACGGACGAGCTTCCCCAACTCAGGAACCAGACTGCCTGAAAGCTTTGCGTTTCCCAGGTCTCTGCAACAGCCAATATTTTAGTACTCACTATTTATTACTTCTATAATTTGTCGAGATAATTACTTCCTTGACAATTTAACAGATAATTATTTCTGTTGAGATACTTCTTCCATGACAGAATTTATGCTACTCTTAAATTTACATGTGCATGTATATACATAGCAACGACTTTCATGTTTGTTTCTCCCTGTCTTCTCCTTTATTACTAGCACATCAGAGTCACACAACCTGTTTCAAAGATTTTGAGTTGTAAAAAAGAAACAAAAATGAGTTAAGGATATAGTAGTACTATGATCTTCGAACATCATGTTTGAAAAAGATGTCCACCCAGGAGATCATCATGCACAAATAGATGTCACGCACGCATGCAGATTAGTAAATTTGGTCAGAAATGAGGGGCTTGTCTCTAGTGCCTAATTAGATGTCTTGGACTATTTAAGGTCTAGATAATTGTTTTGAGAAGCAAAAATATAGTCATAGTTTTCAAACCTTAACAACCAGACAACACACAAACTACAAAAATTAAAGCAAACATGCACAAAGGCTCAAATAAAATGTGAAAAAAAAAAAAATAGGGATATTGGAAGATTAGTAGTAAATATACGTATGCTGCTTACAGTCGGGTAACCCGATTATCACCATCGCAGGTAACGTGGAACCAAGTACATGGATCCACCAAGTTTGGGTCCCAGCTCTGGAGAACATGCCCTGGATCCTTCACTGCTCTCCTCAGAGTGTACAAAGCATCCCCTAGTTCATGGACCAAAAGGTTAAAATCACAGTTCAATTATACTCACAGTTGGTGAAAAATGAAAGAAAAACCTATGTGTACCTTCTAAATTTGCATTTGTTAGTGCTAGAATGATTGATGGAAGAACAAGAACGAGAAGATATAACACAGTACAGCTTGCCATTTAGGGAACTTTAGGCCTGGGTAAAGAGTCAAGATGCTTATGGCACTTTTAGAGGGGGGGGGGTGGTAAAGAGTTCAGTAAGTTTGTATAAAGAATGGAAGCACAAGGGAAACAGCATTTGTCGGGGAATTTATAGAGCTCATAAAAGAGTTTGGTTACTGTGCATTAAGAAAAAATAAATAAAGGAAAACAATTTTCTCCACTGCAAAGTTCTTAAGAAGTGGGTCTATCTTTTCAATTGTTTAGTTGCTCTGTCTGATGCTGCCAAGAGTCCTTGCACGTTCTAAATTACCCTTACTCATTCACTACGTGGACGATTCTGTCCTCATCACCTGTGCAGTGCCTATATTCCTATTCCTATTCAGCCATTGCTGGCCATGTCAGAACTTGGAAGGTAGGAGAGTAGCAGCAGAGAGACCTGGCAAGTAAAACAAGACTAGTCCAGTTCACTGAGGACCACTGTATGGTCCTCATACTTGACCGACCATGACACTTTACTAGGGAATACTTTAACAAATAAAAGATGCAAATTCAATCAAATTGAACTATGTACCTATTAATATCTTGCATTTGGATGCATGAGGAATTTCCTATTTTATGTTCCACAGAGTAAGGTTGAAACTCGAAAGAAGCGAACACGCATGTGTAGTGTTCACTAGCCATGTAATTATGATAATCGCAAGTGAAGACTTCTCTGTTAATTATCATCGAGTTAGTAGTGATTGCTTTTTTTGATAAAATTAGTAGTTGTTAATTACTTACGTAATTAGATTTAATTAAATCCAAGCACCAAGCAGTTTTTCAATGCTATTTGGTAATCATATTTTTTTTTGAACAAATCATAACGACAGTAGCTAGTCATAGAGATTGCAGAGTGCTGCGTGCATGCAGCGTCGGAATGAGCGAAATCAACAAACTTTTTTTTGAATAAGAGAGCCAAAAGGCCCAAAACAAGATAGAAGAGAATATTTGAGACTCATTAAGCTCGTCTATTTCCCACTTCCAAGTTTCAAGTTCCCCGAGCATGAAAAGGAATATTTAAAGCATGGATTTTCTTAATGAACTTCTTTTTCTGCGTATCTTAAGAGGTGTTAAAAATATAGATATGGACCAGTCCGAAGAGCATAAGCATAAGAGAATAATATCACTTGGAAATATATATGTTGTGGTCGAGCAAACGCCTCCTATGTATTTATTTACTGTTTTCCTCCCTCTAGTTGCTTCAATAACGTATATTTAATGTGTTTCGAGGACTTAAATACATACTTTAGATTCGGCACTGAAAGGCCCAGTTTCAGAGGAGCAGAGTACTCTCTCAATTCACTAATGGCGAAGGAAGCATCGTTCTAGTAATTAACCAAATTGTAAGTCAACCAATTTAGAGGAGATTCCTTGGCTCTCGAACATTTTTCTATTCTTGTTAATCCAACAGTCTTTGCATACGATCGAGTACAGTTGTCTTTGGATAGATATGGTCATATGGGACCTAATCAATTCCCCTTCCTTACATTTAGAAAAGTTTCAGATAGCTCTGAAATATTTTCTTAAGTTACAGAATAATCAATAGGAGTCTAGCCCAACTATGTCAGCAATACTCCTGACTTCACTTTAAAAATGGGAGGTGCCTGTTCGACTCAATAAACGGAGATAAACCTACAAGAGTGTTTTAGCTATAACGTATACATATTAATTAATCACAACCTTTGATTTTTAAAAAAAAAAAATCATGATTTTATACCTCATTTTACGGTTTCATCCCCAAACTGTCTTTGGTGCAATCTGAGGTAGAATTAGATTCACCATTGACTCCATGTGAATGGAATCAATGAACTTTCTTCGTCTTTATCACAAAACGAAAGGGCATTGATCTTGTTTGCTCTCATTACCATTCTCTGCGTCTACCCAATCAATGTCGTGCCTAAATATCCAATTAACCATCTTCTCTCCTCAGGTGAAACCTATCTATCCTTTCGAACGTCAGAGAAAATGCTAGAAGAAGAAAGAATTCAAACTATATGAGCAATGCTAAGATTAAAATTTCAAAACTTTCAGAGGATGATGATCTTTCCAAATATTGATTCTTTTCGATTTCCATCGCGGTCATTACCTCGGAAGTAAAGTGTTGCTTCTTGGGTTGGAGAGGCACTTGGAAGTTGCGGCTAGCTGGTTAATGGACCACGTCCACTACCAGGGAGGAGATGGGACTGTGTGGTTGGTGGCATGTGAGACTCGTCTTTTAAAGTTTGACATAATTGTTCGTTTGGGAGACCGTGGTTAGTTTTCCAGTGTCTTTTTACTTGGATAGTGTTGTATTTTATTTTATTTTTTAAAATATATTAAAATAATTTATATTTTTTATTTTTTAAATTTTAAATTTTATTTTCAACGTCAGTATATCTGACGATTCAATAATATTAAAAAATTAATTTTAAATAAAAAATTTAAATTTAAATTTTAATAAACACGCAGGCAGGCATCTTACGAAACAAGTTCTTAATTCGTAGTAGATCTGCACATGCATGGTAGGGTTTTCCTTTAAACCGTGACAATCTATCTATAAAGCGGCCAAATCTTATTCGTCTCCCTATTCTTGGTTTTATACCAATGTGAACTTTTTATTTTTAAAATTATCTTTATTTTGTCGTTATTTGATTAGAAAATCATTAACTATATGAAATCATATCATGTTTTTATTTTGACATGTATAATATAAGAGTGATTTAAACTTCAAAAAGAAAGCAAAAGTAATTTTAAAAATAAAGTAAAAAAAAAAGAAAACAGAAGGCCAAACCAATATAAAACAAAAGGTACAGTAACTCGCAAAGAAGATTTTAACCGTTAGTGGAAAAGACACTAGAGAACAACTTCAATGTAGGGTTAGTGGGTGCAAATATTTTTTAAAATGTTTTTTATTTGAAAATATATTTAAATAATTTATTATTTATTATTTTTTAAAATTTATTTTTCACATCAAAACAATACAATAACACTAAAAAATAATTTTAAATAAATAAATTAATAAAAATAAGTTTTACCATGAATGGAAATAGGAGAAAGATATAAGAAAAAAACCATTCTCCTTAAAAAATTATTATCTTAATATCAAAATAACCTAAAAATATAAATAATTAATTTTAAATAAAAATATTTCAAATTTTACTCGACCATCATTTGAAACATAATACAAAACAAGTGCTACAAGCACTAGGTTTTATTAATTGTTTTTTTAGTAAAAACAAATACTGAGGTATTGCCGCCTGTTTTTAGTAGGATATTTATCATGTATTTAAAATTCAATGCACATTAGGTAATGTATTTTTTAATATTAAGATAACAATATATTGAATGTAAATTTTAAATTACTTAAAGAGCAACATATTAGATTGACACATACTAATTTTAGATAACCTGCTAAATCCACAAGGCCGTGGTAATCTTATAAAAAAACAAGTTAAAACAAATTAAAAAAACAATTCTCAATCAACAAAATATTGAAAGATAAATAAACCATTTAATTTTTTAAAAAAATGACAAAAAAACCTATTCAACCCAGTTTAACCTTCCCAACCCACAACACGGGTCATGAGAACGTGATAACTATATGAAAAGAAAATACGAGGTTCAATTCCCTACTAATCTAATATTGAATGATGAAATTAAAAAAATAATAATCTAAGTCAGCCTTGATTAGCTTATCAATAGGTTATGAGACTGGGGTAAGTCCACGAAAAGCAAATAAAAAAATCACGAAGCTCGATGCCTAACCAATCCAATGTTGAAGAATGAATTTGAGAAGAAAAATCAAATAACAATAAGTACCAAAAAAATAACTCAAGTCAACCCAAGATAACTTGTCAAACTTGCAACCATGGTCACAATACTAAAATAACCCCATAAAAAATAAATTAAAAATAACAAAAAAAAAATGAGGCAACCCAGATTTATCTGCTAACCTCACAGCTCGATTAATGATATTGAGATAACCTAGTAGCACAAACAAATAAAAAATCACGAACCCAATTACAAGAAAACTCAGGTCGCGAGCTAAGCCGGTTGACTCAGTTTTTTTGTTTTTTTAGTTGATTTTTTTTCAATTTCACGTTTCCACACTGAGTTGATTAGGAATCAGACTTTATAATTTATTTGAGTTTGCATTTTATGAAGTTATTTCAATCTTATAATTCAAGTTTAACAAATTGACCCAAGTTGACTCGACTTATTTTCCTGGTTAAATTTTATTTTCAATTTTATATTTCAACATTAGGTTGATTAAGAATTGAGTTCAATGATTTTTTTTATTTGCTTTCATTATGATTATTAGGGTCTCGTGACTTTAATAATAGATTTAACAGGCTACCCCGAGTTGATCTGAATCGATATAATATATTTTTGTTTTAATATCCAAAAAAATAAAGTTGTCTTGATTTTATTTTTAAATTAAATTATATTTTTTTTAGTTCTTCAAGTTATTTTTAAACATGTCAATATAATTAAATCACATCAAATCAATTTTTTTATAATTTTATATTTTTACTTAAAAACAAGTTAATAATAACCCAGAAAGAATTTGATTCGACGCGTAAAATAATCTAGTAAAGTTTTCTAAAAAGCCCAGAACTAAAGAGTCTCATCATCGAGATTCGCTGGGGACTTTCTTATCCTTTGACAAGGGATATTTAGATTATAACTTATAACTAAAAATCATACTTCGATTTTGTACCAAATGTCCCGAGAATTTCTATTCAAGGAATTTGCTAACAAATATTTTTTTATTTTCTGTAGTTATTTTTTCTTAAGTATTTTTTTTTTCTTTTTCTTTCTTATTTTCAGTTTGAATGTTTGGTGCAGCGATGGCAAAAAAATGTTCTTTTTTCATATTATTTTTTTCCTTCTCACCCTTCTCATTGAAGGTGTTATAATTTAATATAAAAAATATATACGGAGTTTTCCTCAACGAAAAAATAATAATAAAGAACAAAAGAGTACTGCTTTTTGTACTGGTACAAGAAATTCCTAAAACATCCATAAAAGGAGGAGAATTAAATTGAAAACCCTAAAAAAATAATGGTTATGCTATCATTAAAGTTAAAAAAAAAAAGCTTTTAGAAATGGAAAAAAGGTCATATTAGTGAATTTAAATTTTAATAAAGGGGTTTTAATATATAATAATTATCCCTTTCTATTCCCCGTGGCGATCAACAATAATTAGCCTCATTAAATATTTATCAACAGATGCCCCTTGATCACCTGTTAGCTTTATTATTTATATAATTACCTCAGACAATATATTCGTAATTTTTTTTGCCCTTTCTCGGAACCCCTTGCTCGAGGCTATTCTCCCTCGTTTGTCTCCACTGCACATTACAAAACACAAGCCCGGCGCTATTAATTTAATTACTCACCAGAGAGTCCTCCTAGGTGTAAGAAACAGACCCATATCTACCTTTGAGAGAACAATAGTTCTATAGTGAAGGGAAAAGCTGAGTTCTATATAACCCAGAATTGAAAAACTATTTATTAATTAAATTATGCACTCTTGGCCCCATGGAAAAGCTGAATTCACCATGGCTAGCTTGAATAAAGGAAGAATTGGGGGTCAAAGATCTTTTTAGTTTGAATTATGTTTATAGTCCAACATGTCAACAATAAAGCGAGCAAGTTGTAGCTGCTTTTCTTTCTTTCCATCTCCTTTTTCCCTCCATACTTCAATTCAATTACTATCTTTTTCAAGCTTCACCCCATATTAACCTAGGGTTGTGTTCATCCATCCATGATTACTTTTCTTGGTGTTTTGGGGTCGTCCAAATCAACAAACTCAATCGGCCTCTGTGATGCGTTGCCAGAATCAGAATAAAAGGTGGCAACCACCATATGATATATCCGATAAATTCTATATTATTTTGGAGTAGAGAAACAGAAGAGAGATTTTATAGGTAAATATATTTAAATCAATTTTTGCGACGCTTGCTATGATTTTTCTCCATCTTTGTATACACGTGTCTTGTACATCCATGAAGTAATATTTTATTTTTTAATAACATGTCGTCTAATTGATTTGTTTTCTCTATTTTTTCTTTATTTTGGATAGTTGAAATTCATTTTACATCAACCTGAAACAATTTAAATAACTTCAACAACCAAAATAACTAGTTAGTTAATATCTGCAAATCAATATCTTCAACTCCTGACCATTTATTTATTTATTACAATGCTCCATAATTCTCGTACTTCCACTGCATGTTAGGTACGAGTAGTGGTGTATTTGTAGATAAAATTAGGGAAATTAACTCGGTATATTCTTGTATTTTATGAGTTGTCTCTATAATTCCCGTTGACTTTTTTTACTAAAACAACCTCGTTTTGATTTTTTTAAAAAAAAAGGATTGACCCAGACGACCCGATCAAAACCCAAAACCCGGATCTTTGACCGGGCTGGCCACCGGGGCGGGTCAAAAAACTATGGGTTGTATAATTTCTTATATGATAGATAGGTGCATGCTTTAATGAGTTTTAAAAATGGTGGCATATGGTGATGGTTGCTATGTTTGCAGACTGAATATTAAAGGCAAGCCCATAATTTTTATCCTTTGATTTATATAATTCAAAAAAATAAATCTCAACAAGTAAAAACAAACCATCGGACACGAAATCTTGTTATTATATCTAGTAAGTTTAATTCAAACTTTTATAACTAAAATTTTTTATTTCTAATTTCATATGATAAGTCCAAATAATTTTCTTTGTTGCAAATGAAACGAAAAATCTTGTCATTATACTTGGGTAAGTTTAACTAAAACTTTCTTTTTGTAGTGCCAATCTTAAAGGATCGAGCGTCTTTATGTCATCATTTTATTAGGAAATTATTAGGTATATATTTAATTTATTTATTAGGTATATATTTAATTTATTAACTTATTCATAGGTCATCTACTTGTAACAATTTCTAAATAAAACTAGCGGGCCCAATCAAAATTTCTTCACTCTATAAAACAAAATGAGGGACGATTATGTTTTTAAAAAAAATGAAAGAAATTTAATATCTAGGTTAAATATTGATTAATTTAATAATATGATAAAAAAAAAAAAAAAAAAAAAAACAAGGCTATGGCTAGGCTACACGGCAGTCAACTTTCACCTGTTGACGAGGATAGGGGGGCATGCAGTGAAGGGCTTCGGCTAATCACCATATCATATGAAGCCCGGCCTACAAAAACCTCTTATTTAAACTAGCAATTTTCTTTGAAATTAATTAAATTCTATTCTATAAGTAAAAAAAAAATCAACCTCTTCTATCGACGGAGAAACCATAATTAAGCCCGTTTCAATAGGCACACGGGCTGTCGGGCTCACTGCAATGGCCTCGCCCAAATGGTTTCCTCATCAGCGAACTTTTGTTTCTCATTTCATTATCTTCAATTAATTAAACAAGCTTGTAACCAAAAAATAATTAATAAACAAGCTGAAATAGAGTTTCATGCACGCAAAACTTCTGTAAAGTAAAAATAAATTATGAAAAAAAATAAAATATAGCATCGATAAGCATACTAATTCTTCATAAAATTCAGGTGTAAATCCAATTGTACAGATAAACTTTCATTAAAAAAAAAAAAAAACTGCCCATGCACTAAGAAAGAACATGTTTTTATTTATTGCGGTGCAGAATAAGGCTAAAGGAAAAACACAATTTATTTTGGAACAGTGGCATTTATGCTGGTATTTTGTCCCCCGTGTTCAATTAGTCTACCTTGAAGCTCAAGCGTCTTGTATAATCACTGTAACTTCAAATGCTAATAGAACAAAAAAAAAAGGAAAAAAATGAATTAAGTAGATATTCAAATGCCTAAGCACAACGATTAAATTAAATAATTAGTAACAAATAGGAGTGGACTATAAGTTAAAAGATGGGGGCGCTGACTTTAAAAACATTAGGATAAGCTTAAAAATCAAACAACAAATGAAAGATTATGGAGATAAAACATAATTCTTGGAGGTTCAAAATACATATTTTGTAAGAAATAAGCCATAATACTAACAAGGCAGAGTGGCAGACTATAACCATCTGTGTTCGTTTTTCAAGACTAATTGATTTCCATGATGCCTCCCACTTCCTCTCTCCCGAATTTCTAACAGTGAAGGCAGACTATAACCATCTGTGTTCGTTTTTCGAGACTAATTGATTTTGGGGAAAGAACAGAAGAAGACTAAGTTAATCACAGCAAACAATGGCTCGAGGAGATGGCCGATTGGCACCTCATAGTGACTCTCATACATGAAACGAAAACATCTGTTCTTCTTTAGTTTTAGGCTGCTGACAACGATGCATTTTTTGCGTTTGAGGAGGCTCGGAAGTGGAATAACAAAAAAGTGAATGAAGTCACAAGAACCTCAAGTTGCCCTCACTAATGAGCTGCTGGTATTTGTCCACTCAGGTGGTTACAGTTCAACCTCCTACAAACCATATCATGCTATAATATTTGTTGTCGTTTGATCTAGGTTTCCCAACCATTCAAGAGATATGTATATGTATGCTTACATACATAAACCTTAAAGATTTTAAATGGCCAAGAGACTCCGGAATTTTTCCAGTAAGTTGATTATGGTGCAGGGCCAAGCTTCTCGAATTTCTCAAATTACCAATTTCAGTTAGATGGAAGCATCAATTAGTCTAATAATAACATCGTGTCCTTTTTTCACCTCTTATCATAAATCTAAACTGGTTCAGTGCATGTTAGACGACGGTGAATGAAAAGAATTTAGACTCTACAGGTCAGGTAAACTAGTTCTTATCATGAACATGATATGCTAATAAAAGTATTTAACTTACCAATACTGAAGATTGGTGACAAGTCCAAGCTCACTGACGAGTATTAGCAAGGTCCCTTCAATAATCAAATCCAATTTCAAATTACCAAAACGTAAATGGCAATGACCTAAAAAAGAGTAAAGTTCGGAAAGATGGCACATACACCCTGCCGACACTGTTATTGCTGTTGCTAGTAGCTTGAAACCATGTACATAGATTGACTAGTGTAGGAGCCCAGCTCTGCAGCAAGTTGCTTGGATCTGCCAAATTTGCTTTCCAAGCAGAAAGAGCATCCCCTGTTGAGCAAGAAATTAACTATCATAAGCAGCATTCGACTACCATATCCAAAGAGAAAATATTGAATTTAACAGGGATTTGATATCATCGTTAGGAAAGATCTTTATAGGCCCAGAATTTGGCTTGACCAAAAGGCGCGTGTTTCAGTTCTGATACCCTCTTTGTTGCAGTCTACAGACGATGCCATCAGGGTTGATTAGAAAAATCTGAACAGGAGAGATCAAAGTATTTTGGAGTAGAATTTCCATGTGAACATTTTGATATGTATAGAACAGAATTTGGCAGTTTCCCACGATCCCTACACACAATAAAGAATAGAAATCTAAAATATTAGGTTTGAATCAATATTTCAACTTTAGTGAAGTTCCAGAGAAATTTCACCATTAACTTTATCGAAAGTGCCAGGAAGTCCTCGTCATTTTAAAATTCAAAAGTCAAGTTTGAACAGTTCAGATCTTGAAGTGTAATATGGGTAATTTTTATGTGATTTTTATTTAAAAATATATTAAAATAAAAATTTATTATTTTTTAAAATTTATTTTTAATATTAATATACCAAAACCATGTAAAAATATAAATAATAATAATTTAAAGTTAAAAAAATAAATTTTTAAAAAATTATAATTAAACTACCCTGTCAAACAACAAGAAGCATGATACTCAATGATCTTATAAATGATTTGGTAGATTAAGGAAATTTTGATAGTTTAGATATTATTTGAAATTATATTAGTGATTATTTTTTAAAAAATATTTGTTTAGAAATAGATTAAAATAATATTTTTTATTTTTTAAAATTTATTTTTTACATAAACACATTAAAATAATCTAAAATTATATATAAAAATTAATTTAAAACAAAAAAATAAAAAACAAGTACTCCTCGTTTTCTAAGGAGTTTTTTTTTTTAGTTTAATGTGGGTGTTTCGGGTTAGCTTGCGCGCACCTCGACTAATCCCACGGGCCCTGAAGTTAACAACCATGTAAGTCTCCAGTGGCTATCATATGAGCAACTACAGGACTCGAACCTGAGACTATAAAGGGAGCAAACCTCTTAATCTTAAACTCTTACCACTGAGTCACAACCTAAATAGTTTTCTAAAGAGTTGTTTAAAAAAATTCATCGTCTGCAATCTACAGTCCATAATTTGAAGCAGGCCTCCGCTGCGTTTTTACTTTTTTATGGGCCCAAGGGCTCATACTCCTTGGACAAATACCATAAACCCTCGTACAATACAATATTGGGCTGGGTATAAACGCAGGCCTAAAATCATCGTAAGTCTCGAAGCTTACCCAAATGAAAATGCATAAACTAGGTTCGTGTGCTAATGGGCCATAGATTGGGTTCAGAGGTGCCTTTGTGACCCAATATTTGTCATGAATGCAGCCCTTGACTTGGGCTTGTGATTATCTGGTGGCCCATGCTCAAGTAGAAATTGTTTTCTAATATATTATCTTGAAAAATGATTTTTTTAAAATATTTGCAGTGTAATGAGAAAATAAATTAAAAACATATTTTATAATATTTGGCTATGCCATGAAAAAATAAGCTGAAAAATAATATATTTTTTTGAATTTATTAAAAGAAAGGAGACCAAAATTCATAGATGAAAAGGTTGGAGGATGAAATTAAAAAAAAAAATCTAATTTCATAAATTATTTTAAATAAAATAAACTACAATCAAAAGAATAAGAATCAAATCTGAAAAATAAAAAAGTTACAGAAGGATAGAATTGAAGAAAAATTAATTTCATAAATTATTTCAAATCAAACAAATAAAAATTAAAAGAATGAGGACCAAATTTGACAGATAAATATTTTTAAAATGATGAAATTAAAAAAAAATTAATTTCATAAATTATTTCAAATAAAATAAATAGCAATAAAAAGAATGATAACCAAATTTGATAGATAAAAAAATTAATTAAGAAAATGATAAGAGAAAAACAAATAACAACTAAAAAAATAAAGACCAAAGTTAATATAAAAATCAAATCAAATCAAAATTTAAGAGATGAAATTAATTGAAAAAAAACATAAAATATAATGCAATCAAAAGATTGATGATAACAATTGATATAATCAACAAATAACAATATAGTTTTGATTTTTTTGCAACTTCTGAAAATTATATCCCGTCTAAAATAAAAAAATATATTTTTTCATATAAATAAAGGCAAATTTTTCTTTGTCTGAAAAATATTCTCCATTAACTAACTTTTTTAATAACAAACAAACATGAAAAATTTTCGAAAGTGATTTTCAGGAAACCACTTCCTGTAAATCAATCAGGGCCCTAGGTTAAAAGTTCTAGTACAATAGCACTTGTCAAAAAAATACATTTGAAAAATAACATAATTTTAACAAAGATACAATTAAGAATAACAATGACAAAAAAAAAAAAAAAATCAACTAACTCCAAATATAAACTTTAAACAGCACCCTAACTCTAAATCTCAAAAACAAACGCTATAACTAACATTAATCACTAACAAAAAAAAAACACTAATTAATAACCCTAAAAACAAAACCTAACTAAATATAATAAAACCTTTTGTGTTCTTTCATTTTGGTTTGTTTAAGGTTTACTATTAATTCAATAATAAATGATAAAATTTAATAAAAAACCTACATTAAATGATAGAATTAAAAAAAAAACATCAAAAGAGAAAAAATCAAGTGGTTTTATTATATCTACTTAGGGTTTGTTTTTAGAATTATTGATTAGTGTTTGTTTTTAGGGTTAGTGTTTAAGGTTTGTTTTTTATATTTAGAGTTATGGTTTGAGATTAGGGTATTCTTTAGGGTTTGTATTTGGAATTAGAGTTAAAGTTAGTTTGTAATTTGATTATTTTTTTTTGTTAATTTAGATGTTTCTAATCGTATTTATTATAGTTGTTATTCTCAATTATATACTTGTTAAATTTGTGCTATTTATCAAATATTTCTTTGGTATGTTCGCTAATATTTTTGTCTTTGCTAATTTTCAATATAGTCAATATAATCTCCGAAAAAACTGGTAAAATTAAGGTGGTATATATAGAATATGAAGTGGGGTTTCCTTGGATTCTAGGTTATAGTTCATTGTGACGCTGGCAACAACAATTGCCTAACTAGAATGCTTGATGCCACAGTGGACTAGTAAATAAATAAAAGTAGGGGTGTTTATAAAAATATTGGCTCATAATTATCTCAAACCTAATTTTTAATATTTTACAAATTATATATTTGATCTAATTAATTTTTTTTGTCCAAATGGATTTATTTTGTTAATTTTTATAGGTCCTCATTTATAGACTAACTTGCATTATGGACTTAACGTGCTATGACACCTATAATATTAGGTCTAATTTTCATATATTATACTATTATTAAATTCTAGTTACCTCTTTTCTTTTTTATTTTTAATAAAAAGACAAGTCATTTTTTTTTGTGATGCTAAAGAAATCTAAAAGGAAACTTGCTAACAAAAATTTTAGAGCCAAAATATTTATAGATAAAATAAAAATAAACATTTAATTTATAAACTATCAAATATAAAAATAAAAAAAAGTATAGAATATAAGGATTGAGATGTCTCTGGATAAGAAAAATCAAGCAAGTTGAAATACCTGTCACACAATTTAATTTTAAATTCAAATTAAATAACAATCAGATCAGAAAATTTTAAAATTAACCTCTTAAATCAGATTTTAATAAAAAAATTCAAATAGTTATCACGTTCAAAAAAAAAAAAATTGTTCTGCCCGCAGTATAGGGCGCGGCTGTAAACCAGCATCAAACTAAAGAATTTTCAACACGCTTTTCTTTAATGGAAGAAAGAATGAGTTTTAAACAATCAGCTCGTTACACAACAATGCGTTCACGCAAAATACTACTGCAAAGGGACATTTGCAGCTCCAAAGTCGAGTGGATAATATAAAAAAGCAAAGAGTATTCTCACCCCAGTTAATAAATTATATGTTCCTGCTTTCACTTTTAACTAGTTCTGCATCCGATTTTGTAATCTCTATGTAAATGCTTTGACTGTAAAATTATGTATTTTCATTTGATGTTTAAATAATTTTTTGAGTTTTCTTCTAAAAAAAATTGATTATAATCAAATCAATTGATATTTTTTCAAAAGGATTTTTATATATGGTTTAGAGTGCTTGAATTCTTGAGTTTTTTACTTCATTTTTTTTTAAAAAAATATTTTATAAGAATTTCCTCTCTTAATCTTGTTATAGGCTCTCATGTTATACAACACTAATAACGATGATGAACATGGCTCATTCCTTTTATTCACATTATAGGCTAGTTTACTTCATTTATTGTCAATTAGATTCAGATAACTTGTTTGTATAAATTATGTTATATTCATGTATATTTTTATGATCATGCATTAATTAAAATTAATTATCATGTATATTTTTATAGCACTCATCCCTCGCTACTCCCTTAAAATTTTTTTAAAAAAACATAAATAAGAATTAAATAAACATGCTTAACAGCCCACATCATCGTAGTAATCAAATCTCTTAAAAATCATAAGATCATGAATCATTATTAATTGAACATTACTAAAAACCCTCGAAAGATATAGGTATACGTACATAGCAGCAATACATAGTTTTCCACCGTCTAAATAATCGAACATGTCAAGCCCTTAATTAGATATGCTTTTGCTTCTATTTTATTGTACTATCGTGATAGAATTATGATCATGAATATTGAATCCAGGAGTTGGTTAAACTCAGCCACTTCCCTCCTCTAGCTTCACTGGTTTGGTTTCGTTACAGCAGAGAACGTATGGTAGAGGTAGAATTAGATGCCCATCAAATAGATTTTCCACGCATGGAAGGTCATCACCTGTGAGGCAAACAAGATGAAGTGGTTTCAGAGTATTTCTGTCCTTGAGTTCTACAAGAATTTTAAGTTTTGAACATCAGATGATGGCAATATCAGTGGCATCCTTCGGTATCAACCGTCAAGATTTGTCAGGCGCAAAAAGTTAATATCCACAGCTTCCAAGTTAATTACAAGCTACCTTCGTAATTACAACAGCCATCAGGATATGTATTTAAAAGACAAAGTAGGAAGCCTGATACATCACAGCAGGAGCCATTGAAGCCTAAACAGAGAATAAACTATACAGTATAACCTCGAGTTAATGACGAGCTCCTTGGAAAATTGTTGCAAGCACACCGTGAGTAATGAGTGGCAAGCTGATTCAGAGAATTGTTTAGAAATATATTAAATAATTTTTTTATTTTTTAAATTTTATTTTTTATATAAACACACAAAACCAAAAAAAAAAATTCAAAATTTTACAAAACTCTACTCAAACCATGAGGCCAAACACCCCCTAATTGCAGTGCAACAATAGAGCCACAGATGAAGCAAAACACCACTGCATCTGCATTTATCTTGTATGCCGCGGGTTAATATTAATTTTTTTCATAATGTAAAAAAAATATTAAGAGTATGAAGAATTTTTTAATAGTATTAATAAATCTAACCAAGTGTGTTAATTTTGAAATCTTCCGACTCAACTCTTTGTCTAACTCAACTTAAATCTAACCGTGTAAGAGTTAACTCGACTTAAATCGATCGATTTTATAGGTCCAAATGCATTAAATCGATCGATTTTATAGGTCCAAATGCAACCACATGATTTAACGTTTAAAAAAACTTCAAGATGATAATTTTTTTAAAAAAATATTGAGACAATGATATATAGGATCAACCTTCCCCTCCACCCCGAGCGACCTGAGTTATCAACTCTATTGGGTCTAATAAATTTTTTATATATTTTTTATTTAATTATATTATAAAAATTGAAAAACATAATATACACAAATTAGAATTGAAAGGCTAAATTGTAAACAAATAAAACTCAAACAAAATAGAAAAGGACCAAAATCAAAAATCAAAACAAAGAAGATGGATTCTGAAACACCAACAAAAAATAGGGACGGATTTAGGAGGACTTAAACTGAAAGGGAATAAAAAAAAATTAAAAATTAAAAGAATGAGGACTGAAATGAAAAACAAAACATATAAGAAATTGTAATTGAATGACAAAATTGAAAGAAAAAACAAAATTTATATAAAAGGAATAAGGACAAAATAAAAAATTTAAAGAAGGAGGACTGAAATTGACAAACAACAAACAAAGAGAACAATTGTGCACTTTAGTTGTCAAAAGAGAGAAAAGAAAGAAAAAATTCAAACAATCGATCACCGGTAGCAATCCAACCATTATTTGTCTACATGTGCCACACCATGTGAAAGAGAAAACGACTGCGCATCTAAAGAGATGGTGGATGACCAGATTTAGCCACCAGGCGACATCACACACGCCACTTGAATAGCGCAGGCGCGCGCCCACTCATTAGTGCGTGTGGAATACATGCTAGTAGCTTTTCAATTAAAAAATAAAAAATAAAATATGAAAAAATATCAAAATACCCCCCATAATCCTCTTAATTACATAAAATACTCATGTGAAAATACCAAAATACCCCAAAAGCAAAGCTTTTTTTTTATTCTTTTCTGAGGATAAAAGCATTATTTACTATATATGAAAAATAAAAAATTATATCATTGTCCAACAGCCTAATTTTTTTTTTATATTAGAGGCAAAAAAATATTTTTATTACAAATATTGTAAAAATCCAAGAAAATTATTGGTTAACATTTCTAAATTTTGTTGACTCTAGAGCTAAAAAAAAATTTATTTTTACTATGTTTAAAAATTTGAAAAAACACATTCACTGGCAAACAATCGTTTAAACCACAAATAAAATGCAATATCAAATGTTCTTTAACAAACTAATGTAGCAAGGATTAAATTTGATGATTAAGTTTCTTAATTCAAATTTGGGAGTCACAGTATCCCAAAATAATTTTTGTAAATGTTATCTAATGTGAAAGAGTCCGAAAGATCTTTGTTGAAACTTGGAAGGAAACGACCTCCTCCACTTACGGTTCGGAATCAATGTATGCATTGAACTGGTTCATCATATCTAGAATACGGATTCTCCATGTATATTTTATTCAAGTTCCAAAAAATGGCAGCGGTTCACTGGCATTTCGGGTATCCAACTACATGTTTTAACCAATCTTTTGGAATATCAGCAAGAATAACTACAATAAAATCTAAAAATTTGCCAAGCCTGATGACCAGGGGTGACTTGTATTATAATTTTGCCTCCCAAACCGAATCTTATCCCTTTTTCCTTTGGAAAAGATGATTAGTTAAGAGGTTATATAGCATAAACTCCATCTCTCAGATGCTCCAGATCTGCCTGCTGTCACCACATCATCCCCACGATGCCTGCTCTCCAACAGCTGTTCTCCCCAGCTGTCCCACCTCTACTGCTATTTTTAAGTGGGACAAAACATCTTCAAATGCAAACATGTTAAGGGGATGTTGGCACGATCAAGAACAATGCACATGTGCGCAAGAAAGATAGATGCGGAGACAAGCACCACTAAATTATACATTCTCTACGAGACGAACGTAAATAATATTTACAGTGATATCAAGGACCTCTAACTAAGCATGAATTCAACAGTCAGGAGCTTCAGTTGTCTTCACAAATCGACCCTTCACTCGCTTCCTGGTATCCGCTCTCGCCTTTCTTGATTCATACCGTATGTGCTTATCATATCTATTAATACAAAATTTAACAGTACAGAGTGCATTACTTGATAAGCATGCAGTAGAGATAACTAGCAAAAGAAGGTGGGCATACCTTCGGGTTTTCTTCTTCTCCTTGTAACGTTGCATAGCATCACCTCTATTCCGCACCAACAGCTCCATGTCAACCTTGGTTGCTGCTTCTGTTTTGAAGCCTTCACCTCTTACGAGAATAGACTGTTCCATGAACTGGACATCTTTAGAGCTACCTGAACATTTTGGTTTACAAAAAGCTGTGCCTGACAACACTTTTGCAATAGGGAGGTCGTTACTTTCAGATGTTGCTGGTCCCTGGCTGGATGTTAAGTTATTATTTAAGTTGTTCTGCATTTAAAAAATACAACGTACAAAGAAGAGAAGGCAGATGAGTCACTGACAATGCACAGAGGGATTGGCATAAATAGGCAACAGATGATGTAGAACAGGCCCAGTCACATAAAGGTCAAGGAGCTTTCGCAATCAAATGCCCAACAGTATAGCTCAATTCATTTCTATATCATATATGTGAACATACAGAAAAAGACTGCATTCAAACGCTTAAACATTCAAAGCACATAGCTATGTCTTATAAATTATAATTTAAAACTGGTTGGAATGGTCTGGTGTTAGTTAGATTACTAGTGAACACACAGAATAATATAAGTTACAAATTTCAACTAATTCCATCTACAATATTAGCGAGTACATTTTAAACGTCCCCAAGGGGCGTAGCGTGGTGGCAAAAGGCTTGAGATCTGCACAGCAGGTCTCGAGTTCGAGTCAGGGCGTGCACCTCTTGTAAGAGCCTGGGACAACTGGGGTTTTACTTACTCACCTGGGCCCACAAAGTGCGCTTTCCGGGGGGTGGGGTTTCCTCGAATCCAAAAAAAAAAAGAGTACATTTTAAACGAATCCTTCTATTAGACTACAATTTATGTTGTTTCTGCCCAAAACTAGAAATACTGGGATTTGACATCCCAAATCAGATTTTTAAACGTTATCCTACCTTCACTGTAAATAAGGAGCGCGTTAACACTTCCTAAGAAAACTTTGTTGCACCAACTAAAACATAGAAAGTTTGCAAGAAAACCAAAGAAATTCCTGCTCAAAGATTTGACAGGGATTCCAGCCAAGATTCCCAAAATTATCAATAGAACTTACATTAAATGATGCCATATCATCATGCACGATGGAGCAATTCATCTGGTACATGTTTCCCAACATTTTCGTGTTGGTTAAAGATGTTTCTTTCATTGGTTCACTGAAATTCTTGATCACAAATCCTGCGTCGTTTGCACCATACTCGATTTCTAATTGGCCAGATTCATCATAACTCCTCAGTTGCCCTAAATGAAAATCCCATATCTGAAAAGGTAGCAATTTTCTGTTATTATTGGAGACACGTGATATCCTTTCTTTGGAGATTTTACATAGAAAACTACTCAGTCATCTGAGCGAGGTGATAAAAATAATATGAGCAGGGACATGACCTCAGGGCAAACATTTCCTAGAAAGGACAGTTGAAAATCCTTAAACAATTGAATTTTCTAATTGCAAAATGCTATATTCATTAAGGAGCATTTGAAGTTCAAACCTTAATGACACCTTCAAGAAACTACAAGCAAAATGCAACACATACTCGTGATAGACCAGCGAATTTCACCCCAATTTTTTTTCACTTTATAATTATTTAGGTCCCAAATAGAAGCCGCAATCAATTTGAGCATTGCATTACTTGAAAGATGAGCAAACGATACATTTACTTGTTTTGGTTGGCAATGTTTATACTCGATCAACATTAACAAAGACACGATCAACATTAACAAAGACAACAAGAAGAAATACTCATAAAACATGGTATATCTTTGGAAAAGCTCAGTAATTCATATTTTTACCTGAGTGCCATGAGCATTGGCATTACTGTCCCACGTTATATCCTCACCGACAAGTTTTCCATTAGACTTGACACCCACCTCCGTCGGCAGCATAAGCAAAGAAGCAAACGGCATTTGTTCGTGCAACAATTGCTCACCTCTAACATTACCATCACCACCGACATTATCATTCCCAAAACGCCCGCCATTCCCATTTCCATTCCCAAATCCCACACCCTCCCGCCACGCACTCCTACTCTGCGTCTCTGGCACCAAATTCTCTCCTTCTCTACCATCACCACCGCCAAAATCACAACCCTCCCCGTCACCAAAATCACCACCCTCATCATCACCACCAACACCACCCTCACCGCCGCCGCCCATCAAATCCCTCTTTAACAACTCCACCAACTGTTTATATATCACATGCTTGTATTTCCCACAACTTGGACTCTTGCTCACATTTCCAAAAACCATAACATTGTCAACATTCCTATTACCATTATTACTGTTTTCATTTGGCACCATCAAGTCCTGAAAACTAAAATTACCACTAGATTTATTATAAACCCAAGGCTCATTCACCAAATCATGGACGACCCCACAACTATTAGTACTCCATTTTTCAATCAACGGCTCCTGCTTCTTCTCTTCCAAATCAAAACCCCATATAGAAGCCAAATCAAGAGCTGTGGGACAACCGGAAAACCCTTCAATAGTAGTACGATCGTGTGAAGCGGACACAGAACAACTACCGTGAGCATCCCAATCACACTCTTGACAGAGTACCAAATTGTCAGTTGCGCAGCGGACAGAAACAAGCTCCGAGTTGCAATTGTCGCAGATCTGTGCGCGGACATGCTTGCGTGAGAGAAGGTTTGCGGAGTGGACATGTTGATCGCAGAATAAACAAAGTTTTGCGGAGTCGGCTTTGCAGTAAAGAACTGCAGTTTGTTCACTGCAGAAATCACATGGTACTGTTTCTTTGGTCTTTGAATTGTGGATAACCATATTTTTATCTGCTAAGAAAAGCGAAACCCTAAAGAGAAATGAGGAAGAGAGTGTTTTGGGAGTGAAAGGAGGAAGAAGAGATACTTCTTTCTTTCTTTTTGTAGTAAAAGGTGAATAAATTAATAATAATAATAATAATTCAATGTAGAGCAACAGCCAGCAGCAGCTTTTGTACATGAGAGGGATGTTGTTGTAGTATCAATAAAGTTATTGAATAGTATTATAGATCGCTTTCAAAATTATTATTAAAATAATATTTTTTTTATTTTTAAAATTTTATTTTTAATATTATTATATTACAACAAAAAATAATTTAAAATAAAAATAAACAAATCTCTGTTGTAACGCAGTTAAACATCCCAAAACTAGGAAAGATGGAGCCTAAAAATAGTAGTAATGTGATCCCTATTATCCCGTCGGTTGAATAAATTTTTTTTGGAAAAAAATAAATATATAAGCTTCTTAATTATTTTAAAAAAATTAATTATAAACTAAAAAATTTATTAGAACTATTTGTGTCAATAAATATAAAAAATAAAGTGTTGACATATTTATTCAACTCGTCTAGTTGTATATCGAATTGTTTTTTTAATATAAAAAAAATAATATACACGTGTTATTAACGTATTGTTTTTATTTTAAGTAAAAAATATAATTATGAATCACACAATCAATTATTAAATGTAATAAAATATAATAAATATCATGTGCATTAGTAAAAAAAAATAAAATAATATTGTAATTGTTATAACAAAACATAATTTTTTTAGTCTGTATAGAATAAATTTTTAAAAAACAAAATGTGTAAAGAAAAAAAATTAAAAAAACAAAATAAAATGGTATAAATAGACCAAATATAAATAATTAAAAAATAATATTTTTTCTAGAAAAAATATACAAAGAAGAAAAAAAGAAAAACTAAAGAAACATTAAATCATGAATTCGGCATGAAGGTTGTATTTGAAAAGAAAACAATACTATGCAAAGAAAGAAAAAAAGAAAAACTAAAGAAACATTAAAATCATGAATTTGGCATGCAAGTTATATTTTTTTTAAAAAAAAAAAACAATATCAGGTATGGAAGTTGCTCTAATGTATTTTTTCACATGAAAAAAATAAAAATGTCGTTTGAAAAGCCCGTGCAATCATCGAACTAAATAAATTGATAACTATTTACGTAAATAAAAAAAATTGTTAACAACAATCAAAAGAAAAAAAATGTAAAAATAAAATATTTATCTGATTATGTTTATTAAACTTTTTTATTTAAATAAATGAAAGACAAATCCACCCTAAAAAGCTCATGACTCAAACAATAAATACAAACAAAAATTAATGATAAACCCACACCATAAAAAATATTATGAAAAGTCAAACACATCAGAAAAATATAAGGAATGGACAGCTGTCGATACGATGAAAACATATAAAAAAGATTAAAAAAAAGCATAAAGTGAACCCGACAGTTAGCTCGGGTGAACAAATCAAAGATATGATCTAGGACATAAAATTGGGATTACCCCATGTATAGCAAAGCGAAAAAAAATAATGGCAAAAAAATATTTAAAAAAAAAAACCAAAATTGACTCGGGCTAATTTTTCAGATCTATAATCTGGGTCATGAGACCAAAGTTACCGCATTAAAGGCAAACCTGAAAAATATAAAAAAAACATTATTCTTAACCAAACAAATATTGATGATGAAATCGAGGGAAAAATCAATAAAAAACAATGCAAAATAAAACAAATATCAATTAAAATAATTATGACTAAATTTAACATAAAAACCAACTAAAATTAAATGCTTAAGGAAAATTTAAATGAAATTAAATGTTTAGAGATGAAATTAAAAAAAAAAATCAATTAAAAAAATAACAATTGAAAGAATTGGCACCAAACTTGACATAAAAATTCAATGAAAAGAAATGCCTAAGGATGAAATTAAAGAAAAAGAAATAAATCAAGAAAATTATTGAAAACAAAAAAAAATAGCAATTAAATGAATGAAGACAAAATTTGTTTTTAAAACTAACAAAATCAAATAATTAGGGATGAAATCGAAAATAAAATCTAATTAAAAACAATCAATAGAAATAAAATATTTGCAATCAAAAGTAGAATGACTGAATCAAAAGAAAAAAATTGACGGGCTAGTACAAGTTTTTGTATGGTCAATAGCATGTAATATGAGAAAAAAAGAGAAGGAAAAAAAGAAGAAAGAAAAGTCAATAGGTGTAAAACTATACCTCACTACTATACACACACCATGCAAGGAGAAAAAATGATGCCGAGATGCATCAATGATGCAACAGAAGCTTGATTCAATCATCGTCGTCAGCTGCACACACCACTTAAAAATAGTAGAGTTGTTGATGCGTGCTAGGCATGCATCAACAATCCTTTTTTTATATGTACAAAACTGAAAATGCCCCTGTGACATAGCAACAATAACAAAAAAAAACCTTTATGAAATTACAACTAAACCTTTTAAGTCAAGGCTAAAATATTTGAATGGCAAGGGTAATGGAGTAATTCAACTACTCATAAATTATATAGATAGCAATAACAAGAAAACTAATAGAAAATAACAATCAAGCTCTTGAAAGTGAGACTAACAAATCTACATAGTAAAAATACCTGCGTAATTCTATTTGTCATGGCAAAATTAAAATTATCAAACGGCTCCTAGATTAGAGTTTCTAATTGTTTATTTTCTAAAGGCAATGCGATACTTGCATTGTTATTAAAATAAAATAAAAAATAATATTCCCCCAAACAAATAAAAAATAATAAATTGGTCATAAATAAAGATTATCAAACCCTCCAAGTAAAACTTTAAAAATTAAATAATAAAGAAAAAAAGAATAATTTTACTGTGATGAGCTACAGTGGAAAACCATCTGGAATAGTATTTTCCACTATACTTGTTCTTTTGAACTTTTTGGCTGAGCTGGCATGTTAGATTCATTTTTAAAGTCGCGATCGTCCAAGAATAATGCTTTTTTTTCCCCATTAAACTATTAAAGTAGTAGGACTATTGGTAGGTAGTTTATTTAATTTATCTGAGTTTTACCAAGGAAAAATAGTAATTTATTTATACATTGCCTTTGCTGTGAAAATCCTAGATTTTACACACACACACATGTGTGTGTGTGTTTTTTTTAGGGGGGTAAATTGTGAGATATTTGTAAAATATGATTTAAATATGAATTGTTTTCTCTTGAAATTTATGCATATTGGACCTCATCTCTAACTTTATAAATTAATAATTTCCTTATATATTAAAATTACATACATACATGGCTTAATTACGAGACATTTATAAAATATGTCTTTAATATTTACTTGTTCTCTCTAAAACTTATGCCTTATTGGACCCATCTCTAACTTTGCTTAATAAATTAAATAGCTTCAGTGTAGTATTCTTGTACTATAGAAGACAACCATGATATTGTATTTTTTTTTTTATATAGATGTTTTTATTTGACTTAATGTTCATATATAAATTAAGTATGCATCAAATGTAATATTATTTGGTCGCAAAAGTGGATAAATCCATTAAAAAAAACTTAGACGCGGGGTGAATTCATTGTGCCCCTGAACACATAGCACTACTCATCACAAGAACACAATTGCTTTTTTGCCCTCCATAAAAACCAACGAAACTACCTATTATGGATGATATGGTATTTCATCATGGTCAATATTATATTGATTATGAATAATTTGATATTTTCAACTTTTCTCCCATAATGATCAAATTATTCTTATAACCAAAATTAATTTAACCAGAGTTTAGGGTTTTTTTTCACCTCTCCTTCATTAAAATACTAAAAAAATAACTTAATTGTCCTTAAAAATACAGTTTATTTAAATGTCGTCAAGTGGATATTATATATATATATATATATATATATATATATATATATATATATATATATATATATTTGTTATAATCAAGTTGACCGCAGATGATTTAGTATTTTAATAAATACATAATATATAAAAAAATAATTGGCACGCACGTCGCACGAGTTGACGTTTGGGATGCCTGTACACTCTTTAGAAGGCTATTGTGGAGTCGCCAAATGAGCAAACACCAGCTTTTGCGATGGTGTTTGAGTTGACTTGACAACCCCTTCATGTTTGAGCAATGAGCGTGCCGGACAAATCTTTGGTCTGGCATCAATGGCATTTTCTTTTCTTTTCTTTTTTCTTTTCTCTATTCTTCTTAATTTTCAAACCCGACCCTTCAAAATTTTAAAAGCATCTATTTAATTTGTTTTTTCCTTTGGATTTGGTCTCTGATATTTTGAATACTATTTGTTTTATTTGAAAGTAATTTATAAAATTAAATATTTTTTTAATTTTATCCTCCAGTTTTTTATTTGGCATATTTGATCCTTATTTTTTTATAGCTATTTTTTATTCATTTTTTTAATAGAATTTACTTTTCAGTTTCATCCCATGGCATTTGATTTGATAATTTTTTATTTTGAACTTTGTCCTATTATTTTGATTGCAATTCGTTTTGTTTTAGATTTTTTTTATTGAAACTTTTATTTTTGATTTTATTCTTTAACATTTTATTGAATGAGAATTTAACTTCGTGATTTTTTTGATTTGCCTTTTATGGAGTAACCCTAACCTTAGGACCCGAGTCAAGTGTTTGAAAAGTATTCAATTTGAAAAGGGCCAACATATTGGGGTCCTTGTTTTTTAAATTTGGTATTGGGCTTACCTACCAAACCTGTGATCCGGATCATGAGATCGAAATAACTCCATAAAAAACAAATAAAAAAAATCAAGAAACAATTTTTAATAAGTTAATATTGAAAGATGAAATAAAAAAAACAATTGAAAAAAGCAATCTAAAAACCTTAATTAACCTTTTAAATCCATGTCTTCTAACATATTTAATATTAAAAATTGAAAAAAAAATTCATGAAACGACTCATTTGTCTTTGCGTTTCAAAAGCGTATTTGAGAAAAAATAAATATTTTTAAATAATTTTTGCTTTAAATTAATATTTTTTTAGTATTTTTTAATTTGATGTGATAATATTAAAAATAATTTTTAAAAATAAAAATAAAATATTATTTTAATATTTTTTAAATTAAAAAACAACATTAACAACCTTTCTAAACACAGTATCATCAACGGCGGAAGTAATCATAAATCGGGGACCATGGAAGGAAATTGAAAAACAACTCACGTGCGAAGGCATATGGAGTGGAGGTAGATAAGCCTTTTGTCAGGTGCGGGCGCGGCAGCATCACATAAGAGGAAAGGATTTGTGGGCCCCTATGTCACAACTCGTCATCCATGACGTCTCTCCTGCTCGTTTTGGGTTAGTTCAACCGTCCTGGGAATTTATTTGACTCTTTCGTCTGTATAATCCTCCACCTTCACCTTTTTATCTGCTATCTATTCAGCCTAGAATGTACTAAAGTTACTTTCCATGCTAAGCTACGGGTTAGAACAAGGTTTTTTTAAAAAAAAAAAATCAAAGAAAAAAAATCAGTTAGAGAAAATTTTTATCAAAGCAGGCTTAAAAGCAATTTAAATGGCCGATGATAATGCTCAGAACAAATCAAATGTTAAATAATATTTTTTTAAAAAAATCTATTTTTTTAATTAAAATCCCAATATTGAAAAAGGATGAATTTTTTTTTTTGAATATATCTTTACTTGTTCATTTGGTTACACACACACACAAATATATTAGATTGTGTATTTTGCTACAACTATTTTTTTAGGGAAATAAAAAAATAAATTTTGATTAGCAATGCAAATACATAATGAAATAAAAATAAAACAAATTCTTTTAAACCTCTTAGTCCATAAACATTCTCATATTTTTTTCATGTTCCATTTTTTATTTTGATAAAAATGTTCCTTGAATTATCAAGAGAAAAATTAATTTTTTTTTAAATAAAACATTAAATGATTCAAAAATTTAACAAACTTGAAAAACCTATACAAATTAAAACAAAAAAAAAAAGTCAAAGTAAAAAAAATCAAAGAGAAAAAATTTAGAAAACTAAGAATAGAACAAAAATTAAAATTTTAAATGGGTGGCCTATTGGTGATTTGATCTTCTTCCCCACTCACCATCTTTCTAAACATAATGTTCAAAATCTGAATCTTAATTTAGTATCATTTAACAACACATTTAAGCTGAGAAACTGTGTGTTGGATTTCCTCTACAATAAAAACCGCAAAACAATCTCACAATCTCTCTTAGTGAGGTTTTAGCCGTCACAATTTCTATCTGGGCAACGTTTGATTTCCAATTCCAAGTTGGAAAATCTGCCTTTTGACTTCTCAAACTTAGAGCTTAGAATCAAAATTTATGATTCTATTATTTAATATTATTAAATAAAAATTAATCAAAATATATACAAACTCACCTAAACATTCACGTTAAAATTTTTTTTAAAAATCTTCAAACAAAAATTAAAACAATAAATGTCAAAAGGGACAAAAGGCAAATGTTGAGCCAGAGATACGAACCTGCGCCTAAAAGCTAAAAAACTAGCACTTCGACAACTTGGCCAACGCCATTTATCTGTCATCAGTGCCAACCTTTTGTTTTATTAACAAAATCATTTTTATAAAAAATTCGCCAAACATCAAAGAGTCCAGCCAGTATGGTGGTGTATAAAGAATTTTGTTCTCTAAAACTTATTTTTCAATTGTTTTTTTTTATTTCTAAAAATACATTGAAAATATTATAAAGACCCAAATAAATCTATATATAAACGGCTGAAAAACACCCCAAAAATCAGCAGTACCCCATGCTCTACAGTGAATGTGCTAGGGGGTTTGATATATAACTAGTCTATTGGTCCGCGCTTCGCAATGAGTCAGTATTACTTTTTTAAAATGTTAAAAAAATATTAAGAGTATAAATAATATTTTAAGCCTTTTGAATCTAGCGGCCATGCTAGACCCACGCCTATGTCAAATAACTTTACCAGACCCAAGAGCCATGGGTCTGAGGCTGTTTTAGACCCATGTTTGGGTCTGACATCAAACATGATCATCAGAAAGGCTCTTAAGTCTAACATTATTGTCAGACCTAAGTAGCTTGAGTCTGACGTGTTGGCCAGATCCAAGGTACTTAGGTACGGTAACCCTTATTAGACCCAAGCAATCAACAAATAAACAGAGGATAATTGTGCGCTTTAGTTGTTAGGAGAGAGAAAAGAAAGAAAAAATACAAACAATCGATCACCAACAGCAATCCAACTATGATATGTTTACATGCGCCGCACCATATGGAAGAGGGCATGTCCGCACATCTATCTAAACGGCGTATGGCCAGATTTGGTCGCTAGGAGGTGTCTCATGTGCCTTCTTAACGGCGCAAGTGTTGCCCACTTGTTGGAGGCGTGTGGAACACGCATTAGCAGCTTTTCAAATAAAAAATAGAAAAGACAACGTGAAAAATACTAAAATGCCTGTCTTGGTCCTCTTAATTACACACTATACCCATGTAAATTTCATTGTCGCAATCCACAATAATCTGTGTATGGTGCAACAATGAAATCCTTGTGCCATTTAACTTTCTTTATCATAAAAAAGTTTGTTTAGACTCAACTTGAGTTTTTCCTTACATGTTTTTTTAATTAGTTTAGTCATTCATTTTTCTTAGTTATGTTTTTTATTCAGTTTAGACATGAGATTAATATAAATAGAATTGTTTTTATTCAATTTAGACATGTGATTAATATAAATAGAGTTGCTTAACTTATATGTCAATAGACTAATTAAACAAAAATATTTAGTTAGGGTTTTTCTATGGTGACTTTGATAGAATTTTGTATTGCTTATGCTTGCTATATTGTTTGTGTTATTTGATATCAAAGCTTAATGCTTCCTAGAGGCTAGTTGATGTGCAAGAGAGGATGAGCCTGTTAGTTGGCATATGTAAGAATCATGGGAAATCATGTGGAGAGTTAACATGGTTTCATAATTAATTTTGAAAACTTGTTTAAGAGGTGAGGGTAAAGGAGACAACCTCTTGATATGGATGATATTGTAGAGATTTTGATGATGATTATGATATTAATTGTTACATAAACAACGATAACAATAAAAATAATAATGTAATTGATTGTTTCTATATTAATGGCTTCGGGTTAGGTGGAAAGAAAACATGAAAGATATTCAATAATTTTTTTTTATTGATTTAGACAATGCCAATTTTTTATTACAAGTTTATTATTATCATAAAATGTAGATTTATTCATGTATTATATAAATACAATACATGTTGATAAAATAAGTTCAAGGTTTGCAATTCTTTACTCTATAAGCCAAAGAAGAAGAAGAAATAATTTGTGAATTGATATTTCTTATGTAAAATTTAGCATGAAAGGACTGAAGCTAAAATCTATAACTGAGATTGAGGTAATAACCATTTGATTTGAATATGAGTTCTTTCTAACCCCCGGATTGATGTAGGAAATTTTTTTTCTTAGTTATTCTTTTCTTATTTACTTTATGAATTTTATTTATTATTATTTAGTTTAAGCTTAAAATTAATATAGATAAAGTTGTCTAATTTATATTTTAGTAGAATAATTAGAGATAAGTATTCACTGATAAAATTTCAAATTAAATTTTTTGTTTGAATATACTATTTGATAGAATTTGTATACATTGCTTATGCTTGCTATTTTTTTGTGTTGTTTCTTATAGCGTCATCTTCATCATTTGCGGTGGATGGCGCAGGCAAGAATCAAGTCAGCCTATATGAACAGCCGAGTTCATAGTGGAGAAATATAACAATTAACTCGTTCCCATCCATGGTTGAGAAGGGTGTTTTTTTTTTACAAAGAAAGTTGATGTTAGAAAATAAAAGTTTTCCACCAAATGACTTTAAATTTTCACAAGTCTTTTGCTGATTTTTAATGATACTGCAAAATCACATGTTGAATGCCAGCAATATAATAAAACGGAAGCATCCAGCGTTTGGTGCTTCCTGTGTTAATAGCTGGAAGTCTGATGTTGGGAGTGATGGCATGTCGCAGACACCTCCGCCTGGTGGATCTGCCACTCTGGCGTTTAGAATGAGGTATTTTGATGCGTTTGCTTTCCTAATTATCTGGAGTAGAACTTGGTTAATAGGAGTTTGTAATTAATTTGGAGTTCCAGAGGATTGGATTGAATTGTAGGGGATGTTTTTGTCCCGTGAGGTTACGTGCCATGCCAGTTTCTTGTGTTATTGGAGGATGCGTGGGAACTGAGGTTGCGAGTGCTTTTGGTGGGAAGGCTATCTGAGAATTCTGAAGCAGCATTTTATGATATTGAAACCTGCAGATTAATATGGAGTTTGGAGGTGCAAGTCTCAGCAACGTTACATTGGATGATAATTGTTAGAGAAAGAAAAAGGAAGGAGCTGATAAATTATTCAAGGAATTCTCTCCCATAATTCTTAGAAAGAGAAAGGCAGTGGCTACTGTTCATATTGCTTGTATTAGAGACAGTGGAGTCGGTATGATAGGTAATTCGAATGGTGGGTGTGCTTCTTGTGGTGGAGTTTTTACTCTGTAGTGCTGTTTGCTTATTCGCATGTTGAAAGATTATTAGGTGTGGAAATTTCTGCCTTTCTTTTTCCAGAAACTAAAGTTGCCGAGCCTTGGGAACGATATTCGCAGACCTTGGAGCCAGACAGAGGGTTTAGAGGGGGAGAGAACAGAAATGCTGCTCATGTCGTTGGCAGTCGTGCCAGAGAGGGCACATGAACGATTATTTGAGTGGTAGTGTTATGACAAATTAGAGTTTTATTTGGTGATTATATAAGAACACAACATGCGAACGCTTCCCATGTGAGCTCATAATTAGCATTTAAGTTGGCGATGCTAATTTCTGCCAGCACGAGTTCAGTTTTGTAAAGGTTTAACAAAAGCATGCTCTGACAGCAATCACATGTTTTGACTGCAATAGATTACAGCACTTTTATGGATGCAACAAAAACATGACTAGCTATGTTCATTAATTCTGATTTTCTGTCCACAAATTCAATGCAGGAAACTGGTAGAAGCGTACTTAAGTTTCAGAATGCCTTGAAAAATGCTATGCAAATGACCCATATGCTAGAGGTTATGCTGTCTGTCTCAGTTTGCCAACAATTCCTTGAAATGGTTAAGTAGTTTACTTAAAAGATAGATTATTTAGGAGGTTACGTATACGTTTGAAGCAAAACACAAAAGCAACATGTTTCAACATGTTTGGTAATGCTAAAAAAGTATTTTACTGTTCATGTAAAACCCAAACAAATTATTTTTAAACCGCAAGTTTGTAGAAAGCAGCTCTTAGCTGTTTTTCGCAAACCTGCAGACAGTGGAGAGTGAAACTTTCACTCTTCACTGTTCACGTGAACAATGGAGTTCAACTCCACTGTTTCGGCCGAACCGAGTCTGGTCCAAAGCTAAATGCATTGAACCGGGTCCGATCCAGTTAAAAAAATTCAATTTTTATTTTTATTTTTAATTGTGTTTTATTCGAGAAATTAGAAGGAGATCGCTTGATGACATAACATTTGCATAATTTGATCGCAATTCCAATTTTATTCTTGATGATATTTTACTTGATGTTGTTGCGCGCTTAAGAAACTAAGGAAATTGTAGTCCTTGTCGGATGGATTTCGTATGTGATAAAATTATAGATAGTTTAATAGAACAATAAAAAATATATGATATAAGTATTATTTATTTCATAATGTAATAGCAGTAGTTAAATCTATAATATTTAAATAGTATAAAACAATTTTTTTCAAATCACAACAATAAAAGCTATCATAATTAGCATGAAATTATGCAGAGTTGTTAATCATCATCATAAGATGTTTGCGTTTTAAATTTGCGCATATAGATTGAAATCTCTCTGATTATATGCTGTTCATTTGCTAAAATAGGCTCTCACCAGATGGCCAGAAGGACATTACATTATTTGTGAATCTTGGATTCCATACCTCAAAACCCAAAGGATGAGATAAATTAGCTGATGAAAAACCCAGTATACTTTCTTTCTCTAACACAAGTACGTATGAGTTGCGAGTAACTGATACGATAGTGCAATGCACACCGGTAGGCACATTCTGCTTGAAGGATTAAGCAGGTGTACTTCCTTTAAAGAAATTATCAGATACAGCATCATTTATGTCCGTTTGCTGCCAAACTTTCAATTTGCAGGTGTTGATGATGGCAAGTAGAACTGGAAGTGTGAGGGCAAGCATGTTTTCTTCGCTGATATTCTTGTGATTCTGTGCCTTTAAATCTAAAATATACGATTCCAAAACTGCTGTCAAACAACTATTTTACGCAACCACATGATCAAGATCACAAAAGTTTATACTCCTTGCTATCTCTGCTGTAGAAACTATATAAGAATGATGAAGAAAGTCCAACCCTCTGTACTCGAACACATCCCCCTCTTCTGCTCCTAGCTTCACTTGATTGTCTACTATTCAGGAGTGCGAAAACCAAAAGTTTGTGCTCAGAAACAGCTTCCTTTCGTCAAAAGCTCAACTTAACAACCTAATATTACTGTCAAACAGTTATTTTATATTATCACATGATCACGTCACAAAATTTTATACTCCCTGCTCTCTGCTGCAGAAACCATATAAATGGCCTAGAATCTCTGTTTCAAAATATGCAGAATATGCACTTGTGATTATACTTTCAACACAGAAACTTAGCTAAGCTAATCTGGATTTAAAAGTAAAAATTACAACTGATAACTTATTCTGGTTTGTGAAATAGAAATTGATCATGGACCCGTGATTTGGGATGAGGCTTTGTGCATGTCTATTTTTCTGCTGTTGCCTTTACGTTGACTAAAAGTGGTTTAGAAGCGACCAAGGATATTCAAGGCCGACTTCATATGTCTTCCATGATTCTCCTCAAAGTGCAAAGAAACTAATCAAAAGACATCAGCTAAGTATTGACCACATGTATCAACCGGAATTCTAGCCAGCCTAGCCTAGCCTCGTTTTCCTCTTAGATACACACAATGAATTATATAATAAATTAACAGAATTCAGACATTGATACAAGTATTAGTTGTTAGTTAAAAAAGAAGAAGAAGTACTAGTTATCATTGCCACATTGCATAAAACAAACAACAGAATTCAGTAAGTGAAATAATAGTTATTAACCCCTGCACAGGGATTGACCCGATCAAGTGGCTGGATCTGAGTTACACAAGTTAACTGTTCAAGAAAATAAAAAAAATATGTTTGAGGTTTTAACATTCCACATGGAAAATTTTTGAAACAAAACATGTAGATGTATTCAAAAAGAGAGGTATGAAGTGTAATATAATTATTTCACATCTAAAAAAGTTAAAAAACAATTCCTATAGTATAAATTATAAAAATAAAAATATGAGACATGAAGTGCAGTATAATTATTATCGTATATTAAAAAATTAAAAAACAATTTAGGTTGATGTAGATTATATATAGTTATCCCAAATAAAAAAGTTAAAAAACAATCTTTATAGATGTATGTTATAAAAAAAAATAATGAGGCTAAGTATTTTCATTAAATTAATTTTATATTTTTAAAGTTTATTAAAAATATAAAAAAATACTAAAAAAAACTTGAGTTTCACTTGAGTCACTCAGGTTTCCGGTTAATCAAGCCGATCGTTGAAATTTAACTGGCCAATATTACATCTTCAAGTTTGTTTGGTTTGAAACCTGGAAAATGCTTTGGATTGCCTGGGTTTTAGATTAATCTGTCGATGAATGAAAAGTTACTCAGATAAGGCTTTATTTATAATAATTTAATCATGATTCATAGTGTCTCTTATTTCCGAATGCTTTTACATGTTATCAAGCTTTTGTAACCATTTTATTCCACTCATGAATAAAATCATAGCATAGTTATTAACCCAAATTTTGAGTTTCTTTCGTGTAAATGAATTTTTACCCTTCACGAATTGTGTAATTACAGATTTACAGAATTTACCAACACATAAATCTTTCATTCCATTGTTATAGATGATGATGATGATGATGATGATGATGATGTTATGTACGCATTTGTCAAACAGAGCCGCGCGACAATTCTAGATTTGAAAGGACTTTTTTGAGAAACAATTATAAATTGGGTGATTGATATGAAACTTTTTTATATTAATTATCTTCAGATATCTTTTAATCCTGTCCTAGCTGTTACATTAATTATATTCGGTTTTTATTGAAAAAATTCAACATTTTTTTTTGTTAATTCAAGGAATCCATAATTTACATTTGTAAGAAATTATTTGAGTTTTAATTAATTTTTAATTCCATATTACTTTGACGATGTTTTTCCCCTTCCTTCGGTGGAGGCACATATCTGATCTAATTACAATTCCATATTCTACAAACCTTGCTGTATAAAATGTATTGCAAATAAATATGAAAGCTACTCAAATTAATCCCACCACTATCCATTCTTAATAATTAATGATAAAAAATATATTAAATGATTTAATTGACAAAAATAGTACACGAAATTTATCTATAAAAAAAATACTAAAAAAACTCATGACAGTAAAAAAAATCGATGATATATATATATCCCATGATTTGATAGCAAAGATATTCAAGTTTTTGTTTGAGGCAAGCTCAAAAGGCAACTCGAACATCAAAAAAGATAACAAATTTGACAATATTTAAAATATTTTTTATAACAAAATTAATTAGCAATATACAATTGTTTTTGAAAATATTAAAGAAATAGTACATACAATTGAAAATATTATCCCTCTTCCTAAATTGTTCACGAGAACACTAGTTTTGGACGAACATATCAGCTCATCATGCCGACCTTAAATCTCTTTTCATCATTCAATGATGGAATTTTATATATAATTTAGGTTCTTTCTTTTCTTAACCCTTTAGTTCTTTCAATCGAGTATTGATCGATCACGAGATTCAACTTATAATTTTTTTAATAATACTAAATACTTTATTAACTAAATGGCTTATTCGTAGGGCACAGTTTAGAATTGAATGAATCGGTTAAATTAGACTCCCAGGACATTTTAGGTGTTTGGTGGTGTCAACAATGTAAATAACAGGTGAGAGTGGTAAAAAAAGAGGCAAGAATCTATACAATATATGAAAATAGAGGAAGCTGGAATGATTTCTGAGATTATCAAATAGACATGTTATATCCTAAAAAACTCAAAAGTGATTTAGTAACAAGGTTTTTGGGGGTGAATTTGTTACTGCAATTTGCTTGTCTCCTGTAGCAAATACACTCTTAGATATTTAAATAAATATCTTGAAAAAAATAATAATGTAATAATACTTTAAAAAGAAATACTCTATATATATATATATATATATATATATATATATATATATATATATATATATATAGTAAAAAATAGAGATTGTGAGTCCAAAACTTGAAAGAATTCTTAATGATAGATGAAATATCATTTACATATGCATTAGTAAAGAATAAATATCTCTTATAAAAATATTAATAAAATAAAAATATAATATTTAATTGTGAGAGTTTTTATACACTTAAAAATACAAAGATAATAGGATCTAAAATATATTAGGCCAGCTAAGTCTATGGGGTTGAACTTGAGCCCATAAAAGTTTATTTATTGATTTATTTCTTACACCGAGCCCATTAGAATGGTGCTTTTTCTCTAGATTGTGTCTGAAGAATTGATGTTTGTTTTCTTTTATATTTAATATTTATATCTATCTTTCTATTTAAAAAATAACTAATACAATTATTGTTCTAAAAGTGAATACAGCGAACTTCTGACAAGGATCAATTCACACGTAAAAAGCGTTATGTGTTCCCTTTTCAATAGATAGGCCATAGACACCCCCCCCCCCTCCCGCGGCGACTATCGGCTATATTTAATAAAAGAAATTACATGAACATCACACGAATTAAAAAAAAAAAAAGGGGTTGGAAATGGGATTAGAAAAGAGAATATTTTAAGATGATTAAAACAAGAAATTCGAGCTTAATTAATCTGTGTAAATTCATTAAAATGGTTGCAAAAGCACACAATACAGGAGAATCCAAAAGCAGCTGATAGAAAGCAACCGATGAAAAAATTCTGGATGAACTGGGGATGATCCCGCCTTCTCACGAGTACAACAAAGTAAGATAATAATTCCAAGATTATTTCACATGTTTCTCCCGTTAGATCCTGTAAGTCTACAAGTGGGCCTGTGAGATGATAATAAATCTTCGTGTGCATGCTACTACCCTTTCATGCACAGGATTTTCGGTTTCATGTCTTGAATGCGGGGGAATTTATGTGGTAATATAATAGGAGTTATTTTTTAAAATATTGTTTTTTAATATTAATATATTAAAATGATTTGAAAATATTTTAAAAAAATAATTTAAAGTAAAAGAAAATAATTTTTTTAATTATTTTTAAAAACAATTTAAAACAAAAACAAAGGAAATGTATCTTTTGTTGAGATGTATTATTGAAGAAGCATGGTCGCGTTTTCTAGTTCACACGTTTATCCGTTAAAATCCCGTGTGATTTTCAGCCATTGAATTATATAAAATCAATCAAGTCGGCATCACCAACCAACCAGACATCGAAACGTTGCCACTTTAGAAGTCGGCCTCGTACAACTTCAACCAATAAGTAGCTGTCATGGTTTTGATTGGTAGCGAGGACATTGACTTGTAGTAGGCAGGGGCGGAGGCAGGGGTGGCTGGCAGGGCCCCGGCCCCTCCTTGCTCAGCCAAGGATGACAACTGCCTTTAGAACTGCTATTTAATAATAATGAGACTATAAAATGTTAGAGAGAACCGAGAGAGGATAACGGGTCCATCCATCCCGTTTTCACGATGCCCGGAAAAAATAAATATCCATCTCGACTAAAATCTAAGATATTTCGTTAAAGATTTTGTTCAATCCTCTTGCCAAGTAAGGTCAAAAACCCCCATTTCGGATGCCCTCGATCCAAAGGGCACGAGACACCACTCCACGATAATAATAATAATAATAATAATGGAAACACAAAAATTTACAACTTGCCATAAAACTTATTACATTATTGTTCCCTCGTACACTGCGAATTGGATGGATTTTTTTTTTATGTAAAAAAAATATCTAAGTATCTTTAGCATATTTTTTAATAAAAAAACTAATTATGAATTTAAAATATTGATATGAGATATCATATTTGGTGATGATATTTTTTAAAAAAATATTGAGAAGATAATATATTGTACTGACCTAGATTAATTGGTCAATTCTGCGACTCGGGTCATAAGATCGTAATAATTCTATGAAAAAATTTAAAATAAATTATGAAAATCAATTCATAATCAATCCAATATCAAGGAATAAAATTGATAAAAAAATTAAATTAAAAAAAAATACAAAATCAACCCAGATTAACATATTAAACCCGCAATCATCATTCAATTAACATGTCACGACCAATTTTAAAAGATCAGCCCAGTCCATGACCCAATTTAAGGTTCTGGTCACGTGTGATGTCGAGCATATTAACTACTAAGAACATGTCAAAAAAAAATTGCTAAACTATTTTTTAAAAACAAAAAGGACACCGTGTTTGGAAATTTTGTTTTTTTAACATGAAATGGCCTGATTTTGAAAAAATCTATATATAAAAATAAAAATAAAAATAAAAATAAAAATGACAACTCTTTTTGTAGGAAAAAAATTACTTGAGGTTCACTCCGGTGGACTCATTAAATCATTTGAGTTTTTTTTGAGTTAACTCATCAAATCATTTAGATTTATCCTAATCAACGGGTTAGATCTTCTTAGTTTTTCCTAGTCAACTATATGACCGGTCTAAAAAAAACCTCATCTAGTCTTGGCCTCAGGGCATTGACTCACTCAATCAACTTGCCAGGCCGAGCCCCTATAACACAGTGGTTATTACCCTTCAAATCTGACCCATTGAATATTTTCCACGACAAGAATCTTGGCGATTAGATGATGACACATTAGTGAATGATAGCGCTGATATATAATTCGATAGAGTAGCATCTAGAAATCCAGTTGATCTCATGGCACTCTATCATTGGCTTATAAATAGAGGCCGAGAGGTAGCCTAAAGTCTCAGCTTTGCATTGTAACAGATTGCTCCATCTTATATTAATCGAAGGAAGGTACTGAAGAGAGATCCAACATGAAGATAAAGAGTCTTGTTTGGTAGCCAAGGATGACTTGCCTGCAGCCTCCCTCGGATTCATGAACACGGGCATTTATGAGGTGCTCAAAAGAAAAGGAGAGAATGATCCCAGCTTGCAGCGACAAGGTCAATCCATTGAAGTAGCGAGAAGCAGGTGATTTATAGCTAGAATCCACATGAGGTTCCCAGCAAGTGTCCTTGGCTAACGAGACGGGCTCTTATCTTTCATGCTGGATCTGCTCTTCGTGTGCTCTGCTGGGCAAGTTTTTGATCAGAAGTCACTTTGGAAGAGACGATCCAGCTAGCTTCCAAGAGGTATATGCACGCTCTACAATTTATTTGATAAGTTTCCATTAAAAAGTAGAACCATAACTCCTCTGTATTCTTTTACGGCGGCTACTTTACATGACAGCAATATACACAGGTTCTTTCATCACGCATCGAGTACCTCGTTAATGTCGTCTGCTGAGGTATCTGTATTTTGTATATATACCACATGCAATCGCTTCTTGCACGGATGCTAATTGTAAAAGGGTTAAACAATACTATTTATTTGTGAGTTCGCCGAATAATCAGAAATGATGCATATCTATAACAGGAACATGATGCATATCTACAATGCAATGTCCTCACAGAACATGAGCATCAACTGTTTTATATTTAATGCTTATCTTATGGTAGGGCAAGAGATCTCAAATATGCTAAGAAAGAGTTTCAAATATGTGTGTGTGTGTGTGTGTGTATTATATGTGTTGTTTATTCACTACAAATAAAAAATAATTTAAATAGCTGCTAATCACGTTAGCATTCTCTGCTGTCAGCAATACTTGCTAAATACTTGTATCATTTTTTATTTTTTTTTGTTTAAGAGATGCTTGTATTGCTTTTCGATTGTTATAATATCTCTCAATATTTAATAATAAAATTATAATTATATCGGTTTTTTTTATCTTACATTTACTAAATTTAGAGTTACGATAAAGCAAAAACTAAAGTAATCATAGCAAGTTTTTTTTTTTTTTAATGAAACTTATGTAAAATGTCTCAGCATGAAACTATAGAATAAAAAAATAGTTGGGCAAGTCTTGTTCATTGAAACTCGAATATCATGCTATAAATATTATTTGTTTCCATTTTATGGTTATATTTATGAAAATCTAAACAAATAAAATCTCCAAAACTCATAATATTTCTTGTTTTGTTTTGTTATTTTTATATCTTATTCTCATATGAAAAACATGTCTACCTAATTTAAATTTACCTCAAAATAAATTGTCATAAAAAAACAAATAAAATCCGAAAATATAATTCCAATTAAAAAAGGCTATTATTCATATTTTTCTTCTGAAAAAGCTCAAAGTGTTGAATAGCTGTTAAAGAGCCTGGCATTGAAGGTTTGTGTATATGATTCTTTGAAGAGTATGGAAAGTGAGACAATTCTATAAATTAATATCTTTAAAACCATAAGAATTTATTAATTAATTGATAAGTTAATAACTTACATATTAATTAATAAAAAAAATAATCTATCAAGGTATTCATTATTTCTTTTTCTAAAAACAATAAAGTTAATACATATTATATGAATACTATCTAATTACTGAATTATGAATTATTATTATTATTATTATTACTACAAACCCTATATGTTACCAATAAATTTTTTGTTAGTAAATGAAAAAAAAAGCTTAATATTTGAAATAAAAAAATTATCTTGATTTTGATCTTGCTTTACAGCATGATTCTCTCAAACTCTCCTCGCAACATTATCATTACCTCTTTCCCATTCAAATTTTTCATTACATTAAAAATTTATATATAAAAAAATTTCAGTAATGTCAATAAACTAATCAAATTAACATTATAAAAAATATATTTAAATTAATACAAACCGTAAATCTTGAAAATCATGCATTGACTTGTGGTTTTCATTCAGGGTATTTAGAAATCTGGCTCTATTGAAACAATGAAATTTTCATCAATAATTTAAATTATTTTTTGCAAACTTGAAATACTTATTGTACACCTGGAATTTTCATCATCGATGATTTAAACTATTTCTGTAAACCTGAAATTTCCATCAATGATTTAAACTTGTGAATTTTCATCGATGATTTAAAATATTCCACCGTTGTTATTGTTCTGGCAGCCTTTAATATTTGTAAACTTGAAATTGTATTCATTAAATAGAATTATTTTTTAAAATATTATTAAACATGTGAAAGCAAATTAAATTTACATTGAAACGTCGTCATTCCACAAGGCCTTGTAATTGCGGCAACACTCAACCCATGATTCGACTTAATAGTGAACACTTATGTAACAGTCGATAATTTAATGTGATTTCTGCAACTATCCCATAATGGTTTGTCAGAATCTTTCAAAAAATCAAAAACCTTGTCACGTCTACATTAAGTTCTTTATCTATGATTGGACATTGACCGGTATGACCATAATTCATTCTCATCGCATCCATAACTATATTTTTATAAGAATCATTAGTGTCATCTACAACTCTATGCATGTTATTAGCATTATAAATTGACCCAACTATCATCTCTACCAAGGTATCGTGAGGAACATATAGTTCTTCGTGTGCATATCAACACAAAGTATTTTTTCATGAAGTTTTTTTTATTGAAGATGTATCGTTACAATATCTGAATCGATAAATTTTTTATTCTTACCTCTTACATGAGTATCTAATACCGCTTCCACTAATATTTCTCAGATTAAATAATACGTAATTGATAAAACCCCGTACCCCATTACAATATAAAAATGAACCCGTTAAATAAACCATTATTTATTTCATCACAAAACACCAAAGTCAAGAATTCGACATAAGTTTCATCAATTTACAAACAAATATAATTTTACAAAATCTAAAATAAACCATAACATGAGCAAATCATAAATCCATACAACAAAATTGTATGAGAAAAAACTATTAAATATTGAACACCCAAACAAAATACATATACTACAAAAATATACAAAAAATTAACATTTAAAAATTGTGTTCAAATAAAAAAAAGGGTAGATTTGCTTACTTAAGGTGGATAATCCTCAATAAAATTTAAATTAGAACACTGAGGCTGACAATCGAGTGTTGTAGTGACCAAATTTATCATGGGAGGTTGAATTGTGTTGAGATTTAGGGAGGTTAGCTGTTTGTTATAGAAAAAAATGAATAAGAAAGAAGGAGAAATGAGGAAGGGGGAGAGAAGGGTCGATCACCAGAGCATAAATTAAATATTACTGACCGATCCACTGATAAAATTATTCCATCTGACATTTCATAAGTCATTCTGTTGGTAAAAAGTGTCATGTCACCATACGATTTGTCTTTTTGAATCTCACTGTAATATCACCTGTAATTCTATTGGTAAATACCAAATGATTATTTCTGTCGGTATATTTACGAAAAAACTTTACCGTCGAATTAATTATGTTAGTAAAAGTTACATCTCATCATACTTTTCTGTTTTTTTTTTCTTTTCTTTTCTCATTGCAATTCCCTCAATATTAACAAAATGTTTTTGTCAGTATTTACCAACAGATGTAGCAATGGAAAAGTTTGTTGGTAAAATTCATCATAATCTACTGACGGAAAAATTCCGTCGGTGATTCCATTTATATTCGTCAAATTTCTGGTAGTGCAACCAAACGCGGAAAAATCAAAACTTCCAACACTGTACTTTGCTAGAAGATCAAGAAACTGTTTGTTATTAGTTATTTTCCAATAGAAGCTAAAAAAAGCTTTAACTGTGATTTTTTTTGCACTATTAAACAGAAAAGAAATGCTCTTAAAACACACATAAGAAAACCAACCACGAGAAGCAAGGAACTCTCTTCTCTGTCTTCACAAACACAGTTCTTTTTTGCTTATTCTTTTTCCTTGTTGCTTGTCGTCTGTTATTTTCTTTTGTTGTTTGTGTTTTATTGTTTGACGTATATTAAACTATTTTTTGCTTTGATTTGTTACATATGATGAATCATTTGATATAAATTTTTTAATTATTTTTTTGACAATGACAAAATTGTCAGTATTAAGGCGTTGTATATAATAATAAACTCCAATAGGATGAAGATGGTTACAGTATCTAAGTAATCATCTTAAATAACCAATTGTGGAGCATTTATTACAGTATCTAGTAAATAACAAAGCTGGATTTATAAGATGGAGAATGATAAATATCTACTTTTGGTTTGGATTCTCCAAACGCGGGGAAGTCTTGCCTGAAATAGGTTATTTAGGCAACACTAGACCCGTGGCCTATAATACGACGTGGATGAGGGGTGGGGGGCTTCAGCATTAAGAAAGAAAGTTAAGAGACCACAAGCTTGCTTAAAAAATATAAGAAAAAAATATCATGATTTAGTTCATAAATCCGGCTATATCAAATAAGCTTATCTTCGTTAAAAGAAAAAAAAATCAATGAAAATACATTTCAATTTAATCAAGTAAGAAAGTCGAAACAAAAAGGTAGAAAACTTTGACCCGGATACAATTGTCAAATCTGTAATATATTTATGTGATTGATAATTTTTAAAGAAACAAAAAAAAAATGATAAGGTAAAATATCAAAAGATAAAATTAAAAAAAAATAAGTGTCAAAAAGAAAAAAATAACTTATATCACACGTGTTAACCTTTCAAACTCATAATCATAGTTTTAAAACCCGGCCCGACAGGTTAACCTATGACCCGGGGCTAGAACCGGGCCGGGTTGAAGAAAAAACAAGGAAAGAAAAAACCCGGTGTGACCCGACGGGTTGACCCGGTAAGACTCTGTCAAAAACTCAGTTGCAACCTGTTGATTTTTTTTTTTTTATTAAAACGACATCGTTTTGATTTTTTTTAAAAAAAAGAATTGACCCGGGCAACCCGATGACCCAGTCAAAACCTGGAACCAGGCCTTGGACCGTGCCGGGTCTAAAAACTATGCATAACCCTCAATTTCCAACCAATCCAAAGTTAAATGATGAAATAGAAAAAGAATCAATCCAAAAAAAAATCTAAAAGAATAAGGATCAAATGTTAAACAAAAACAAAATATAATGGAAAATAACACTGTTTGATTTTAAGGTGAAATTGAAAAAATCATACATTTTACAAAAGGAATAGAATAAAAAAGAAATATAAATTAAAAGAAATAAGATCAAATCTGAAACCACCAAAAAAACAGAGAAAAAATAACATTTCAATGAAGGATGAAATCAAAAACAAACTTAAGTTAATAAAAAAAAATCAAGACAAAATTCATACAATAAAAAACGTCATACAATTAAAAACAAGAAGGACTAAATCATAAACCTGAACAAGATAAGAGGGCAATATAGATTTTTTTATTAGGCAACTTGTTTTCAAGGAGAATAGAGAGAAAAACGAAAGAAAAGGTGGCCACATCCAAATCACCACACCAAACATTGCACACGCCACTTTATCAGGCAAGAGATGATGTAAGGGTTTTAACACCACCGTAAATGGCCAATCTCCACCACCACACGCCGTTGCATACACCGTTATAAGCATGCAGAGCGGTTTGGCATATCATCGAATGCTATGCACCAACCATTTATTTAAAAAATATTTTTTCAGATTATTTCAAATTAAACTACCAAATTGCCCGACTTAACCTGTCTATTACAAATAAAATAATAAAAAGGCAAAACAACCCTTGGTTTCAAGTTTAAAAAATTATGGTTCCAAGGGTAATTAAGTTAATTCACTATGCATTCAAAAAATAACAAATGTGCCAGACCCTAAACCTAGACCTAAATAAAAATTATTTTGATTTAAGAGTATTTTAATCATTATATTGTGTTAAGATAATGTGAAAATGTGAGAAGACCACAGTCTGCCTAATCAATATGATAATGACTATTTGATCCTTGTGAAATTACAATATTGCTCCCAATAGCTAGCTCAATGCCTTTTATTTTGGAAGGGCAATAGCACAATTACATTGTTATCATCCCCAATGCATTAAGTCAAGGTGCATTGTGAATTCACTACCCCAATCGGTTTTTTTATTTGTCAAGAAAAATCATTTTCATATGAAGATCTTTTAAGAGCAGGCTCAGCACATATTTTGTGCCAAAGTAAAATAGGACACAAGCTTAAAAAATAGCTTTTTACAAGAGCAAACACTAAAAATCAGAGCTGTACTGTATGGAAAGCACTGCTAGTTCTCCACTATTTGAAGCACATATGCAACGACAGTACCTTTTTACATCTTCTACATGCATGAAGTACCGAAAAGTCTATAACACACAAAATAGCAATACACATGTTGAACATAGAATTCAGCCAGGAAGAATGCAAGATAGAGATAACAAACAAACATATTATGCAGGCAACGCGAAGCTCTCCTGTGTCCAGTGAGGAGGATCCATCACCGCACAAGGATCTGATTTCTCAAAGTCCGCAACCTACAGCAAACCAGAGCATACAACCGTTACCATGCTAGCATTCTGATCTTAATACAACACTAGAGAAGTCAAAGAAAATCGGGAAATAACAGGGTGAAATGTATGAAATGTCTCACTAGAGAAGTCAAAGAAAATCGGGAAATAACAGGGTGAAATGTATGAAATGTCTCACCTTTTCTTTGCAGCTTGGACAGTAGTGATACTTGTGCCAGAGGCAGTCCATAGAAGGGCAAAGAAAGCAAAAACCAAGCATCAAAGGCATCATGCAACCAACAACAGCTGCCAAACTAGGCTTTGATCTGTATTCAGGAGAGGGAGGATCAATCCATGAAAGAAAAGACAAGACAAGGACAAGAAACGAAGAGAACATAGAGTGCCAGAACTTGGAAAACTATTGCAACAGCGAGATAATTGTTTGTTCCTTTTCTGTTTCGACAGTCTACTCTTCAACAACAAAGGAAAAGAGAAAAATCTATACAAGCAAATCTTATTAAGCATGTAATGGTGTTATGGAAGTACCATTTCATAAAAAAAATGCTAATTTGTGTGAGTACCATTTTTGATGTTTGTATAGACAACAAAACACTGCAGAGTTGCTCCGTCAGTTCTCAATCCCTTTATTCCAAAGCAGAAATTCAGAATTCAAAGGAAGAGACAAATGCCAACAAACATAATTCCCAACAACATTGCTGGTTCAATAACAACGGGCTATGAGTGATAGTTTCATTAATCTGGGTTACACACAACAGCATTCACTGAATTCAAATGGAGAAAAATCGTCTTCATCATTAAAAATCCTATTCTTCATTACTAAGTTTGCAGAACAGTTGATTATTTTTTGGAAATCGTATCCTCTAAAAGAAAGACAGGAAAGCCAACATGTAGGAATAAAACTTCCAAGATTTCGCAATTAATTGTAAGATATTCCTAGCAGTTGTGATTTTGCACCAACCAAGAACAGCAGCTCAATTTTGCATAAATAACCACTGAAAGTTTAAGATATTGGCATATAAAAAATCAAAAACCTAAAAGTGGCAGAGAGAGGATTAAGTGGTTACCTAACGAAGGTAACGCCTGAATTACCACAGTAAACGCAGTTAAAAGGAGCAGGGGTGTCGCGATACATAGTCTGTTGAATCGGGATTCCCTTCGGATCGCCGACGATTGCGTTTGGCGGTATAGCTCCGGCTTGGTAAGGGTTCTGGCCGGCGTAGTAAGGAACTCCGACGACAGGCTGGTCTTGTTGCCCCATTCTCAATGGATTCCTGTTCTGATTAGAGATGGATCGAGATAGAATTTTTTTTTTCCAATGAACAAGAGGATGTTTGGGGTTTCTATGCGTAGAGCCCTTGATAGCAAAGCTGGAACGCCACTCCGCATTGACTATTATTTTAATAAAAGTAGTTGATGGACTCGTCGCTTGTCAGGAACGTTCCGTTATAACTTCTTAAACCGGGAACACCTTGAATAAAACTAGTTGGATTGACAAGTTGGACCGTTGCTAAAGATGAAGAATTTTTGCTTAAAATTATTATTATTATTATTATTTAGGTTTTTAAATTGATGTTAAAAATAAATTTAAAAAATAATAAAAAGATATTATTTTGATGTATTAAATGAGAAATAAATTATTAAAAACTCAAATTCTACAAAATCCCATCGGATTTTATATCTAGTAAAAAATATCTAGAATCCTCCGGTTGGTAGGAATTTCTTAAAATCCATGTGCTTCTAGACGTGTACATGGCTTCTAGACGAACAATTTACAAATGAGTCGTTGATCACTTCCAACTTTTCACGCGTGTTTGAAGCCTAGAAGCTGGCATCATCCACTGTTCCTATTTCATTCTCTCCCAGAGCATGCGAGTTTATGTTTGAGCCAGTCCAATGGGCCTGAAGCCCATGGTTTGCCAACACGTTCTGTGCCGCTGTAAAGTGCTTCTATCTACAGCCCAGCTCTTCCTAGAGGCATGTCTCAGATCATATTTTTATACTTATTTAAAAATAGAAATTTTAACTATAATTTTAGGTGCATAGAGGGTGGTTAAGGGAAGAGAATTTCTAAATAGATTTTTTTTTGGATATAAAATGATGACTTAACTGAAGAGAATGGCTACGTGGACTACTAATGTCTCATAATTACAGTGGCAGAGCCCAGATATGTATGAAGCTTGGGCCAATTGACCTGAGCTGCCATGTGGATATTCTATACGTATGAGCTCGGCTATAAAACCCGAACTGATAGATTGTCTTTTTCATGATAGAAAATTAAGGTGCTGTGTGTGAGAGTGAGAGTTATAGGATGCCCGGCAGAAAACAAAATCATCTTAGTTTTGTTAGATAATGGTTATTAAAAAATAAACGTTTGAAAGCCAAATTAACCAGTATCTTTTTTTGTTTATTTTATATAATATCTTTACAATATAATTAATACTTGATAGTTGAATATTTTTTTCAGTAAAACAATTTTATATATATATATATATAGACTTTTTCAGCATGCTTTTTTATAATTAAAAGAATTCTATGTTAAAAACAATTATGTATACATGTAATTAAATAGATCAAATTGAAAAAAATCAAGAGACAAATATAAATCAAGATATTTAATCTTGCAAGATAAGAAATTTACTCGGTTGTATTTGCTAAACTTATTTATTAATTTTTTTTAGTTTAATCAAACGATAATAAAAATGAATACATATTAAATTGATTGAATAAAATAAAAGGTGCAAAAGTACTTTGCAAGGCAGCACATATTATAAATATTATCTGAAAATAAATATTTTTTATTTTAAAAATAAAGTTCTTCTCCATAAAAGAAAAAAAAAATTATAGATATAAAAAAACCTCTTAAAAAATTAAATGCATACAAAATAACAAAAAAAAATCATTTAAAAGAAGCTCTCTTAAAAAAATAAAAGAGAGCGAGACTATTAATCTAGAGATAAATAAATTTTTTTTTTGAAAAAAAACATATAAACAAAATTAATTTTAAAAAATAAAAGGCCAGGTGCTGTTAGGCCTGACCCATTTTGTTAGGGCCGACACGATTGAGCCTTTTATTTTTTTTGCATCTAGGGCGGATGACATGTCGTCCTCCTTAATTATTTTTTGAAAAAAAAATCAAACGATTCATCGTCTGTATTGCTCAATTCCCGACCATTATGATGGTCGAAAGAACCGGGCTAATGGTTTTTTCAACTCAAAAATTGAATTCTCAACCCATTGTTTATCCATAATACCTAAAAAACATTATAAAAAAATTATGATAACCTTATTTGTAGCCTCAAAACACCTAAAAAACCATCTCAAAACTTGAAATTAACCCGAAATAAAATTTCTTATCAAGATCCTATATCTTTTTCTTGGTAATTTCAAGGTGGAAAACCTATAATGTGACCCCTCTTCATTAAAAGAAACAATTTGACACTAATAACAAAATTTTTTTCTCTAACATCAAATTTTAACAACTTTCTTTCACCTCTTTCACATTAATAGCCAAAAAATAAAAATAAAAAAGTTTTAAACCAAAATTGATTTTCCCCTTTAATTTAGGAAATTGAAGGGACCTATTATCTATAATTTGTAAAGTAAAGGGACCACAATAAAATTTTTTTACCTAGACTTTGAAGGCACCTATTCCCTATGTGTTTTTATTTTTATTTTGATCCCTCATCTTTTAATCTCACTCTTCCCCAACAAATTGACATATAATTTGGGTCAATAAGGGCCAAATGAAAAAGAAGAAGAAAAGAAACTATGAACTGTACACCCATAATACCATGTGAAGGGATCCACAATATATTTTGCATAGTAAATCTCTTAGTTTTTATGTTAATTATTATTGCAATATATAGCATAATTGAATTCAGTATATGTTAATAGCTACTTTTTTTTTTTTTATCAGTTTTAGTATATTATATTTTACTTTAATCTTTGATTTTTCTAGTTTTAATATTTTAATCTAAACTCTAGTTATTACACCTGACCTTATAGGTTGACTAGAAAAACTCAAGATCCAAAATATAATGTTAATTGAGTTTCTAATTAAACCTAATAAGATATTGATATGTTGAAACTCGATTGATCCAATTAGATTTTTAATGATTTAGTTGATCTGAATAAACTCGATCCAAATATAGTCAAATCAACACTTAAAAAAATTAATAAAATTATGATGTTTAAAAATGGATAGCTCAATGAACCAATGATAAGATTTTGAGATAATTACATAGAACCTCTTAAGATTTGTTGTGGATTTTAGTTTACTATTATAGTTTGAGAAATTACAATTCATATCTTAAACTTTATATAAGCACTAACACTTAACATCCTCCAAAAAACAATTAACAAAAAATATCTAATTGTAAATAATTATTTCTAAGTTTGTAATCATAGTCATTTGAATGACTAAAACTTTAAAATAACAAAATTATTATCTATAATTTATAACTACAATAATACCATCCATAATTTTCTAAATTAAAATCCCAGGCATTTCATCAAACAATTTATACCCAGCTTTTCCCAAGATAAATGGAACTTGTAGCTTTATACAAGCCATAATACCTTAGATCTTGTTCTCAAACAAATGGAATTTCACCATTTCATCAACTTCAACACACCAGACCCTTTCATTGGCCTCCCTTCCTTAGCAAACCCATCAAATAAAATATTACAAATAACCGCATTTGGTGTCAACCTCATCTCTAAAGCTTCACTCAACAACTCCATTGCCTAATTTGATCTGCCTACCTTGCAAAACCCATCCATCATGGCAGTATATGCATAGATATCAGGTTATTTCCAATCTCAAACAAATTGGAAAACACGACACCTATCCTCTCACCACGCCTCATTTAGATCACAACACAGAAGTTTTCATCATATATCCCAAGTGCACAGATAAAACACAGAACTTCCAGGAAGCCAACTGCTAGGTTTGTGTGGGAGATTTCATTCAATATACAAATCATGCCCGACATCCCCTTCACACTTTAGCACTAGGCCGTATGTTTCCAAGAAATCTTACTTTAATCTAAAAATGTAATTGCAACATATAAACTATATTGTCGAAAAAGAGAGAAGCAAACCTTTTTGTCGAAAACCCTTTTGGCCTCGTCAGGGTCCTTTTTCCTGCAATGGACTTCACTTCTCTAGGTCCAAATCCGATGAACTTCAAACACTACTAAACCTTAGAACTTCACTTCAAAAATCAAACACTCATGTATTTGATTCTTGGGATTCAAATAAACTCGTTTGTGAATTCACAGGAATTACCTGTAATTTAGATAAATCAGTCAAACTTAGAGGGTATCGATCCTTTATCTTCTGGGTAATTTTATCTTTTGATTATTTATAAAATTATTTTTTACTAAAGATACAAAGTATAATTTTTTAAATTAAATCACGGACAAATCTTAAATTTGTTTTTTAGTTATCCCTAAGACTATTCTTTTTCCAACTCAATATCCAGGTGGAGTCACAACTATGATCTAAACTTTTAAAATCAACCACCACTCCTTTTACAATAAGTACATACTTTAACGGCTAAATAAAAATAATAAATAGAGCTAAACACTTTTGTCCATTGCAGGAACAAAAAAGACCTCTCAAGTAGCAATCACTTTTAATTACGCACGCTCAAATTATACTCACATACCCATACACACTCGTTTTCTCTCTAGGGAGCAGTCAACGAACTCTAGCAAAATTGATTTGCTCATTCAGGACTTTGGGAATTGAAGGGGAAAAAAGGGCCCAGAAAAAGCTCCCCACTGTTGGATCACATAGCTGGTAAAGGGAGGAGGCATGCGACAAGTCTTGTAAATACGTACATGATTTATATAGGCAACTAATCAAGCCAAATTAGGATTATCTCGGCAATCGTATGTAGCTTGAAGAACTCAAATATCATGCAAGAAGCTGTGGCGCCACAGGCATTAATTTTTACGAACAGCCATAGTTAATATATTTATATGAAAATTGTTGCTTTGTAAATGAATTGGCCGAGGACAAGGAGAACACTGAGGCCACTAAGGGATGTTCCCTTCATGCGCCATGTTAAACCTCATCTCGAACTGTGCAGAGAATGAATAGGGAAACTCGAAACACCCACTCCAACATGTAGTTAGTACCAGTCAACATTTTGAAAATAAACCATATTTTTATATACACCAAACTTCACCTCAAATAAATAAAATTTGAAGTTGGAATGATGGGTGACATACATTTCTCAAATAATACACCAGAAAGTGATGTATCCCAAGGAGTCCAGCTGGTGCCAGAACCAGAAGGGAATATTAGTGCAGAGTACTGCACACAAACACACAGAGAGAAAGAAAGAGGGAGCGGTGTCAGGACTGGCAAGACTTCAGAATAGATTCCACAACAGGAAAAGACCGATCCATATTATAGCTATAGTATTATTCCAAAGGAGAGGGTTCCATTTACCCCATCTCGTGAAGTTCTACTCCGTACTGGTAACTTTACAATTTGCTTGCAATGAAAATACATCGCGCATAATAAAATAGGTGCTAGTATATTTTCTTTCTTCGCAGTTTTTATTTTTATTTCAAACAGAGAGGCGGCTGCCCCAATACATTCGGCGCTGTGGACTCTTATTTGTATGGTCTTCTCTTCTCTTCTCCTTGTCCACTGCTTCTACTGTTTCTTCCTCTTGGATTAGCGATCAAGATCATTACAGAATCGGAGTTTAAGGACCTTCACTTTCTAGTTTCAAGCCTCTATCCTTGAGATTTAGAAGTTCACGCTTGAATAAACTAAAGGGGGTTTGGACTGTTATATACTTACGATCACCACCCAAGATTCTTTCATGGTACGGTGTCCAATGAATTAAAAGGGTCTGTGGTCCTCGATCATACCCATCACTAAAGTACCCAGGGATGAAAAATAAAAGAAAATTAACGAAACATTAATTTTATTTTAAATATTTTTTCTTCGTGCAAATTATGACCACAATTTGATGATTTTTTGGTGGATTTAATTTGGGAGTTTCTATATGCATATATGAACGACTCTTTATTAATTTGGTGCTAAAAATGACAAGGCACGTCCTTGAAAGGCAGTTAAACAAAAACGTGGTTTTGCAGCTTTAATTTACTCAAATTGATTGTTTTTTTGCATACGCGATTATTTTGTGAGAAATATCCATGGTTTTTAGGTAAACCTTATTTACGGTAATATGATAAAATATCATTCTATTTATTTATTTATTTATTATTGGCATTATCAACTTTAAAGTAAACATCGATTTTAAAATAAATAATAATTTTGTTTCCAAATATGCCTAAAAGAATGATATTTTACACAATTTAGAGTGATAATCTAATAATTTCTTGGTACATGAGTTTTAAAAATGAAAGACAAAGTCATTTAAGAAAAAAGTTATCAGTTATTATGATTCTAATAACTAAAATAATAAAGTTTTGTGTCAAAGAATTTTATTTGATAATAAAAGTTTGATGATGGTAATGACAAATCAAGGTTGGTTTTGATTTTTAAGATTCAATTGATTTCAATTTTTTGAGTTATTTTGGGGTTATTGGGTTTTTTATTTGTTTTTTATGGTGTTTTGAGGTATTTTGGATGAAAATGGCAACTTTTTTGTTTTTTATTAATTTAAATTTATTTTTTTAATTAATTAATTAAAATATTAATTTATTAGATTTTTAAAGAATTAAATTTTTATTTTTTTTTGTTTCCAATAAGAATATAACAATTTTTTTTTTATAATATTAGCATGTTTTTTTTACATCTAATTATTATGTTTTTTAAAATCTTATCTAGTTGCATATATTTTATTATCATATAGTTAAATAAAATTTATTTAAATTAATATTATTTAATATAATCGAGGCTATGATTTAAATTATTGGCTCCTATATTAGCTTGGATTTTTTATTTCTTCTACTTTTGAGCAATTGTTAACTTTAGCTGACTTTATTGAATGAGTGCAATTAATACATAGAAGATGCATGCTCCTTCCAAAATGACACCAAGCCTCCCCCCGTAATTAAGTTCACCCCCCTGCTGTGAAGAAAATGCCATTAACTACTCCACGACTGCAAGGACATATCCTCCAAAACCTAATCATCATATATAGACAAGTAAAACGGTGTCTCTTACCTTTACAAACAATATTTAAACATTTGGATCGCTAATTTTCCTCAACATCCCTCAATTTCATACCAAACAATTTGACAAGACAACAAATTTGAGTTGGCTTGAGTGTTTAAGCAAAAATTCAAATACAAATAACACCATTACCTCCCCTACGTGCACATTTATAGCCTAGCAACATAAGAACATGGGCTAATTAAAAACCCCAAGAAAAAACAATGCCTGAACCTTTAAGAACATGATGGAGTAGGATTGCCCATTGGATTCCTGCACGATAAAAGAAGGCAGGCTGTAGAGAGCTGACCAAGGAATGTCCCTCCCATAAATAAATAACTGTCACCAACTTTCATTGAACTTCCCGCAAACCGTCAAAAAACTTCCGGCATTCCCTTTGGCAATCGCGTTTTCACCGGATCTCTTCCAAGAAAAAAAAAATGCTCTCAGTAGTCATTTTCAACAGTTTGCAGCTGACGGGAAGGATTTTTCTTTCTTTTTTCAAAGCAATATAGTCCTTCAATTTATTTTTTTAAAAAATATAGTTAGAAATTTTTTTTAACGAAGCAGCATATTTTCGCAACAAAAAATAATAATTAGAACACATCAATCGTACTTGCGCACATAGTTGCGCCAATCTCAATATTAACAACCCATCTTTTATTTTTATTTGTTTTTTTTTATCTTAATCTTCAATAATTTACTCTACAACATATGGTGGCGCAAGTAATCAATATTTAATTTGAGTATCTAGAACTTGATAAAAAAAGATTTGTATTGTTCCATAAAATAAATAATAAATTTAGTGCTAATCTAGGGGGATAAACCTACTTTGTATGGATATAGGTTCTTATTTCCTAATATTTTGTAATATAATAGCAACCAATCAAATGATACTAATTTTTTTTTATCCTTACAGTGAAGGTTTATTTTAACTTTTAAAAATAAAAAATATTATTTTAATATATTAAAAGAACAATTTAAAAAATAAATAATCCCGGTTACCTCCGAATCTTCCTCCGTTTTGGATTTTTCTAATAGTCATAATCATGACCTAACATTAACTGACCTTTAATTAATTATTTGGTAGCGTGTGTTCCACGCTCAATCCACTGTGTGTGTGTGATGTTGAATCCCAATAAGGTGATGTGAGACCAAATGAAACCCACAGTGGTTTCCTTGTGCTGACAGATCTGGTCCCACACAGGGTTTTGTTCAAGATCCCCACGCGCAGTTACAGCCAGTGTACGTAAGATTGCAGTGTTTCTACACCTTAAAATTCCAATACTATTCTTTTGCTCTCCCTCCCTCAAATGGTCTCTCTCTTATTATTATTATTATTATTATTCCTTTAAAATCTCAACCCCTAATCTCTCCGTCTCTTTCCCTGTCTATCTTATGCACCCTCCTCTCTTTTTCTTGTTTAGTTTTCTTTAAATACACATAAACATCTTGATTCTTAGTTACTGAAAGGAAGGAATGACAGCACCAAATATGGCTGCAATCACAGCATCTTTGGAGAGGTCTCTTCAAAACTGTTCTCTAAATCACCACCGGCACCATCAAAGTAGTGGTGGAAGAGAAGAGAGGTCATCAAGTTCAGATGAGACAGATTCACAAAATCATTTACTACAGAACTCTGATACCTCCTTGGAGCTTAAGTCACATCTCTCTCTTCCTTACCATTGGGAACAATGTTTAGATTTAAAGGTAAGTAGACCCTTTTAAATTATAAAGTCACTGCCCTATCTATAATTACAGTTATAATAAATGCAGATCTTGTATTTGGGTTTCCGTTTTGTTTTGTTATATGGTGTCTTTTTATTCATCAGTAATGTCTTTCATTCACTGACTTGTATTTAATGCTTTCTTTCCGGTCTCACCTCCTTCCACCTGTATACTCGGATTTTAAAAAAAATAGGGCTTTTATCCCTTGAAAGAACCCTAAAAGGGATCAATAATACTTCTCTTCGTTAATAGTTCTGGTATTGCCATCTTTGAATGTGTCCCTTTTGGTTTGCATTTCTAGAGTGAAAAAAGAAAAACCATGTCCAGATTAATTATGTTTCCTTAATGGTGAATGTTGTTGAAATATGTAACAAAGGAATGAATTTTCACGGTTTGATCTTGTGCGGGTCTTTGATATATATAGGGTCGGTACATTTTGATGAAGATGGTCAAGAGTCAAGACCTGCGTAGCGTGTGTGGGTGTATAATTATGTCAATATTGGATGATAATAGGCAACAGAAAAACACTTCCTTCTTGATAGCTAAATTGTGGTGGTCATTACTTGTTGTCTGTTCTTCTTTCTTAAATATTCTCAGAAATTGTATCTTTGTTGTTTATGGTGCTACTTTTTGATGGGTGTAAATGCAGACAGGGGAGATATACTACATAAACTGGAGGAATGGAATGAAAGCAAGGGAAGATCCAAGGATCACACAAGATTACAATGGAGATTTCTACTCAGAAGATGACAGCTCGTATGATAGTGAGGAGTCATCATCAGAATCCCCTCCTCCTTCCTCAAGAGAGCATTTTAATAATAGACTAGAGAAAGAAGACCATGTCTTGGTTGTGGCTGGTTGCAAGAGCTGCTTTATGTATTTCATGGTCCCAAAACAGGTGGAAGATTGCCCCAAGTGTGACGGCCAACTTCTTCACTTCGACAGATCTGAAAATGGGTCTCCTTGAATAAGATTTCTTGTTTGATTCTTTTTCTTTAATTTGTTTCCATGAGTTTCTTTTTTTCTCTAAAAACTCATTTGTATGCCTTTGATAGAATTTCAATGTGGAATGATCATGAAACGCGTGACAAATGAGTTGTATACCTGTTAGTTTACTACTAATATTCCACCAGAACTTTCCTTTTCTTCTTCTCGTTCCCTGTTAATTTTTTATTCATTGCTTTTATTACAGAAGCCATTGAAATTGCTGAAGAGTCGACCTCTCGAGTGCTAGTGTCAAGATCAATATATATAAATCACAGAGTTATTGGTTCATGATTGCAACTTGTAGATTTCCTTCTCTTTCTTCCTTTCATTTTTTTAACTTCAATGGAAAGATTTTTTTTTTCCGTGTTAAGAGAATGCCATTTGAGAATGCTTGGAATGCACTTCATATATACTGTTAATGTTTGTTTTTGCCTATTCTTAATATTAGTATGCTAAACTGCTACCACATTGGAAACGAAGTAGTTCATTTAGTAATGTCAAGGGGCTTCAGCTTGCAATCTCCTGATTTTTTCAAGTTTGATTGTATCCAGATTGAATGCGTAAAATCATTCGCACATCGAGTATAAGTTATTTAGATTGATGAAACTTCAGGCCTTATGTAAGAAAAGTGTCGATCGTTCGACCATGTGACAACCTACACCAAGTTGCCGCGTTAACGATGTCCGAAGGGTTGTTATCCGGGATGGCTTCATGGGACTCGTGTAGAATATTTCTAACTCGGATTCTAAGTTTCTAACTAGTTAAAGGTGCATATTGCCATCTTGAAAATAAACCATACACAGTTTCCTGCATTAATTTCTCAATATTGTCTCCTGTATGTTCTCACTTTTATAGTAGCCTCTATGATGTACAACTTGAATCATTACAAAATACATTATGATTTGTAAATACATGGGTTCTTTAAAGGTACAAGGGGTGAGGTAGTGTTGTATATTGTAGTGTTGTATATTAACAATGTCCAGGTAGGGAACATGTGTTATAGAAAGAGAGAGCTGGGCTTGGAGGAAAAGTGGGCGATTTTAGTGAAAGAGTATGTTTTTAGCTGGAAAGGGTGTGGAAGTGCTGTAAAGGGTCAAGCTTGCGGACAACTACTTAGAAAAGAGGTAAAATCCAAACGTGTAAAATTAAAAACACTACAAGTAAGGAGAAAAATATACGAGATTAGAGAGAGAAGCTGTCTAGGAGATTAATGGTTTCCAAATAGTCCCATGATCGAGATAATGAATCAGCTATTTATAAGTACATTACAGCACTTGACTCTATCAATATTTTGACAAGTGTGTGGTGTATGAAAGGCTAGATAGATGTTATGTATCTAGGAGGAGAGATACATGACTAACATTCTCATTTATCCTCAGAAAAGGTTAAAGGTAAGCTTACGATACCCATCTGTCTCTCCTAAAATATCCACCAAGTTTACTATTGTGAGCTTCAAAGATAATGACCCTCCACGAATACTCAAACGATTCTCTTCGAAAATATTATCCTCTTGCACAGTTAACATAATAATTGAAAAGATAATTTTCACATTTATCTCCATCATCCTCAACCTAAGAAGCATGCCTTCTACTAAGTTTTATGCATGCTAGTTATTTAGAAACTTTAAAGCCTTATGAATTGGAATATAAAATAAATAGTCTTGGGTGCCTTTGTTATATATATATAGAATATTTTGTCGGTTAATCACTAAGCTTTCTCGCTATAAAAAGCAATATGTTTCCTCAATTATCTAAGAACAATATCCACGATGGATGCTAATATTCAGAACATCACATCCAATCTCAACAACACAATTGAAATCACCTCTTGATTTATTAGATCAAAACTCTATTTAGTTTCTTTTTCTACTTGAAACCACCTCATTTCAAACATTCAATGACTGGAGCAATAATAAAGCTGAATTTTTATGGAATGTTGATAAAAAGATATATTGTCAAGTCATAAAAACTATGACTATAGAGTTTGAGGAAATAGCAAATTAAGAATTGTCTTGATATTATTAGGATCCATCTTGACTCTTTCATTGAAATAAACATAGCCTTGAGAAAACAAGACTGCTAGTGAAGAATTAACACTACTTCCTTGAGTTAAAGTAGAATCTCTAACCCCTTAAAGTTCAAGGTACAACACATGAATGAACAATATGCTTATATTTATCCTTACTATGTAAAAGAATATCATCAATATAAATAACAATAATATTTTTTAAAAGTTAGTATTTAAGGTTTAAATACATTATTCATCAACTACATAAAAGTAGTACAAAACATGGAGTACTCTTGCTTTCTCCTACAAAGCCCTCCGATAATCATCTCATCAACCTATCTTTATAACTTCATATATATTGTGGTAGCACTCATTCTACAAGTTATCTTAGCAGGAAGGATAGCCCTTAGAATGAAATCAATGCAATATTGATCATTCCTTATATGAGAAAATCCAAATGGTATATCATTAAAATAGCACTATAAATATTATCACGCAAAGGTTGTACTTGAAAAGGCAACCTATCAACTTTCACATCAGAACTCTTTTTTTTTTTTTTTTTTATGGTGATGAGGAGAAGAATGATCAATGGATTTATAGTTTGGTTTGCGATAAAAAGGACTAACATGCTCTTCATTATTACTAGAAAAACCATTTTTTTAAATCATTCCCATCATCGACATGATTCTCGTATCGTTCAAAAAAATTTAGAAGTTGCTAGATTCACTTTCTCATTTCATCCAAGAGCATGAATTTCCCTCTTAAAATCTTATACCACCGCAAACTATGATTGTAAATCCAAACCTCTAATACCAACTCAAAACCAAGAAGAATGAAATAGGGTATTACGAAGATCCCACATAAATGATAGTTTATACCCTCCACTCTAAGGCATAAAAAAGAGATATAGATGAAAATAACTTATCACTTAAATACAAAAAAAATCATTATTGTATAGATACAATGTTAAAAAAAATAATATTTCACCACTCAGAAAGAAAGAGATACAAAACCGATTAGAATACCAAAAGATCAAGCAAAGACTTTAGATTCAATTAATTGAATATCATATTGATTATATATGATTGAATGTTCAATATATAATTGAATCAACCCTCGAGGTCTAGAAAATATCAATTACACACCGGCCCGCACCCTATGTATGTATACTAATATATGATTTTAACTTATTGAGAATGTAAATAGACAATGAAAAGAACTAAATTGATAATTTGCATAGTAAAACTAAAACAACGATGACAATGAATGTTCATTGTTGAATCATGATTACACTGTTGAATGTTCATTGCGTGCCAAGTTTTGTTTTTATTTGACAAATTTCTTTTCTGATTATGATATTGCGGACTTCAGACTCGTAGCCTTACGCTGACAAGATTTACCTCCGATTTAATTAGAAAAGTATAGGAGAATTGAAGAAGTCAGCACTCAGGACTCAAGACCAGGACAAAGAAAGTTAAATGCATGTTAAACTACTTGAACATTAAGGAAACCCGAGCACGCTTTCAATGTCAATGATCATCTGACTTTTTGGATCAAAAGTAGCCATTAGATTATACATTTATAGCATTTTGCGGTCAAAACTTCATTTAAGCTGGCTTGACTAGCTAGCTAGAGATGCATGAATGTTGAACGTCGGGCATAAAAGTCTTACGAGGTTAATTTTTATATTTTTTTAATATATTACTTGTCATTATAAGAGTATGTTTAGAATTATGGTTGATGTTGTTGTTTTTTAAAGTAATTTTTATTTTAATATGTATTAAAATAATATTTTTTTTAAAAAAAATTATTTTTGAGATCAATATATATATTAAAACGATTCAAAATATTAAAAATTAATTTTTAATAAAATAATTTTTTTAATATTTTTTTAAAAACATAGGTTGGACCACATTTCCAAACTAACTCTCAATAAATGAATGATTAATCATAAAAACAACAGAAAGTGTAATTTAAGTGTTTGAGAGAATATATAATTATTGAGAGAATTAAGATATAATTAATACGATTTCATTATCAAATAATTAAGAAGCTATTCTAAAGTTTTCTATTTGTGACGTACTCCATCATTCAAGGTTTTCAATATTCCAATGGTATAAAATATTGTTCTTGGTCTATCAAAGAAATTAAATGAGGGGGGACTCGTTCATACTATATCATGATTTGATGCTAAAAAAAATTGATTTATCGTTCGGGACAGAACTCGCATTTTGCCTATGGCCCTCCATACTCTTGGAATTTCTTCCTTTCACCCCTAATTTTGAAGATTATTTCATAAATTATTTATATTTGGCTCTTTTTCCAAAACACGCACATTAATAAAATAAATGAACGAAAAGCCTACATCTTCTAGCCCCCTTTCAGTTTTATTCTATTTTTCGAGTCCCTTGACATCTTTCATGCTGCCGCCACTGTTTCCACTTTCCACCTCGAATTTGTTCTCGCATGTTTAAAAGAAAAGAATATGTATCACCATAAAGGCATAACAAGCTCTTTTGAAAAAATAAAATAAAAATTGGTTTACCGTAATTCTAATGGAAACTCACTGCTCATAGTTTATTAATTCATCCCTTTACCAGAAAATGAAAAAAAATAAAATTGTCATCATGCGCCAGACAAGATTTGAAAAAAAAAGGGACATATAATTCTAGTAAATATTATAGCTTCTAGAATTCTATCTTAACTTTTCATTGGTAAATTATTTTTGTTTTTTGAAATTGTATTTTTTAAAAATTTAATTTTTTTTTATTTTTTAGATCGTTTTAATGTTCTATATTAAAAATATTTTAAATTAATTTTTTTATTTTTTTAAATACTCCCTTCACCGAACTCCACCAGTATTGCCCTGGATAGTGAAGCATGAGGGGCTGCATGCTGCTGGGTTATTTGTCAACATATGGAGAAACCATGTTTGGTCCCTATAAATTTAGTACTATATCAGCTTGGTGCTTAGTTAAAAATTCACTATCACTCATTTAATTTCTGAAATATTGCATGAAGACCCTGCAAATTGAGCATTATTTCTGGCCCGTAATTATATGTTTAAATTTCTCTCCCCACCCCAATCTAGGTATACACTTTATCGCATTTTGGGTGTTCAGTGTTAATTCATTAACTTTTAAAAAATACGAAACATGGTTAAGGATGGTTATATGTGGTGTTTTATTTCCTGATCCTGCTAGAGAGGATAAGCTGATTTCGAAAGCAAATACTAATGGTGAGTTTTCAGTTCGGAGTGCTTAGGAATTATCCAGATGTAAGAATCCTAGAGTTAGTTGGCATAAATCAATCTGGGGTTCTTTCAAAATTCCCAGACACAATTTTGTTTCTTGGTTGGCTGTTCATAATAGCAAGATATGGCAAATTGCTCTGGGAAGGCAGGTTACTGCTACTTGTGTGCTGTTTGGAAATGCTGATGAGGATCGTGACCATCTTTTCTTTGAGTATCCTTGCTCAAAGGCTATCTAGAGTTATGTCTTGCTGAGATCTGGATATCGCAGAAGTCCAGGGAGCTGGTCTTTCGATTAGACGTGGGTTGTGGCAAATTTGCAAAGATACAATTTAGGAACAGATCTTGGGACTTATAGTATGGAGTCAGGTCTATCACAAGTCCTACACATCACCAATCATAACAAGCCACTTCATCAAGAAACTCAAGTCAAAAAAATCTCAACAAATCCCCGTCCTAACTTAAATTATGTAAAACTTATCGATAACTAAAATCAAGTTTTGTCTTCTTCTTCACCAAAGCTTAAAAAATATCTCAAAATAGGCAAATTCAAAAATAGTACACGACAGCAACGTTACTTAATTAATAAAGTCCTAACCCATAACAGCCCAAACATCCTGACCATGGCGTGCTGTCCAATTCCAATGCTACCGTGAACACAATCGTATATAGATATTTGGAAGGGTTACTGGTCTCCATACCATGATACCACCGTTGATATCTTACCAAATCTCTAGTCGGGTATTTTTACTGCTTCCAGCGCAGATGCAAGAAGGATATGGACACTTTCTACTTTTACTTCGAACATAAAACAGAATATGAGAAATAAATTTGTATTTCAAGTGCAGTCGAGAATAAGTTTTTCCCTTTGCCAAAAGATTCAAGAAAGTGGAAATTGACAACGTATACGAAGCTCGAAACACTACTATAAACAAAAAGGCCTGGCATGCAAACAGATGAGAGACGAGTCAGTTGTGTGGTCTGAGGAGGTGAGGCCCTTCGTCCTAAAAGATTCGAATTTCAGACACAGGGAGAGATGCCCTTGAGATGGTCCATGGGGGTAGGTCACTCATAGCTGGAACTAGGGACTACATGCATGAAGAAAACAAAGAATCCTTTTCTTTTGCTTTCTTGACAGGAGAGAGGGATCTGAGGCTGAACTGTGGGGGATCAAATAAAGCGAAGATATTGCTATTATCATTTCCAACAAAGTAAATCATACTTCCATTGTCCTAAATTTTGATAGAAACATATTTATTTATTTCATCACCCTTCTTTGATCAAGGTTGCAGGGTGCGCGCGGGGAAAGAGAGGAGGGTAGCTCCTGCTAAGCTGTCTCTTGTTCTTAATTTGTGTTTTCTTTACACATGTATAGTTCTTCTGAAGTTCAATGGTTATACCAAGTACACTGATTATTTTCTTATCCCTTGTTTAACAGAAGATTTAACGTGTTTTGGGTATCCAATATAGAGTATATATAGGCAGATAGCTCCCATGTTTTTTCCATTTTAAACCCAAACATTCCAAATCTTTAATGATTTAGAACAAATTAATACAGGTATACCTGTTGTTTCCTTCTCCTAATTAATTTTCTAATTTTCTTTGATTGTTTTTTAACAATCTATTACTGCTGGGCTAGAAGACAATTGATCAGTTGGTCAAGGGGCTGATGTCGGAAGTAGTGAAGTACAAAGGGAAGAAAAGGACCCGCTTCCCCTGAAAACCTTTATCTTTTATCATTCAAACAGTTCTGGCTAGGGAATCTAGGTTTGTCTGTTCGAGTATCCTATCCTTGTTTCTTCCCCTGAAAACCTTTATCTTTCTTCCATATTTTGCATCCTTATATATATATATATATATATATATATATATATATATATATATATATATATATATATGGTATAACGCTAATTACTCCTTCTGATGTTGCTCAGAAATCAGAATACCGACACTACTGAGCATGGGAGACATATTATTTAGAAAAGTTAAACCCGTCATATAATTTTTTTGAATTGTGTAAATATTTTTTTAATATTAATTCTAATGACAAAAAATCATTTAAAAAAGTCATTTGTATTTTAACATTAATAAAACTATTTATTGATTATAACTGATTAATACAACTCCAATCAATTTTTTTTTTTACATAAAATATATTAAACAAATTTTAATACTTTTAACCAATATATAGGAATAACTCTCCAACATATAAATGTTATTTTGGAGCTGTAAAAATAAGAGAAGAAAGCAACAAGAAAAAGAAAAGAAAAGTCTTTTTTTTTTAGCTTTCCATTTAACACATCCATTGAAGATTCCCTACAATGTATACATTTAACTTAATTGGACCATTAGTTTGAAACGAAATAATTCGAACCCAATATTAATCTAGTAAATACAGGAACTCGTTGATGCTCGCATTATAGCAAACACTAGCTATTTAATATGTGATCCGCGGGCGAGATATTTGTTTTTCTATAAAAAAAAATTGAACATGAAAGTTTTTTTATATGCTGTTTTTACGAAAGAATATTAAGTGTAAATAAAAAAAAACTTATGTACCTATTTAATTAAACAAATTAAAAATTATTTATGTCAATAAATAAAAAAATATATTATTAACAATAACTAAATATGTATTTGAAAAAGTCAAGAGGTAGATGTAAATCAAGATATTTGATCTCGCAATATGGATTATTTGTTCAATTGTGTTCAATAACTTTGTTTATTTGTATCAACTTTTTATTTAATCAAATAATAGTAGAAATAGAAACACATAAAATTGATTGAATAAAATAAAAAAAATATCTCACAAAGTTGCATCTATTACAAATACTATCCAAAAATAAATTTTAATTATATAAAACATAAAAAAACTATAGATTAATTAATTAGAATAATCTCTTAACAAATTATACAGATACAAAATAATTAAAAAAACAAACACTATTTAAAAAAAGCTAAATACAAAAAAATAAGAAATCAGAGAGAATGAGTATTAATTTAAATATAAATTATAAAATTATTTAAAATAAACATATAAAAAAAGCATGTTTTTTCAAAAGATAAATTTAAAAAAGAAAAAAGTTAGGTATCATCAAGCCTGACTTGTTCAATTAGTAAAGGCTCACACACGATCTGCAAGAGCAAGCCAGTGCATGAGCTCTATATTTTAAAAAATATAATTGGAGGAGATGATATTTTATCTGCCCCAATATTTTTTAAAATTTATTTTTTAGATGACGTATCGTTTATATTTTGATCATTATGGTAGCTAAAAAAGTAGGGTGTTTGTTTATTTTTAATTCAAAAACTTATTTTCAACCAATTTTTTACCTAAAATATCTAGAAAAAAGCATAAAGAACTTGTTAAACCATAGATAGCCTTGAATAACCAAAAGCACTTGGGAACTCGATACCTCCATTTTGAAAAGAATCACAATTCTAGTTTTGGGAAAAATATAGTAGTACTCCCAGGGTTAATATTTGAAAAATTATTAAATACAGAATTGATGTCTAGCATTTCAAATTCATTTTTTTCTAAAAAAAATCTTAAATCATAAAATGGAAATTCAAAAAACAACTCTCTCTTGGGAAAAACCATATTATAAAGGGAAGAGGCCGTTAACATACTTATTTTAACCTCGACGGTCCTTCAATACCTTTGTTATCTTAAAATCTTTTAATTTATTTTCTCTTCTGACCATTAGATCTGGGAATTGATTATTAACATCGTTGAAGAAATCTTTCTTAATTATAGCATCACAGACCCACATAAAGCGAAAATTTGGAGAAAAATAAGAATGTTTTAATGGAAGAAAGGTTTCTCTGTTTCTTTAAATATTAACGTGAATATACAACTTGCTATTCTATACGAGCTGCTGTTTTTTATAACATTACAAGTTGCTTGATTTGGATACATTGACTTGCCTAATTCTTAGATGATCTGTTTGCATAACAATCCAACGTCTCTTTCTGTTTCTGGTTTCTGTTATAAACTTTATTGTTGCTGCTGTTGATTTATTTACATACTAAGCTAACGTCTCTTTCTGTTTGTGTTTTGTTATAATGAGAGTTGGTTTGTTTCCATGTTGCTGGTGATTCTAATCAGCTAACATCTCTTTCTTATCTGTCCATGTTGCTGGCTTGCTGCTGCAGTTGATTTGTTTTCATGAGGGTGATTCGTTTCCATGTTGGTTTCCACGTTGCTGGCTTACAGCTGCAGTTGAATTGTTTCCATGAGCATCTGTCTTATTACCATTAACACATAAGGGATACATAAAATGGAAGCCTCAAAAAGTGTAAAGAAGACCTCATAAAGAATTAAAAAAAATCATATAAATTGTAAATAAAATTAAAACACATAACGTCTACAGTTCTTGATCCAGAATTATTAAAGAATACACATTAAATTAATCTGTATATTTTTTACCAACAGACACTGGGATTGAAAGATTCAACAAGAGATTACAATCCATATATATATATATATATATATATATATATTCAATAAATGTGTTCATATTCATGAAAATTATTGGACGTGCTTATAAACCTCGTCCCTTCTAAAAAGTAGGTCAAGGATGTCCACTGCACGAGAATATATATGTTTATTTTTTCGTGCAAAGAAATTTTGATTTCAACGTACTTTTTTTAGTTTATAATTTCAAAAGATTTTGAGTTAAATCATAATTTTTTGATGACTTGTAAACCAAATTAACGATAAGGTTGTGATGGTAATTAAATTGGTAATCTACTCTAAATACTCTAACAAAAAAATCAAAATTTTTGGTAAACTATTTAATTTCCAGATTTCACTATATATCTCGTAAAAGAATTTCCAAGTTGGATTCAGAGAGCCGAAGGTGGCAGGCAATAAGGACAAAAGACAGTTGGGTTTGGAGGGCCAGAAATTATTTGCGTCCCTTGCAGTGTGGTAGTAAGCTCAAGGATCCGCAAACGCCCATTACATGTACAGCAGAACCTGGATGCCATATTAAGCCTAGGGTCCGCAAAAGCCCATTACATAATGGGCCTAGATTGAATGTATCGGACTCTTGGGTTAGGTTAGAATCGAAATTCTAAAATCAAACTGCATCTCATTTTCGTTTTTCTCGACTCCCTTTTCGGTAATGGTATATCATATCTCATTGGATAAAAAATTAGAGGATAAAAAAAAAAAAACTTCAATTCAAAAAGAATGAGGATGGAAGTTGTGTTTTAATTTTTTTAATGATTTATTCTTATTGAATTGTAAAAAAAAAAAAAAGATAAGTCCTGATAAATATAAAAAATTGATTATTCTATCAAACTCAGTTTTTTTTGTTTTTTCTTCGGCAGAAATGAAATAATTAATAATCATTTAGTCATTTAATATTGAAATGCACTATATTTGTAAGTATTTCTTAAGAAAAAAAATGATGTTACAAATATTTATTGAGTATTTTTTTATACATATAATATAATTTTTAATCACAAAAGACCCTTATAAATACCTATCAATCTTTACAAATACACATTCATCAGAATTATATATTATTATTCTTAGTCATTTATAATATAGAGATTTATAGGACACTGCATACGTCTATTGAAACAGAAACAACCATTTATAAACGTAATTTAATATAAATTAAATTTATAATGTCTAGTATAAAAGTATTAGATACAAAATTCTGTGTGGTGCAGAACCTGTGACAGACTGACAGTGTTCGATTTGTTACCGTTACAAACTGGTTTTCATGAATGATATTGGACATATTAAGAATTAGGGAAAAAAACAAATTGCTGTTAAATAAACATTTTCATCGTCAAACTTTAGATCGAGCTTTAATGTGTCGATAATGTAATATATTGAAATGTTTAGCTTCTTGTTTTATTTCTGCAAGTACCTGTTTTTGTCAGATTTTTCCTACCTTTGCATTTCTTTGCAATTCAATGGAGATCCATTATGAAAATAACTATAAATGTAGTAATAAGAATTTGTGCCTTCAAATATTCTTACCTTGTAGTAGCTCCATGCCTCCTGGCCTGAAGGGGCAGTATAGCATAGTGGACGATCACTGCAGAAAGCCCCTCGAGCAAATTGATAGATAGAGGGATCCAGTAACAGGGCCAGCAGAAGTTGATAGGTAACAGGCAGAAGTCTTCTCCAGTTTCTCACTAGGATCAGTTTCAAATATCAGTATGAAGAGAGATTCAAAGCCACCCTCTGTTAGTGCTCTCGCTGTCAGGTTTACGTACCTTACCCCAAGCAGCTTCTGGAACAGACGGTCCTGCCTTCACTGCAATTTTAGATATAGATAATCAGCAAACATACTTGTACTTGAAATAAAGTTTGATGTTCAGTTCACCTTGATCGTGCTCAAATACGATTGCTCACAATAAATTAGCTATATTTAGGATTTGTTGTATCAACTTACAGTGGTGCCAGATGTTACGGGCTATCGTCTCTGCCTTCTTGCCCCATTCATGGAACTTATGGATCACAGGTTCAAAGATTTTATGGTTTGACTTCTCTGATTTTTCTACAGCAGTATAAGCCACGTAAGGATACTAATAGATTTGTTGGTACTCAACGGCAACCCATAAGGCAGCTTGCCGGTTGTCAGGGTGGACATTAGGTGCTGGTGGTGGTCCCATGATGTGGGTGCCCCACTTCTTGGTTTCCTCATCCGATAATGGTGGTGGATGAAGCTGCGAACCCTCTGTGACAGTGGACGATGGTGGTGGTTCATGAAATTCTGCTCCTGTAGCTTTAGGAGCTGATAATGGTGGGACTGGTACTTCATGTTGCTGTGTCTGTTGAGACGTGCTTGTCATTCTGACCGGCTAGAACTGGATGGAAGGTAGATGTGGCAAGAGCAAAAACTAGCAGTGCGAGATTGAATTTTCCTTTGTAAAGGCTGATTGTTTTTATGGAGCTTATAGAGCGCTGTCTAAATATAGAGGTTCAAGGTTTGGGTGTTCCACAGCCTACACACACGTATTTCTTTGCATTGAAGAAAACAGATAAACCAGCCTTCTAGAGTGGAAACATCCTTAGCCTGTTAGCCACATGCTCTGTCGAGAAGGGCTATCTAGGTGAACAGGTGGCAATGCAGAGAACTTTTTGGCCGCTTGACCGATTGAAATTATCAGGAGAAGAATCGAAGTTTATAGATAGACACCATTAATTAATTTAATAGCTTGGCTGTTTTTTGTTTAAATTTCCGAATATGTTATCAGCAACCTTTTTTTTAATTTTAAAGTAGATGTCCGGACCGCATCTCCTCTAATAAATCCAGCCAAGAGACTTATTAGAATCCCGGCGTTTTGCTGAAAAAGCTTCATTTAACTATGCATTTGCGTGCTCTTAATTATCTGTCTTCGAAAGTTACCAATTCACATGAATATCAGAATCCCGGCGTTTTGCTGAAAAAGCTTCATTTTAGACAGTCCTATCTGAATATATGTAGGTTGAAGAGTCCATCATGTTTCATAGACTATATACTGTGCTCTAGCAATCAAATTACGACGGTTTTGGCTGCGTAAAAGTTTTCCTTCCAGCAACACTGCCAAATGCAGAGGGATTATCTCAACTTGCACATTACATAAACCTTGTTAGATTTTCTTTGATCACGTCATGTTATTGTCCTTGACCATTTGATAACCTTTGGATGAAATGGCAAGGCATTACTACGAATTAATGTTATGATAAAATCACGGGGTTTTTTGGAATTCCATTTCTCGCAAATATTAACGTTCACAAAAAATTGAAATGAACCCATTATAGAATTGAAGCCCTAAAATGACAAGCCATCCGGGTCTCTCTGTTTTTTTTTCTTTAATGTTGACAGCATTTCATTCATAGAAACTCGAGTTTTGAGGAGTCTTTGCAATCTATATAGTGCCATGCTTTTGACGATTATGGGCCCTGAAATATTAGAAACAGGAGAAGAATACCGAGCGTTCTTGGAATTGGAAGGCGAGGTGCCGGAATGATTATCCCTGCCCGATGGGTCTACATTCATCCCTGAATGTCGTCGGGTACTGTTCCTTCAAAATAAGGTGGCTAAGACAAACAAGACAGGGGGCCTATTCCATAAGTATTTAGCCCGCTATCTCCGTTCACGATGCTGTTAAGGCTTTTGCAATTTAAGAAATGGAAAACGATGTTGAATGCGGTGGAGGGTGGGAAAAGTATATCAGAAAATATATCCAAATGCAACTCCGTTTTCAAAAATCTACATAACTACATAAACAACAATCAAAGAAAAGAATACAGGATAGAAGAGGATAAATGAATAACAGGAAAACCAAAAGAAAACTCCCTTCAGACAACAAACAATAAATCCACTAGAAACAGTGAAAATCAAAATTTTGAAGGGCATGAAGGATTCAACTCCAAATGCAATCATTGGCTAAGCAACAACTGGTTGAATTGCAATTCCTGCTTCCTTGAAACTTGACACGCTCTCTGATAGATTTTGCAAGGCTTTCTCGAAATTAACGAAACCCATAAACCAGAAGTCGTGCCCATCGGTGCTGACAATTTGAATGTACTTCCTTGATGGATTTTCCAGCATGGTCTCCGAGCTGACTGTGCTTATTTTGTCCAAGGGTATCATAAGCTGCTCAAAATAAGTTATTATTGAATTCATTAGTACCATGATATACACGGATGGCTATAGCAAGATAGAAAATTTAGTTTGAGCTTTGATTGCCAAAGATATTTAGTTTTGTTTTGCTGTATCTCCGTGAACTACCCTTTTATATATGCACGATTTCTCTCAACTTGATCACCTTTTGTTTGCAATTTAACAGAGCTTAACTATATATATAATAATAGCTTTGAATGTAGTAAAATCTATCCGACTTGGTGTCTAGCGATGTATTTACCTTGTAGTAGCTCCACGCCTCCTCCCCTGAAGGAGCAGTATGGCACAGAGGACGGTCGCTGCAGAACGCGACTCGAGCAGTTGATAGATAGAGCGTCCCGGCAACAGGGCCAGTAGATGTTGAGAGGTAACAAGCAAAAGTCTTCTTAAGCTTCTCATTAGGATCAGTTTCAAATATATGCTTGAAGAGAGACTCAAAGCCACCCTCAGTGATTGCTTTCGCCGTCAGGTTTACCTTACCCCAGGCAGCTTTTGGCACAGATGGCCCTGTGCTAACTGCATTAAAGTGTATGTGCAGATGCGTGTTAAAACAGATCAGAAATAAGATTGGAAGATACACTTGAACTAAATTTGTTGTCCGCTTTGATGCCAGAAAATCGGTACTCTATCATGGTCAAAGTCACAGTGATGATCAATTAGCTAAATTTAATATTTCATGGTTTGTGAACATCAACTTACGATTGTGCCACATGTTACGGGCTACGGTCTCTGCCTTCTTGCCCCATTCCTGAAACTTATGGATCACAGGTTCAAAAGATTTCTGGGTTGTCATTTCTGATTTGTCAATGGGAGTATAAACCAGGTATGGGTGCTCGGGGATTTGCTGGCGCTCACTGGCATTCCATAAGGCAGCCTGTTGGTTGTCAGGGTGGACGTTAGGAGCTGCTGCTGGTCCCATGATGTGGGTGCCCCATTTCTTGGTTTTCTCATCCGATGCTGGTGCGTGATCATTAGGGTGGGATTCCTCGGTGACAGTGGCAGATGAGGTTGGTTCATGGAATTCTGCCCCTTGATCAGCCTTAGGTGGTGGTGGAGGTACTTGTTGGGTTTCTGCCTTTTGAGGAGTGCCTGTCATCTTTACTGAATGGAAGGTAAATGTGGGAAAACAGAAAAAGCGGCAGTTCAAGATTGGTTATCTGATTCAGTGAGAACTCTTTGGAAGATTTGATGGTTTGGTTGGTGCTAATAAACTTTTGATTTATAGAAGTTCAATTCATGGGCTATCCATATTATATAATTTTGCAGACACGGTTTCGTTTTCTTTGCAATGAAGAAAGATGAAAGATCAACCTTCTAGATTAGCAAGAATGTGTTCAGCCTCTTTAGCCAGCCATATAAATTATGCTCTTCTAGATATTTTGAAAACGGGTGCCATTGTCAAAGCTCCGCTTGATATTATCACGGATAGAAAAGAAGGTTTGTCTGCTTTGCATCAACAAAGTAACAAAATATCTAAAAAAATATTAATTTTTCGCTTGTCGACCGATTCATCATCACGGTAAGAAAGGAAGGTTTGGCTGCTTTGCTTTGAAATACCCAAACATGTCATCAGGCGAAAGCAACATCTCTCTCTTTTTTTAAATGAACAGGAACCTAAGGTATTGATTAACATTGAAATATATATATATTTTTTAAAGTATTTTTTATTTAAAAATATATTAAAAAACTTCAATGATATTTTTTTCATGAAAAGAAATTTAATAACACCAAAATTGATATTTTTAATGGTAGAAATGTAGTTAACCAATAATTTTCTCTTTTTTATTTTATTTTTTTATGACTATTTTTCTGATTTCAAAGTTTATGAAAATTGAATGGTAAAATAAATGAATTTTAGTAAAGAAATGTGAAACCCACAAAAAAAGAAACCAAAAAGGTAAAACTTAAAATTATTGGGATCAAACTATAATTCCCAATGCCAAACTGGAAAGGGGTTGCATTTGTTTGGTTGTGTCAATGTTGGTTCCTGTTGTTTTAATTTTCTAAGATTGATAAAATTAAATCATGTTTGCAACATTATGGAGGAAACCTCAAAAAAGCCCTCAGCCTATAGGGCTAATCTTGGTTAGGTCTAAATATATTTTTCATCTAGATTAAATCCTCTATGTATTAATGAATTCTCAATCAAATCATTATGTTAATTTAGGTTAATGTAATGATAAAGTAATCATGGGATAACGAGAATAAATTATACCAATAAATACATGAGTTTTGTGTGTGTGTGTGTATAAAGTTTGGTCTACATGTGAGATTCACGTGATTCAAAAGTAAAAATCTTAGAAAATTTGCTTGTTTTTGTAAATAAAAAAATCAAAAAAAAAAATCACACCATCCTCGAGTGTTACTTAATATCATTAATGAAGGATTTGATTGAGACTTCATTCTTACATTTCGGATTTAATTATTGTGAATCTAATCTAAACTCGCTTCAAAGTTTGGGGATTTTTAGAAGGTTTGCCTAACAAAAGGAAATTGAAGCAATAATTAGGTGGGTGAGTAGTGATTATAGTTTAATCTAACTCTGATAAATACTTTCCCAACATAAATAGTTGAATTTTTTATATATAATTACTTGATGAATAATAAATATAATATAAATATTATAAAATCTGACCCAAAATTGTTTTAACCTAACTCGAAATATATATTTATATTATATTGATATATTTATAAAATATTTAGATTTTTTTTAATATTATATATATATCCAAAACAAATAATCATTTGCTATACATTATCTATTAAAAAAAATATAGATATTTATATCTAGCTCATCTTATCCATATCCAAAATAAATAATTATAAACTATAGATTATCTATTAAAAAGAAACATCAATATCCATGTCTAACTCGTTGAATCTCGAATATTCATTAGTATTATTTTTTTATTTAAGTAGTTATCATATTACGTGTTCTGCACATGATTAGCATTGGTTGTCAGGGTGGACATTAGGTGCTGGCGGTGGTCCCATGACGTGGCTGCCCCATTTCTTGGTTTCCTCATCCGATATTGGTGGTGGTTGAAGCGGCGACCCCTCTGTGACAGTGGACGATGAGGGTGGCTCATGAGATTCGGCTCCTGTAGCTTTAGGAGCTGATAATGCTGGGACTTGGTACTTCATGTTGCTGTGCCTGTTGAGGTGAGCTTGTCATTTTGACCGACTAGAACTGAATGGAAGGTAGATGTGGCAAGAGCAAAAACTATCAGTGCGATATTGAATTTTCCTTTCCAAAGTCTTTCGTGAGTTTTGATTGTTTTTATGGAGCCTACACGCACGTATTTCTTTGTATTGAAGAAAGCAGATTTTTTTATTATTTTTTTTTTTTGGTGAATTGAAGAAAGTAGATGAATCAACCTTCTAGATTGAAAGTGTCCCTGTTAGACACATGACTCTTCCGAGGAGGACTATCTAGGTGAACAGGTGGCAATGCCAAATAACTTTTTGGCCGATTGAAATTATCAGGAGAAGAATGAGAAGGTTTCTAGCTAGACACCATTTAGTCTAAATTTAGGAAAATTGATAGTTACATGAATTCAACCAGCATTAGAATTCATATATTAAGCAAAAACTTTGTAAATCTTAACAATTAAATAAATATTATAATAAAAATATTTATGTCATATAATTAAAAAGAAAACTAGTGTCTCTTGTCATTCCCTACTACTTGCAAAAAATACTCATCCTCTAGTTAAATATTAGAAATTAAACTTATTCTTAAAAGATTGAAATTATATTTCAACTCTCTCATCGACCATGTTATCTTCAAGATAATGAGTCAATTTATAAATTTTAAAATTAGATATTTTTGTATCGAATTCTTCTTTTTATACTTAAATCCATCAGTTTATAAATTAACTTTGAGCGTAGTCTTTGATAAGGAATAATTTTATGGATTTATCAGAGTTTCTACTTCTTACACGAACTAATGTTCTGGATTGTGATTTCAATTCCACAATCCTTTTTTTATAAAGAGCAATGTAGGTAATGATGTTTGATTATATTATTTTAATTTTTTTTCGGGAGTTGTCTAATTTAAATGATTTTTTTTCAGAGATAGTATTTGATTACTGTTTCAGGATAAAAAAGATAAAAATAATAAAAACAAAAGAGACAGAAATAAAAAAAGAGACGGTGGTAAAATTTTGTTTGATCGTTATGATTCCTATACTAAACAAATCCTTGTAAATTTTAAAATTAAATAAATGTTATAATAAAAATAATTATGTCATAAATTAAAAAATAATATCCCACGATCAGTTTAAATATCCGAATATGCTATCACCAACCTTAATTTAATGGATCATGTCAAAGGGACCTCATAAACTGATCCTATTCTAATTTAACTATGCATTTGCGTACTCTTAATTATCTCTGTCTTCGAAAGTTACCATTTCACCTCCGGTAGGAGTTCTTGTAGCAACCCTAGCTTCTAAGCAATAGGTTGATTTGTGTATTGCTAAAACTCAAGCTGATTAATTAGTATTAATACTAATTACGGGCTTGAGGAAGCAATTGTCTGTTTTCTCTACAATTGATTTGTCATATCCTTTGCCGACATAGTGCCCGATCGGTTGATTTGTTAAGTAGCCACCGACATGGAGCTTTTTAACTTTTATTTGGGATTCACTTTCAATGATTTGTGGTGGCAGCCTGCAACTCCGCTATTAATTCACTTTCGGCGGTGGGGATGGATTCTCTGCTCTTAGCATTTGCTGAAAAAACTTCATTTTAGACATTCCTCCTGTGCTCTAGCAATCAAATTACGACGGTTTTGGCTGCGTAAAAGTTTTCCTTTCAACGACACTGCCCACTGCAGAGGGATTATCTCAACTTGCACATTGGATAAACCTCCTTAGATTTTCTTTGATCACGTCATGTTGTTTTCGTTGACCATTTGAAATTATTTGGATGAAATGGAAAGACAATACTACGAATTAATGTTAAGATCCAATCAGGCGTTCTTTGGAATTCCAATTCTCGCAAATATTAACGTTCACAAAAAAACAGAAATGAGCCCATTATAGAATTGAAGCCCTAAAATGACAAAAGCCATCCGGGTCTCTTTTTTCTTTTCTTTTCTTTTCTTTAATGTTGACAGCATTTCATTCATAGAAACTCGAATTTTGAGGAGTCTTTTAAGTATTTGCCCGCTATACTCCGTTCACGATGCTGTTGGGGCTTTTGCAAATTAAGAATGCGGTGGGTGGGTGGAGAAAGTATATCAGAAAATATATCCAACTGCAACTCCGTTTTCAAAAATCTACATAACTACATAAACAACAATCAAAGAAAAGAATACATGATAGAAGAGGATAAATGAATGACAACAGGAAAACTAAAGGAAAGCTCCCTTCAGGCAACAAACAATAAATCCACTAGAAACAGTGAAAATCAAAATTTTGAAGGGCATGAAGGATTCAACTCCAAATGCAATCATTGGCTAAGCAACAACTGGTTGAATTGCAATTCCTGCTTCCTTGAAACTTGACACGCTCTCTGATAGATTTTGCAAGGCTTTCTCGAAATTAACGAAACCCATAAACCAGAAGTCGTGCCCATCGATGCTGACAATTTGAATGAAATTCCTTGATGGATTTTCCAGCATGGTCTCCGAGCTGACTGTGCTTATTTTGTCCAAGGGTATCATAATCTGCTCAAAATAAATTATTATTGAATTCATCAGTACCATGATATACACGGATGGCTATAGCAAGATAGAAAACTTAGTTTTGAGTTTTATTGCTAAAGATATTTATTTTTGTTTCGCTGTATCTCCGTGAACTACCCTTTTATATATGCACGATTTCTCTCAACTTCACCTTTTGTTTGGAATTTAACAGAGCTTAACTATATATAATAATAGCTATGAATGTAGTAAAATCTATCCGACTTGGTGTCTAGCGATGTATTTACCTTGTAGTAGCTCCAGGCCTCCTCCCCTGAAGGAGCAGTATGGCACAGAGGACGGTCACTGCAGAACGCGACTCGAGCAGTTGATAGATAGAGCGTCCCGGCAACAGGGCCAGTAGATGTTGAAAGGTAACAAGCAACACTTTTCTTCAGCTTCTCATTAGGATCGGTTTCAAATATATGCTTGAAGAGAGACTCAAAGCCACCCTCTGTGATTGCTTTCACCGTCAGGTTTACCTTACCCCAGGCAGCTTGTGGCACAGATGGCCCTGTGCTAACTGCATTAAAGTGTATGTGCAGGTGCGTGTTAAAACAGATCAGAAATAAGATTGGAAGATACACTTGAACTAAATTTGTTGTCCGTTTTGATGCCAGAAAAACGCTACTCTATCATGGTCACAGTCACAGTGATGATCAATTAGCTAAATTTAATATTTCATGGTTTGTGAACATCAACTTACGATTGTGCCAGATGTTACGGGCAACAGTCTCTGCCATCTTGCCCCATTCCTGAAACTTATGGATCACAGGTTCAAAAGATTTCTGGGTCGTCATTTCTGATTTGTCAATGGGAGTATACACCAGGTATGGGTGCTCGGGGATTTGCTGGTGCTCACTGGCATTCCATAAGGCAGCCTGTTGGTTGTCAGGGTGGACGTTAGGTGCTGCTGGAGGTCCCATGATGTGGGTGCCCCATTTCTTGGTTTTCTCATCCGATGCTGGTGGGTGATCATTAGGGTGGGATTCCTCCGTGACAGTGGCAGATGAGGTTGGTTCATGGAATTCTGCCTCTTGATCAGCCTTTGGAGATGGTGGTGGTGGGGGTACTTGTTGCGTTTCTGTCTCTTGAGGAGTGCCTGTCATCTTTACTAAATGGCGAATTGAATGGAAGGTAAAAGGGGGAAAACACAAAAAGCGGCAGAACAAGATTGGTTATCTGATTCAGTGAGAACTCTTTGGAAGATATGATGGTTTGGTAGGTGCTAATAAACTTTTGATTTATAGAAGTTCAATTCATGGGCTATCCATATTATATAATTTTGCAGACACGGTTTCGTTTTCTTTGCAATGAAGAAAGATGAAAGATCAACCTTCTAGATTAGCAAGAATGTGTTCAGCCTCTTTAGCCAGCCATATAAATTATGCTCTTTCTAGATATTTTGAAAACGGGTGCCATTGTCAAAGCTCCGCTTGATATTATCACGGATAGAAAAGAAGGTTTGTCTGCTTTGCATCAACAAATTAACATGAATGGAAAATACTAGTTTAATATTTTGAATTATGCTCTTCCCAGATGTAGGATATTTTGAAGACGGATGACAATGTAGGATATTTCTAGATTAGCAAAAAAAAAACTATATCTAGTTGCATGTTGCTAATATCAATTTCTAATCACCAGGTGCATTTGTCAATAATTTCTAGATCCTTCTTTTAGCACCCTCATGTTGACCAATTACAAAGATTACGGTCTACCCTTTACATGAACTCAAATATAGCGCTCCCTTGTTTTAAGAATTTTTATTTGCTTCGGTTTTTTGGACTGGCACTAGAAGGTGTACATGGATTTTTTTTTTTAGATTTTTTATTTTAATGTGAGTGACCGGGTCAGTTTGTATGTACCTCGATTAATCCCACGGACCCTGAAGTTAACGACTATGTAAGCCTCCAGTGACCATCATATGAGCAACCACAAGACTCGAACCTGAGACCATAGATGAAGCAAACCTTTTAATTTCAAGCTTTTACTATTGAACTACCACCTAGATGGTTATTTGTACATGAATTTTAATTACAGTCGTGAGTGTGTTTTATTTTTCATTTTTTTTTCTCTAATTAATTTTTTAAAAATAGAGAAACAAAATTTTGAACTAAGAAGAAGAATGAAGAGAAATAAAAACGTTGATAAATAACTGTTCAAATATTAAATTTTATGATACTTCTAAATCCAATCATTAAGACTTGATTTGTAAATTCGATATGGTTGGGTGCTGACGTGTCATATTGTGCTCGTGGCTTTTACAATCCGCCACATAAGAAAAAGTTTACTGGTTGGGTATGACATGGCATCCATGAATGGGTGAGGAGACCTTTTTGATCATTGACTATTGAAAGGGTCTTGACCAAGATGTGATCGACTTAGGACATCTCTGGTTGGTTGATGTAACATTTTCATCAGCTTTAATGACCAATCGTACATACATTACAAGCAAATTATCGAAGCATGTGACATTTTTTTTCATGCAACCACGTAATATATTAAATTCTTGTATATTTTTATGTTTTAAAATATTTTTTAAAAAAATTATTTTTATCATTATTATTTAAATTAATATTTTATTAATGTTTTTAAATCATTTTAATGTGATGATATAAAAAATTATTTTTAAAAATAAAAAAAAAATTATTTTAATAAAACAACTGCAATCACATTTTTAAATACTTTCTAAAAAAAAAAATTGGCTACATATTTTTTAAATATGATGGATTGTATTCTCCGCTTCAAACATTTTATGTTTTTATAAATTCAAAGATTATAAATTAAAATTGTATATTTTTAATTATCATAATTATTAATTAAATTGAAAAACTTATGGTATATTATAATTAGATATCAAATCTTGACCATAACACTCATTGAAAAACTAGATTTTAGTGGTAAAAAGTTATTAACTCATTATTTTTTTTTCAATTCCTTAATTTCATTATTTCTTCAAATTCATCTACCAAAAACATATAAAATCATTTCCAATTATATTTTTTATCAATCTAAGACTATTAGTATGACATTCACTCCTTAAAGTTTTGTTTTCTTTTTATACTTCAAATTATTATGTAATTACTAATATACACATTGTTACTTATAATCCATATTGTTACTTATAATCTAAGATTTTAGTGGTATAAAGTTTTGTTTTCTATCAATGTAATTACTAATATACAAATTGTTACTAATACCCTTAATAAATAAAAAGGGCATAATAGAAAACCTAATTAATTATTTTATTTTAATTATTATTGCTATTTTTAAAAAATCCATACACACACACACACACACACACACACACACACACACATGTATGTATGTATCAAAATATGTGAAATGTTTTAGTTATCCCTCAACCATAGTCACCTATAATTACTCATTAAAGGATAATGTTGTCCTTTCCTATTCAATTTTTTTATAGTATCACAGACACATTAGTAGCCTCAATTGACGAGTCAACCTTCTACAAACACAATAGGAAATACATAGCATCAACAAGTTATATGCAGTAGCAGAAGATCAGTCATACCAACAGCAGAAAAAACTCTAGCGACAGCAACTTCAAAACATGCACAGCAATAGTAGCAACTGTTAAGATTGTCCAAAAATATTAGAAAATAATAATTAAGACTAAAGCATATATGCTTAGTTTATAATCATGAAATTCATTAGATCATGGTAAATTTTCTATCATAACAAAAAGCTTATATATAAAAGATTCAAACATGCATTCTAAGCATATATCAAATTTGATATTGATATAAAAATAAGGTCTTAGCAGGCATACTAGCCATACAACATATTTTTTAATAAATTAAAACAAAACAAAACAAAAGTTATTTACTTTTGAAAATACTTTATGATCAAGTTTTATTTCTGTTAATGATCAATTCTTTGTCTTTAAGGTTTTATTGCTCCTTACTTGATGCAATATGATTTTTTTCAATAAATTTCTCAAGATTCCAACATCAACACCTTATTTTAATGCACTCCTAAATAAAGATCCAATGAACCAATAAAATATTACTTAATAATCCCTCCTCTATAATGACTAAACTTAAGCTTTAGATTTAGAGAAATTTTGAGAGGAAAAACAAAAGTTTAAAACCAGAACAAAATGCTGTAAAATAAGGTGAAAAAAAGTGTCAAATTCTATCAAAACAATACAGAATTAACCAACTCCAAACATTCTTCTTCAACTCCTTTTTTATATATAATTTTAGAAACAAAAAGTTAATGGACATCTCCTACTAATAACTTTAATTACCCACAATAAACTAGAATTAAACATGAATGTTTTGTTATTTAAATCATGTGACTTTTGAGCTGGGAAAATTTGTTCATGAAACCTTGGAAGAGTTCTGGAAAAACTTATCAGATCTTTCCTTTTATTAATTGGACAAAGTAGTGGGCTAGGCTGAAAAAAATATTTTTTTTGGACCAAGATCAAGTTCAAATTTTAGTCGGAAAAAAATAATATTTTGTTACCTAAAAAATTATTTTACAATGAACCTAAACCCATGTCTAGGCCTAGACGCACACATGCGTAGGTTTAATCTCAAAACTCAATTTGCTTAGGACATCTCCTCTTTAAAAGCTTTGGTGGCCTTTGAATCCAATTTTAATTTCTCAACTTCCTACTTAATAAACATCAAAAAGGTTCTCTTTCTTTTCTATGTGGAATTGAGGTTTTTTAGAGAGTTTTTGGTTTCACAAAAATATATTAACTAAGAGTTTTTTGAGATCAATTTCTTATTTATCTATGTTTTTTAAAATCATATTAATGTTTCATATTAAATTACTTATATTGAAAATTAAATTTTAATAAAAATTTAACCCAAAAAATGAGTAGCCCTTTAAAAGTTGCAAAAGTTATTGCAACAATAAACAACAATACCAACTTTTTTTTTCCTAGAACTAACCTCAGTAAAGGGACGCCAAAGATATTAGATGAGGTAGTATGGTATTTTTTTAAGGGGCACATGAAGATTTCCCAACTTGGAATCGATAAGGTCAAGTTATATGCAATTTTTTTAATGGCACATGAAAAGTAAATCTTGCCTTTGAAGAACTTGTTATAGTTATCCGGAAATTATCAAGATTAAGTCAAGTTATATGCAATTTCAAGATATCGAAGACTTGCATATCTTTCTCAAAAAAATAAATAAAGAAAAGACATCCTCGGCTTCGTTTGTAAAGTTCTGAAAATTTTTCTGAGAGAGTATTTGGTAGTGTGATAGCGATTGTTTTTCAAATTAATTTTTCGTGCTAAAATGTATGCCAATGATATTTTTTTATTTTTTAAAAATTATTTTTGACATTAGCACATCAAAAAATGATCCACAACATACAAACCATATTAAATTTTAGCAAAAAAAAAATTTTAATTTTTTAAGAGCATGATTTGCATCGTGTTTCCAAATAATTTCTTAGTGTTTGATTACTAGAAGATCCTATTTAAGAAAGAGCCTTTTACTTCTAAATGAGTGTTTAAGAATATTAGTTTAAGGAAAGTATTGTTAAGATAAGAAAAGGTTTTCTAGATTAAAAAAAAAATGTGTTCAAAATTTTTATATAACTAGTTAATTAAAATTCTCAATGAATTAGAATTTAAAATTCTTGTTGAAAAAAGGATATTTTGAACTTATAATCTATCTATAAATATATAAATATAAGGGGCAATATATGCTGTTAAGGCTTTTGCAAATTAAGAAATGGAAAACGATGTTGAATGCGGAGAAGGGTATCAGAAAATATATCCAAATGCAACTCCGTTTTCAAAAGTCTACATATAACTACATAAACAACAATCAAAGAAAAGAATACATGATAGAAGAGGATAAATGAATAACAACAGGAAAACCAAAAGAAAACTCCCTTCAGACAACAAACAATAAATCCACTAGAAACAGTGAAAATCAAAATTTTGAAGGGCATGAAGGATTCAACTCCAAATGCAATCATTGGCTAAGCAACAACTGGTTGAATTGCAATTCCTGCTTCCTTGAAACTTGACACGCTCTCTGATAGATTTTGCAAGGCTTTCTCGAAATTAACGAAACCCATAAACCAGAAGTCGTGCCCATCGGTGCTGGCAACTTGAATGTACTTCCTTGATGGATTTTCCATCATGGTCTCCGAGCTGACTGTGCTTATTTTGTCCAAGGGTATCATAACCTGCTCAAAATAAATTATTATTGAATTCATTAAGTACCATGATATACACGGATGGCTATAGCAAGATATAAAATTTAGTTTGAGCTTTGATTGCCAAAGATATTTAGTTTTGTTTTGCTGTATCTCCGTGAACAACCCTTTTATATATGCACGATTTCTCTCAACTTCACCTTTTGTTTGGAATTTAACAGAGCTTAACTATATATAATGATAGCTATGAATGTAGTAAAATCTATCCGACTTGGTGTCTAGCGATGTATTTACCTTGTAGTAGCTCCAGGCCTCCTCCCCTGAAGGAGCAGTATGGCACAGAGGACGGTCGCTGCAGAACGCGACTCGAGCAGTTGATAGATAGAGCGTCCCGGCAACAGGGCCAGTAGATGTTGAGAGGTAACAAGCAAAAGTCTTCTTCAGCTTCTCATTAGGATCAGTTTCAAATATATGCTTGAAGAGAGACTCAAAGCCACCCTCTGTTATTGCTTTCGCCGTCAGGTTTACCTTACCCCAGGCAGTTTGTGGCACAGATGGCCCTGTGCTAACTGCATTAAAGTGTATGTGCAGGTGCGTGTTAAAAACAGATCAGAAATAAGATTGGAAGATACACTTGAACTAAATTTGTTGTCCGCTTTGATGCCAGAAAATCACTGCTCTATCATGGTCACAGTGATGATCAATTAGCTAAATTTAATATTTCATGGTTTGTGAACATCAACTTACGATTGTGCCACATGTTACGGGCTACGGTCTCTGCCTTCTTGCCCCATTCCTGAAACTTATGGATCACAGGTTCAAAAGATTTCTGGGTTGACTTTTCTGATTTGTCAATGGGAGTATAAACCAGGTATGGGTGCTCGGGGATTTGCTGGTGCTCACTGGCATTCCATAAGGCAGCCTGTTGGTTGTCAGGGTGGACGTTAGGAGCTGCTGCTGGTCCCATGATGTGGGTGCCCCATTTATTGTGTTTCTCATCCGATGCTGGTGGGTGATCATTAGGGTGGGATTCCTCCGTGACAGTGGCAGATGAGGTTGGTTCATGGAATTCTGCCTCTTGATCAGCCTTAGGTGGTGGTGGTGGAGGTACTTGTTGGGTTTCTGCCTCTTGATCAGCCTTTGGAGATGGTGGAGGTGGTGGGTGTTGGGTTTCTGTCTCTTGAGGAGTGCTTGTCATCTTTACTGAATGGAAGGTAAAAGTGGGAAAACAGAAAAAGCGGCAGTTCAGGATTGGTTATCTGATTCAGTGAGAACTCTTTGGAAGATTTGATGGTTAAATTGGTGCTAATAAACTGTTGATTTATAGAAGTTCAATTCATGGGTTATCCATATATTGTATAATTTCCAGACACGGTTTCGTTTTCGTTGCAATGAAGAAAGATGAAAGATCAACCTTCTAGATTACTAAGAAGATGTTCAGCCTCTTAGCCAGCCATATAAATCATGCTCTTTCTAGATATTTTGAAAACGGATGCCATTGTCAAAGCACCGCTTGATATTATCACGGATAGAAAAGAAGGTTTGTCTGCTTTGCATCGACAAATTAATAAAATATCTAAAAAAATATTAATTTAATATTTTTTATATAAAAACAATTTTAAAAAATAAAAATTATCATAATATCAAATATATAATTATAGAAATTAGTACTCCTTTTTTATAAAAAAAATTTATTTAGAATAATATTTAATATTTTGTATGAAATTAAAGATAAACAAATTTAATTAATGCTATAAGATCATGTTAAAAATTTATTAAAAATAATATAAATAGAAAACGTATTTTTGAATTTTCATTAACATATTTTTAATCTTTAATATAAACAGATTTTTTTTCCATAAAATTCAGCACACCCCTGACCGACACTCTACGAAGGTGTTATCCTTTTAAAATTTCTTTGGAAATATGGTGCAATTCATATTCTTAAAATATTTATTTATTTATTTATTTTGTTAAAATTTAATATGATTTGTACGTTTTGGATCGTTTTGATGTGTTGATATCAAAACTGATTTTTAAAAAATAAAAAAACATCATTAACATGTATTTTAGCACAAAAAATTATTTAAAAAATAACCGCAACCATACTATTAAAAAATATCTTATTATGAAAAGTTGAGTCACTTTCACTGCATAAACTCTTAGCCCAGTCCATAGAGGCAAAATGCATGATAAAATTAAAAACTTAAAACTACAAGGATCAACTTGTACTTTTCCACGCCAAAGTGAAAAGGGGCTGCATTTGTTTGGTCGTGTCATTGCTGATCCCTGTTGTTTCAATTTTCTAAAATTGATAAAATCTAAAGTAAAAGAATATATTAACGAAGCTTTGAATTGTAACGTAATAATTTTTTGAATGGGAAATAGCTCGAAGTTCATCTTTGTTGTTTGCTAGAGGTATGATAAGACGGAGAGAGATCCACTGATAAGGTGGTTTTGGTCACATTTCTATTCTGTACCAAAACCATCTGTCTCGGTTCTGATCACAAGGCGAAGCCGAAAGGAGGGCATTTCTCAGCGACGGAGTTCTTCCTAACCGCCCCCTATCAGTGGCGCTCCTTCTTGTCTTTTTGAAGAAATAGAAATAAATCAAGGTTTGAAGCCTAGGGTTTCACTATCTGCTCTAACAGACTCTGCCTTCTTCGGGCATCTTAGTCGAGAATCAAAGTCTCTTTCTAAAGAACTTCCTTCGTTCCACCGTATCTAATTCTTCCTTCTCTCAAAACAAAGGATTCTTCTTCGATTGCTCTGAGTTCCGTGCTTTATCTAAGTGGACAAAAAAATGAGCATTGGTTCCTCCTTCCCTGCTTACCAGTCCTATTTAACCACCTTTTTTTTTCATTATCTTCTTTCTTATATTCTTCTTCCTCCTCTTATCTTTTAGTTACTTCGAGAGATAGGCAAAGCTTTCCTGTTTATTTTGGTTTTTCTTTTCCTTTTTATTTATTATTTCATCACTAATTCTTTTTTTAAATAAAAAAAAAACTTCACACTACAAATAAAATATGTAAAAGTACCAAACAATTATAAAATGAATTTCACCGAAACGATATTTTTAATATATATATATATATATATATATATATATATATATAAAACAATAGAATTAATTTGAGCTTCAAGTGATTAATTACTTAACAGTTTCATTGACTAAAATCGAATGAAGGATTTGCGACAACTAGAAAGAAAAAAAAAAGATTAGACTTAGGTGCCCTGTGTCGATTTACAGTATAGTTAAATGTTGAAAAACAGTAAAAAATATATATATATTGGCTGCTCTTTTAGTTTATACTAGTTTGTATATCCATGAGGGGATCTAATTTTTTTTAAATGTGAAAAAATATATAGGTTTAAGAAAATTCTTTGGTATTAATGTATTGTTATTAAACTTGAAAATACAATCGTTCTAAATTTTTTTTTATCATGATAAATTTTTGTATAAATATATCTCTTATTTATCTTGATCAACGCAATGTTTTTAATTGAAATTATTTTTTTTGTTTAAAAAAATATTATGATTGTTAAAATAAATTAACAAATAATCTCAAAATAGCATGTTCATATTTTTATATGATTAAAAGGTAAAAAAATATAAATATGACAAAATCACATTCAAAATTAATTCAAATTCTTAATAAGAAAAAACTATTTTCAATGAGTTTTTACGAACAATTTATTATTATTATTTTCAAATAAAATTCATAATAAATTTAAAAAATTATTAAAATTCAAAAAAATATATATAATAATAATATTTAAGAATCATTTCAAAAGTAAATAATAAATAAATCTGATAATTTGTTTTTGAGTGTAAAAAAAAAAACAGGGAAAAAAATAAAAAAACAACAAAGAGTTAGGGCCCGCGCGTCTAGCATTTCTTTGTTTTTTTATTAAGGTTATTTAAAATAAAAACATGACACAATTCAGAAAATATTTGCGCTCCCAGTTTCGAATCCATGACCTCTGACATGTCCACTGCGATAATCAATTCAGTTACGCTATGGGATTGTTATAGCCCAATTAAAAAATATAAAATATATTAAAAATAAATAAAATCCCTGAAAATTGATGTACCAGGTCATCCTACCAATTATTGATTGCAGGATTTGACCCAAATTTCATCTAAGATTCTTCATCCTCTAAAGATTTTGTTGGGACTGTTAGTGCTTAATGCTTAATTAACCAAGGAGGAGAAGTGAGCACGCTTATGCTAGCTCTCCACCGTTTTGAATTTTAAGATTATTTTCTTATTTTACCATCAAACGTTGAAGACATGAAATAAGCTCCATCGTCTTTTTCATCCATGGACATTGCATGCAAGCGGTGGAATTAAGTACGCATGATGGAGTAATTTTCAACCTCGGTCTTTGTGCGTAGGAAATTTAGAACATGCATATTATTACGACATCTATGAAAAAAAAGGGTTATAGGTAAATACACAACAGAAAATTAAGAATAATTCAGAAGCTAATAAAAAAAGCGATTCATGCTACAACAAGAAATACACAACAAACAAGATAAGCAAAACTTTGAACGCCATGGAGTATCCAACTGTAATTACATAATCGGCTAAACAACGACGGGCTGAATTGCGTATTCTGCTTCCCTGAGATTCGACGCCTTCTCTAAGATATGGTGGGATGCCTTCTCAAAATTGACGAAACCCATGAACCAGAATTCGTGCCCGTCAATGGTGACAATCTGAATGTACTTCTCTGGTGGACTTTCTTTCATGATAACTGGGTTGGCTGTGCTTATTTTTCCCAAGGGTATCATAACCTGCTCAAAGAAGTTTTCATTATTGAATTAATTAATACCAATATAGATGTTATAATTAGCCATAGATCGAAGATTTATTGTGAGGTGACCTGTGATTGTGTTGTATATGTTACAATTACAAAGTAGATTGATGATATACTCAAGTTGCAATGCTATAGAATTTATGCACTTATAATACCAAAAATCAGTGTTTTAATTAACATTTTGCACCCTCCGACAATGCAGGTTGCGCTTATGGCCAACGTAGATTAGCTTCGTCTTTAGTTATTTCCGCAAATTCTTGTTTAGTCATATTTTTCCTGACTTTACATTTGTAACTCATAACTACATGAAGATCCATGATCAAGAGAAACTTCAATGTTCTAAAACATGTCAGGATTTCTGCCTCGCAATTTATTTACCTTGTAGTAGCTCCAAGCCTCCTCTCCTGAAGGAGCAGTATAGCACAGAGGACGATCACTGCAGAAAGCGACTCGAGCAGTTGATAGATAGAGCGTCCCGGCAACTGGGCCAGTAGATGTTGAAAGGTAACAAGCAAAAGTCTTCATCAGCTTCTCATTAGGACCAGTTTCAAAAATCTGCTTGAAGAGAGACTCAAAGCCACCCTCTGTGATTGCTTTTGCGGTCAGGTTTACCTTACCCCACGCAGCTTGTGGCACAGATGGCCCTGTTTTAACTGCAATCAAATGTAAAAGTAGATATATGTTAGAAATAGTTCACAAACAAGAAAAAAAATTGTGTCAGCTCGTATGGCAGAAACTCGTTATACTGGCATTATAACATGCTCATTTCGCCACGATCATATGATAGACATTATCAAGGTCAAGTTCGTATTTTATGAATGATTGCATATCAACTTACGATTTTGCCAGATGTTACGGGCTATGGTCTCTGTTTTCTTGCCCCATTCTTGGAATTTCTGAATCACAGGTTCCAATGATTTCTGGGCTGACTTTTCTGATTTTTCTACTGGTGTATAAACCAGGTATGGATACTCGTAGATTTGCTGGTGCTCACTGGCATTCCATAAGGCAGCTTGTTGATTTTCAGAGTGGACGTTAGGTGCCGCTGGGGCTCCCATGATGTGGGTGCCCCATTTCTTGGTTTCCTCGTCTGATGCCGGTGGTTGATTGTTAGGCTGTGATTCTTCTGTGACGGTGGCTGATGAGGTTGCTTCGTGGAATTCTGCCTCTTTAGCTTCAGGAGATGATTGTACTGTTGGGTATGACACACGTTGGGCTTCTGTCTCTTGAGGGGTGCTTGTCATCTTTACTTAAATGGGGGAATTGAATGGGAGATAGATTTTGGGCAAAAGAGAAAAGCTGGCAGTTCAAAATTGATTGATTCTTTCAGTGGGCTTTTGTAAGATTTGATTGTTTTTTAGTACTAAAGCGCTAGGAGAGCTGCCCATTTATGGAGGTTCAGGTTTTGGCTGTTCAGACTACCAATACACGGTTTCCTTTCCTTTGCAATGAAGACTCTCGATAAAATCAACCTTCTAGATTTGCAAGAACGTTCTTAGCCTGCTGTCCTATTATGCTCTTTCCAGATGCGGCATCTAGGTAAACGGAGAACCATTTTTGTCTTCTTGACATGTTGATGTGAGCAGGAGAAGAAACCAAGAAGTTTCTGGCAAGCTAGGTGCCATTTAGTGACTGTTTGGAGCAGTTTTTTATATTTTTTGGAAAAAAAATTATTTTAAATTATTATTTTTTTATCATTTTGATATTAAAAATAAATCTTAAAAAATAAAAAATATATGTATTAATATATTTTTAAATAAAAACAACTTTAAAAACAATACTTACAGTTATTCTAGACCTTTTAATAGCTCATCTGTTCTGGTTGGATAGCCAAACATGTCATCACCACCAACTTTAAGGCTCTTAAATATAAAACAGTTGATGCTCATGTTCTTACCATCCGTGGCATCCTCTTTTCAACACGTGTGTGAAGTTGGCCTGGGAGACTTGATTTCAACTTTGAGAATTTAACATCGTGAAAATTACAGATTTTATTTTATTTTTTATTTTTATAATTAAAATGACATGATAATAATTTGTCAAAAACGTACAGCGAATCATCTTTTCGATTCTCGACATGGACCGATCATATAATTGATGATGAGGCTGGACTGTGCAGCCCAAATGCAAAGCCCATGTACCAGAAGAACTACACCAGGCTCTCTCTTTTAGGTTATCAAATAAAACGATATTATTTTAGTTATAAGAAAATCAATGTAAAACCTAATCTTAACTAAATTATAAATCGATGAATTATCAAGTTCACCCAATAAGCTAAGATTTATAAATATATTTTACAACACGAGATAAATAAAATAAAAATTAAGCTTTTGACGTTCAACACGTGGTAATGGGTGAGGGACACGTGTTATAAACATGCATTGAAATTGTTTTGATAAATTTAAAAAAGACTCAATATCTTTGTTTGTGTATGATCATATCTGTATCCAGTCTGGATCATTTAAAATAAAAGACAGCACAGCACAGCACATGTGTAATCTCTTAATTCAAAATTCAGTATGAGAGGTGCCAAGCTAAGGTGCGACCGTTTGGTAGAGTTTAATTATTAGAGGATAGAGCCACTTATTTTATTAAATTATTATTATTGAAATATATTAAAATGGGTTGGTTTTTTTTATTGTAGTGATGAATAGTGAAAATAAAAATCTTTTTTTACTTTGACTTAAAAAAAAATTGAAGGTTTTTTTTTTAATTTCATCATTTAATATTGGATTTATTGGGCATAGATCTTTATAATTTGTTTTGATTTGTTTTTTATAGAGTTATTTCAGTTTTATGATTCGGGTTCGGAGTTTTGCGAGTTAGCTGTATTTAATTAATTATTTTTTAATTAGTTTTTTTATTTCATCTTTTAACGTAAGGTTAATTAAGAATTGAGCAACATAATTATTTTTTAATTTATTTTTGATGGGGCATCATGATCTTATAACACAGGTCGCAAGTTTTGCGAATTAATCGTGTTAGATCGAGTCATTTTTTATCCTTTTTTTAATTAATTTTTTTCTCAACTTCATCACTCAACATTGGGCTAATTGAGAATTAATTTTCATAATTATTTTTTAATTTTCTTTCTATAGGGTTTATCATTGTCTCATGACCTGAGTTGTTAGTTTTACAAGTTAGCTAGGTTAACTCAGGTTTTTTTTGTTTTTTTTAATTGAATATTTTTTTCAATTTCATTTTTCAACATTGAGTTAATTGAAAATTGAATTTTATAATTTTTTTTGATTTGCTTTCAATGGAGTTATTCCGGTCTCCTAACCCGATTTTTGCAAGTTAACCTGAGTTGACTTCCATCAATTTTTTGTCTTTTTTATTATTTTTTTCAATTTAATCCTTCATTATTGAATTGATTGGGAATTGAGATTTATAGCTTCTTTTTTTATTTTCTTCCAATGGGGTTATCACAGTCTTATGACCCAGATCACGGGTTAGGCCGGTTGACTCGGGGTTTTTTTGTCCTTTTTTTAGTTGATTTTTTTTTCATTTTATTTTTCAATATTGAGTTTATTAGGAATTAGGTTTTATAATTTGTTTTGGTTGTATTCTGCTTATTATTTCGGCTTCATGACACGAGTCGCAAGTTTGGTTAGTTGATTCGAGTTGACTCAAGTGGTTTTTTATGTTTTTTTTTTAATTTCATCCCTTAATATTGGGGATTAATCTTCATAGTTTATTTTGATTTACTTTCTATAAGATTATTCTAGACTCATGATCCAAGTTTGACAAGTTAATCGGAATTGACTCGGCTCATTTATTTAATTAAAATTTATTTTTAATCTCATCCTTCAACATTAAATTGATTGAAAATTGAGTTTAATATTTTTTTAATTTATTTTTTATAAATCTATCAAGGTCTCATGATCTAAGTAATGGATTTGACATATTAAACAGAGTTGATCCAAATTAATTTAATCTGTTATTATTTTAATATAAAAATATATTTTATTGATTTTTTTTATTTTGAACTATATTTTTATCAATTTTTTCAATTATTTTTAAAAATATCAAGTTGATTATATAGATTAATTTTTTTAATTTTTTTTACTAAAAAAAACATATCAATATCACTTGGACATTTTTTTATATTAATAAAAAATTACCTGAACCAAAACTTAGCGTAGAAAGGCAATGGCCTAGTGTATCCTAAGATGAGAAGTTGATATTTTGAAGCTTGAAAGTTAGTTATAGTTTGTATGGTCCATTGACACAACGATTGAACTCTGAAGAGAGATTAGGTAATTAAACCAATAATTAAAACCTTAATAAGAGATCACATCAGTAATCTCACTGGGAAACTGCCTTCTGAGGTAACCACAATTACGTTTTAAAAGGTGCTATTTATTTTGTTTCAAACAGCTTTTCCATCTCTGCACTCCATTCTTCACTCTCTCTGCTGTCAAAACCTCTAGCAAAATGAGTGACCACCACCACCACCATTCACCACCGCCGCAAGGTAAGTCTCCAAGAGTTGACCATGTTCACCTTTCTTTTTGGTTCACTTTTCCCTTTAGCAAAATTGATTTTTTTTTCCAGCAAGAAGAAGACCGGGGTGCATATGCATTTTTTTGTGACAATGTTTTATGAAATTCAGGGATTCCACCTCCATATCCTCCGCCAGATTTTCAACCCCCGCCAGTGCCTGCACCACCTCCACCTGGTTATCAAAGCTATTTCTATGAAGGGCCCCCGCCTCCTCCTCCACCCTCTCACGCGTACCATGTTCGTCATGATCATGGGGGAAGTAGTGGTTGCTGTTCATTCCTAAGAGGATGGTACGTGTGATCTCTGACTCTATTAGTTTTTGGCTCCGCGTCTTTTAAACAAGTATGATGATGCAAATTGTTTCTTGTTTTTCATAGATCTGGAGTGCATCTCATTTGGGTCTAAGCTTCCGTTGAAATTAATTTTACCCACGTTATTGAGCCTTTAAAATTTGTTGTAGAAATAGGCGACCATGTCTTTGTCTCCATTGGTGTTACTTCTTAGAGGGTGGTTGTTTTGTTTTGTTTTGTGTTGTTTTCTCCCTAACTCGACCAGTCGTTCTCCCCATTAAGCAGAGGAACTTACACCAACCTTTACCAGATCGAAATTTGGATGTCTGTAACAACTATCTCTTATGTATGTATATGAATGTGAAAAAGAAGAACTTCCCTTATAAGTGGTATGGTTACAAATTATGGAGTCGACATTATTTATCAGTGTGGTTGTGGTGGTTTTTTAAAATGTTTTTTATTTAAAATATATTAAAATAATATTTTTTTTATTTTTAAAAAATTATTTTTGTTATCAGCACATTAAAATGATCTTAAAACACCAAAAAAATATTAATTTGAAACAAAAAATAAATAAATAAAATTCAAATCTTTTTAAAAATACTTTTAAAACGTAAAAACAAATAACATTCAAACCAAACTATGAGTGACGATGTAAAGAAGATATTTGGCTTATTTGGTATCCTTTGCTAGAACACAATTAGAGGAAGTGGTTATTTTGTCAAAATGGTTTTTTGAGAGGAGAAAATGTAGTATTTCATGCTTAAATCCTTGATCTGACGGTATTTCGAAGCCCTGTTGAGATGAGATTTTAATATACCATTCCCGGTAAAGAGCTCTTCAAGTTGAATTGTGTTGCTCACCAAGAATCATCCACTTGGTGAGACTCACACTTTTTTCTATTGAGATTCATCCTAGTGGTAAGGAAATTGATGTTGTTGTGGTCAAACTGCAGCTTGGTGATGATTTATATAGCTTCTAGCTGAGAACAGAGGAAACCTTTATGAGCCTATTATTGATAGAGTAGAAGTATTTGAGTGAGCTACGATACGACACCATGATTTTCCCCGCACCAAGGTTTTTCACATGAAAAAAATATTATTTTCTTTAATTGCTTTCTTGGCTTGATTTTTTACGTTGGTTTGATATTGCATGTTCGATTGGTTACTGAGATTCCATTTTATTGCACAAAGAGGAAAAGGTTTTGACTTTATCGTGAGGATTTGTGGGGGTTCGCTGGTGTGAGAGTGATTTGAAAGCTTTTCATAAGGTCTTAATGGCTTTCATGATTAGAAAGCTCATGTATGGCCTTTAGCCTCCGACTTGTAACTTGCAGAGTATTCTGCAGAAGTTGTACGGAATGTAGTTTTAATATACACAAGGGGAAAAAAAGTAGGTGAATTCGTATTCTAGATCATATGGAGAACCATCATTATGAACAGAAAATTCAAAATTACTCTCTCAAACTCTTACTTCAAAAACATTTTGGGATAAGGGTGATTTATAATTTCTTACGGTAACAAGAAAAGGTCCATATCAGAAGGACTAATACAAAACTTGTTTGCCCCCAAGTAGGTCGGTCCGCCCCTGCAAATAGAGGACATGCTTGCCAGAGCTAAACCCTAGCTTGTTTAATTTGATTGTATACCACATCCATATGAATAATTAAAAAAAAACCTTGCACAAGCTTATTCAATTTAAACTCTTGAAGTAATTCATAGCAGAAGAAACTCCACCGAGCATGCAGGTAAATTATTCATGAACTAATATGGAATGCAGGACGGAGAGAGTGCGGGTTAAAGCACAACATTCAAAACTTCAGATGGAAAGGAGCCTCAGAAATCTGAACTCCCTTTGGATATAGACCCATTAGAAGAAAGTCATGATTAGAATAATGTCATGCTATCTTAGCAATCAAAATACCATTGTGTTAGCATTTGCATCTACTTGCACAGCTTATTTTTTACTAATCTTGATTCCCATAATAGTCATGCTGCAGCAAATCTCAACCATACTTGTCAATGACGTGCTGTGTCCCAATAAGAAGTTTGCACCTAATGTGTAAAACAACTCTGCATCAGTCCCTAAAGCTTGCTCTAAGTTTTCTAAGCTTGCACACAAGAAAATCTTTGCTGGTAGACTTGATGCTCTGGCCTGATTGAGAAAAAAGGTCAGAAATTTTGGATTTGTCCTGCACATCGGCACCAAATGATCCAGATTATTGGACTAAATCAAAGAAGCTGATGAAGAGACAAGATATCATGTCCTGAACACAAGATTGATGTTAGATTAATCTTTGTAGAAGGCATTAAGCCAGCCTGTTACAATTGACCAGCATCGTAAAGTAAATGTGCAATTGAACGTAAATCGTCCTGGTGCTTATGAGTTATTCGATCTGTTCACAAGCTAGAAAATGATTTCGATTCTTTCTCGATGATTAAATTATCTCTAGATGTATCTTAGTTCTTCTTTTCTTCCATCACTTATCTTCTAATCCCTCCATACTTGCAGTTTGGCTGCTCTTTGTTGTTGCTGTGTTTGGGAAGAGTGCTGCTGCTGCTGCTGCCTTTAGGCCATTTTATGTGTCTGGTATTTTACTTTCACGGAATTTGGCGGTTCTGCTTTAGAATGTAGTTTATTATCTGAGGACTTTCCTTAACATTATCCATTTAATGGAGCATGAATCTTTAATTTGTTTAATGAAATGAGTTAAGACGCTTTTTTTATCTTCAAAACTGGAGAACCAGCATGCATATTACATTTATTTTGTTGTGTCTTTATTGACTATCATGTCGATCTTAGTTCGTGGGAGTTCACAACGTTTTTGATAGAGAAACAACGTTGGTGTTGGTGATTCTCCATTCAACTTCATTAAGCTTTCCGTATAGCCAGTTTCTGGTTTTATCGACCAAACCATAGATGTGTATGATCATAAACTTGCCACAACTTAACTAAAGAAATCCTCTGACTGTTAAAATGCAGTGATCTGAGATTATTTTCAAAAAGAGTTCAAAAATCCAGATAACCATTTTATCTGTTCTTCCCCCAATCATGTCAAAACCCCATTAACTAGATATGATTATCTTATGGATCTTTCTTTATTTTTTTGCAAAATGTTGAGAAATATGGTTAGTATCATACAGAAAGCAATTCTTTCGCTGTTTTTTGAAACATGTAGATAAATCTGATCGTTGATAAATCATATTGTCACAAGCTGTTAACTCCCAAGGTAGATAGACTGACAAATCTTCAACAAGGCTGGCAAATCTACAAAAGAGATACTCCATTGATCTTGATAAATACACTAATTTATTTTAGTTAAGGTTTTCAATTGTCACAAATAACAATGGCGTAGAAATATTAATAAAGTAATCAAGGATTCGATCATCATTGATCCAACCAATCAGGAACAAGTCTTTTGCTTGAATCAGGCGTTGTTTATTTATGCTTTGTGCAAGAGTTGCAGGGCACGTAATGTTTATTAATACATGTAGCGGAGCGAAACATAAATAAATGTTTAATTACCTCCAAAAGTCCACCCCATTACCCAAATAGATTTTCTTTAAGTTGGCCGGTGCACGATGTCTTCACTATTAAAATTAGAAAAAATAAATAAATTGGGATTAATAATTAAAGTTCCAAAAACTAGGATTAGGTTGCACATAAAAAAAAACACGAAAAGGAAAGAAAAGGAGAAGGGAGAGGAAAGAAAGTTTCAACGTTTTGAGTTAGTTCTGTTCATACATCGTGTTAAGCATTATTATTAAATTTAGTTTAATCAATTAAATTTAAAATTTTTATACTTTAAAATTAAATTAATTTTGTCTCAATCAACTTGGTTGGTCCAAATATAATCTGAATGATAAGTAAAAAAATATAATTTGAATTTTAAAAAAAAATCAAAATAACATTTTTAAAACATTAAGATGACGACATGTTGGATCAATCCAGACTTTGTAGCACAATATATTAAACCCGTAACTTGAGTCATGAACTCCAATAGATTTAAGAACTTTATTTTTTAAAATTATTTTTTACTTAATTATATGATAATAAAAATAGATACTCGTAAAATCAAGCACAAATCAAATGTTAGAACATTTATTTGAGACCGCGATAACCTCATAAAAAAACCATGACAAATTAAAAAAATAAATCCAAAATGAAACAAAAGTTTAAAGATGAAAAATGGAAGCAAAACATAGGACACTTGATTTACTGTTCATGTGAACAGTGTGCATATGAACCTTAATTTATTTTTTTGTTTGCAGTATGATCTTACAGGGATGGCAATGTAGCAGCTTCACCGTTATTTTATAATTCGACTTCACCTGATAGGTTGATTCAAGGTTCAAGTAAGGTCAGGTTTTAACAAAATATGAGAAATTAATCTAATATAACCAAATAAAAACTCATGTTAATCCGCAACCCGGTCATTTGAAAAAAAACCTAATTAAAATCTATTGATTTATATATATATATATATATATATTTTATTTTTTAAATAATATTATTTTTATTTTTTTATTAAATAAAAAACTAGATAATTCAGGTCAAATCATCTATCCCGCTGAAACTTACTCTGAGATGATCCCTCGGTGAGGTTCAAAAACTGCGTGCAAGTTATATTTCCTACATCCATGCCTTATATTAATTTGGGAAGGAGAAGAAAACTTTTTTTTCTTGGCGTTTGGGGATTTCTCATTAATTAAAGAATAATATTTTTTATATTTATAATTAATATTTCATAGTTAATATCCAATAAAAGAATAGTAATAAAAAATTGAGTTTTACAATAACTCTCATACATGATGAAATAAAAATTATATAAATATAAATACAACAACAAATTTATTTTGAATGATCAATTATTCTAAATATATATAAAACGAAAGATCAAAAAATATATATATAAGAATAATTATAAGAAAAGTAACCTTGTCATCCTTAGTTTTATATATATATATATATATATATATATATATATTAAAAAAAAAAAAAAAACCTTCTTAAGTCGGTTATACTCTGAATTGTATGGCGGCAGCTGGGTGTTGGTGACTTTGATTAATCTTCTCATAGAATATTAGTAAAATTGGAAATTTAAAAACAACTAGAAACTTGGGGACCAAGCAGACGGGCAATGTAAATAGGCACAAACAAGGGCATATTTTCGTCATCAAATCACCTTCCAATCAACAGCAGTCCTACGCAAACCTTTCTCAGAAAACCCTAAGCAATTCCCACTACAATGGCACCACCATCTCTCCTTGGCCCTCCAGAGATCAAGAAGCCAATGCCAACACCACAACAACAAGCCTCAACAACTGTACGTAATCCCTTTGTAGATCTAATGGTAGACAATTTCAATAAAACCACTGTTAATCAATTACCCCAAATGGGTTACACTGAAAATATGTCAGCTACCTTTCTCTCCTCGGGCAACCCCTGTCTTGATTTATTTTTCCATGTAGTACCAAATACCCCACCTGAATCCCTCGAGAAAAGACTCCACTCTGCCTGGAACCACAACCCCTTGACCACCCTCAAACTCATCTGTAACCTTAGAGGTGTACGTGGCACCGGAAAATCTGATAAAGAAGGGTTTTACACATCAGCAATCTGGCTACACAACAATCACCCCAAAACTCTAGCCTGCAATATTCCATCCATGGCGGATTTCGGTTATTTTAAGGATTTGCCTGAAATTCTTTACCGACTTTTAGAAGGGCCTGATGTGAGAAAGATCCAAAAACAAGAGTGGAGGCAGAGAAAAGGCAGAAAGACTGGAAGGAGAGCGGGATTTAAGATTGGGCAACCAAAGACTCTAGCGCCATTTCAACGCAACAAGAAAAGGCCTAAGAATGCTAAATCGTCAAGAAATGCTGGGCCTAGCATTCCCATGCATATCAGAATCCAGAATGAAAAGAGAAGGGCTGAGATGGAGAAAGAGAATGCAAGTATTGCCAGGAAAGAGAGAAGGGCAGCCATGGCGAAGAAGGTTATTGAAAGATATAGTCATGACCCTGATTATCGGTTCTTATATGAGGGCGTATCGGATTTCTTTGCGGGTTGCCTTAAGACTGATATGCAACACTTGAATTCTAGAAATACAACAAAGGTCAGTCTTGCTGCGAAATGGTGCCCCTCTATTGATTCTTCCTTTGATCGATCAACTCTGTTGTGTGAGAGTATTGCAAGGAAGGTATTTCCTAGAGAATCTTATCCTGAATATGAAGGAATCGAAGAGGCACATTATGCTTATCGTGTTCGTGATCGATTGAGGAAGGAGGTTTTGGTTCCGCTTCGTAAGGTTCTTGAGTTGCCTGAGGTCTATATCGGTGCTAATAGATGGGATTCCATCCCATACAATAGAGTTGCTTCTGTGGCCATGAAGTTTTACAAGAAAAAGTTTTTTAAACATGATGCAGAGCGTTTCAGACAGTATTTGGAAGATGTGAAAGCTGGAAAGACCAAGATTGCAGCAGGTGCATTGCTGCCTCATGAGATCATCGAGTCTTTGAACGATGACGATGGTGGAGAAGTAGCAGAGCTGCAGTGGAAGAGAATCGTTGATGATTTATTGCAGAAAGGGAAGATGAAAAACTGTATAGCTGTCTGTGATGTGTCCGGTAGCATGTCTGGGACTCCAATGGAGGTTTCTTTGGCACTTGGTCTGTTGGTTTCAGAGCTATGTGAAGAGCCATGGAAGGGTAAGCTAATTACATTCAGTCAAAACCCCATGCTTCAAATGGTTGAAGGAGATAGTCTTCTACAGAAGACTGAGTTTGTGAGGAGCATGGAGTGGGGCATGAACACTAATTTCCAAAAGGTG